>OU342742.1:133082666-134282666 GCA_910589775.1 Avena eriantha
TCCATATGTGGTTTGTGAAAAGAAACACCAATCGCACACCTATCAATGACTTCCCACTCTCATGTTGTGGTTATTGAGACAGAAATTCACATGCCCAATGACACGTTGGATCCATATGTGGTTTGTTGAACTTTACAAGAAATCTCCACTCTCATTTCATTTTTTGTATGCACCACTAGTGGATCCCTAGTGAATAACAACACACATGCAATGAACTCTGGTGGATCCATATGTGGTTTGTGAAAAGGAACGGACATGCAATGACTCTAGCTGTGGTTAATGAAAAGAACACACATTTCAATGACACTAGTGGATCCATATGTGGTTTGTGAGAAGAACTCACTTTTTATGACTCTAGATGTTTCCATATGTGGTTCATGAAGAGAACACACATGCAGTGACACTGGTGGATCCATATGTGGTCTACGAAAAGAACACACATGCTCATGTGGATTATGAAAAGAATAGACATTCACTGACTCTAGTTGTGGTTTATGAGAAGAACACACATGCAATGACACTGGTGGATCCATATGTGGTTTATGAGAAGAACACACATGTAATGACACTGGTGGATCCATATGTGGTATGTGGAAACAAAACACATGCAATGAACTCTGGTGGATCCATATGTGGTTTTTGAAAAGAACAAACAAGCAATGACTCTAGATGTGGTTGATGAAAAGAATAGAGATGCAATGACTCTGGTGGATCCATATGTGGTTTGTGAAAAGAACACACATGCAGTGACACTTGGGGATCCATATGTGGTTTGCGAAAAGAACACACATTTCAATGACACTAGTGGATCCATATGTGGTTTGTCAAAAGAACACACAATCAATGAACTTGGATGGATGCATATGTGGTTTGTGAGAAGAACAAACATGCAATGAACTCTTGTGGATCCATATGTGGTTTGTGAAAAGAACACACATGCAAAGACTCTAGTTGTGGTTAATGAAAAGAACACACATGCAATGACACTAGCGGATCCATATGTGGTTTGTGAAAAGAACACACATGCATTGCACACTTGTGGATCCATATGTGGTTTGTGAGAAGAACAGACATGCAATGAACTCTTGTGGATCCATATGTGGTTTGTGAAAAGAACACACATGCAAAGACTCTAGTTGTGGTTAATGAAAAGAACACACATGCAATGACACTAGCGGATCCATATGTGGTTTTTGAAAAGAACACACATGCATTGAACACTTATGGATCCATATGTGGTTTGTGAAAACAACACACATGCAATGAACTCTTGTGGATCCATATGTGGTTTGTGAAAAGAACACACATGCAAAGACTCTAGTTGTGGTTAATGAAAAGAACACACATGCAATGACACTAGCGGATCCATATGTGGTTTTTGAAAAGAACACACATGCATTGAACACTTGTGGATCCATATGTGGTTAGTGAAAACAACACACATGCAATGACTCTAGCTGTGGTTAATAAAAAGAACACTCATGCAATGAAACCGGTGGATCCATATGTGGTTTGTGAAAAGAACAGAGATCTAGTGACTCTAGCTGTGGTATTTTAAAAGAACACAGATGCAATAACTCTGGTGGTTCCATGTGTTTTCTGCAAAGAACAAACATGTAATGACTCTGGTGGATCCATATGTGGTTCGTGAAAAGATCACACATTCAATGACACTAGTGCATCCATATGTGGTTCATGAAGAGAACACACATGCAATGACTCTAGTGGATCCATATGTGGTTTGTGAAAATAGCACACATTCAATGACACTGGTGGAGTCATATGTGGTTCATCAAAAGAACACACATGCAATGACACTAGTGGATCCACATGTGGTTCGTGAAAAAAAAACACATGCAATGAACTCTTGTGGATCCATATGAGTTTTGTGAAAAGAACACACATGCAATGACTCTAGATGTAGTTTATGAGAAGAACAACCATGCAATGACACTGGTGGACCCATATGTGGTTTGTGAAAAGAACAAACATGTAGTGAACACAAATGGATCCATATGTGGTCTGTGAAAACAACACACATGCAATGAACTCTGGTGGATCCATATGTAGTTTGTGAAAAGAACAGACATGCAATGACTCTAGTTGTGGTTAATGAAAAGAACACACATTTCAATGATACTGGTGGATCCATATGTGGTTTGTGAGAAGAACTCACATGCAATGACTCTAGCTGTTTCCATATGTGGTTCATGAAGATAACACACATCAAGTGACACTGGTGGATCCATATATGGTCTATGAAAAGAACACACATGCTCATGTGGATTATGAAAAGAACAGACATTCATTGACTCTAGTTGTGGTTCATGAAAAGAACAGACATGCAATGAGTCTAGTGGATCAATATGTCGTTTATGAGAAGAACACACATGCAATGACACTGGTGGATCCACATGTGGTCTGTGGAAAGAACACACATGCAATGAACACTGGTGGATCCATATGTGGTCTGTGAAAAGAACACACCTACAATGAACTCTGGTGGATCCATATGTCGTTCATGAAAAGAACATACATGCAATGACGCTGGTGGATCCACATGTGGTTTGTGAAAAGAACACACCTGCAATAACACTGGTGGTTCCATGTGGTTTGTGAAAACAACACACATGCAATGACTCTGGTGGATCCATATGTGGTTTGTGAAAAGAACACACATTCAATGACTCTAGCTGTGGTTAGTGGAAAGAACAGACATGCAATGGCTCTAGCTATGGTTTATTGAAAGAACACACATGCAATGATTCTGGTGGATCCATATGTGGTTTGTGAAAATAACACACATTCAATGACACTGGTGGATCCATATGTGGTTCATGAAAAGAACACACATGCAATGACGCTGGTGGATCCAGATGTGGTTTGTGAAAAGAACACACATGCAATGAACTCTAGTGTATGCATATGAGGTTTGTGAAAAGAACACACATGCAATGACTCTAGATGTGGTTTATGAGAAGAAATCACATGCAATGACACTGTTGGATCCATATGTGGTTTGTGAAAAGAACACACATGCAGTGAACACTAGTGGATCCATATGTGGTATGTGAAAACAACACACATGCAATGAACTCTGGTGGATCCATGTGTGGTTTGTGAAAAGAACGGACAAGCAATGACTCTAGCTGTGGTTAATGAAAAGAACACACATTTCAATGACACTGGTGGATCCATATGTGGTTTGTGAGAAGAACTCACATGTAATGACTCTAGATGTTTCCATATGTGGTTCATGAAGAGAACACACATGCAGTGACACTGGTGGATCCATATGTGGTCTACGAAAAGAACACACATGCTCATGTGGATTATGAAAAGAATAGACATTCACTGAATCTAGTTGCGGTTTATGAGAAGAACACACATGCAATGACACTGGTGGATCCATATGTGGTTTATGAGAAGAACACACATGCAATGACACTGGTGGATCCATATGTGGTATGTGGAAACAAAACACATGCAATGAACTCTGGTGGATCCATATGTGGTTTTTGAAAAGAACAAACAAGCAATGACTCTAGATGTGGTTGATGAAAAGAACAGAGATGCAATGACTCTAGCTGTGGTTCATTGAAAGAACACACATGCAATGACTCTGGTGGAACACACATGTAGTGACACTTGGGGATCCATATGTGGTTTGTGAAAAGAACACACATGCAGTGACACTTGGGGATCCATATGTGGTTTGTGAAAAGAACACACATTTTAATGACACTAGTGGATCCATATGTGGTTTGTCAAAAGAACACACAATCAATGAACTTGGATGGATGCATATGTGGTTTGTGAGAAGAACAGACATGCAATGAACTCTTGTGGATCCATATGTGGTTTGTGAAAAGAACACACATGCAAAGACTCTAGTTGTGGTTAATGAAAAGAACACACATGCAATGACACTAGCGGATCCATATGTGGTATGTGAAAAGAACACACATGCATTGAACACTTGTGGATCCATATGTGGTCTGTGAGAAGAACAGACATGCAATGAACTCTTGTGGATCCATATGTGGTTTGTGAAAAGAACACACATGCAAAGACTCTAGTTGTGGTTAATGAAAAGAACACACATGCAATGACACTAGCGGATCCATATGTGGTTTGTGAAAAGAACACACATGCATTGAACACTTGTGGATCCATATGTGGTTTGTGAAAACAACACACATGCAATGAACTCTTGTGGATCCATATGTGGTTTGTGAAAAGAACACACACGCAAAGACTCTAGTTGTGGTTAATGAAAAGAACACACATGCAATGACACTAGCGGATCCATATGTGGTTTGTGAAAAGAACACACATGCATTGAACACTTGTGGATCCATATGTGGTTTGTGAAAAGAACACACATCCAGTGAACACTGGTAGATCCATATGTGGTTTGTGAAAAGAACACACATGTAGTGACACTGGTGGATCCACATGTGGTTTGTGAAAAGAACACACATGCAATGACTCTAGCTGTGGTTAATAAAAAGAACACTCATGCAATGAAACCGGTGGATCCATATGTGGTTTGTGAAAAGAACAGAGATCCAGTGACTCTAGCTGTGGTATTTTAAAAGAACACAGATGCAATAACACTGGTGGTTCCATGTGGTTTCTGCAAAGAACAAACATGCAATGACTCTGGTGGATCCATATGTGGTTCGTGAAAAGATCACACATTCAATGACACTAGTGCATCCATATGTGGTTCATGAAGAGAACACACATGCAATGACTCTAGTGGATCCATATGTGGTTTGTGAAAATAGCACACATTCAATGACACTGGTGGAGTCATATGTGGTTCATGAAAAGAACACACATGCAATGACACTAGTGGATCCACATGTGGTTCGTGAAAAAAAACACATGCAATGAACTCTTGTGGATCCATATGAGGTTTGTGAAAAGAACACACATGCAATGACTCTATCTGTGGTTTATGAGAAGAACACACATGCAATGACACTGGTGGACCCATATGTGGTTTGTGAAAAGAACAAACATGTAGTGAACACTAGTGGATCCATATGTGGTCTGTGAAAACAACACACATGCAATGAACTCTGGTGGATCCATATGTAGTTTGTGAAAAGAACAGACATGCAATGACTCTAGTTGTGGTTAATGAAAAGAACACACATTTCAATGACACTGGTGGATCCATATGTGGTTTGTGAGAAGAACTCACATGCAATGACTCTAGCTGTTTCCATATGTGGTTCATGAAGATAACACACATCAAGTGACACTGGTGGATCCATATATGGTCTATGAAAAGAACACACATGCTCATGTGGATTATGAAAAGAACAGACATTCATTGACTCTAGTTGTGGTTCATGAAAAGAACAGACATGCAATGAGTCTAGTGGATCAATATGTCGTTTATGAGAAGAACACACATGCAATGACACTGGTGGATCCACATGTGGTCTGTGGAAAGAACACACATGCAATGAACACTGGTGGATCCATATGTGGTCTGTGAAAAGAACACACCTGCAATCAACTCTGGTGGATCCATATGTGGTTTTTGAAAAGAATAGACATGCAATGACTCTAACTGTGGTTAATGAAAAGAACAGAGATGCAATAACTCTAGCTCTGGTTTATTGAAAGAATACACATTCAATGACTCTGGTGGATCCATATGTGGTTTGTGAAAAGAACACACATGTAGTGACACTAGGGGTTCCATATGTGGTTTGTGAAAAGAACACACATTTCAATGACACTGGTGGATCCATATGTGGTTTGTGTAATGAACACACATGCAATGAACTCTGATGGATGCATATGTGGTTTGTGAGAAGAACAGACATGCAATGAACTCTTGTGGATCCATATGTGGTTTTTGAAAAGAACACACATGCAATGACTCTAGCTGTGGTTAATGAAAATAATACACATGCAATGACACAAGGGGATCCATATATGGTTTGTGAAAAGAAAACACATGCAGTGAACACTGGTGGATCCATATGTGGTTTGTGAAAAGAACACACATGCAATGACTCTAGCTGTGGTTAATAAAACGAACACACATGCAATGAAACTGGTGGACCCATATGTGGTTTGTGAAAAGATCAGAGATCCAGTGATTCTAGCTGTGGTATAGTAAAAGAACACACATGCAATTACACTGGTGGTTCCATGTGGTTTGTGAAAAGAACAAACATGCAATGACTCTGGTGGATCCATATGTGGTTTGTGAAAAGAACACACATTCAATGACACTGATGGATCCATATGTGCTTGCTGGCTCGTGGTTGATATCGAGCTCGTTGGGGAACCCCAAGAGGAAGGTATGATGAGCACAGTAGTAAGTTTCCCTCAGTTATGAAACCAAGGTTATCGAACCAGTAGGAGCAAGGAAACACATCCAAGGTGTTGTTGCCAACTTGGAATCCTACACAACACAACCATAGAACTTTGCCCCAACTTACAGTGAGGTTGTCAATCTCACCGGTTTTGCTAAAAACAAAGGATTAAATGTATTGTGTGGAAGAAAGTAATAGCTTGCAGAAAGTAAACAGAAAACAGTAAACAGTTGTAGATTGATGGTAAAAGAAAGGACCGGGATCCATAGTTCACTAGTGGCGATTCTCCTTAAGATATATAACATGTTGGGTGAACAAATTACAGCGGGGCAATTGACAAACATCGATAAAGCATACATGCATATACTAATCGTATTGACTCCTATGAGATTTGATTGGGCATTACAACATTATACATAGACCATAATCCAACTGCATCTATGACTAATAATCCACCTTCAGGTTATCATCCAAACCCCCTCTATTATTAAGTTGCAAGCAACAGATAATTGCATTACGCATTGCGTGTAAAGTAAACAATATGATTGTTCTATGAACAAAGGATTGATGTTTTCTCCCTAGTAGCAATAGCATATCTAGTACCTTAGAGATTCCTGTCACTTCCCTAGATTACTAGAGGCATGAACCCACTATCGAGCATAAATACTCCCTCTTGGAGTTGCTAGCATCTACTCGGCCAAGATATCTACTAACAACGAAGAGCATGCAAGATCACAAATAACAAAGACATGATAGAATCAATATTCAACCTGAAATAGTATCTCAATATCCATCGGATCTCCGCAAACACAACATGTATGATTACAAATAGATGATCTTGATCATGAATGGAGCTCACAAGATCTAAAAATGGTAGCACAAAGGAGAATAACCAACCATCTAGCTACTGCATGGACCCATAGTCCAAGGATAAACTACTCATGCATCACACCGGAGGCTTGCATGGTGATGAAGAAGGCCTCTAGGGTGAATTCACCCCTCTGGAAGGGTGCCGGGAAGAGCTTCAGATCCCTCCCGATCTAGGGATGGAGATGACGGTGTCTACAGACTCTCTTGTGGAATTTTGATCGGGTATTTAGGGTTTCTATATTGGAGGCAATATATAGGCGAAAGGGGAGGCCGAGGGAGTGCCCTAGGCGGCCACACCACCCCTTGGCGCGGGCCAAGCCTTGCCGCGCGGCCAGGTGGTGTGGGCGGCCCCTGGCCCCTCTCCGTCTCGTATTCTGGCTCCATGTCCCCCTCGGTGAAATAATGACTTCGGCTTTTGTCCCGTCCAGTTCCAAGAATATTCATTTTCTGACTTTCCTGGAACTAAAAACAGCAGAAAACAGGGATCTGGCACTGTGGCATCTTGTTAATAGGTTAGTCCAAGAAAGTGTATAAAAATACTCCAAAGTGTGGACAAAACATAAGAAAGTAGATATAAACCAAGCATGGAACATCAAAAATTATAGATACGTTTGCAACGTATCAACATCCCCAAGCTTAACTCCTGCTCGTCCTCGAGTAAGTAAGTGATAAAAAGAAAGAATAATTTTTCAGGTGACATGCACCATCATAAACTTGATCAAAGTATTTGTAAACATTCATAGCTAGGATCATAGTACTCCAGCATAGCATGAAAGATAAAGTTCTAACAATAAGACATAGCAACTATGTTGTAACATGAAAAGGCAAAAACAAAAGATTCATGAATAATAATGCTTTGCAAGATGTTTGTTTGTTTCACACAAAGAAAACATAACATAGTGGCATTCATCTTGTCCCTCATAGAGTAGCAAATCATAATTGCATAGGACACCTTCAAAGTTCATTAAGGTGACTAGATACAAATAGTTTAAGAACAAGCAATATCAAAGTTATGAATCAATCAACACGTCTTGTGACAATGCACATTAAACTAAGAATGGCCACTATGCTCTCTTAATAGGTGCATAAAGATAGAAGGTGGAGAATCAACATAAAAGTAAAAGAAAGGCCTTCATAGAAGGAAGCAGGGATTCAAGTTTCATAAAGAGCTTCCAAAAATTATGGTACTCATTAGCTTTCGGCTCTCATTGCCCCTATAATAAGCATCTTTAGGTGATTAAGGTTAAAGTGACACAACTAAGAGGATATAATTGACAAGTTATAAGTTGAAATCTCATGCCCCTTACTTACGAGTACTGAACCTCATGCTACTCAACTTCATTCACAAGTAATCTCTTGTCATTGTAAGTACATATGTATCATAGAGAACCGCCAACGGGGTACCCCTTGCACATGATACAGGAGCTATCCCATGATTAGGCATGGCTTAGGCTAGCGGCCCAGGAATTTCTCTAACACACATACAAACTCCTTGATCTTACAAGTTCCCCTTTTATTTCACACCGCGGGGATCCATAAGCAAAAGAATCACGATATCAACGGAATATAAGTGCAATGTTGAAAGCGTTCCCCATGATACATGGTTTTGCTAACTTCAACTTATAAAGCGCAAGCATATACGCAACAAAGATGGACACAATGGTTCAAGTTTATTAAGTGCAAGAAAGTAAAGTGTGCCATCAAGTTCGTGAGAGCTTTAATCACTAGTTTTCACATAAAAAGTTTAATTTGGAAGGTAGATAAAAACATGAATATACTTGGAATAGAAAATGCTAAATAGGTAGGTATGGTGGACTCTTTGGAACAACATGGTTTTATTTGGAGTTGGATGCATGCGTGGAACTCATACTTGGTTATAGAGGCTTGCAAAAGACTGGGAGCGACCAACTAAGAGAGCAATAATGACCATAATCATGCAAAGCGACAAAACATCATTAATTAAAGCATAAAGTGATATTACAAGTCGAAAACTAAAGGATCATAAAGGCTATGGTGACTTGGGATAGTCATAACATGGTGTGAGCATGTGCTAAGTCAACCCAAATAAAGCATCAAAGGAGAATACCACTATACTATGCTTTAATATGCTAAAACAACGCATGATTCTTTCAAGGCACATTAAGCAATCTCAATTGTTTGTAACAAGTCACGATACAGGAAAAATCACTAAGCATAAAGCCAAAGAAATATCAAGCATGGCATGACAAAGCTTAGGCCACAGTCAAAAACAAGCTCCTTTTACCACTTAAGCATGAATTTTCCCTACTCTTTTCCAAACCAAACCAAACTATTTGAAAACTAATGTATGAAAGAGGGGGTCCAACCAATTTATTCAAGAAAACTAAGAAAACCAAGCAAACAAAAACAAAAACAAAGACGCTCCAAGAACGACACAACTGTGCATCAAACAATAAAAATGAAGTGTTTGGAAGAACCTGAGATTTTTTATTGATGAAGAAAGGGATACCTTGGGCATCCCCAAGCTTTGACGCTTGTACTTCTTGGATATTTCTTGCGGTGACACGGGTGGCATCCCCAATCTTGAGCTTTAGTCCATTCTTCATCTCATTACATCATTCTCTCCATACACCTGAAATTTTTCCTTCATACAAAACTTCACACAATCTTTATTAGCAACATTAGTGCACTCAAGATAATAAGTCTTTGGGTTCAGTTTCAACACAAATAAAACTTCCACTAAAACACAAGATACGGTAGTACTTCCTTCAAAAATCTCAATTCCCCAAAGTGAACCCAAAAAGGAATCAACAAGAAGCAAACACAAATAATGGCAGAAATCTGTCAAAACAGACCAGCAGGTAAAAACCAATTTTTTTGAAGACCTTATGTTCCTCAAATCAAAAAGTGTTGAACAAAACGAAAGTTATATAACAATCTGGGGCTGAAGCACAAAACTTCAAGCCTCAAAACAATGTACAAGGATTTTACACGAATTTTTACACTGAAGCACAAAAATCTGTTTCGGGACAACAACTTTCCCAAGTATTACTTCTCTCTCATTAGAGGTTATTCTTGGCACAAAAAGCAAATAAAAAGGATAAGGAGCGGTTATTACTGAAGTAATAACTTCCAAGACTCATCTAAATTTTTTGGGTTATCTCCCAATAAGTACTTTTCTTTAACGCCTTTAAGTTAGGCATAAGAAGCAAGAAAAAGAATCAAGTGTTCTCAAATGAAGAAGCATTAAGAGCAAATTTTGTTTTCATAGGAGAGGCAAAAGAAATCTTTTCTCTCTTCTTAGGGAAGTGTCCTATACCTTTCTTAAGTGGGAGTTGATATTTAATGGTACCTTCTTTCATATCAATAATGGCACCAATAATTCTAAGAAAAGGTCTTCCCAAAGTAATAGGACAAGAAGCATTGCATTCAACATCCAAAACATAGAAATCAACAGGGACATAGGCATTGCTAACCATAATAAGAACATCATTAATACTCCCCATGAGTTTCTTTTTAGCATTATCATCAAGTGGGACATTTAAATAATAATCTTCCAATGGTGGCAAATCAAGCATATCATAAATCCTTCTAGGCATAATAGAAACACTACTATCAAGATCACATAAAGCTTTGAGATCAGAATCATTCACTTTCATATTAATGATGGGTTGCCAACCATCTTCTAGTTTCATAGGAATAGAAGCTTTATGTTTCATCTTTTCTTCTTTAATTTTTATGAGAGCATCAGTAATGTGTTTTGTAAAGGCCATATTCATAACACTAGCATTAGGAATTTTAGCAAGCTTTTGTAGAAACTTAATTACTTCAGAGATATTGCAACCATCAAGATCAAAATCATAATTATCATCTAAAGTAGTAGAGCTATTACTAGCTTCAACATTAGTGGTAGTGATAGTAGAAACACTAATATTTCTAGCAATTTCATCTTCTCTTTCCCACTAAGCATGCAATTCAGGTAATAGTCTAACATTCTCATCAATTCTAACTTGTATGGCATTAGTAGCAGCAAAGGGGTTCTCAATAGTTTCAGGTTTAGCGGCCATTTTATTAAAAGAAGATTGTGCTTCAGCCAATGATGATATGTTTCTTTCAGCATTAGAGAGTTTCTCCTCAATAGTTTTATTGAAAGAAGTTTGTTTGCTAATAAAATCTTTAAGCATAACTTCAAGTTCAGAGGGTGCACTCCTATTACTGTTGTAGGAATTTCCATAAGCATTACCATTATTGGGAGGATATGGTCTATAGTTATTATTACCAAAATTATTCATGTAGGCATTGTTGCTACAATTATTATTTCTTATAAATTTCTCATCAACTTGCTCTTCTTGAGCAACCAAAGTGGCTAAGGGGAATATAATTTGGATCAATATGATCTTTCCCATTAACAAGCATAGACATAATAACATCAATTTTATCACTCAAGGAAGAGGTCTCTTCAACAAATTTACCTTCTTACCTTGTGGAGCTCTCTCAGTGTGCCATTCAGAATAGTTAACCATCATATTATCTAGAAGCTTTGTTGCAGCACCCAAAGTAATGGTCATACAGGTACCTCCAGCAGCAGAATCCAGTAGATTTCTTGAAGAATAGTTCAATCCTGCATAAAAGGTTTGTATAATCATCCAAGCAGTCAGTCCATGAGTGGGACAATTCTTTACCAAAGATTATATTCTTTCCCAAGCTTGAGCAACATGTTCATTATCAGATTGTTTAAACTTCATTATTTCACTTCTCATAGATATAATCTTAGCAAGAGGATAGTATTTTCCAATGAAAGCATCTTTGCATTTAGTCCAAGAATCAATACTATTCCTAGTTAGGGATTGCAACCATTCTTTAGCTTTTCCTCTCAAAGAGAAAGGAAACAATTTAAGCTTAATAATATCCCCATATATATCCCTATGCTTTTACATCTCACAAAGTTCAACAAAGTTATTTAGATGAGCAGCAGCATCTTCAGTACCAATTCCAGAAAATTGTTCTCTCATAACAAGATTATGCAAAGCAGGTTTAATTTCAAAGAAAGTAGCTTCAGGAACAGGAGGAGCAATAGGTGTGCACATGAAATCGTTGTTGTTGATGCTAGTGAAGTCACACAAGCATAGGGATGTGTTTTCAAGAGTAGTCATTTTTTATGTTATTAATAAAGAAAGCAAACTAGTACAACTAATTTTTGTGTGTTTTTTTATAAAGAAACAAGAAAACAAAGCAAACATAAACTCAGCAAAACAAAAATAACAAAGTAAAGAGATTGGTTATGAGGGACTCCCCCTGTGAAGATGTCCTTGACTCCTGATACGTTGCTATCGTATCTATAATTTTTGATGTTCCATGCTTGTTTAGTATCTACTTTGCTTTGCTTTGTCAACACTTTGAGGTATTTTTTATATTTTTTCTAGGACTAATCTATTAACAAGATGCCACAGTGCCAGTTGCCTGTTTTCTTCTATTTTTGGTTCCAGAAAAGGCAGAAAATCAATATTCTTGGAATTGGACGGGACAAAAGCCAATATGCCTATTTTTCCCGAGTCAACATGGAAACACGAAGCAGAGACGAAGTAGGGCACCAGGGTGGGCACACCATATGGTGGCGTGGGCTAGCCCTGCCCGCGCCACCAGGTGGTGTGGCCCCCCTGGCCGCCCACCGACCTTGCCTCTTCACCTATAAGATGCCTCCCGATGCAAAAACCCTAAATCGACCAGCCTCAAGCCACGAAAAGTTCTGCAGTGCCGCCGCCACCGAAGGGGAGACTCGAGGGACAGAAAGTCTCTGTTTCGGCACCCTACCAGGATGGGGAAGTTCCCATGGAGCCATCTTCATCGATCTCCACCACCATCTCCATCGTCGTTGCTGATTCCCATGATGAGGAGGGAGCAGTTCTCTCTCAAGGCTAAGGGTTCTACCGGTAGCTATGTGTTCATCTCTCTCTCTATGCATGATCATATTGTGATAATGAGCTTTGTAATCAAGTAGATCTACTTTGCTACTCAAGTGCTTTAATAAATCTCTGCTCTCCCCATGTGTGTGAAAGTGACAGCATGCACACTATGGTGGCACTTAGGCTAGAGACTACAAATACTTGTTATGAGTTATATTTGGAGTTGGATGTCTCTATGAAATTGTGGTGTTTGTTGGAACCATCTAGTGCTCAAGGTGACAGTGTGGGGTTATCTAGATGTGAAAAGCGAACTTTGAGGAGTGCTGTTATAGCCCTACCATGGATTAGAGTGTCCAACCGGAGAGTAGTTCAGAGTAGTATCATGAAGACAAGATATTTATATGAGAGTGTTCATGAGCGAAAGTATGATCCCTAGGCCTTGTTTCTAAGCATTGAAACACCATTTGCAACTAGATATGTTGCATGTTTGCTTGCTACCATCTTTATTTCAGTTTGCCTTTAGTCTCTTCCACGCCACCAACGCTATTTTCTAGCACCGTTACCACTTATAATTATCCATACCACTTGTATTTCACTATCTCTTCACCGAACTAGTGCACCTATACACCTGACAAGTGTATTGGGTGTGTTGGGGACACAAGAGACTTCTTGTATCTTGATTGCAGGGTTGCTTGAGAGGGATACCTTTGACCACTTCCTCCCTGAGTTCAATAAACCTTGGGTGATCCACTTAAGGGAAAACTTGTTGCTATTCTACAAACCTCTGCACTTGCAAGCCCAACAACTATCTACAAGAGTAGAAGTGCATAGACGTCAAGCTATTTTCTAGCGCCATTGCCGGGGAGGTAAGGTAAAAGGTACTCACATCCTCTCGTGTGAGTGCTCGAAGTTATTTCCTTTAGATTCTGCAATTTTGTCTTTTTGTTTCTTGTTTTCACTAGTTAGGCTTAATGGAAAACAACAACAAAATTAGAGAGCTTTTTAGTACTTTTCCTAATGTAGAACATGAATTGTCTAAAAAGAAAATTAAAAAACCCATGGAACTTTCTTTGCATGTTAATAACAATGTTATTAGTATGAATCTTTTGAACACCTTTGTTACTAATGCTATGGAAACGTCTAAGCTTGGGGAAGTTAGTTTTTATGAAAATGATCTTTTTAATTCCCCAGGTTTAAAGAAGAAAATTTGCTCTAATGATACTTTATCTCCCATATGTGGTAATTCTAATGATACTTGTGATATTTTAAATCCACATACCGAAAGAATCTCTTTTAAAATAACTATAAAAATTGTTGAACGTGTTATGAACAACTGTTATTTGGGAGATGGAACTGTCCATCCTGGTGATCAATTACTCTTTATACACGAATTATGCGAGTTGTTCAAGTGTGCAGGTATTTCAATGAACCAAGGGCAAAGCAAGAGAGTGGTATGAGCTACTAGATGATCCTCATCATTTGGAGTGGAAGGAACTTGAATCTCTCTTTTACTCTAAATTTTATCCTCCCCATGAAATTCATAAAGATAGGAATTACATTTATAATTTTCATCCACATGATGGAGAAAGTATTGCCCAAGCATGGGGGAGATTGAAGTCACTAATGCTCAAATGTCCCATTCATGAGCTCCCCAGTAATATTGTTATTAATAATTTCTATGCAAGGCTTTCAGGACATTACAAGGACTATCTAGATACTTGTTTAGAGGGATCCTTCACAAGTAAGGAGGTTAAAGCTAAGTGGGATCTTCTTGAAACAATTAAAAGCAATACCAAAGATTGGGATAACTACAAAGGTAAAGAACCAGGTATAAACTATGAGTATGATTGCATTAAGTCTTTCACTGAAACTGCTGATTTTCAAGAGCTTAGTATTACATATGGTCTTAATCCTCAAATTCTCGTTGATTGTTTTAGAGCCTTTGCTTCTCATATTAATGATCCTAAAGAAAAATGGGACATGTATCATGAGCCTTTTAAAGACACTTGCATGGAAAATGAAATTGTTATTAATGATAGCAATAAACATGCTCAAACTTCTGAAAGTACTATTTCTTATAAGCATGTTAATTTTTGTGGAATACATAGACCTTGTGAGAATAATCAAATTGAAGAAGAATATTGTATCACCCATAGGAATGAAAAAACTAGAATGTGGTATAGGGCTTTAAATGATCTTGGTAAAAAAGTTTGTGCCCTTTATCCTTTTATTTGTGAACTTTGCTTTGAAGTGGATCATTTAAATTTTCAATCATGTGGCCATAATAATAACCCTTCTAATCCAATGAGTACTGCAAGTTTGTATTGTGATGACATGATCACTCCTAATCATCATGATGAACTTACATTATTTTTGGGGTGTGAAGAGTTATCAAGAAAAACCTCTTTGGTAGATATGGGTGCTTTTGATATGAATAGTGTCTTGCACGGTTGTCATCTTGATTGTTTTGATAATTTCCACACAAATACTTACATACAAAATATTATAAAAGAGGAGGTTTTACCAAAATATGACAGGACTAATATGTGTTTTGATCTTATTAATGTAAAGAAGGAATCATCCAAAGTTTCTTCTATTGTCTCTAACAATAAACCAGGGTATATGGAGAAGCTTCGTTTCAAGCCTCTCCCTCCTAAAGAGAAGAAGAAAAAGAAGAAAAGGAGGAGTAAAAGGAGAGAGGAAACGGTATTTTCCCCTAAGCATGTTGCTCCTATTATAGTTTTTGATGAGTCTGAACTCGATGATGTTCCTATGCCTGTTACCTATAGTAGTGATCATTATTGGGAAAAGCACACTACTTTTGATATTTAAAATCTCTTCGGTACCAATTCTGAAAATGATGATATTAATAATTGTTGTACTATTAGTGCTATCCATGTTCCTTCCAATGATGATATGTTTACAAATGAACACACTTTGGAAGATAACTATTCTATTGCTTATGATGATACTATACCTCCAATATATGATGATTGCAATGATGAATATGATATTTTCAGTCCACCTACTATTGAGGAGAAAATTAATTATGATTAAAATATGCCTCCTATATTTGATGATTATGGTGATGAGAATAATAATGATATCTATTTTGTGGAATTTGCTCCCACTACAATTAATAAGAATGACTATGTTTATGTGGGGAGTATTAATTCTTTTATGCATGTGGCTCATGATAAGAATGTTTTATGTGATAGTTATATTGTTAATTTATTCATGCTGCTACTGAAAGTTATTATGAGAGAGGGAAACATGGTTTTATGTATCTCAACAATATTAAGTTTCCCCTCTTTATGTTGAAAGTCTTGAAATTGCACTTGTTTTGCTTTACTATACTTGTTGCTTTGTGCTTTCATGACTTGTTTCTTTACAAGATTCCTATGCATAGGAAGTGTTAGACTTAAATGTGTTTTGAATTTGCTTATTGATGCTCTCTTTTACTTCAATTCATATTTCTTATGTGAGCATCTTCTCGAACTATCAACCCTAACTTAAAGGCATTAAAGAAAAGTACTTATTGGGAGATGACCCAAAAGTTTTAGATAAGTCTTGGAAGTTATTACCTCTGTAATAAACACTCCTTATCCTTTTTATTTGCTTTTTGTGCCAAGAGTAACCTCTAATGAGAGAGAAGTAATGATTGGGAAAGTTGCTGTCCCGAAACAGATTTTTGTGCTTCACTGTAAAAATTCGTGTAAAATCTCTGTACGTCGTTTTGAGGCATGAAGTTTTGTGCTTCTGCCCCAGGTTGTTATCTAACTTTCGTTAGTTCAACACTTTTCGATTTGAGCAACATAAGGTCTTCAAAAAAATTGGTTTTTACCTGCTGGTCTGTTTTGACAGATTTCTACCATTATTTGCATTTGCTTCTTGTTGGTTCCTTTTGGGTTCTCTTTGGGGAATTGATATTTTTGAAGGAAGTTCTACAGTAGCATGTGTTTTAATGGAAGTTTTATTGGTGTTGAAACTGAACCCAAAGACTTATTATCTTGAGTACACTAATGTTGCTAATGAAGATTGTGTGAAGTTTTGTATGAAGGAAAATTTTCAGGTGTTAAGGAAAGAATGATGTAATAAGATGAAGAATGAACTAAAGCTCAAGATTGGGGATGCCACCCTGTGTCACCCCAATAAATATCCAATAATTACAAAGCATCAAAGCTTGGGGATGCCCAAGGCATTCCCTTCTTCATCAATAAAAATCTCAGGTCTTTCTAGACACTTCGTTTTTATTGTTTCATGCATTGTTGTAGTTGTTCTTGGAGCGTATTTGTTTTTTTGTAGTTTTCTTTTATTTGGTTTGCTGCAATAAGTTGTTTGGATCCCAACACTTCTTTTGGAGAGAGACACACTCTGTTTTCATTGCCAAAAACACTCTAGTTTTCATTCTTATTGTTCTGTGAGTGTTCTCTTTTGCTAGCACTGTGTTTAGCCTTAGTTTTCTTGTGCTTTCAGCTTCGAACTTTTTAGTTCTTGTTTTTGGATTTGTGAGACAAGATCACTGATCTTTATTGATTATTATCTTTGTGAGTTGTTTCAAATAAGTCGATTTGTGTTGGAAAAGAGTAGGAAAGTTCATGCTTAAGTGGTATAAAGGAGCTTGTTTTTGATTGTGGCCTATGCTTTGTCATGTCATGCTTGATATTGTTTTGGCTTTATGGTTAGTGATTTTTGTTGTAGCATGACATGTTATAAACAATTCAGATTGCTTAATGTGCCTTGAAAGAATCATGCATTGTTTTAGCATATTAAAGCATAGTATTGTGGTATTCTCCTTTGCTTCTTTATTTGGGTTAACTTGGCGCATGCTCACACCATGTTATGACTATCCCAAGTCACTATAACCATAGCCTTTATGATCTTTTAGTTTTCGACTTGTAATATCACTTTATGCTTTAATTAATGATGTTTTGTCGCTTTGCATGATTATGGCCATTATTGCTCTCTTAGTTGGCCGCTCCTAGTCTTTTGCTAGCCTCCATAACCAAGTACGAGTTCCACTCATGCATCCAACTCGAAATAAAACCAAGTTATTCCAAAGAATCCACCATACCTACCTATTAGCATTTGCTATTCCAAGTATATTCATGTTTTATCTACCTTCCGAATTAAACTTGTTATGTGAAAATTAGTGATTAAAGCTCTCACAAACTTGATGGCACACTTTACTTTTCTTGCACTTAATAAAATTGAACCATTGTGTCGTTTATGTTGTATATGCTTGCACTTATATGTTGGGGATTAGCAGAACCATGTTGTCATGGGGAATGCTTTCAACATTGCACTTGTACTTTGTACCTAGTTGATATCATGCTCTTTTGTCTATGGATGTCGTCGGTGTGAAATGAAAGGGGAGCTTGTAAGTCCATGGAGTTATGTATGTGTGTTAGAGAAACGCCTAGGCCGCCGGTCTAATCCATGCTGAAATGGTGGAAACCTGCAGCGTAACCATAATGAGCTGTCTATGAAGCATTCTTCTTATAAAAAGAGTCGGATATTGAGAAAAGGAGAAAAAGAAAAAAGAGATATGAGAAAAGAGGAAAGAGAGAAAAAAGCACCATTTTCCCATGGTAAATAAGAAGATTGCTGAGATGCTCGTTGTCTGCTTGCCTTGTCATTTTGATATGGGGATTCTTTTGTATCATCGGGCAAGGGGTACCCCGTTGGCGGTTCTCTATGATACACATGTACTTACTATGACAATAACTTACCGGTAACTAAACTTGAGTAGTATGAGGAGCGACCCTCGTATTCAAGGGACATGAGATTTCCAACTTATACTTTGTCAAGCATATACTCCATAGTTTGTTCACTTTAACCTTAATCACTTCAAGATGCTTATGATAGGGGCAATGAGAGCTGAAAGCTAATAAGTACCATAATTTTTGGAAGCTCTTTATGAGACTTGAATCTCTGCTTCCTTCTATGAAGGCCTTTCTTTTACTTTTATGTTGAGTCTCCATCTTCTATCTTTATGCACCTATTGAGAGAGCATAGTGGCCATTCTTAGTTTAATGTAAATTGTCCCAATAATTGTTGATTGATGCATAATTTTGATATTGCTTGTTCTTAAACTATGTGTATCTAGTCACCCTTATACGCTTTGAAGGTTTCCTATGCATTTATGTTTGCTACTCTATGAGGGACAAGTTGAATACCATTCTCATTATGTTTTATTTATGTGAAACAAACAAATGTCTTTCAAATCATTGTTATTCATGAATCTTTTGTTTGTACCTTTTCATACTACATCATAGTTGCTATGTCTTATTGTTAGAACTATATTTTTCATGCTATGTTGAAGTACTATGATCCCAGCTATCAATGTTCTACAAATACTTTGATCAAGTTTATGATGGTGCATGCCACCTCAAAAATTATTCTTTCTTTTTATCACTTACCTACTCAAGGACAAGCAGGAGTTAAGCTTGGGGATGTTGATACATTGCTAACGTATCTATAATTTTTGATGTTCCATGCTTGTTTAGTATCTACTTTGCTTTGCTTTGTCAACACTTTGAGGTATTTTTTATATGTTTTCTGGGACTAACCTATTAACAAGATGCCACAGTGCTAGTTGCCTATTTTCTTCTGTTTTTGGTTCCAGAAAAGGCACAAAATCAATATTCTCGGAATTGGACGGGACAAAAGCCAATATGCCTATTTTTTCCGGAGCAACACAGAAACACGAAGCAGAGACGGAGTAGGGCACCAAGGTGGGCACACCACATGGTGGCGCGGGCTAGCCCTGGCCGCGCCACCAGGTGGTGTGGCCCCCCTAGCCGCCCACCGACCTTGGATCTTCGCCTATAAGATGCCTCCTGATGCAAAAACCCTAAATCGACCAGCCTCCAGCCACGAAAAGTTCCGCAGCGCCGCCGCCACCGAAGGGGAGATTCGGGGGATAGAAAGTCTCTGTTCCGGCACCCTGCCGGGAGGGGGAAGTGCCCCTGGAGCCATCTTCATCGATCTCCACCACCATCTCCATCGTCGTTGCTGATTCCCATGATGAGGAGAGAGCAGTTCTCTCTCAAGGCTAAGGGTTCTACCGGTAGCTATGTGTTCATCTCTCTCTCTATGCATGATCATATTGTGATAATGAGCTTTGTAATCAAGTAGATCTACTTTGCTACTCAAGTGCTTTAATAAATCTATGCTCTTCCCATGTGTGTGAAAGTGACAGCATGCACACCATGGTGGCACTTAGGCGAGAGATTACAAATACTTGTTATGAGTTATATTTGGAGTTGGATGTCTCTATGAAATTGTGGTGTTTGTTGGAACCATCTAGTGCTCAAGGTGACAGTATGGGGTTATCTAGATGGGAAAAGCGAACTTTAAGGAGTGTTGTTATAGCCCTACCATGGATTAGAGTGTCCAACCGGAGAGTAGTTCAGAGTAGTATCATGAAGAGAAGATATTTATATGAGAGTGTTGATACGTCCATAACATATCTATAATTTTTGATGGTTTTATGCTAATAATATGCTTTTGACACTCCTTTTTGTATAAAGTTTATGATTTATTTGGACTAACCTACTAATAGTTGCAAAAGTGCACAATGTTCTTGTTTTACACTTTGATGTGTAGGAATTACCAAGAATACAAGTGGAAACCTTGTTGGAGTCAAATTGGGATTTTTCCAGAAATCTGTCTCAGAACTCTTTTTGAAGATGGTCACGTTTTGGATCGAAGACGGCATCACACGGACAATTCTTCAACTACAAAGTTGTTGGAAATTTTGCGACAAACGTTCTGGGCATAAAGCTAATTCCGAGTCCGGACGGGCCTTTTAGGCCCGATTTACTGCAGCCCAAGATGGGGTGACAGGAATCCGAGAAGCTATATAAAAGGAGGGAACCTAATTCGCCCAGGGCATCTCCACCCACCAATTTGCATCCACCAAAGCCACGTTTTTGCCTCCCCATGGGGGAGGGCTCCCAAGAAGCCATGAAGGAAGGGGGCTAAGGGGCGGTGCTCCCCCATGATACCGGCGGTGGGAAAGGAGTCCCCCACGCCGCCGCCGGCGCTGCTGCCGCCTTCTTCACCATCTTCACTGCCATCTCCATCACCTAATCCTCATAGTATGCAGTGGTTCATCCTCCCACACACCTCTGTACCGTCCTATGTAAACATGGTGTTTGATGCTATAAGTTATAATCCTATGATCTATGTCATGTTGCGTAGTTTCTTTGTTCTTAGATTGAATGGTTGAACGTCTTTGGTTTATTAGAGTTGTATGTTGATATGGTACAGTCCTTTGGTGTCCATTATATTTGTGTGCGCATGGATTAAACATCATAGAGTTTGTAGTATGTGTAAAAGGAAGGTGGAGTTCTGCTGGAGTGACAGAAACCTGAGGACGTGAACCGGAACGTTGCACGTATGGGAGTAAGAGGACCATTAAACTTAAGGCTATGGTTGGGGAAACCTTAATGCATTGATTAGTACTTACGGATGTTTGCTAACAATCCAATCATATGGTACATGTAATTCCAAGTAGTGAAGCGCATGTATATTTAGCCTCTCCCACATAGAAAACTGCATCAAAGATAATGAACCTGATCTATTCGCTATTTAAACTTGGACAAAGCCACCACAATTACCACCACTATTCCACGATCATGGTTTTGTTAGTTTAGTGTATTTTATTGCTACAGCAACTAACTTTACTTTCTTGTTATTTATTATCGTGCAAAGCTATCTCTATTACTCGTATTGCTGCTCTAGTTTTATTTCCTAGATAATGCAAACGTTTAGTATGCATAGAGTTGTATCAGTGCTTGATAGAACTTGAGAGAATATTTATCCTACCTTTAGATCCTCGTTGGGTTAGACACACTTACTTATCGAAAAGGCTACACACGATCCCCTATACTTGTGGGATATCAACTGTTCACTAGCGAAAGTATGATCCCTAGGCCTTGTTTCTAAACATTGAAACACCGTTTGCAACTAGATATGTTGCATGTTTGCTTGCTACCATCTTTATTTCAGTTTTCCTTTAGTATCTTCCGCGCCACCAATGCTATTTTATGGCACCGTTACCACTTATAAGTATTCATACCACATGTATTTCACTATCTCTTCGCCAAACTAGTGCACATATACACCTGACAAGTGTATTGGGTGTGTTGGGGACACAAGAGACTTCTTGTATCTTGATTGCAGGGTTGATTGAGAGGGATACCTTTGACCACTTCATCCTTGAGTTCGATAAACCTGAGGTGATCACTTAAGGGAAAACTTGCTGTTGTTCTACAAACCTCTGCACTTGGAGGCCCAACAATTGTCTACAAGAATAGAAGTGTGCAGACATCAACTCCCCAGCAACAGCGCCAGAAAAGTACTTGCTGGCTCGTGGTTGATATCGAGCTCATTGGGGAACCCCAAGAGGAAGGTATGCTGAGCACAGTAGTAAGTTTCCCTCAGTTATGAAACCAAGGTTATCGAACCAGTAGGAGCAAGGAAACACATCCAAGGTGTTGTTGCCAACTTGGAATCCTACACAACACAACCATAGAACTTTGCCCCAACTTACAGTGAGGTTGTCAATCTCACCGGTTTTGCTAAAAACAAAGGATTAAATGTATTGTGTGGAAGAAAGTAATAGCTTGCAGAAAGTAAACAGAAAACAGTAAACAGTTGTAGATTGATGGTAAAAGAAAGGACCGGGATCCATAGTTCACTAGTGGCGATTCTCCTTAAGATATATAACATGTTGGGTGAACAAATTACAGCGGGGCAATTGACAAACATC
Source organism: Avena eriantha (assembly GCA_910589775.1). Classification (NCBI taxonomy): domain Eukaryota; kingdom Viridiplantae; phylum Streptophyta; class Magnoliopsida; order Poales; family Poaceae; genus Avena; species Avena eriantha. The sequence goes on from OU342742.1 coordinate 133,105,547, forward strand.
GAGAAAGCATACATGCATATACTAATCGTATTGACTCCTATGAGATTTGATTGGGCATTACAACATTATACATAGACCGTAATCCAACTGCATCTATGACTAATAATCCACCTCCAGGTTATCATCCGAACCCCCTCTAGTATTAAGTTGCAAGGAACTGATAATTGCATTACGCATTGCGTGTAAAGTAAACAATACAAATTTTCTATGAACAAAGGATTGATGTTTTATCCCTAGTAGCAACAACACATCTAGTACCTGAGAGATTTCTGTCACTTCCCTAGATTACTAGAAGCATGAACCCACTATCGAGCATAAATACTCCCTCTTGGAGTTGCTAGCATCTACTCAGAAAGATATGTACTAACAACAGAGAGCATGCAATATCACAAATAACAAAGACATGATAGAATTAATAATCATTCTGAAATAGCATCTCAATATCCATCGGATCCCCGCAAACACAATATGTATGATTACAAATAGATGATCTTGATCATGAACGGAGCTCACAAGATCTAAACATGGTAGCACAAAGGAGAAGAACCAACCATCTAGCTACTACATGGACCCGTAGTCCAAGGATGAACTACTCACGCATCACACCGGAGGCTTGCATGGTGATGAAAAAGCCTCCAGGGTGAATTCTCCCCTCTAGCACGGTGCCAGGAAGAGCTTCAGATCCCTCCCGATCTAGGGATGGAGATGACGGCGGCTACAGATTCTTTCGTGGAATTTGATCGGGTCTTTAGGGTTTCTGTATCGGAGTCAATATATAGGCAAAAGGGGAGACCGAGGGTGTGCCCTAGACGGCCACACCACCCCCTCGCGCCGGTCAGGCCTGGCCGCGCGGCCAGGTGGTGTGGGCGGCCCCTAGCCCCTCTACGTCTCGTATTCTGGCTCCATGTCCCCCTCGGTAATATATTGACTTTGGCTTTTGTCCCATCCAATTCCGAGAATATTCATTTTGTGACTTTCCTGGAACCATCTTGTTAATGGATTAGTCCAAGAAAGTGTATAAAAAGACTCCAAAGTGTGGACAAAACATAAGAAAGTAAATATAAGCCAAGCATGGAACATCAAAAAATTTAGATACGTTTGCAACGTATCAGTGGTGAATGAAAACAACATACATGTAATGACACTGGTGGATTCACATGTGGTTTGTGAAAACAACACACATGCAATGACACTGGTGGATCCATGTGGTTTATAACAATAACACACATGCAGTAACCTTAGGGGATCCATATGTGGTTTGTGAAAAGAACACACATGCAGTGAACACTGGTGGATCGATATGTGGTTTGTGAAAAGAACACACATGCAATGACTCTAGTGGATCCACATGTGGTTTGTGAAAAGAACACACATGCAATGACTCTAGCTATTTTGTAATGAAAAGGACACACATGCAATGAAACTAGTGGATCCATATGTGGTTTGTGAAAAGAACAGAGATCTAGTGATTCTAGTTGTGGTTTATTAAAAGAACCCACGTGCAATAACACTGGTGGTTCCATCTGGTTTGTGAAAAGAACACTATTGCAATGACTCTAGTGGATCCATATGTGGTTTGTGAAAAGAACACACATTCAATGACTCTAGTTATGGTTAATGAAAAGAACAGAGATGCAATGACTCTAGCTATGGTTTATTGAAAGAACACACATGCAATGACTCTAGTGGATTCATATGTGTTTTGTGAAAAGAACACACATTCAATGACACTGGTGGATCCATATGTGGTTCATGAAAAGAACACACATGCATGACACTGGTGGATCCACATGTGGTTTGTGAAAAGAACAGACATACAATGAACACCTGTGGATCCATATGTGGTTTGTGAAAAGAACACACATGCAATGAATCTAGATGTGGTTTATGCGAAGAGCACATGTGCAATGACACTAGTGGATCCATATGTGGTTTGTGAAAAGAACACACATGCCGTGAACACTAGTGGATCCATATGTTGTCTCTGAAAAGAACACACACGCAATGAACTTTGGTGGATCCATATCTGGTTTGTGAAACAAACAGACAAGCAATGACTCTAGCTGTGCTTAATGAAAAGAACACACATTTTAATGACACTGGAGGATCCATATGTGGTTTGTGAGAAGAACTCACATGCAATGACTCTAGATGTTTCCATATGGGGTTCGTGAAGAGAACACACATCCAGTGACACTGGTGGATCCATATGTGGTCTATGAAAAGAACACACATGCTCATGTGGATTATGAAAAGAACAAACATTCACTGACTCTAATTGTGGTTCATGAATAGAACAGACATGCACTGACTCTAGTGGATCCATATGTGGTTTATGAGAAGAACACACATGCAATGACACTGGTGGGTCCATATGTGGTCTGTGCAAAGAACACACATGCAATGAACACTGGTGGATCCATATGTGGTATGTGAAAACAACACACATGCAATGAACTCTGGTGGATCCATATGTGGTTTTTGAAAAGAACAGACATGCAATGACTCTATCTGTGGTTAATGAAAAGCACAGAGATGCAATGACTCTGGTGGATCCATATGTGCTTTGTGAAAAGAACACACATACAATGACACTAGGGGATCCATATGTGGTTTGTGAAAAGAACACACATTTCAATGACACCGGTGGATCCATATGTGGTTTGCGAAAAGAACACACACGCAATGAACTCTGATGGATGCATATGTGGTTTGTGAGAAGAACGGACATGCAATGAACTCTTGTGGATCCATATATGGTTTGTGAAAAGAACATACATGCAATCACTCTAGCTATGGTTAAAGAAATAACACACATGCAATGACACTAAGGGATCCATATGTAGTTTGTGAAAAGAACACACATGCAATGACTCTGGCGGGTCCATATTTTGTTTGTGAAAAGAACACGTATTCAATGACTCTAGCTATGGTTAATGAAAAAAACAGAGATGCAATGACTCTAGCTATGGTTCATTGAATGAACACCCATGCAATGACTCTGGTGGATCCATATGTGGTTTGTGAAAAGAACAGACATTCAATGACACTCATGGATCCATATGTGGCTAATGAAAAGAACACACATGCAATGACACTGGTGGATCCACATGTGATTTGTGAAAAGAACACACATGCAATGGACACTTATGGATCCATATGTGGTTAGTGACAATAACACACATGTAGTGACTCTAGGGGATCCATATGTGGTTTGTGAAAAGGACACACATGTAATGAAACTAGTGGATTCATATGTGGTTTGTGAAAAGAACACACATGCAATGACTCTAGTGGATCGACATGTGGTTTGTGAAAACAACACACATGCAATGACTCTAGCTGTTGTTAATGAAAAGAACACACATGCAATGAAACTGGTGGATCCATATGTGGTTTGTGAAAAGAATAGAGATCCAGTGACTCTAGTTGTGGTTTATTAAAAGAACACACATCCAATAACACTAGTGGTTACATGTGGTTTGTGAAAAGAACACACATGCAATGACTCTGGTGGATCCATATGTGGTTTGTGAAAAGAACACACGCAATGACTCTAGCCGTGGTTTGTGAAAAGAACACACATGCAATGATTGTAGATGTGGTTTATGAGAAGAACACACATGCAATGACACTCGTGGATCCAAACGTGGTTTGTGAAAAGAACACACATGCAGTGAACACTGGTGGATCCATATGTAGTGTCTGAAAAGAACACACATGCAATGAACTTTGGTGGATCCATATGTGGTTTGTGAAAAGAACTGACATGCCATGACTCTAGCTATGGTAAATGAAAAGAACACACATGCAATGAAACGGGTGGATCCATATGTGGTTTGTGAGAAGAACATACATGCACTGAACTCTCGTGGATCCATATGTGGTTTGTGAAAAGAACACACATGCAATGGCTTTAGTTGTGGTTAATGAAAAGAACACACATGCAATGACACTAGGGGATCCATATGTAGTTTGTGAAAAGAACACACATGAAGTGAACACTGGTAGATCCATATGTGGTTTGTGAAAAGAACACACATGTAGTGACACTGGTGGATCCACATGTGGTTTGTGAAAAGAACACACATGCAATGACTCTAGCTGTTGTTAATAAAAAGAACAGGCATGCAATGAAACTAGTGGATCCATATGTGGTTCATGAAAAGAACACACATGCAATGACTCTGGTGGATCCACATTTGGTTTGTGAAAAGAACACACATGCAATGACTCTAGTGGATCCATATGTGGTTTTTGAAAAGAACACACATGCAATGACACTGGTGGATCCATATGTGGTTCATGAAAAGAACACACATGCACTGACTCTGGTGGATCCACATGTGGTTTGTGAAAAGAACACACATGCAATGACTCTAGTTGTTGTTAATGAAAAGAACACACATCCAATGACACTAGGGGATCCATATGTGGTTTGTGAAAAGAGCAGAGATCCAGTGACTCTAGCTGCAGTTTGTGAAAATAACACACATTTCAGTGACACTGGTGGATCCATATGTGGTTTGTGAAAAGTACACACATTTCAACGACTCTTGTGGATACATATGTGGCTTGTGAGAAGAACACACATGCAATGATCTAGTTGTGGTTAATGAAAAGAACAGAGATGCAATGACTCTAGATGTGGTTTATTGAAAGAACACACATGCAATGACTCTGGTGGATCCATATGTGGTTTGTCAAAAGAACACACATGCAATGACATTGGTGGATCCATGTGGTTTGTGAAAATAACAAGCATGCAATGAACTCTGGTGGATCCATATGTGGTTTGTGAGAAGAATAGACATGCAATGGCACTAGTGGATCCATATGTGTTTTGTGAAAAGAACAGACATCCAATGACTCTAGCTGTGATTAATGAAAAGAACACACATGCAATGACTCTGGTGGATCCACATGTAGTTTGTGAAAAGAAAACACATGCAATGCCATAGGTGGATCCATGTGGTTTATGAAAATAACATACATGCAATGAACTCTGGTGGCTCCATATGTGTTTTGTGAAAAGAACACACATGCAATGACACTGGTGGATTCATGTGGTTTATGACAATAACACACATCCAGTGACTCTTGCTGTGGTTAATGAAAAGAACACACATACAATGACATAAGGGGATCCATATGTGTTTTGTGAAAAGAACACACATGCAATGACTCTGGTGGATCCATATGTGGTTTGTGAAAAGAACTCGCATGCAATGATCTAGTGGATCCATATGTGGTTCCTGAAAAGAACACACATTCAATAACACTGATGGATCCATATGTGGTTCATGAAAAGAACACACATGTAATGACTCTGGTGTATCCACATGTGGTTTGTAAAAAGAACACACATGCAATGAGATTGGTGTATCCATGTGTGTTGTGAAAATAACAGACATGCAATGAACTCTGGTGGATCCATATGTGGTTTGTGAAAAGAACACACATGCAATGACACTGGTGGATCCATGTGGTTTATGACAATAACACACATCTAGTGACTCTAGCTATGGTTTATTAAAAGAACACACATGCAATGACAGTGGTGGATCCATGTGGTTTATGAAAATAACAGACATGCAATGAACTCTGGTGGATCCATATGAGGTTTATGAAGAGAACAGACATGCAATGACACTGGTGAATCCATATGTGGTGTGGTTCATGAGAAGAACACACATGCAATGACTCAGGTGGATCCACTTGTGCTTTGTGAAAAGAACACACATGCAATGACTCTAGCTGTTGTTAATGAAAAGAACACACATGCAATGACACTAGGGGATCCATATGTGGTTTGTGAAAAGAACAGAGATCCAGTGACTCTAGCTGTGGTTTGTGAAAATAACACACATTTCAATGACACTGGTGGATCCATATGTGGTTTGTGAAAAGAACACACATTTCAATGGCTCTGGTGGATCCATATGTGGTTTGTGAGAAGAACACACATGCAATGACTCTAGCTGTGGTTAATGAAAAGAATAGAGATGGAATGACTCTAGCTGTGGTTTATTGAAAGAACACACATGCAATGACTCTGGTGGATCTATATCTGGTTTGTGAAAAGAACACATATTCAATGACACTGGTGGATCCATATGTGGTTCATGAAAAAAACACACATGCAATGACACTAGTGGATCAACATATGGTTGATGAAAAGAACACACATGCAATGACACTGGTGGATCCATGTGGTTTACGACAATAACATGCATGCAATGAACTCTAGTGGATCTATCTTGGCATAATTTGATGTATGCCACAGTGTGTTTCATTGTACAAGACACTCACTTTCCATTTTTAGACTACTCAGTTTTGCCCTTCGTTTTTCGATACTACTCAGTTTTGCCCCCCTCTCTCTCTTTCGTAGAAGCCCAAACCTATGCTCACTCTGTCTGCTACGCCCTGATTGGTTGTCACAGTTGTCACGCGGATTGTGCGCACCAACCATTGATTCTGTATGATCCAACGAGGATCGTTGCACACGTCATGCCCTTCACAGTACAGCGTGAGACAACATGGACGTCTCCCTCAGCAAGACTTCTACAAGAAGGAACACGAAGCCGTCCATGGAAAAAGTCGTCGACTAGTCATGTCATGTTTAATCAAGTCTAAAAAGCCTACTACTGCTACTAATACGCCACAACACATGTGTCATCGAGTGCACGGTCGTCTACGGGCAGCTGCAATTTATTGCCACTTGATTCTAATAAGACATATCCCATTTTTTATGCAGCGGCTCTTAATGTAACTTCCGATTGGGCCCCACCGTAAGAAACTTCCACGCGCTAGCCGGAGGCCGAAGAGCTGAGCTCGACGAGAGCTAACGTCTTCGCCTTCATCGAGTCACTCACAATCATCAACACATCCCTCTACCCGATCTAGCATAACTCCACAAATCTCGCCGTACAACCACGTACCTTCCCCTCTACATTTCCCCTTTTAATTATCGCCAATTTTATGGCCATGTCAAACTTCATACATAGAAATTGTGTATGTGCCCTTTGCATGCGGCTCAATACAGAATGGCCATGCATAGCCTGGGAAAAACCGTGACGTACCGTGCACGTGTCGTGGTGCACGGTGTAGTAGCCTGCACAGCGTGTTGCATGGTGGTGCAACGAAACATGCCTTGCTTCCATTCACCTTAACTATAGAGCCCCTCTCTGCACACCCACTCTCACTCTCTCTTACTCTCCTCACGCAACCCTCTCCACTGTCCCACCAGCATCTGCAACCTCCCGAGAAAACCCCGTTTGTGCCGGCGATGGTGGTGGAGGACACGGTGGCCATCATTGCCTCCAAGGCCACCGGCGAGGAGGCCCCCGTCTCTTTCCCGGTCCCCTCGATGCGTTGAAAGCAGTTGTCGTCCCTGTCCAGGCCCTCGCCGAGGCATCGATGGCAGCCGCCGTTCCCGTCCAGGCCCCCGTCCTTGCTACCGACGTAGCCACCGCGAGGAGCCCCCCGCCGGCGAGGAGGCCCCTGCCGGTCACGAGTAGATCTAGCTCTTCTGGGACCCCTACGATCTAGAGGAGTACATCACTCCAGTGAACCCCTACGACACCCACATCGACGACCCATGGTTGGAGGTAACTAGGGTTTGCTCCCCTTCCCTGTTCTTCTCCCGTTCCCATCGTTGGATGCTAGATCTTAGTTTATTAGGATTCGCTTGTTTGCATTTCGGTTGTTCGGTCTTCTTACATCATCTAATCCTCCCTTTTCCTTTTCTTCCAATAGGTTTACGGTAGCGACGTCTGTAGCGATGACGAGTCCAGGCACACCAAGACTCATCAGGTGTTGAGGAGGCTGCAGGTCGGCCAGTATGATGCCTTCTTTGCTGGCGGCGTCTACAGTTGCCCCTTCTACAAGACGAGTCTCGCCGGCACCGAATTCAACTGTGTCCTGATGCATGCTGAGGGCTCGAGCTCCGGCACCCCCAAAGTCGGCCAGACCGTGAATGTCAACGCCTACATCGCTGAACACCAGGCTCTTGGCATTCACATCTGAAACCTCTAGCGGGTGGCCATCGAAGAGGGTCGCATGCCTCCAATCAAGCCCAGGGCCCCCAAGATCAAGGGACTAGGCAGCAAGAAGTGGAGGAAGCGCCAGAGGGAGGAGGCGGAGGCATAGGCGCATGCAAGAAGGGGTTGAATGTGTCTGCTGCTGCTGCTGCTAAGCAGCTTCTTTTGATTTTCTATATTTTTCTTGTATCCTATTTCTGCACGCAAGGGGTTGAATGCATTGAACCTCGTTAACCAACCTACTTTCTATCGTTATATCCTATTTAGCTGTGCACAGCTATATCCACATTTGTTTTGTTTTCTGAATGAATGTATTCTGTCTAGTGTGATTTGCTGCTCTAGATTTGCTACCAGATCGGAGGCAAAAAGAGGTCCAAAAGGGAACGAATTATCGAAGAGAGAAGCTTCTCTAGATTTGCTACCAATTTGGGCAAAATGAAACATATATGTTTAGCGAGAGAGGAAAAAGGTACTCTTTCAAACTGCCAGTTAACGAGCTACCATCTTGACAAGCTACCAGACACATACAGAAACATAACACAAAGAAGTAAAATTTATTTTACTACTCTCACTTGAGGCGCTAGCCATCTTGACAAGCTAACTGAGTTTCACAAAACAGAAACATAACTCAAAGGAGTAAAATTTAATTCACTTCTCATCAGACCACTTGAGGCACTTGCCATTGTTCCTAGGCAACCAACTGCGATCATTCCAGGTGGATCTTACATTATTGGCATTCCAAAGCTCATGAAATGCAATTTCGTCCCACCTAGGATCTGACTTGGCTTCCCTATCTTCAGCATCCTGCGACACAATTAGCGGTGCATCACAGGCCTGATTGTTGCCGCTAGAAGATGTTGCCTCTCTGTTTGCTGCTACAGCTGCAGCCTCTCTGTCCGTTGTTTGTGCTTCAGCTGCAAGCTCTCTGTCAGCTGCTTCTGCAGCCTCTCTGTCAGCTGCTTCAGATGCAGCCATTTTCTTTGCATATGCAGCTTCAAACTCAGCTATTCTGCATTTTCTACAAAGGGCTCCCCTAAGCTCGTATTCCCTCTTGCAAATAGGGTAAAACATGAGGTAATGAAGAAATAAATGGATCTTCTTGTACAGCTGGTAGGTCACGTAAACATCTTTGGTTGCATACTTCTGGTTTGTATTAGACAACGGCCACTACTCCCAGATATCGTGCCTATCCGTAGGGAAATCTGCCTTCATTTTGTCGTACGACTCATCGAGGATTCTAGTTGTGAGTGATTCCATTCCATCCTTCCTCGAGCACCCTATGGTATTGGAAGGACTCTAAATATCGATCCAGTTGTGCGCACCTCTTGATGAAATTTCTAAAAATTCATTGTATTGTCGACAGTGCAGAAAACAATTCCTTTTTCTACAAGGAACTGGCGCAGCACCGGACAATTCATGTCAGTCCTGAAAGTATGTAGTTTGTCATCACCAAAATTTGTAACTACAAATATTTTTTCAATGCAAGATCATCATCTGAATATAATTTTAAAAAGTTTAGTAAATGCAACATCAAGACTCTCAACATTGTCTTGTCATAATTTATTTGGTCCTAAATAAAATTTAGTAGTTGCAAGATGAGAAAATGGATAAATAGCAAGAGGAGAAAACCCTAAAAGCGGTTAACTACAGAGAGAAGATCTACAAACCGGGAGAAGTGGTAGACGAGGACATGTTTCCTCATGGCCAGTTGAACGATGGTGACTTCACTCCCTTCATATGGGTCCTCCGGGGTGTACTCGAGGTCCAATCCCAAAAACTTGTCCTCGTCTTTCTCAAGCCAAACCTCGTACATCCTCATGACTCGCACCATTGTCTCCTCATCGTTGGTGTAGACGATGTCTATCTTCTTATTGTCATGGGTAGTGAGGCTTGTCTCTAGAGTGCGACGACCTTCCATGGTGGCAAGGAGAAGACGCGAAGAAGACAGATGACTGGAAGAAGAAGATTGGTTTCTGCGAGACAGGGGAACGGTGGAACCGTCAATGCGTTTCTAAGGTAGTGGTTAACGACGGGGACAGAAGTCCAAAGGAGAGAGGCATGTCGATGGCCGTTCCAGCTTCTAAGTAAACAAAAAATAATGATAACGATGATATATGTGCCCTATTTTGTCACGTCAATACACTGGGCCGGTCATGTTGTCCTATCCACTGTGCCAGTGCTACAAGCCTACATGACAGCCACCATGCCTAAGCGATGGGAACAACATAACGACGAAAACTGACAGGGGGCCCAACTTGACGGCCGTTAGCCTGATATTTTGTATTGAAACATATGATACATTGCAAATGAATCTATAATTTTTGATGTTCCATGCTTGGTTTTATCCACTTTCTTGTGTTTTGTCCACACTTTGGAGTACTTGTCATATGATTTCTTGGACTAACCTATTAACAAGAGCCACAGTGCCAGCTGCCCGTTTTCTGCTGTTTTTGGTTCTAGGAAATTCAGAAAATGAATATTCTCGGAATTGGACGGGACAAAAGCCAAAGTGCCTATTTTTTCGGAAGTCATCAGATGCCAGAATACGAGACGGAGAAGGGCTGGGGTCCAGCCACACCACCTGGCCGCGCGGCGAGGCCTGGCCCGTGCCAGGGGGTGGTCTGGCCGACCCCAACACCCCACGGCCTCTCCTTCCGCCTATATATTGCCCTCGGGATGAAAATCCTAAGTACCCGATCAAAAATCCACAAAAGAGTCTGTAGCCGCCGTCATCTCCATCCCTAGATTGGGAGGGATCTAAAGCTCTTCCTGGCACCTTGCCGGAAAGGGCAATTCACCCTAGAGGCCTTCTTCATCACCATGCAAGCCTCTGGTGTGATGCGTGAGTAGTTCATCTTTGGACTACGGGTCCATGTAGTAGCTAGATGGCTAGTTCTCCTCCTTTGTGCTTTCATGACTAGATCTTGTGAGCTCCGTTCATGATCAAGATCATCTATTTGTAATTCTGCATGTTGTGTTTGCAGGGATCCGGTGGATATTGAGGTGCTATTTCAGATTGATTATTGACTCTATCATGTCTTTGTTATTTGTGATCTTGCATGCTTTCCATTGTTAGTAGCTATCTTGGCCAAGTAGATGCTAGCAACTCCAAGAGTTAGTATTTATGCTCGATAGTGGGTTCATGCCTCTGGTAATCTGGGGAAGTGACAGAAATCTCTAAGGTACTAGATGTGCTGTTGCTACTAGGGAGAAAACAACAATCCTTTGTTCATAGAACAATCGTATTGTTTACATTACACGCAATTCGTAAAGAAATAATCTGTTGCTTGCAACTTAATACTAGAGGGGGTTTGGATGATAACCTGAAGGTGGATTATTAGTCATAGATGCAGGTCGATGGTGGTCTATGTATAATGTTGTAATGCCCAATCAAGTTCCAAAGGAGTCAAGATGATTAGTATATGCATGTATTGCTTTCTCGATGTTTGTCAATTGCCCCGCTGTAATTAGTTCACCCAGCATGTTATCTATCTTAAGGAGAGCCACCTCTAGTGAACTATGGATCCCGGTCCTTTTCTTTACATACAATCTATAAACTGTTTACTGCTTTGTGTTTACTTTCTGCAAACTTTTACTTCGAACAGTGCTCTTTTTACATGGGACATTGTCTATCAGAGTTGTTTTTATTATGTCCAGTGTTGATTGTAATTGGTCGCCAATGTGCGGACAGATACATCAATTTCACAGCTGCACACATGGCAGTGCACTACGCTTGCATATAGTGATGGCTTCTCCTTGCTACTTGTCGTGTTGCAGGAAGGGCTGGTTCTACTGCTGGATGTTGGGCTGTCGATGCACGCGGCGCTGCAAGAGGGGTCGAGAATGTTTTCTCCACCCTCGTGCATAAGAAGGCAAGCCACTTGCTATGGGAACTATGTCGATTCCCCAATTAAAATGCTAGTGTCTGTTGATTTGTGGTATGGGGACTAGCTAACCGCCTCTGCATTCTTGCACTCTGCAACTGGTTCATAATAGGAGCGACGAGGTTGGGATTGTCCTTTTCAGAACCAAAGGTATGGGTGACTCTGCAATTGTGATAACAGGCTTCTGGTTGTACAGTTCTACTTCAAAACTTTGTGCGCTGATCGTTTGATTAGCTTCCAGTTTTATCATATTTGTTAACTAAGCCATCACCTAGATAACTATCTCCTGTTATTTTTCCTAATGCATATGTGTTGTGATGGAATGATGACCTTTTACTTCTAAGCGCGTGTATGGTCCTGATTAATGTTTTCATAACAGAACCCTCATAATCTCGCTTCAAGGAAGCCTTTTTTTGAATATTTGCTTCAAGCGAGCCTTGTCATACATATATCTAGATAATCAAGTGTATGATTCAAAATGTAAAATAATCATGCATGTTTTTGTTTTCTTCCTTAGAATGCATACCATATCTTCTGAATTCATTACTTCATGAGTCTTATGCTACTTTTACTAATGTATTTACTTAGTTTTTCCTCCAAATTAATATTTTCTATTATAGCTATTTTTGTTATCCAACCCTCATGCTTCAGGATCGACTTCTAGCTGCTTCTTGATTTGTTAATTCTTCCGTTGCTAGCTACTGTGGTAATTTTATAAGAAAATACTGAAATATACTTGTTTGCATTTGGTTGCCAGATTGATTTGTTCTATTTAAATTATGTCTTTCATGGAGACTAAAAGTGTAGCTGTTTCTTGTTTACAGGAGTTCTAGCCGAAGAAACATGAAGTCAGTGAAACTGTGAAGAGAAGCCATCAAAGAGTAGCCTAATTTCAGCAGTTGTACTACAGATCAAAGAGTAGCCTAATATCTTGTAATACTTAGGCATATCTGGGTTGCCCAGACTATAAAATTGTAATAGCCTAATTTCAGCAGTTGTTTTAAATAGTTACATGTGTTCTCTTTGATATATCTCAGATACTGATTATGTATGTGATCTCAAACCTTGTGAATAGAAACCCATGACGGAAATTAATATGTCATTTTGGACACTTCTTACATGTGTGGCAATTTTTGAGCTTAACGTGACAAGTGGGATCTATGTGAAAAGTGGAACCAGGTCCAAAAGGCAGAATTTGAATTAAAATGGATTTTAAATGGGCTACGGCCCATATATAAAATAAAAAGGCTGGAATGTTTGGTATGGCCGTGTAGCTTATAGAACTAGCAAGGAAAAAAAACATAAATGGGTTGAATTGCTAGGCTTGGCCCATATAAATGGATGAAATGGACCGGGCTGATTTCTTGCCACGTTGGATTGGCCACGTAGGATCTGACCTGGCTAGACCAATTTGCGCATGACGATATTGGATCGTCATAACGGTTATGACGATCCAATATCGTCATAGACGGTTATGACGATTTCGCTGAAATCGTCGTTATAGTTCAGTAGCGACGCCCAGCTTTCGACGATCTCAAAATCGTCATAAACAGACTATTGTGATGATTCTGTGATGAAAATAGAGGGTCATATATAGCCAAATTCCTTGTAGTGTTCCTTCCATTCGATAATCCTTTGTTTTTAGCAAAACTGGTGAGATTGACAACCTCATCGCAAGTTGGGGACAAAGTTCTATGGTTGTGTTGTGCAGGTCTCCATGTTGCTACTAGCACCGGTAGTGCGCCCTGCCAAGGCTCAGCTAGCAACACCTTTGGGGTGTTTCCTTGCTCCTACTGGTTCGATTAAACCTTGGTTTCATAAAGAAGGGAAACTTGCTGTTGTGCTCATCATACCTTCCTCTTGGGGTTCCCCAACGAGCTCTACATCAATACTGAGCCATCAACATAAAGTTGAATTCGTGCCAAAAAAGACCCTCTGGGTATTTAGCATGCCAACTGTAGTCATCGCGGCTGATTACAGCCAACTTGGGTACCGCGTTGCCTGGGCGCCCCAACTTTCGGGCCGCAAAATGATATTCTCCAAGCTAACTAGCCTTTGCCACTAAAAAACCATCAGGTTTTGTAGCAGGTCTCATGTAAATTCTTTGGCTGAGCCCGGGCAACTGCCCGAGCTCGCTGGGAGGTGGCTCGGCTACTGCATCATGTAGTACACTATAGGCATTGATAACACCAATGAAACAAAGTTTTGATAGTATTATATCCCCCAGAGTGGTACAACAGAAATATCACGGGTCCAAAGTATGACTATAGATTACAACATAGTACATTACAAAAGATCGAGAGAACTTTCTCGGAACAGTGAGGAATATTATACAGAAGAAAACCAGAAAGAGCAACTCGAAGTCTATTCTAGGAGTACTACTATTAATATATGTATATCTATGGCTTGCCATTGCTACTATAGCAATACTCTACTGATGTAGGTTCTAGCTTCTAGGAATTTATTTATACTCTACACTTCAGCTTGACTCCCATAGCTTCTGGTGAAATCGTTGACTTCGTTGATCTCCACTGGATACCTTCAGCTCTTCAAAGTAGATCATTTCTTGAGAATGGCATTAATTTCTCCACCATCTAGCAAGGGTTAAGAAGATACGGTTGATGCACTATCTATAACCGTAGACCATAGGTCGTAGGCTACGCAGGTTCACTAAAAAGGTCTGTTTGATGCACTATCTATAGTCGTAGACCATAAGCCGTAGGCTATGTAGGTTTTCGAATGTTGGAACAAGCCCAATGTGGTATCCCGCTAAAACCACTACTAGAAAATCGTTGTGTTTTTGTGCATCGCATCATCATGACCGCATGCTCATGTCATCATGCCACATTGCATTTGAGCATCGTCATCTTCATGCATCTGTTTGTCTAAAACTATTTTCTAAAAGCCTACTTTGATTTCTAAATATTCCCCCGTCTTTATTTCAAATCAGAACTCTGGTCTTTCCGGGTCTTTTATTTGTCTAAAAACTATTTACAAAAGTCTTAAAATTAAAACAGATAAAATAAATATTTAATCGGGGGAGGCCACCGCCAGCCAGGCCCAAAAGCCCAGCTAGCAGCAGCCTACCACCCCATTACCAAAAACCCCAGCCGCCTAATCCCTCCGCCCTCCTTTTTCCCTCCCAGCCGCCGCCACCCTGGCACCCCTCCACCTCACCCCGACCAACCCCGTCTCGCCACCTCACCAGCCCAAACCCCCTGCCCACACCCCAACGCCACCTGGTGGGCGTCCTTGAATCGTTTCTATGCGGGTTTGGCGAAAAGAGCTAAAACTTGCATAGGGCCGATTCGAGGGTGTTACAAAGTGGTATCAGAGCCCAGCAGTTACGATACCCCACAAGTCAAGCCTGTAGGATAACCTAGCTAACGGCCGAAGTAGAGTGTCCAAAACTATTTTGCAAACTCGGTTGGATAGATCTGATTAGGTCTGCTTTTACTCCTTACCCCTCTGCTATTCTCCTCTTACCCCTGCATGTTTGAATCTTCTCTCTTATCTTTCTTCGAGTCCAGGAATTCTCGTGGTTGGGTTTCCGTCGTACCTTCAGGGTTTCGCTTCCTCCTTTGGCAACGGTGCTTCTACATCCGGTCTTCATGCTATCTGAGGAATCCGTCTTCTGTGGTACCATTCTTTGTTCCTTGTTTGTGCCTTCCGGTGTTTTCCGACGCGACGACATCATCTACGCTAGATCTGATGCAGAGTCTACATCACTCCTTTGTTTCCGAACCTCGCTTGTCGAGATCTTCAGTCTGATTCCAAGAATGGATGCGCGTTTTTCTACTAATTGTGTGGAGTAATACTTTGGGTGCGTGATGGATTGGCCCCCATACCGACTACTCAATCTATTTTCTCTCGTACATTGAAGTGGATTAGATGCATCGGTTCTCTCCTTCTATCGATGTTAGAGGTGGCTTTATTTGTAGATACCTTCACCTTCGTCCTTTGTTTCCCGGAGTGTTCTCTCGACGATCACGGACAACGACCCCTTGTTAGTGGTGTCGCGAACATCTACACGAAGCGAGAAGATTCAGATCGCCGACCTTCTTCCCGGTACCACGAGGCGGATCTCGAGGGCGAGATCCATTGTTAGTGGTGTCGAATTGTGGCATCCCGCTAAAACCACTACTAGAAAATCGTTGTGTTTTTGTGCATCGCATCATCATGACCGCATGCTCATGTCATCATGCCACATTGCATTTGAGCATCGTCATCTTCATGCATCTGTTTGTCTAAAACTATTTTCTAAAAGCCTACTTTGATTTCTAAATATTCCCCCGTCTTTATTTCAAATCAGAACTCCGGTCTTTTCCGGGTCTTTTATTTGTCTAAAAACTATTTACAAAAGTCTTAAAATTAAAACAGATAAAATAAATATTTGATCGGTGGAGGCCGCTGCCAGCCAGGCCCAAAAGCCCAGCTAGCAGCAGCCTACCACCCCGTTACCAAAAACCCCAGCCGCCTAATCCCTCCTCCCTCCTTTTTCCCTCCCACCCGCCGCCACCCTGGCACCCCTCCACCTCACCCCGACCAACCCCGTCTCGCCACCTCACCAGCCCACACCCCCTGCCCACACCCCAACGCCACCTGCACGCCTCCCCACCAGCCACCTAACCTCTGGCCCCACCTCGCGCGCCCCCACGCTGCCTGCATGCGGAAACCGCCCCTCGCGGTCAACCGCGCCAACCCCGCGTGCCGCTCCCGCCTCTCTCTCCCCACCTGGACACGCACCTGCTCCCACCGCCCACCACCCTGTCCCGCCTGGCCCACGTCCACCCGGGCCCACTCCACGTCCCTCCGCCACCAATCGCGCCTCCCTCCTCCCCGCTCCTCTCTCTCCTCCCGTCGCACGCCTCTCCTTCGCCACCTGCCACAGAGCGCCGCCGCCCCTGGCCCGCTAGCCCTCGCCTCCTCCTCCCCATGTGTCGGTCCGCCCTCGGCCCGCCACCTCCACCCCCCAGGCTCGCCGCTCGGCCGTGCCCTCCGCCTCTGGACCGGTCGTCGCCCGGTCGCCGCTGCGTCTCCCTGTCTATAGCAGAGCTTCCACCGGCCATGGCGCCTTCGTCTCTGTCGTCCGCGAAGCCTGCTGGCCGCTGCCTCACGACCTCCAGCCTTGCCCTGCTCCACCCCGCCTCTCCATCGAGCACTCACCCATGTGCTCCTCACCGTGTCCCTCTCTCTCTACCCCACCTCCATCCCAGGCCGCCACCGCCTTCCTCGCGGGCGCCACCAACCACCACCATGGCTGCCGCCCTCTGTGTCGCCCTCTCCATCCACGGGGCCGCCCCTCCTCGTCGCCTCTGCGTGCCCTGCTCCACGTCTCCGACATGCCAACCACCGCGCCGCCCCGGTTCTCCTCCCGTCTGCGCCGTTCGCTGCCTCCCTAGAGCTTTCCTTCGCCTCGGCCCTCCCTGCCTCCGTCCTCTCCCGAGCCGCCGACCGCCTCCTGGACGCGCCCGTGCCTGCAGCCTCAAGTCGGAGTCCCTCCCGATCGGTTGGGCCTAGTCGTGCATGCGGTCTTCAAGGTCTAGGTAGACCAATATTGTGTCACGCCAAGAGCTACACCGACAATATGTCCAACCGAGAGATGCCATGTTCTGTGATCTCGAGACAAGTGAACAAGTTTCCCGATGCATTACACCAGCAAGATCTACCCCGACGAATAAGTGGCATTGCCCCTGCAAGTTTGACACCGACAAAAGACGGACCGACAAGATCTTCATCACGGACGCCAAGATCTACTTCCAAACGTGTTGACCGATGATCGAGACGGCACACCAAGGTCTTCATCCCGGTACGACAAGAGCATCGCAATGGGTCCGAAGACCCGAACCCCGGATCCGAAGGCCGAACCCTGGCGCCAAGTTCTTCGACCCCGAGGACCGATCCATCGGATGCGACAAGACCTCCTTCTCGGAACCACCAAGTACTTCCTCGCAGACGCCAAGACCCGAACCGAGAGACCGCCAAGATCGCCACCGGAACGCCAAGTTCGTCATCCCGAACGCCAAGACCGACCCGATACGCGGACCCGACAAGATCTTCGCAACGACAAGATCGACACCGACCAGGGCAAATCCGATTCGCCTCGACGCCAAGCTCTCCTTCCGTTGTCCGAGAATGATCCCGATCCCGTTCCCGTCGAACCCTGAGTCCGAACCCCGAACCCCTTCGGAACCAAGATCGCCGAACCCCCAGATGTGTGACCCTAAGCCCCTATTTTTTTATAATATGACATTACCATCTGTCGCATATTATATTGTTCATGCATGCATACTTGTCTGTGGTTTGGGGGCATTATGCCGATTCACCTCATAATTAAATATGAAGTCCATATGCGGGATATCTTTGTCTTATTCCGGACTCCATTTAAATTTGTGTAGCAAACCGATGCCCTGTTTCGCCTTGTTAATCCAACATTTAATTTGCGGGTTAGCTAAATAACTTGAACCGTGTAATTAATTATCAGGACCCCGGTTCCGCTTAATATTACCTAATTGCACCGCATTTGTGCCATGCCATGCATCATATCATAATCATGCCGGATCTTCTGCCGTAGTATTAAATATTGCATCTGGTGTTTCTTCTAGTGTTTGCTTCTTCGCGGATTAGGCCGATGAGTTGATGCGAGTATCAAGAAGTTCTCCGGATATGATCCTTCGGCAGTGTTTCCCAGGCGAGCATCTCTCCCCCTTCTACCTATTTTGCATTTATAGTCTTTATTTCCTCCTGTTGATCTATTGCTATCTGTGTCGCGATGCTTTAGTTTCCGTGCACCATTTATACACCTTGCAGCCTCCATATTGCCATGGACACATCCTTTTGCCTGTTGTTTGATAGATAGTCGGCCTTGCGAGTCGTAGTTCCTTGCTTCTGTGTTGCTTTGCGGCGTTGTCGTTCCACCGTTGACGGCAAGTTGGCACATGATAAATGGTGGAGATGTTTAATGGTGGAGATGATCACGATTTTAAATACAACTATTAAATTGCTAGATATAACTAATGCAGAGGCATCGGTGGGCAATAGATGTTATTTGGTTCTTCCACGCTCACTTGTGTCCCATAGGACCCCGAGTACTTGATACCTGTTCGTTGATTTTTCGCACTATCCACATCCGGGAGGTCTTATGGACCCCCTGAGCTAGAGCTTGATTCATTTCTATTTCTTGGGGCCACAAACTAGTTTGGGGCTTTATTACTATCCTGTACTTATACCATGCTTTACTGCTTTATTTACGATTGTGCGTGGAGCACCTGAACTATTTTGGATCGCGGCATGATTTCGCGGTATCGACAAGCCTAGTCACACTTTCGGGTTCCCAGTCGTTTACAACCGTTCTCGCAAACCCTGGGTCCGTTCCGGAGCCGGCCAACTTTGTTGCGGGTAGCTTAGTGGGGTGGCCCCCTGAGATATTTTATGAATCTTGTGATTGCTTTGTCGTGAAAGCCTCGTTGGGTTTTGAGTTGGTTTTTCCGAGGTTGATCGAGTGTGTGTTGCTATTTGTGCACCCCTGTAGGGTAAAACTTTTCTGAAAGCCGTGTCCGCGGTTATGGACGACTTGGAGCACAGTATCTCGATCATAGACAAGCATAACTAAAGTAGTACTATAAATTTGACTTAATATGTGACTAGTAATCAGATTCAACTATAACGGAATGGTTTAAAAATACCAACAGCTGGTGGATCTGGGTTGTTTTGTGACATACTATACCTGCCTAGTAAGTATTGCAACTCCAATGGAATGTGATAAAAGTGCCAACAATTGCTGGGTTTTGGGATTCCTCGGGACAATTATATCTGACTAGTAAATGTTCCAACTACCACGGAATGGTTAATTAAAACTGCCCACTACTTATGTTATCAGGATGACTCATGCTATCTATATCTGATTAGTAATTGCTGCAACTATAACTAAATGAGTAAAATTGCCCACTGTGTGAGTTCCTTGGTCCGACTTCCTCGTTTGGTCTCGAGGGGGAAATACCAGGATGGGTTTGTTTGGTGTTAGCTTCAGGTTGGATTCGAATAGGTCTCTCTTATCCCTCTCTGATAACCGCTAGTTGTATCGAGTCTCTATAGGTTGTCTAGTGCCGCTGCGCTGCCGCTTCAGCCCACCATACCTATGTAGGCGAGAGCCGCTGAATTCTAGCCTCGCCGTGTACTGGCCTCAGTACTAACGCTCCTCTTTTTCCTTTTCCCTTTGTCGGCACCCCTTTTTGTTGTAGCAGGTTTGAGATCGACGTCGTTAGAAGGGTTACCCTTCCAGCTTGGCCTGGGCAGGGTTATGGACGCCACTAGTTATTCTTCAGGGCTCTTAGCCCAATTTGCCTCTTGTCCGTACTCGGACGCTGTATCATTTTCAAGGTGATTTGGATCTTTGTATTGCATATCTGTATTCTTGACACTTGGAGTCGTGTTGTATATATATCTGTTCTGTGGGTCCCATCAAGGACTGTTGTGTAATGGTATTACTTTGTTTTCCACCCGCACGAAAGTGCCTGGTGGGCGTCCTTGAATCATTTCTATGCGGGTTTGGCGGAAAGGGCTAAAACTTGCAAAGGGCCGATTCGAGGGTGTTACACCCAAACATGAGTGTTTCAAAGCTCTTACGGAGTTAAAGTACAACCTCATTATTACAGAAATATAAAGGCTTGGGGAACACGTCCCCATGCTTAGGCTTTTGCAAACCCTTTTTTTGCTCATTTTGGTGGCAGTGGATAATCTTCCAAGTTCCATTGGCTGCTTCAATTGGTGAACTAGGTTGAGAGGTTTGCGGTGGCATCTCGAAGGTTGATGGAGAGGTTGCTCATGTTTTGGATGTTTACTTCGAGTGCGTACATGTCTTCATAGGTGGTGTAGTAGTTTGGTGGCAGCTGCTCCTATTCGGGCCCTTCTTGTGTTTCTTCTACATCCACAGGTACTTCTTGTTGGGTAATATTGCTTCAACATGCGCGTCATAATGCAAATGTCCATTCTCGATAGAGAATAAACAATTAGGCAAAGGAGCAGGGATCAAGTGATCGGCTCTAGATATATCAAAGAAGTATTGATACATTGCAAATGTATCTATAATTTTTGATGTTCCATGCTTGGTATTATCCACTTTCTTGTGTTTTGTTCCAGCTTTGGAGTACTTTTCATATGATTTCTTGGACTAACCTATTAACAAGAGCCACAGTGCCAGCTGCCTATTTTCTGTTGTTTTTGGTTCCAGGAAAGTCAGGAAATGAATATTCTCGGAATTGGACGGGACAAAAGCCAAAGTGCCTGTTTTTCCGGATGTCATCAAGTGCCAGAATACGAGACGGAGAAGGGCCATAGGGCGGCCACACCACCTGGCCGCGCGGCCAGGACTGGCCCACGCCAGGGGTAGTGTGGCCAGCCCAGGCACCCCCTCGGCGTCCCCTTCCGACTATAAGATGCCCTCGGAACGAAAACCCTAAGTACCCGATCAAAAATCCACGAAAGAGTATGTAGCCGCCGTCATCTTCATCCCTAGATCGGGAGGGATCTGAAGCTCTTCCCGGCACCCTGCCGAAGAGGGGAATTCACCCTGGAGGCTTTCTTCATCACCATGCAAGCCTCCGGTGTGATGCGTGAGAAGTTCATCCTTGTACTACGGATCCATGTAGTAGCTAGATGGCTGGTTTCTCCTCTTTTGTGCTTTCATGTTTAGATCTTGTGAGCTCTGTTCATGATCAAGATCATCTATTTGTAATTCAGACATGTTGTGTTTGCGGGGATCCGATGGATATTGAGATGCTATTTTAGATTGATTATTGATTTTATCATGTCTTTGTTATTTGAGATCTTGCATGCTTTCCGTTGTTAGTATCTATCTTGGCCAAGTAGATGCTAGCAACTCCAAGAGTTAGTATTTATGCTCGATTGTGGGTTCATGCCTCTGGTAATCTGGGGAAGTGATAGAAATCTCTAAGGTACTAGATGTGTTATTGCTACTAGGGAGAAAACAACATTCCTTTGTTCATAGAACAATTGTATTGTTTACTTTACATGCAGTTCGTAAAGCAATAATTTGTTGCTTGCAACTTAATACTGGAGGGGGTTCGGATGATAACCTGAAGGTGGATTATTAGTCATAGATGCAGTTGGATGGCGGTCTATGTATTATGTTGTAATGCCCAATCAAGTCTCAGAGGAGTCAAGATGATTAGTATATGCATGTATTGCTTTCTCGGTGTTTGTCAATTGCCCCGCTGTAATTTGTTCACCCATCATGTTATCTATCTTAAGGAGAACCACCTCTAGTGAACTATGGATCCCGGTCCTTTTATTTACATTCAATCTACAATCTTTTACTACTTTGTGTTTACTTTCTGCAAACTTTTACTTCTTTCCATTCGATACGTTTAATCCTTTGTTTTCCGCAAAACACGGTGAGATTGATAACCTCATCGCAAGTTGGGACAAAGTTCTGTGGTTGTGTTGTGCAGGTCTCCACGTTGCTACTAGCACCGGTAGTGCGCCCTGCCAAAGCTCAGCTAGTAACACCTTTGAGGTGTTTCCTTGCTCCTACTGGTTCGATTAAACCTTGGTTTCATAACTGAGGGAAACTTGCTGTTGTGCTCATCATACCTTCCTCTTGGGGTTCCCAACGAGCTCTACATCAACACCGCCATCAAGCATTTTTCTAGGGGCCGTGCATTGAGCCATCAAGTATCTACCATTTATTTTAGAAATCATACCATAAGATACGAGAGTAGTGAAACAAGACGTCAAACACCTACCAACGGTTGGATATTACCTAGGTTGATATGGAGTGCTCAAGCGATAACAATGACAACTCCTCCGCATATGGGACCACTTCTTTTAAGAGCTATGCTTAAGATAAAACATGAGAAGGACGCCCAAATTTGGGGTCAAGTTACAGTTTGGACTAGCAGCTCCTACGAGGATCATCATGTCCTCTTCATTGACTCTAGTAAACTCACTACATGCTTGCAAGGTATTAGCAATAACATAGAACAAATTACAAATAAAAGGACACTCAATTTGATTACACTTGGGTGTAGTGGAAGGGACTCTCATAGAGTTAAAATATTCCAACGGGTGTAGGACTCAAAGTGAAACTAGTGGAGTGGATGTCGGTGGTGTTGTTAGCAAACACAAAACAATGAGCCCATTGATCGAGTGTTAAGTCATACCCACGGTTCATTAGGTGGAACGTGATATGATCAACTCCCAGGCTATCTTCCTCGAAGCAATAGACCAGATACACTGTATGCGACGAGGTGCTGAGAAACTAAGTATCAAGAGGCGATAAGTAGGGACGTCCTGATAAACAAAGTGAAGCAAACCAACATTATTGCAAATTAAATTAAAATCATGGCAAGGCCTAGTTGGTTAAGAATGTAAGGACACACCCATTTGGTGGACTTGATATCTCGGCTCTTGAGATGGTTGAAAAGGTTGAGGTGGTAATCCTTAGTGAACTCAATGCCAAGTGACTTGGGGGTTAGCTCATCAACGGGTGGTGCGGCTTTTTCCACAACCATCTCATGTGTACGGATCCTTGTGTTCATCTAAAAAAATCTAATTAAAGATTTGATCCAATAAAATCATAGCAAAAGTAATCCTCTACAATTTATACAGAAGAATCTCCTCTAAAAATAAAACTAGACATGCCCATAATCAAGATTGGTTCAAGAACAAGACCTAAGTCTAGATTGATAATGGCAAAGTTGAAGGGGTTCCGCGTATGAAAACAATAAATTTTTATCCTATGCCCCTGAACCCCTGATGTTGCCAGGACCTATCTATTAGTAATACAGTAACAGGAGGGGCTTTTCGCGAACTTACCCTTGAAAACCGAAAAGCGTCGTCAACGCTCAGGAGAGCGTGGTTGATGTAGACGAGCCGAAGCCGACCTCAAGGTCGTGATGAAGTCCTTGCGCTCCCTTGGCTCCAACGACTTGAGTGCCTCAAGTGTGACACCTCGTGGGGAGTTACACACGTCCAGTGCCTGACGATGACTCCCGCTTCCCCGATCCAGCAGCAGTTGCAGAAGTAGAGCTCCTGGATCCGAATCCCACAGCGCAACGACGCTCCGCGGTGAAGATGTCTCTCGTTCATGCAGTTCGAACTTGGGACCATGGTCACGAGTGAAAGAGAGAGAGAGAGTATCAACTGGAGGTCTTCCCAAAAGTGACAAGACCTTTATTGAATATTGTGTGTGTTTATCTGGCCAAATACCCCCACTATATATAGGGGAAGGGGAGGTACTACCTCCCTCAAAGTCCCAGGGTGGGACTAAAGGAGAGGAGGGGGAGGGACAGCCACCGGCCGGCCCTAGTGGGCCCCGCAGGGGGGAGGGGGCTTGGCCAAGCCAGCCACCCCTTGCTCCTTCTCCCTCTCTCCTTTCCCTAATGGGCCCTCTTCCCTCTGGAATTGGCCCATTAAGCCTTTGACAATTTAAATTGATTTTCTCTTTTATTAAATAATTATGAATAAATGATTAAATCAATATTTAACATTCATTCACATTATTATTCAACCTCCGTGGCTATGGAACACCTTCCACCTCCAGTCCGGACATCCTCCGGACTTACCGAAACCCTTCCAGTTTTCTCTCTACTATTCTTCGGACATTCTTCCGATCCTATAAACACTCTCTAAGCATCATCAAGACCTTAAGCGTGATACCCTATGGTTAGGGAACACTCCAGACATGGTCGGGACACTCCCGGACCAATGATCAACAGAGGGACCTGGATGGCCATGTGACCCCTGTGTGTTCCACGAAGATCTTTCGTCGTTTGAACCGGGACAGTCGTGTCTTATTCCCTTTGTCTCTCAATACTTGCATTGCCTCGAGATCTGATCAATGACATCACCATGTCATGTTCAATCTCGTTACTGAACAATGCTACTTGACTCGTTCCGACAAGTGATATCCCTGTGATCAAATCACACGTTGTGTAGCTATTGGATATAACTTCTCCGAGTGGGCCCTTGAGTATCTTTCCGTCACATGGACGGACAAATCCCGCTCTTGACATATATTGCCTCTATGGTTTCCTCTGAGTACCTAAACACACCTTTATAACCACTGTATTAACAAGTGGCGCTTGATGCTATCTAAGCACTCTCGGGAGACAGTGATTGATATAGCCTCACGGTCTAAGGAATAGTCTACGAGGATCCATTTCTAATCATCATAACTTGAACTTCGTGACCTGATCGGGTCACAATGTTTAGGTTGGGTATTGATTCATCATCTCATTCTCAGAATGAGTTGACTCCATTTCCAACTGGCATAAATGCCACATGATCAGGAAACTTGATCATCTGTTGACCAATGAACCAGTGACTAGAGTTTCACTGGGAACCCCTAGTTGTTTGTATATCACACGTGTATTGATGTTTCCACTCAACACAATTATAGCATGATATAAAACTTAATCATAAACTTTATGAAATATGATAATAGTCCTTATTACTATTTGTCTCTAGGGCATATTTCCAACAGTCTCCCGCTTGCACTAGAGTACAAATACACTAGCTACATTTGTTCTTAATCATTGGCACCATATATCCGATACCCTGAACATGCTTGCTCATGGAAGAGGTTGAGTCTTGGGCCTGTAATTTACAGTCCCAAATCTTTTGCAACTTACTAATGTCACCTTGATTGACATTAATACTTTATCATCACATGATAACATCTGTGTGTATGCATCGTCGCTATGGCAGCAAAACGAGGCCTGATTCCAAGAGCCTACAGTGACTTTAGATCAACCTCGAGGGCTTTCTCATGGGCACTGTGCCCTGAGACACATCATTCTACGTTAAAAGCGAACTATCCCCGCCATAACATTATACAACACTTTAGATGGTACCCTTATCTATTATTATAAATGTATTCATTGAAACACTAGTGCACTCTGTGCAAATTTCGATGTTTTGTTCACCTCGCTTCCTACTTGAATTTAATCGGTATTTACAGGAGTTTCCAACATATTCCCTTATAACATAACCCTTTATGTTTTAAGATATGTCATCCTTTATGGATTTGGAAAATATGTCTACAGTTCTCTATTAGACATTGCGGACAAATTTAGCTCAACGTTATGTGATTCGAGCTTAATCACTTTTAAATGTTTCTTATTGGACCATATATTATGTTAAGTTATCATCATGGTTTTCTAAGATAGAACCTATGTCTCAACATAGTGGATGATGATCATCCTTTTCTTTCTTTCAACCACTGATGTTAAACTTAATACTATTCCTAACTTGAGTTATTAAGGACCAGTTCCTTAATTAACTTCTATTCTGAAACCCTTTTCAGAATCCCTTAAGGAATACTACATAATATCATAATACACCTATTATGAACTTCTACACCTTATAAATCATTATTTATCGGTACTTGCGCTTTTATTCTTAACATCCTTAAGAATCACTGTATGAGCTCCCACTCAAAATATGTTCCTACCATATTTGGGTATGAGTTAGTACTCTTACTCAAACTATGTTCCTACATATTTGAATTTGAGACTTATATTGCTCCCACTAAAAAATATGACAATCACATATTGTTTTAGGAAGACTTTCATAGCTCCCACTCAATTTCATGCAAATTGCATATCTACTCACTATTTTGAACAATTTCAAAATCCTTTTATCAAATATCAAACTTGGAGATTTACTATGAGACACATCCACTAGACATTAAGCACACTTAAATCAAATTCATTTGAATTCGTCCAATACTTGATAAATTGTGCTTTTGTCATTCACCCCCCTTTTTCCACTATGGCTTTGTAGTCATTTGGGAAAAATCCAAGTAACCCCTTTTACTTTTGAGATTCAGCAACGAATTGCTCTCCAATCTCAAGGGAATTTTGCTTCTAGGATTTCTCATAATTCTAGTTTACCATTATTTCCTTAGTAGTTCGTAGGTATGTCATATTCCAAGAATCATGACAAATGATTCAAAAATGTCTCCAGACAAGATATGGGCTACATTTTGAATCCTACTTTATGTAGTGAAAACACTAGTGGGGAAAACACAATGATCATTATCATTGATTCTTTCCTTCCGTGGAGAGAAACATTCAGGAACGTTGTCTGTTGCGCTTCTCAACACTCTGATGCAGGGATTTGAATCCTCATCGTGTTTTTCACTATCTTCCAAAAGCTTCATAATAGAGAAATATCACTAAAAGTGAACTTTCTCAAGAATGTACCAAAATCCAAGCAATACAAGTTTTGCTTCCCTTTTGGTTTCAGCTATGGATTTCGTATTCAAAGTTTCCAATGAATACTCTACAAGGACTTATTCGTTATTGTTTTGGTTATATCGAATAACCCCAAAAGTTTTACGGCGATTCATACTAGATATGGAGCCGCTTTCATGAATCGAGATGGTTCACTATATTTTCTAATTGAGTGCTAACTATTTCTAACTAATGGTCTCTACATCTACACTACAACGATTTATTTGGTGCCATCTATTCACCCATTTTGATATCTAATATCATATTGTGATGCTTTGCATTTTGACTTTTCAAAACGCTTTGCATTCCACAATTTATTTTATGCCAATCTCATAAAGTTGAATTCATTACTTTTGATCAAATCATAGTAATTAGATTCTCATTTATCTTTAATACCCTTTGTTGGGTGAAACACTTTGATCATATCAAATAATTTCATACTCATGTTTCCCTTGGTAAACTTCTTTACACATTTAAACAATCATATAATGATAATTACCATTTTGTTAACATACAATATATCGAATATATATTTACTTTTAACAATTCATTAAAACACTTTGTATTCAAGCAATACACGGTGTTCAAGTTATTTTTCCAAACTTTGGCATGATTTATATGTGACAAGAAATCAAATGACTTTCACATATTATCATTATAACTTTGAATTCAAACAATGGTTTCATTCATTAATGAACATATCATTAAGTTGGATATTTTAAGGCATTTCAATATTTTACAAATGTGCATGCATTATCAATTAGTTTCAAACAGCAAAGATAATTCACATATAATCAAACAAGATATGAACACAAATAGAAATCATTCATAAAAGTGGAACAACTGTTTGTTACAAGCTCATATGAATAACCGTCTCACAAAGTGTGAGACACACTAAAGAAGTTCACAATCTTTTGATTACAATAATCATCCTAAAACATAAACTAAGTGATAAATGTCGAGGGAGAGTGTCGTCGGCCATCATCATCATGCTCGCCATCAACACGCAACGTCACCTCCTCTCTAGCAAGCACCTCTCATGCAAAAGGACCTGTTTTCAGCAAAACATAACAAGTATCAAATATACTTAACACTGCAAATGTGTTGGCAAGATTATAACATTTATAAAATTGTATATCAAATATATACCTTTGTCATTGATGACCTCAACGACATTGGGCTCAACTACCACATCTCTGAAATGTGATATGAACTCATGGAAATCATGTGTTTCCACATCACCTCTCATAATGCAAATCCTGACTTGTGCTTGGAAGCTTGGTGGCAGCGGCCGCAACACAAGTCCTATTGCAAAAGAGCTTGCGAACCAGTTGTCCAGGTAGTATGCCAAACTCATGTATGCATCAAGCATGCACTCCAAGTGACCTTTCAGACATGTGTGCTCCTCCATATGTATGGAAAGGAACTCTCCAAGCATCTCGTGCTTCCACATGTGCACATGGCTTATGAACTCTGCTCTCAGCTGATCCACCATCGAAAATGGATCAAGATCACCCATGAGCGGGTGGAGTTCATCAACTATCCCGTAACGCATTATTATGTGAATGTAGGTGGACATCACTTGACGATAGTAGCGGTCTGCCAACTCTTGTGGGGTTTCATAGTGGTCTGGCTCAGTCAAATCCATCGTGCGGTGTATGTAGTTTACCACATGATTCCTAGTAAGGAGATCATTCAGGCGCACAAGCCAACTAGGGTTGTTGGATCCATCAAGTCTAAGTTTCTCACCCATTACCCATTCCTCAATGACAAAGTAAGCTTCACGGTGAGCCATCTCCACATTTATAATTGCAAAAAGGAATTTAGACTAAGTTTATAATTAAATGAGTTAATAATAACTCTACTCAAAAACACCTATCCCCATAAGGGTTCCTAGTGATAACACGACCCCTATCAGCCACATCTCCCCCGATCATCACGGCCATTAATGTGGGTTCACGGGTGGATGCTAAACGGCGGTCACATCATTCATGCGACTCGTGCTTGATCTTTCGACCATCCGTGTTCCGAGGCCACGCTTCTATGGCGTGCTAGGCTCGCCAACTCAACCTTAATGTATTCGCTGTGCAACATGGCTTACACCCACTATATGCGAACGTAGATATGTCTGACACCCAGTCACCCTAGGTCACCTCATACCGAAGAACTTTCTTTGTGGTGCACACTAAGGGGGAACACAATCATTGGTAATTTTAATAGGGATCATCTTATTAGGCTATCGTCGAGTATCTAATACTAGCACACAATAAGATATAAAAAACAATAATGTTGAATGTAAATGCGATGTGATATGGTCCTTCACGTCGTGATCTCCATCCGTCGTCACCGGATTCTGGTGCCAGGGTTCTAGCGTCGTAGACACCAGGGTACCGATGTCATTCCAGCGTGGTAGTCTGTCACCTCCGTGACTATCTACTACTACGTAACATAAGGTAATCACTTTACCTTTGCCACAACCATATCACAAAGCAACACCTCCCTATAAAACAAAGTTAGACGCCTCTACTTTATCTTTGCATGTTTTACGTGGCTGAATGGGCTTTCGCACAAGAACCGTTCTTACCTACGAACTTTCAGCACAACGCTGATCAAGTAGTTGTCTCTAATACACCCCTTTTGGGGCCCTCTGTTGCAAATGGCATACCAACTAATGCGAGAGAGACAGACACCCCCCTAAGCCACTTTATACGATACAAGTCGTATGTCAAGCGTGGACCAGTCTTGCGAATGAATGCGTAAAGTCGGTTGGGGGCGCTTCATCAAGCATTACTGCGGTATACAGAAGTACACGTGGGAGGGTAACAACTAAAAGATCAACACCCACACGCTACAGCTCGTGTATTCTACCAGTACTAGCATTACTACGCATAGATCTAGCTCTGATACCACTGGAGGGGTTCCGCGTATGAAAACAATAAATTTTTACCCTACGCCCCTGAACCCCTGATGTTGCCAAGACCTATCTATTAGTAATACAGTAACGGGAGGGGCTTTTTGCGAACTTACCCTTGAAGACCATTGTCAACGCTCAGGAGAGCGTGGTTGATGTAGACGAGCCGAAGCCGACCTCAAGGTCGTGATGAAGTCCTTGTGCTCCCTTGGCTCCAACGACTTGAGTGCCTCAAGTGTGACACCTCACGGGGAGTTACACACGTCCGGTGCATGATGATGACTCCCGCTTCCCCGATACAGCAGCAGTTGCGGAAGTAGAGCTCCTGGATCCGAATCCCGCAGCGCGACGGTGCTCCGGGGTGAAGATGTCTCTTGTTCGCGCAGTCCGAACTTGGGACCACGAGAGAGAGAGAGAATATCAATTGGAGGTCTTACCAAAAGTGAGAAGACCTTTATTGAATATTGTGTGTGTTTATCTGGCCAAATACCCCTACTATATATAGGGGGTACTACCTCCCTCAAAGTCCCGGGGGGGGACTAAAGGAGAGGAGGGTGAGGGGCAGCCGCCGGTCGGCCCTAGTGGGCCCCACGCAGGGGGGGAGGTGGGCTTGGCCCAGCCAGCCACCCCCTTGCCCCTTCTCCCTCTCTCCTTTCCCTAATGGGCCCTCTTCCCTCCGGAATTGGCCCATTAAGCCTTTGACCATTTAAATTGATTTTCTCTTTTATTAAATAATTAGGAATAAATGATTAAATCAATATTTAACATTCATTCACATATTATTCAACCTCCATGGCTATGGAACACCTTCCAACTCCACTCTGGACATCCTCCAGACTTACCGAAACCCTTCCGGTTTTCTCTCTACTATTCTTCAGCGATTCTTCCGATCCTATAAACACTCTGTATGCATCATCAAGCCCTTAAGAGTGATACCCTACGGTTCGGCTCTCGGACCAATGATCAACAGAGGGACCTGGATGGCCATGTGACCCCTATGCGTTCCACGAAGATCTTTCGTCGTTTGAAGCGGGACAGTCGTGTCTTATTCCGTTTGTCTCTCGATACTTGCATTGCCCGAGATCTGATCAATGACATCACCATGTCGTGTTCAATCTCGTTACTGAACAATGCTACTTGACTCGTTCCGACAAGTGATATCCCTGTGATCAAATCACACTCTGCACAGCTATTGGATATAACTTCTCCGAGTGGGCCCTTGAGTATCTTTCCGTCACATGGACGGACAAATCCCGCTCTTGACATATATTGCCTCTACGGTTTCTTCTGAGTACCTGAACACGCCTTTATAACCACTGTACTACCAAGTGGCGCTTGATGCTATCTAAGCACTCTCGGGAGACAGTGATTGATATAGCCTCACGGTCTAAGGAATAGTCTATGAGGATCCATTTCTAATCATCATAACTTGAACTTCGTGACATGATTGGGTCACAATGTTTAGGTTGGGTATTGTTTCATCATCTCATTCTCAGAATGAGTTGACTCCATTTCCAACTGGCATAAATGCCACATGATCAGGAAACTTGATCATCTGTTGAACAATGAACCAGTGACTAGAGTTTCACTGGGAACCTCTAGTTTTTTGTATATCACACGTGTATTGATGTTTCCACTCAACACAATTATAGCATGATATAAAACTTAATCATAAACTTTATAAAATATGATAAATATGATAATAGTCCTTATTACTATTTGTCTCTAGGGCATATTTCCAACAAAAGTATTGAGCATGGTTTTGATGCAAATAGGTTAGGGATCGGAGGAGAAACATACCTTAGATTGATTATGTGTGAGCAATCGAAGAAAGAACAAGTAGAATTGAAGATCCAATAGAAGTGGTTTAGAATTTGTAGGAAGAATAAAGAGAAATAATAGTTTAGGTTTAGATTTACCTCTTCTCGCGGGGGGGAGGGGGTGTTATTATCGCGGCCAAACAGATACGGTCGCAGCCCGCCCGTACTGGGTGTCGTTACCTTGGGATCAATGCAGACGCTAGACGATGCACTCGGTACGGGCGCGCGGTATTGACGCATGCTCCCGTACGGCATGTCATTAAACGTTCGGTACATTTCCTTATTTTTTGATGTGTTTCTACGGGGTATGGTATGAGTAGATCCGATTGTACGACAAGTCGTTAAATGTTCAGTGTCCTGAAACAAAAATCTGAAAATCCATCATTCGGTGTAAAAATGTGGTATGGGCGCATGATACGGCCGGACCCGGTCGTACTGCTGGTCGATAACTCCTCTGAAACCATCAAAACTTAAAAAATCAGTAGAAACTCCATACGCCTTGTAGATCTATTTTAACAAAAGAATGATAACAAAAACACTTCATAAAAATTCAGTACCTTCTTTAACCAAGTGTTAGCAAATATCATGGAGTGAGGGTTACCGTGATTTCTTATCATCTCTTCAAAGGATCTTCTTGAACACTCCTTATTGAAAACAGAAACAAACAAAACAAAACAAAACTAACACAAGCAAAACTTTATTTTATATGGGTTGCCTCCCATGAAGCACTTCTAGTTAAGGTCAATTATCTTGACCCAGACGGTAAGTGGAACACCCACTCCAAAATAGTTAGCTTTCAAAGTGATGACACCATCATCATTAGGCTTGACATTATTCTTCATACGGAAGTGAACTACAAAAGTTTCTTCCGGCAAAAGCCAAGCCGCCATAGACCCTCAGGTGGTACCGTGGTGTTGTCGAGTGACAAAGGCATCATTGTGTTGTCTCTTATGTTGTACACACTGGAATCAAGGAAGGGATCCTCGTAGATCATCGTCTTCCGGCTGGTATCCTCGTGGGTGAAGTAGATGGACCCTTCTCTTGGACGTGTGGTACGCTCGTTGATGAAGTAAATGGAATCTTGTTGAGCTCCGGCGGCACCACCACACCCGGCAGCCGCTGGAGGTATGGACTTGCAGCATCCTTTGCTGACGAATAGAGCATGCCCCATTAGCGTATCCACCTTGCTCCACCGACCAAATCCGCTGCTTAGACCTTCTGCTTGGAAGACCTCAAAGGAACGAGTCCGGTGTATCTTTGGTTCCTCACATGGCAGGATACTCGGTCGATTGATCTTCCTACTCACCAACAGCAGCCGATCGCCGGACGCAACCAGGTACTGCTTGTATGTGCAGTATTTGGTCGAGTAAGGATCGAACCATTCTAGGGGCGTGCTGTAGTCCACTTTCTTTGGGATGCTGCGGATGCACTGGACGGATCTGAGCTCGCCGGTGGACGAACGGAAGTTGAGGACATGGAGCTCCTCTTGACCTTGCTCCTCTATGGTGAGAACGTAGAGTTTCCCTTGGAAGAGTGCGATGTCGATGGCTTGGCTCCCTGCTGGTGGTAACCACATCGTGGTTGAGCACGGTATGCTAGCCCCTTCTGGTGGACGTCGAACAAAGACGACGACTTGCTTGTACTCGGTCAGAGCGGCAACGAGGTGATTGGAGGCCACTACCTTGGTGAATTCAGGTGCCGACGGATCGGATTTTCCACCACAGCTATTCTCATTTGCAAGTACATTCGCGAGTTGACCAGTGAGCGGATAGTTGATTCAACTTATATTCACTGTTTGCGAGAGAAGCTCGACCCAGAACAACGTATACTAGCAATTCAAAATGAATTTGCGGGATTTCTGACGAACGTAGTCATTGATGAAAGGGGAGAACATTATGTGGAGGACGAGGAACTCAATATGATTTGGTGATCTCCATGTAATTAAATAGTTGTATATACCAAATTATATATGTATGCTTGCAAGAGATCGAATATTAATTATATATGCATCAACGTGTACTATGTATGTAGTAGCATAGAATATATGAAACATGTTTAAAATTATAATAGAACATATTTTAAAAATGAACGAAATGAAAAACAAAATGAAAAGAAAAACACAAAATCGTGCCACGACAGAGAAACAACGAATCTCTGCCGCGGCAGAAAAAGCTTTAGTCCCGGGTGGTGTTATAGCCCGGGACTAGAGGTCCTCCAGCCCTTGCCGTGTTGCCGTTGCAACGTGATGGCCTTTTTTCCCGAATCGTAGTAAACCGGGACTAAAGATAGCGGCCTCTAATCCCAAATTCGTAATCTCGGGTGCGGAACCGGAAACCCAGTTTTCCACTAGTGCTACAAGAGGTGTTGTAACATCAGTGGCTTGTATAAGTACTGAGTACGTGGTTTCGGTGGCTTTATTAATTAAAAGTGGGGTAGTTGTGGCTGCCTGTTATCTAAAAAAGCATGGTACAATCAATAATAAAGTTGTCACGTGGCATGTGACATCAAAGCAGTTCGCATCACGCCATTGCCCGAAAATCAGACGGCTCGGATCGCATCGCGCATTCGGCCAAAACCTAACGTGGGCCCATATATTTCTGTACTTTTTAGACGGCTTGGCCAAGCTAGAAAAAGGTGGAGCTCGGGAGACCCTTTTCATGCTAATTGTGCGTAAGAAATGGAAATTAATTTTCATGGAAGTTCTAAATATGGAAAAGATCAACAGGTTATCGACACCAAAATTTTCTGACATGAATTATTACCTATCTTTATGAGATATTAAATCTAAGGGTAATAACCCCCAAAAAATATATATAGGTAACAGAATACTCGGTACCAATATAACTTCATGTGTTTAGAGTACTTTTACCGGATTTGCTAGTTCTCGGTCGCCTGAGAACTAGCTAAATCTCAGTCGCCTCTGTAGCCGTACCATTGTGTTCTCTGTTCCGTTGTTCGTGCATTGTATTTTTCTGTGGTTGTTTTTTCTTCGAGCGTTGCATGTGTGGGTGGGCTGTGTCTTGTTATAGCGGGCTACCGGCGTGGTTTGGGTGTTGCCCTTTGGGCTGTCTCTTGTTTTGCCTTCTACGGCGGAATTTGTGTGTTCCCAAGACTTTGAAAAAAAAAGTTAATGGCTAGCATGACCCACATGGCGGTGCCTGCTGTAGTCATTTGTTTTCCCTTTTTGATTCTGAATTATTTTTGCGGGTTGTTAATCTTTTGGCCATGCCCTTTCGTTTTCCTAGTGAGTCACCCGCCGTTTGAAACAGTGCAGAACAGGTCGGGGAAAGGTCAAAATGAGCAAGGCGATTTGAGGGCGGTGGATGTGGTTGTCAGCCGGAGCATCGCCGACAAGGGCGGGTGGTTGACCGGAGCACAGCAACGACGTCTACCTCGCCGCCGAGCTCACGCAAATCCTATCTGGTAAAGTCCACTTGTCCCCCGTCAGATACTTGCTTATCCAATCCCCTTCCACACGAGCATAGTAGGAATCGAGTGATGAATCCCCAATCATAGGAACCAGGGTTTGTATGGGACTAGTGATGTATTTTGTCGCCAATCCAGTGAGAATCATCCAATTCGTATGGAACTAGTTCATGGTGTAGAGTGGACGAGGGTGATCCTCGAAAACTCGTTTCTACCGGCGTCGGTACGTACCGGAGTGTCATCCCCCGTCCATTCGCTTTTAGATTCGCGCTGAAGTCCACGCCTCCCCACTTTGGTATTTTTGCAGCGCAACCCCTCTGTATCTCGCTATTACGGCTCCCTCTCCCCATCTCTTTCCTCAGATCAACCCGAAGGCGCTCACCGAGGTGGCGACCAGCAGCGAAGGGGTCCTCCATGAGGACCGTCGTCTTGTGGCGTGGAGGGGGAGAATGTTAGGAATAAGCACGTCGTACGGCGTCATGTGCGGCACGGGTACGTATCCGAGTAGATACGGTTAGCCGAATAGAGTAGGAACTAGATATCCTAATTCTACTAGATTATCTATACTAAATCTGCTATATATACGTGCGTAACACCCGTGTAAACAGTACCCAGAAATAAAGAAATCAAAGCACGCTTGACACGAGCGTTTGGCAATCCAATCGTGTCTTCGTGTGTGTGGGTCAAGGCGAGAAAGCAAGTCGCCGTAATCAGCCATATGTACGTAAGAGCTAGACTACTAGGAAAGCAATCTAGTACCAAGCTAGCTACGTGTGTGTCCGCGATCTATCAAACAACCCGCTTGGTTGTCTAGCTGCACATCTTCTACTTAGCCAAAGCATCGGCTTGTGGTTTGTGCGTGTGCGACCTCTCGCCGAAAGTCTTCACCGCAACAGCTCGGAAAGTAATCGATCTTAGCATATACGTACGCGTACCGCCGGAAAGTACTCGGCGAGTTTACACGGTGTGTCTGGGCCAATTTCCAACAATTGGTATCAGATCCAAGGTCATCGTTCGTGATCTGCTGAAAGTACTAGGAGGTCATGGCGATGGTGAAGTTTGGCGAGAGCTCGGCATCAACACCGGTGACAGAGACGGTGGGGCCGGCTTTGTATCTGCGCCTCGATCGCAAGGACTATGGGCTATGGGCTCTCAACATGGAGGTGGCCATGGAGGCTCAAGAGGTTTGGGAGGCTGTCGATCCAGGAGGTGACGAGTACGTCAAGGGAGGTGCGAAGTACCGAAAGGATCGCCAAGCGCTAATGGCGCTCTATTCCGTCGTGTCGAAGGACGTGATGCAGCACCTCGTCGGAAAGAAATCGGCGAAGGATGCATGGGAGACGATCAAGATCTTGCACCAAGGTCATGCCCACGTGAAGGAAGCGCATCTTCAAACTTTGACAAAGAGCTATGAAGATCTGAAGATGGAGGAGAGCGAGACGGTTGATCAGTTTGCCGCCCGTTTCGTTACCCTCGTCAACGCAATCAGGGGATATGGCGAGATATTGGACGAGGTCAAGAACGTCAGAAGGTTCCTGCGTGCGGCGCCGGCGCGCTACATGCAGATCGTCACATCCATCGGACAATGTCTCGACCTGAATACATTGACGGTTGAGGATCTTGTTGGAAGATTCAAGGCACACGACGCGAGAATTCAGATCAGCTTCGGTGATCCAGAACAGGTTGAGCACCTAATGCTCACGAAGCAGCAATGGATGACTCTTTCGAAAGAAAAGCAAGGAGGCTCCACGAGCGGCAAGGAGAAGCAACGCCCAACGAAAAAGTACATCGCGGGGCAGGAGGATGAAGATGACGCCCCGCCGTAGAGGAAGTTTGACATAAAGAAAGTAAGGTGTCATAACTGCGGCGAGCTCGGTCACTTCAAGGCTGATTGCCATAAACCACCAAAGGAAGAGGAGAGGGCTCTCATCGCCCAGGAAGGAGATGATGGACCGATGATGCTGAAGCTCGAAGTAACTGAGCTGAAGGATGAGGAGGATCCTTCATCACCAGCTATGGAGTTTGTGGCGCAAGTGGATCACGATCTACCGTGTGTGGATCACGAGGAACGGAGTGCCTTGTTACCATGTGAAGCCACGTTTGAGGCAAGTGAAGCCTCGGGACTTGTTCATGGCGATCTATGCATTAGAATTTCACCTGCAACTCCGTCTGGCAATAAGTTCTTCATGCTTGTAGTAGATGATCATGGTAAATATATGTGGATTGTGTTACTAAAAAGTAAGGGTCAAGCTCAACAAGCATTCGAGAAGATCACGGAAGCCGAAGAGTTTAAGGTGGAGGCGAAGATAAGAGCCCTACGCATTGATCAGGAGGGTGAGCTGCATCAAACTGTGTTGACCATGGCACAGAGCATGATGAAGAGTAAAGGCTTGCCAGGAAAATTCTAGGGCGAGACAGTCAATACGGCTGTGTATTTGCTGAACATGGAGCCAACTGAGAGTGGAGTTGGTATAACACCGTACGAAGCATGATACGGATGGAAACCCTCGGTTGATCATCTCCGCACTTTTGGGTGCGTGGCGCATGTCAAGATAGAGTCCGACCATAAGAGTAAATTGGCGGAGCAGAGGACTCCAATGATCATGACAGGCTACGAAAGCTCAAAGGAATACTGCTTGTGCAATCCTTATACCAATAAGGTGGTTGTCAGGGGCGACGTAAGCTTTGAGGAAGCCGAGTCATGGAATTGGGGCTACAACAAACTGGGATATCCAACTTTTCACGTCACGTGGAATCTTGAGTATGAAGAAAATATGGATCAACCAAGCTTATCCTTGTTAGCAAGTTCGGGCCCAGAAGGCGTTGAAGGCCTAGGAGGTGCTCCAGGCGTGGACACCAGTCCAGAAGCACTAGGGATTCTCCTAGAAGACAAAGAGTTTGAAGACAAGGCTAGTCTTTGGCCAGAAGATACGGAACTGGAAGGGCAAGTTGAAGTGAGCCTAGCAAACAGGCCAGCAAGGCTAGAAGACAATGGTCCAAGAGTGTGGACTGGTGGCCAAACAGATGGAAGAGACCCAACAATAGGGGGTGCGGATCCATCAAGAGGTTTTTCACGTGGTATAGAGAAGCTAGAAGGAAACATGCCAGAAAGGGATTCAAAAGGAAAACACGAATCGCTACAGGTAGGCAACCTATGCCTTGCTACTCCGGGTGAGCCAGAAGACGGTGTTGGTCAGGAGCAGGTAGAAGTCAAAATTGCTAGTCACAAGCTAGCTTTGCTAGTCAACCAACGTGAGCTAGCTCCTACATATTTGTTCTATTGCATCCAAGAGTACCGGTAAGCAGAAGATCAAATATGCGAAGCATCGATGAGAAAGTACTTCATCGAACCAAGTATATTGTCTCAAGGCGCGGACAAAAAGGACTGTCGGCGTGAAGCTATGGAGAAGCCGAGAAAAGCAAAGTCGGTGACATGGGTGCTGAGAAAGGGAGCGGCGAAAGCAATGCCGTGGATGACGCCCGCGAGGAGCAACTGGCGTATCTGGGATCCAGGTGGAGGTGAAGAAGAGAGCACGTCGTGCTTAGCCGGTGATTGTTAGGAATAAGCACGTCGTACGGCGTCGTGTGCGGCACGGGTATGTATCCGAGTAGATACGGTTAGCCGAATAGAGTAGGAATTAGATATCCTAATCCTACTAGGTTAGCTATACTAAATCTGCTATATATACGTGTGTAATACCCGTGTAAACAGTACCCAGAAATAAAGAAATCAAAGCACGCTTGACACGAGCGTTGAGCAATCCAATCGTGTCTTCGTGTGTGTGTGTCAAGGCGAGAAAGCAAGTCGCCGTAATCAGCCATATGTATGTAAGAGCTAGACTACTAGGAAAGCAATCTAGTACCAAGCTAGCTGCGTGTGTGTCCGTGATCGATCAAACAACCCGCTTGGTTGTCTAGCTGCACGTCTTCTACTTAGCCAAAGCATCGGCTTGTGGTTTATGCGTGTGCGACGTCTCGCTAGAAGTCTTCACCACAATAGCTCGGAAAGTAATCGAGCTTAGCATATACGTACGCGTATCGCCGGAAAGCACTCAGCGAGTTTACGCGGCGTGTCGGGGCCAATTTCCAACAGAGAAGCACTGCCTGCGCCGTCATCCATGAGGGCCGCCGTCTTGTGCCAGACTTTGGTTGCGCCTCCATGGCACTCAACCACGTTGTTCCGAGATCTGATATCCGAGCTCCGAGAGCGCAGCGATGGCCGCGGTGGTGGAAACGGTAGGCGCTGACCACCTCCTCCTCGAGCTCGTCCACCTTCTGGCCTCCACTTCTGCCCTTCGATCCACCCTCACCTCCACCCGCTTGCCTGCCAACGTGGAGAGCTCCCCTGCTCCAGAACTCAACCAACTCATCCCATGTGTTAAGGAGTTCCTGCTCCCCGGCTCTTGCACTGCATCGAGAATTAAAAGCCTATATTAGTTGCTCGATTGATTCCAAGGATGTAGATCGGTCAAGCTCCTTCCGTACTATTATCCAGATTTAAGGCAATTTTTTTGACAACAGAGATTTAATGCAAATTAGTTGCTTCTTTGATCCTGTTGTGTATTGTGAAACCGATGAAAATATTGTTGGAGTTGAGCAAGGCTCCTGGTGGCTTAGTGAAAATTTTGCTACGTTTGTACTGTTTAGATTGGAAGTAATTTCTATTGAAACGATTTCCGTAGGTAAAGTAGTACACTTGTTCAAATTGTTGTTTTTTATTTTAGCATTTCTCTGAATTCACCGCTTAGTCTGATTGCTACGTGAGTTTTTGCTGGTTTTAGCTAACGATGTTTCTTGTACCATAGGAAAGGAAACTCGTCTTAGAACATCTCTATCGCATCCACCCCCGTCCAGTACGTCTGTTTGTGGTAAAAGTCGGGAAAAGTGTCCATTCTAGATACTACAGCATCGACTGCATCCGAATTTTTTTTGCAGTTCATCGCAAAAAGTCGCTTCCGTCCTGCATATATACCGTATGGAGGGCTCACGATGCGGTTCACCGCACCCTGACGCTTCGGTTGGCGGGAGGGAAATTTCCCCTCCCTTACTTCTCGCTCAGTCGTCGCCGATCTGCCGCCGCCGGCCGTTTCCACCCCCACTCTCTCTCTCTCCCTCCCACCAC
The DNA here is from genome assembly GCA_910589775.1 of Avena eriantha. Taxonomy (NCBI): domain Eukaryota; kingdom Viridiplantae; phylum Streptophyta; class Magnoliopsida; order Poales; family Poaceae; genus Avena; species Avena eriantha. The sequence continues at coordinate 133,146,009 of OU342742.1, forward strand.
TCCGTCTCTCCTTCTCGCAGCCATGGCGAGACCCAATCTAAACTACTACAAGACGTTGATGTTCGTGCACCATAACATCCTCACACCGCCGCGAGCGAGCCTCCTGCTTTGACCTCAGCTACTTCGGGGTGCCGATGGCGCATGTTCCTCGCGGGGCGGAGTTGGCCACCACCAACTACCGGAGTGGAAGAGGTCAATGGCCTGATACGCGCTTGTGAGCTCCTATTGGCGTAAGTGATTCAAGAAGGAGCTCATGGCGACTCTTGCGCTCTGCCTCGATCAATGGCGCTAGGTCCACCCCGACCACAGTAATCGTAAAGGGAGAGCACGATTCTGGGAAGTTCGCGGCCGCACGATCTACACCGCCATCGATGAGGTGCTCTGGGAAGAGTTCCAGAGGGAGGCGAACCACGCCAGAATCATCGAGATCGCTGCCAGCGGCAACGACGTAGATGAGGCGGAGGACGGCGGCGCGAAAGATGAGAGTGGAAGCGAGATCATGGATTATCTTAAACCACAGAACCATGTTTGAAATAATTGAAACCACCACAAAAACATGTTTCAAACATTTAAAACCACTAATACACGTTTCAAACAATCGAAACCACCATATATGAAGAATCCGAACATCAAGACCAAGTTTCATTTAATTAAAACCACCACCCAAAAACAAGTGGAACCTTAAGACCAAGTTTCATTTATGTGAAACCACAAAATCATGTTTGAAACAATTGAAACCACCACTTCAAACATTTGAAACCACTAAAACATGTTTGAAACATCTGACACCCCTAATATATGTTTAAAACAATTGAAACCACCACATATGAAGAACCAGAATCACAAGACCAAGTTTCATTTAATTTAAACCACAAAACCATGTTTCTAACAATTGAAACTGTTGGAGATATGCCCAAGAGGCAATAATAAAGTGGTTATTATTATATCTTTATGTTTATGATAAATGTTTACATCCCATGCTATAATTGTATTAACCGGAAACATTAATACATGTGTGTTTTGTAAACATAAGAGAGTCCCTAGTAAGACTCTTGTTGAAATAGCTTGTTGATTAATTGATGATCATAGTTTCCTGATCATGGACATTAGGATGTGATTAATAACAAGGTTATGTCATTGGAAGAATGATGTGATGGACACACACACCCATAGTAAGTGTAGCATAAGATCAAGTCATTAAGTTCGTATTGCTGTAAGCTTTCAAATACATAGTAACCTATTCCTTCGACCATAAGGTTATGTTAATCACCATCACCGGATGGATACTTTGATGACATCAAACGCCGCTTCGTAACTGGGTGGTTATAAAGGTGTCATTGGGTATTCTGAAAGTATGTGTTGAAGCGCATGAACCAAGATTGGGATTTGTCCATCCATATGACGAATAGATATGCTCTGGGCCCTCTCGGTGGAATGTCATCTAGTTAGCTTGCAAGCATGTGACTAGGTCACAAGGGATGACATATCACGGAACGAGTAAAGAGTACTTATTAGTAACGAGGTAGAACTAGGTATGGAGATACCGACGATCAAACCTCGGATAAGTATAGTATCGCGAGACAAAAGGAATTAGTTTCATATGTAAGTGGTTCAATCGATCGCGAAGTCATCGTTGAGTATGTGGGAGCCATTATGGATCTCCAGGTCCCGCTGATGGTTATTGATAGGAGATGTGTCTCTGTCATGTCTGCATATTCACGAACCGTAGGGTGACACACTTAAGGTTCGAAGTTGTTTTAAGTAGATATGGAATATGTGTTGGAGACCGAATGTTGTTCGGAGTGTCGGATTGGATTCGGGACATCACGAGGAGATCCGGAATGGTCCGGAGAATAAGATTCATATATTGGGGATCATTTTCTAAGTTAGGAAATGTTCCGGAGTGTTTGTATGGAGATTCTAGAAGGTTTCGGAATGTTCTGGAAGGTTTTAGAGGATTTCTTGGAGTTTGCTTGAAAACCAAGAAAGGGTCAAAGGAAACCTAGTGGGGCAAGACACGGATTCGTGGGGGAGGAGGACTCCTCCCCCCTTCCCACCGCCGGCCATAGGAGGGGAGTCCTACTAGGACTCCCCCTCCCCAGGCGCACCTCCCCCCCTTAAATAGAAGGGCAGGGGCGCCCCTCCAAGCCCTGCTCCATACTCCCAATCTCTGCCGCCTCTCTCCTCCTCCTTTCTTCTACACAGGCATAGGCGAAGCCCTGCAGAATTCTCTACTCCACCACCACCACCACGCCATCGTGCTGCTGGGATTCCGTGGAGAAGATCTACTACCTCCGCTGCTCGCTGGAACGAGGAGAGGAAGGTCTGCTTCGACTCCGCACGTGTGACCGACTGCGGAAGCGCTGCCGAAACGCGGCGCCGGAAGGATCGTCCACTTGACCGACTGCGAAAGCGCTGCTGGAACGCGACGCCGGAAGGATCGTCCACACGATCTTGAGATCGGCAAGTGATCGACTACATCAACCATGAGATCTAATCTCGTTAACGCTTTCGAATCTACGAGGGTTAGTTCCTATCTATCTCGTTGCTCATGTCTAATAGATTAGATCTTGTCTTTTATCTAGATTAGATCTGGGTTTTGTTCGTTCTTGCGGTAGAAATTTTTTGTTTTCCATGCTACGAACCCATCAGTGGTATCAGAGCCGTATCTATGCGTAGATCTGTTGCACGAGTAGAACACAATGTTTTTGTGGGCGTTGATGCTTTTGTTGACGGTGTCTTAGCGTGTACTTTGCATCTTGCGGCATGGTGGGATGAAGCGGCTCGGGCTAACATTACATGTCATCGCACATGAGACTTGCCCCACGCTTGACGTGCAACTTGCTTTGCACAAGTGGCTTTGCGGGTGTCTATCTCTCCCACCATAGTTAAGATTCAATTTACAATGAGCATCTGACAACACTTGTATCAACGTTGTGGTTCATGTTCGTAGGTAGATTCGTTCTTATTCGAAAGCCCCAAGCTACGTAAAACATGCAAAGAAAATTAGAAGCATCTAACTCGTTTTTGCAGGGGTTTTGTGATGTGATATGGCCATTATGTGATTGTGATTATATTTGATGTATGCACTGATCGTTTTTGCAGGGGGTTTTGCAGGATCCTAATGGTTGTCTTTAAATTTTGTTTAAGACCTGCGTGTCTATTTCATCATGTAATAACTTTATTCCAAGTAGTTGTAATAGTTGTTGGTGGTGATGGACAACCATTAAGCGGCGCCACGGACCTTGACGCCACGCTGGTGATGATGGAGATCTTGTCCATGCTTTGGAGATGGAGATCAAAGGCATAAGAAGAAAGGCCATATCATATCACATATTATGAATTGCCTGTGATGTTAATCCTTTATGCATCTTGTATTGCTTAGATCGCGACGGTAGCATTATAAGATGATCCCTCTCACTAAATATCAAGTAATAAAGTGTTCGTCCTTAGTTGGCACCGTTGCTAAGACTCGTCGTTTCGAAGCATCTCGTGATAATCAGGTGTGATAGACTCTACGTGTGCATACAACGGGTGCAAGCCAGATTTGCACATGCAGAAACTAAGGTTAACCTTGACGAGCCTAGCATGTACAGACATGGTCTCGGAACACAGAATACCGAAAGGTAAAGCATGAGTCATATGGATGATATGATGAACATGTTGATTGTTCGCCTTTAAAGCTACATCATCTCACGTGATGATCGGACTTGGTGTAGTGGATTTGGTTCATGTAATCACTAAAACAACTTGAGGGATGTTGTTTTGAGTGGGAGTTCATTTGTAATTTGGATTAGTCGAACTCAATTTATCATAAACACAATCAAAGTGAATTTGCATAGTTTGTTGTAGTCATTGGCATCCGTTCACCACCTTACGCTTAGTTATAGTTGAGATAGTGGAACTATAGAAATTCTGGATATTTGCTTTACGAACTGGTATCGTATTGTTTTGAGTGTCAATTTAAAATTTATAACTCCTATTGCAAACTTTCAGCAAACTCCATTTACTCCATGAAGTTTAATAAATAGTATTAAATCAAGAGTAACAATTCCAGTGTTAGTATCTAATGTATCATGTTTGCCTCCATGATTCTTGATACTCAAAAGATTGTTTTTAATATCAAGTTTATCTAAGAGCTGAAAGCAATGTTTCAGAAACCATCATATGTGAAAGGTATTGCGATATCTAAAACAATGTGTTGGTTACAACATGATAGAGTATACGTCCTAATATTTGATGAGAATTTGAAAAGGTTGGAGACGCTAGTCGTCCTAATCCTCCAAAAGGTTTTGAAAAAGAAACATTATACTCACAATTCACCTTTATAAGCTATAGCAGCTTGATCATGAAAGTTGTCATGATAAGGATGAATAGAAGATGTGAGTAAAATGTTTACTACGCTAAAAGATTACTAAAGAATGGATTTTTGAAAGAACACCAAACATTTGATGATGGTGATCCACCTCAAAGTACAAGTCCAAAGGTATTAGTAGTTGACTATATACGCTTTGTACCATGTGTCATATTGATGACACCGCTATTGATGTTGATAGATTCTTTTAAAAGAAAAGAAATTGCTGAAGGAGAATCTATAAAATATTTGGCGGAAAAGAAAAGATTGGAGATGTCCAACTTAGGCATATAGAAGATATACATGTTATGGTTGTATTCCTTGCTTGTTAAACAATGTGGTTCTCCGGTATTGGATACCGAATTGGTTGGTATGCTATGTCATACAGGACAACGTAGTTCATGAACTACAATGGCCTAAGTAACTAGCAAGGGAATACGTGATGATGTTCATCGAAAACAAATAAAGTGTTATTGTGTTTTTCGTTGACATTAAACCTAGCCTTCAAGATTTGTTATTTTATTCCGGTATTACGAGAACAATGGTGGTTCAAATAATTACCGTATTCCATAAAGGATGGATGAACTTTTACAAGTCTGGTGGGAGAAATCACATCCATAAACACTATTGCTAAAATGTCGCAAGACAAATGATTGAAAGATCACTTGCGAAGTGACATCGCCGTTTAAATTATATTGAAAGGGATACATGAAGAAACTCCATGTTGATGGATTTTTGGAGTCTTTGATTTTGATCAAATGACGCTTGTGATACTTTCCTGGAGATAATTAAACTCTCTTCGTAGGCCAAAAGAGGAACGGACGACTAACTGATTGGAATTTGTACATATTGATGTATATAGTCCATTATGTGTAGTCGTGGGCGATGGATTTCAACTTCGTATGCTTTCTCCGAAGATTTGAGTGAGTATATGTATATATTTACTCAATAAGGAAGAAGTATGAAACATTTGAAAAACTTTCAAGATGAAGTGGAAAATTATTGTAACAAGAAAATAAAAAGTTTATGATTGGATCATAAAGAAAGATGTTTGAGTTGCAAGTTTAGCAAAACACCTAAGATTTGAGGAATCGTTCCATGGATTAGCATTTCCCAAAACACCATAGGAGTATGGAGTGTTCGAGATATGTAATGAAACCTTGTTTTACATGGTAAGATCAAAGGTGTCATTTATAAAACTGCCATTATATTTTAAAGATTAAAGCTTTGGTGACTACCGCTTTTACACTGAAAAGAGCTCCATCGTGATCCGTTGAAATGACACCATATGAGTTATGGTTTGGGATAAAAACCGAATTGTCTTTTCTTAAATTTTGGTATGCTGTGCATAAGTAAAATATTTACAACCAAAGTTGGATAAGCACGTCTTTGTAGGTTATGCCAATGAATTTGTTGGGAATTTCTCCATAACACCGAGGACAAAAGAGTTTGTCAGTTGGAACATCAAGTTTCTTGAGAAGGAATTTTTCGTGAAAAGTTAAGTGGGAGGACAATAGAACTTTGATAAGGTTGTTGAACCTTAGCTATATGTGCTAAGTAGCGCAGCGCCGGAAAGTGTCCCGGTGACGGCCACAATGCTCATGGCTCTCGTGATTACAAAAGGTGTGATCTCGGAGATTAGAGTTCCTATAGAACCGTGTGGGTCGGTAAAAATCAAATAGTAAGATTTGATAAGCAAGTCGTTATTGTTTTGACAATGATGAACCGACTACATGCAAAGAAGCGATGATGGGCCCTGACTCCATAAAATGACTAGAAGTCATAGAATCCGTGATAGTATCCATACATGAGAAATCAAGTTTCTGAACTTGGAAGACCCTCCGGAAAGGCGTGAAGCCTATCGGTCGTGTTTAGATTTATAAAGAAATAAGACATGGATGTTTAACATCTATGAAATAGGCGACATGTCAGAAAGAAGTTTACGACAATGTTCAAAGAATTGACTATGATAAGATTTGATCTTTCATAGCGATATTTAGTCTGGACGGATTAATGTAGCAACCACTACATATATTTTGGTATATGGTAGTTGAACAAACAAAACAAGTTCTTCTAATAGAATGGTTACCTAGGACGTGTACATGACACGATCCAAAGGGTTTTGTTAATTCAAAGGATGCTAAAAGAGTATGCAAAACTTCAATGGTTGAAGTAAGCATAGCGGAGTTGGAATCTTCACCATGATGAAACTGTTAAAAGAGTTTAAATTCATCGGAGATGATGAAGATTCTTGCATTTGCAAGAAATTAAGTGGGAGCGCTGAGACATATTTCTAATACATTATGTGAAAGACATATTGTTGATTGGAAATGATGTATCTTTTATTGACACAGGTTAAGAATTTCATTTCGATGAAAGACTTAGGCATAACCTAAATTAGGCATCAATGTCTATATGGATAGATTGAGGCGCTAATATGGTTTTGCCAAATGTACATAGATAAGATGTTGAATGAGTTCAATATGGAAACAACAAGAAAGGTTCTTGACGCACGGAAAGGACTGAATCAAGATTCAAGTGTGTTGACACGAGATTCAAGTGTTTTGACACTTGGTGAAATCACAAGAATATTTTGATCAATCATTCTTTGAGATGTACACATCCAGATATGTCCTATGCTCTAAATGTTATGAGCATATACCAGAATGATTCATAAGATGATCATTGGACAATAGTAAAGATATTCTTATGAGCTTTGGAAGAACTAAGAATATACCATGTATAAGTGACAAATAGTTAAAGGTAGTTCATTGTAAAGTGTCACATTGATACTAGTTTTGTCACAAGATACAAATTAAATTTATCTCAATTTAGACTATGGGTAGCACAATGTAATGGAAAGGATGTTCCATGATGGATTTGGATGAGTTCCAAAGTTAAGACATTGTGACGGATACTACAACAAAAGGCTAAGTATATAACTGCTATAGTAGCAGCAAAGGACGGCATTTGTGTTAAGTAGTTTGTTATCAAACTAGGTGTGGTTCAAAGTGGGCTAATACTATGAAGATATATTGTGTGACAATAGTATCAACATATTTTGAGCCGAAGGAACTAAAGGTCTCACCAAAGGACCAAATTTATGCAATGCCATCTCATTGGAGAATGAGTAATGCGTAGAGACGCAAGGACATGCAAATACACACGGACCTGGAAGTGTCAGATCCGAAGATTATGTTTACCACTAGTAATAGTGTCTATACAACACCAGAAAGCCATAGGTGTTGAATGCACAAGTTTTTTTAACTAGATTATTGACTCTAGTGCAAGTGGGAGACTGTTGGAGATATGCCCAGGAGGTAATAATAAAGTGGTTATTATTATATCTTTATGTTTATGATAAATGTTTATATCCCATGCTATAATTGTATTAACCGGAAACATTAATACATGTGTGTTTTGTAAACATAAGAGAGTCCCTAGTAAGCCTCTTGTTGAAATAGCTTGTTGATTAATTGATGATCATAGTTTCCTGATCATGGACATTAGGATGTGATTAATAACAAGGTTATGTCATTGGAAGAATGATGTGATGGACACACACACCCATAGTAAGCGTAGCATAAGATCAAGTCATTAAGTTCGTATTGCTGTAAGCTTTCAAATACATAGTAACCTATTCCTTCGACCATGAGGTTATGTTAATCACCATCACCGGATGGATACTTTGATGACATCAAACGCCGCTTCGTAACTGGGTGGTTATAAAGGTGTCATTGGGTATTCTGAAAGTATGTGTTGAAGCGCATGAACCAAGATTGGGATTTGTCCATCCATATGACGGATAGATATGCTCTGGGCCCTCTCGGTGGAATGTCATCTAGTTAGCTTGCAAGCATGTGACTAGGTCACAAGGGATGACATATCACGGAACGAGTAAAGAGTACTTATTAGTAACGAGGTAGAACTAGGTATGGAGATACCGACGATCAAACCTCGGATAAGTATAGTATCACGAGACAAAAGGAATTAGTTTCGTATGTAAGTGGTTCAATCGATCGTGAAGTCATCGTTGAGTATGTGGGAGCCATTATGGATCTCCAGGTCCCGCTGATGGTTATTGATAGGAGATGTGTCTCTGTCATGTCTGCATATTCACGAACCGTAGGGTGACACACTTAAGGTTCGAAGTTGTTTTAAGTAGATATGGAATATGCGTTGGAGACCGAATGTTGTTCGGAGTGTCGGATTGGATTCGGGACATCACGAGGAGATCCGGAATGGTCCGGAGAATAAGATTCATATATTGGGGATCATATTCTAAGTTAGGAAATGTTCCGGGGTGTTTGTATGGAGATTCTAGAAGGTTTCGGAATGTTCTGGAAGGTTCTAGAGGATTTCTTGGAGTTTGCTTGAAAACCAAGAAAGGGTCAAAGGAAACCTAGTGGGGCAAGACACGGATTCGTGGGGGAGGAGGACTCCTCCCTCCTTCCCACCACCGGCCATAGGAGGGGAGTCCTACTAGGACTCCCCCTCCCCAGGCGCGCCTCCCCCCCTTAAATAGAAGGGCAAGGGCGCCCCCTCCAAGCCCTGCTCCATACTCCCAATCTCTGCCGCCTCTCTCCTCCTCCTTTCTTCTGCACAGGCATAGGCAAAGCCCTGCAGAATTCTCTACTCCACCACCACCACCACGCCGTCGTGCTGCTGGGATTCCGTGGACAAGATCTACTACCTCCGCTGCTCGCTGGAACGAGGAGAGGAAGGTCTGCTTCGACTCCGCACGTGTGACCGACTGCGGAAGCGCTGCCGAAACGTGGCGCCGGAAGGATCGTCCACTTGACCGACCGCGGAAGCGCTACTGGAACGCGACGCCGGAAGGATCGTCCACACGATCTTGAGATCGACAAGTGATTGACTACATCAACCACGAGATCTAATCTCGTTAACGCTTTTAGATCTACGAGGGTTAGTTCCTATCTATCTCGTTGCTCATGTCTAATAGATTAGATCTTGGCTTTTAGCTAGATTAGATCTAGGTTTTGTTCGTTCTTGCGGTAGAAATTTTTTGTTTTCCATGCTACGAACCCATTAGAAACCACCACTTCAAACATTTGAAACCACTAAAACATATTTGAAATATCTGAAACCACTAATACATATTTGAAACAATTGAAACCACCACACAAGAAGAACTGGAACCACAATACCAAGTTTCATTTAACTGAAACCACCACCAAAAACCACTGGAACCTCAAGACCAAGTTTCATTTATCACAAAAAAACCATGTTTGAAACAATTGAAACCACCACTTCAAACATTTGAAACCACTAAAACATGTTTTAAATAACTAAAACCACTAATAAATGTTTGAAACAATTGAAACCACCACATAGGAAGAACTGGAACCACAAGATCAAGTTTCATTTAATTGAAACCACAAAACCATGTTTCCAACAATTGAAACCACAACTTTAAACATTTGAAACCCCTAAAACATGTTTAAAACATCTAAATCCACTAATACATGTTTAAAACAATTGAAACCATCATATAAGAAGAACCAAAACTTGAAGAGAAAGTTTCATTTAATTGAAACCACAATACCATGTTTGAAACAATTGATACCACTACTTCAAACATTTGAAACCACTCAAACATGTTTGAAACATTTGAAATCGCTAATACATATTTGATATAATTAAAACCACCACATAAGAAGAACCGAAACCACAAGACCAAGTTTCATTTAATAGAAACCACCACCCAAAAACCACTGGAAACTCAATACCAAGTTTCATTTATCTAAAACCACAAAATTATGTTTAAAACAATTGAAACCACTACTTTATACATTTGAAACCACCAAACAATATTCGAAACATCTGAAACCACTAATACATGTTTGAAACAATTGAAACCACCACATAAAAAGACCAAGAACCTCAAGACCAAGTTTCATTTAATTGAAACCACAAAACCATGTTTAAAACAATTGAAACCACTAAAACTTGTTTAAAACATTTGAAACCACTAATACATGTTTGAAACTGTTGAAACCATCACATAAGTAGAACCGGAAACTCAAGACCAAGTTTCATTTATTAGAAACAACAAAACCATGTTTGAAATAATTGAAACCACCACTTCAAACATTTGAATCCACTAAAACATGTTTGAAACATTTGAAACCACTAATACATGTTTGGAACGATTGAAACCACCACATAATAATAACCAAAACCTCAAGAGAAAGTTTCATTTAATTGAAACCACCACCCCAAAACCACTGGAACCTCAAGACCAAGTTTCATTTATCTGAAACCACAAAACTATGTTTGAAACTATTTAAAACACCACTTCAAACATTTGAAATCAATAAAATATGTTTGAAACATTTGGAACAACTAATACTTGTTTGAAACAATTAAAACCACCACATAGGAAGAACCGAAACCACAAGACCAAGTTTCATTTAATTGAAACCACAAAACCATGTTTCAAACAATTGAAACCACAATTTTAAACATTTGGAACCACTAAAACATGTTTGAAACATCTGAAACCACTAATACATATTTAAAACAATTGAAACCACCACACAAGAAGAACTGGAACCACAATACCAAGTTTCATTTAACTGAAACCAGCACCCAAAAACCAGTGGAACCTCAAGACCAAGTTTCATATATCACAAAAAACCATGTTTGAAACAATTGAAACCACCACTTCAAACATTTGAAACCACTAAAACATGTTTTAAATAACTAAAGCCACTAATAAATGTTTGAAACAATTAAAACCATCACATAGGAAGAACTGGAACCACAAGATAAGGTTTCATTTAATTGAAACCACAAAACCATGTTTGCAACAATTGAAACCACAACTTCAAACATTTGAAACCCCTAAAACATGTTTAAAACATCTAAAACCATTAATACATGTATTAAATAATTGAAACCACCATATAAGAAGAACTGAAACTAGAAGACAAAGTTTCATTTAATTGAAACCACAATACCATGTTTGAAACAATTGATACCACTACTTCAAACATTTGAAACCAGTCAAACATGTTTGAAACATTTGAAATCACTAATACATATTTGATATAATTAAAACCACCACATAAGAAGAACCGGAACCACAAGACCAAGTTTCATTTAATTGAAACCACCACCCAAAAACCACTGGAACCTCAATACCAAGTTTCATTTATCTAAAACCAAAAAATTATGTTTGAAACAATTGAAACCACTACTTTAAACATTTGAAACCACTAAAACATGTTTGAAACATCTAAAACCACTAATACATATTTAAAACAATTGAAACCACCACACAAGAAGAACTGGAACCACAATACCAAGTTTCATTTAACTGAAACCAGAAAACCATGTTTGCAACAATTGAATCCACTAAAACTTGTTTAAAATATTTGAAACCACTAATACATGTTTGAAACTATTGAAACTACCACATAAGTAGAACCGTAAACTCAAGACCAAGTTTCATTTATCAGAAACAACAATACCATGTTTGAAATAATTGAAACCACCACTTCAAACATTTGAAACCACTAAAACATGTTTGAAACATTTGAAACCACTAATACATGTTTGAAACGATTGAAACCACCACATAAGAATAACCGAAACCTCAAGAGCAAGTTTCATTTAATTGAAACCACCACCCAAAAACCACTGGAACCTCAAGACCAAGTTTCATTTATCTGAAACCACAAAACCATGTTTGAAACTATTTAAACCACCACTTCTCAAACATTTGAAACCAATAAAACATGTTTGAAACATCTGGAACAACTAATATATGTTTGAAACAATTAAAACCACCACATAGGAAGAACCGGAACCACAAGACCAAGTTTCATTTAATTGAAACCACAAAACCATGTTTTAAACAATTGAAACCACCATTTCAAACATTTGAAACCACTAAAATATGTTTGAAACATCTCAATCCACTAATATATGTTTAAAAAAAATGTAACCACCACATAAGAAGAATCAGAACCACAATTCCAAGTTTAATTTAATTGAAACCACCACCCAAAAACAGTGGAACCTCAAGACCAAGTTTCATATATCTGAAACCATAAAACCATGTTTGAAATAATTTGAACCACCATTTCAAACATTTGAACCCACTAAAACAGGTTTGAACCAACTAAAACCACTGATAAATGTTTGAAACAATTGAAACCACTACATAGGAAGAACCGGAACAACAATACCAAGTTTTAGTTAATTAAAACCATAAAACCATGTCTGAAAAAATTGAAACCACTAAAACTTTTTTGAAACTTTTGAAACCACTAATACATGTTTGAAACAATTGAAACCACCACATAAGAAGAACTAGAACTTCAAGACCAAGTTTTATTTAATTAAAACCATACAAAACCACGTTTGAAATAATTGAATAAAACATGTTTGAATCATTTGAAACCACTAATACATGTTTGAAACGATTGAAACCACCACGAAAGAATTACCGGAACCTCAAGAGCATGTTTCATTTAATTGAAACCACCACCCAAAAACCAGTGGAACCTCAAGACCAAGTTTTATTTATCTGAAACCACAAAACCATATTTCAAACAATTTAAACCACCACTTCAAAAATTCAAAACCAATAAAACATGTTTAAAATATCTTAAACAACTAATACTTGTTTGAAACAATTGAAACCACCACATAGGAAGAACTGGAACCACAAGACCAAGTTTCATTTAATTGAAACCATAAAACCATGTTTCAAACAATTGAAATCACCATTTCAAACATTTGAAACCACTAAAAAATGTTTGAAACATCTCAAACCAATAATACATGTTTGAAAAAATGTAACCACCGCATAAGATGAACCAGAACCATAATACCAAGTTTCATTTAATTGAAACCACCACCCAAAATCTACTAGAACCTCAAGAACAAGTTTCATGTATCTGAAACCACAAAACCATGTTTGACATAATTGAAACCACCATTTCAAACATTTGAAACCACTAAAACAGGTTTAAAACAACTAAAACCACTAATAAATGTTTGAAACAATTGAAACCACCACATAGGAAGAACCAAAACCACAAGACCAAGTTTTAGTTAATTGAAACCACAAAACCATGTTTGAAACAATTGAAACCACCATTTCAAACATTTGAAACCACTAAACATGTTTAAAACATCTGAAACCCCTTATACATGTTTGGAACAATTGAAACCACCACATAGGATGAACCGGAACCATAAGACCAAGTTTCATTTAATTGAAACCACAAAACCAAGTTTGCAACAATTGAAACCACCACTTCAAACATTTGAAACCACTAAACATGTTTGAAGCATCTGAAACCACTAATAGATGTTTGAAACAATTGAAATCACCACATAAGAAAAACTAGAACCACAATACCAAGTTTGATTTAATTGAAACTACCACCCAAAAACCACTAGAACCTCAAGACCAAGTTTCATTTATCTGAAACGACAAAACCATGTTTGAAACAAGTGAAACAACCACTTAAACTATTTGAAACCCCTAAAACATGTTTTAAATAATTGGAAGCACTAATAAATGTTTGAAACAATTGAAACCACCATATAGGAAGAACTGGAACCACAAGAACAAGTTTCATATAATTGAAATCACAAAACCATGTTTCAAACAATTGAAACCAGTACTTCAAACTTTTCAAACCACTAAAACATTTTTAAAAACATCTGAAACTACTAATACATATTTGAAACAATTGAAACCACCACATAAGAATAACCGAAAGCTCAAGAGCAAGTTTCATTTAATTCAAACCACCATGCAAAAACCACTAGAACCTCAAGACCAAGTTTCATTTATCTGAAACCACAAAACCATGTTTAAAACAATTGCAACAACCACTTCATACTTTTGAAAGCATTTAGACATGTTTGAAACATGTGAAACCACTAACACATATTTGAAACCATTTAAACATGTGAAACCACTAACACATATTTGAAACCATTGAAATCATCACATAAGAAGAAGCCGAACCATGAGACCAAGTTTCATTTAATTAAAACCACGAAACCATGTTTGAAACAATTGAAACCACTACTTCAAACATTTGAAACCACTAAAACATGTTTAAAACATTTGAAACCACTAATACATGTTTAAAAATTTGAAACCACTAGAGAAGAAGAACTGGAACCTGAAGACCAAGTTTCATTTAATTGAAACCACCACCCAAAAATCATTGGTTCCTCAATACCAAGTTTCATTTATCTAAAACCACAAAACCATGTTTGAAACAATTGAAACCACCAATTCAAACATTTGAAACGACTAAAACATGTTTGAAACATCTGAAACCACTAATATATGTTTGAAACCATTGAAATCACCACATAAGAAGAACATGAACCTCAAGACTAAGTTTCATTTAATTGAAACCAAAAAATCATGTTTGAAACAATTGAAACCACCACTTCAAATATTTGAAACCACTAAAACATGTTTGAAACAATTGAAACTGCCACGTCAAACATTGGAAACCACTAAAACATATTTGGAACATTTGAAACCACTAATAGATGTTTGAAAGAATTCAAACCACCACATACAAAAAACCGGAACCTCAAGACCAAGATTCATTTAATTGAAACCACCACCCAAAAACCACTATAACCTCAAGACTGAGTTTCATTTATCAGAAACAAGAAAACCATGTTTGAAACAATTGAAACCACTAAAACATGTTTAAAACATTTGAAACCAGTAATACATGTTTGACACAATTGAAACCACCAGAGAAGAAGAACTGGAACCTCAAGACCAAGTTTCATTTAATTGAAACCACCACCCAAAAACCACTGGTTCCTCAATACCAAGTTTCATTTATCTAAAACCACAAAACCATGTTTGAAACAATTGAAACCACCAATTCAAATATTTGAAACCACTAAAACATGTTTGAAACATCTGAAACTACTAATACATATTTGAAACAATTGAAATCACCACATAAGAAGAACCTGAACCTCAAGACCAAGTTTCATTTAATTGAAACTACAAAACCATGTTTGAAACAATTGAATACAACACGTCAAACATTTGAAACCACTAAACCATGTTTGAAACAATTGAAACCACTACTTGAAACATTGGAAACCACTAAAACATGTTTGAAACATTTGAAACCACTAATAGATGTTTGAAACAATTGAAACCACCACATACGAAGAACCGGAACCTCAAGACCAAGTTTGATTTAATTGAAACCACCACCGAAAAACCACTAGAACCTCAATACCAAGTTTCATTTATCTGAAACCACAAAACCATGTTTGAAACAATTGAAACCATCACTTCAAACATTTGAATCCACTAAAACATGTTTGAAACATATGAAACGACTAATACATGTTTGAAACAATTGAAATCGCCACATAAGAAGAACTGGAACCACAAGATCAAGTTTCATTTAATTGAAACTACAAAACCATGTTTAAAACAATTTAAACCACCGCTTCAATCATTTGATACCACTAAAACATGTTTGAAACATTTGAAACCACTAATGTTTCAAACATGCTTGTGTGGTTTCATTTTATGGAAACATAGTTTAGTGCTTTCATTTGACTATGGTTTCAATTGTTTTGAAACATGGTAGTGGGATTTCGCTTTGTTTGAAAAGTTTTCTACATGGTTCTATATGATTTTGGTGCTTAATCATGTTTTCGTGATTTCAATTGTTTGTGATTGTGGTTTCAAATGTTTATAAAACTTCGGGTGGTGGTTTCAATTTATTTAAACATGTTTTTTCGGTTCCATTCGTGTGTGGTTTCAATTGATTTGAAACATGCTTCTGGGGTTTTGATTGCTTCAAATAGGTTTCATCATGGTTAAATATTGTTTCATATGTTTCAAATTAGGATCAATTCGGTTTCAAAATATTGTTTCAAACGTGCTTGTGTGGTTTCAACATCAGTTCTTGGGTTGTAGTTCCAAATGTTTCAAACATGTATTTTTAGTTTCATATGTTTGTAGCATGCTTGTGTGATTACAATTTATTGAACCATGGTTTTGTGGTTCCATTTGTGTGTGGTACCATTCTGTTGGTTTCCATATGGTTTGAATGGTTTGAAAATTGTTTGTGTGGTTTCAATTTAATGAAACATGGTTTTGTGGTTGTATTTGTTTTTGGGTGGTGATTTCAATTATTTTAAACATGTTTTTATGGTTTTAATTGTTTCAAACATGGTGGTGTGGTTTTAATTTATTGAAATATAGTTTTGTGATTCCATTCTTGTGTGGTTTCAAATGATTTGAAATATGGTTTTGACCTTCAATCGCGCCCATACATACCTAATGCTAATCTCCAGAACCTTTTTTTTGGGATCAACTAATCTCCAGAACCTCATAGCTACTCAAATCTCAAGCACAAAAACAAGACCAGAACCAATGAACCAACGCACCCACCGACCCATTTATGATCATCTGAGTTTCTAGAAGTAATTTGTAACATCACTGTAAAACTATGTAACAAACTTTCAGTACTCTCTGGCGTTTTGTAAAAATAAAGTACCTATCTGCACATGTACAACTTATTATTCTAATAACCCGATCAAGGTAATAAGAGCACCGCTCTGCTGAATCATTGTCTTAGTAGTATTACTTATACCAACACCATCTAAAAAGAGACTCTCGCTGGCCCCTGAATGCAGTGATTGATATAACTCGTCATAGCTTCCTCCCTGGAATGACATGGAACAAAGTTGAGCTACCAATTCAAAGACAAGTATACATGCTCAATTAGAATTTATAACCATAATTTTTGAACATCTACATACAAGCATAACGTATGTTCAGTCACAGACTACCACTACTATAAGCAGATTAAATTGTAGTGGATAAAACCTAGTCTGTAAGCCAGATTAGCCGTTCATACTTGACGGCAGGACCAGAAGTCAGAGATCAGCTACCAGGATCAGCTGGTACACAGCTTTGGCTATAACGTTGTGGTTGCTGTAAGGCCCAATAATGCAATTGCCATAGGCACAAATGCGGTCCATTATTTGTTTTGCCATGCTCCTAGGCGATACCGTAGAAGCAAGCTTTACCTATGCTTTACCTATGCTGAAAAAACAAGGTTTATACATATGCAAAATTTAATATGTAAAAGAAATTAGTGGCATATATTAGATCATAATCTACATATCACAGATGAACAAATGCATCAGTGGCCATATGTAGAGGCCCTTTTCTATAAGTATAAACAAAATTCAACAAAGCGACTTAGTCTTTTGAGCCCACCCTTAATTTTTATCCTACATTCGTCTATCATAATAATATTACAACTACAGAAACTACTAACTTTGTATATTGATCATCTTCCAACCAGAACAAATAAATTGATTCTGATCTAGCCAAGAGCCTATCATTCTAACAAGGTCGATCGTTTTGGCAATTGATTTATTGAGTCAAATGGGCAGTAAATTTGTTCCTCAACAAGTCATATATTTACTAGAAATGATTAGTGATACCCCATCTTCATGAAAAAAATGAAGCACTCAGCACGCCGCGCTACAGCCCAGCCTGAGGAACAGAACCTCACTAATAAGATAGTAGCATTATCGTGCTATGAATTAAACCTCCAAGCTGTTTTGCACGGCCACACACAGAACTAGCTCAAGTCTCGGATTGAAGAAGAATTTAGCATCTAGTCATACTAATTTCGTTGTTCAAATATCAATCAATCCCTAAACATTAACCAAGGCATGCAGCCTGACAATACTAACTAACTAGAAATTAAAATGCATTACGGAAGATGCATATGGAATCCATACCAGAATTCAGGTAGAAGCAGCAACCGACACTTGAATTAGCATATTCTCAAACTGTCTCAATACCAAGATTCATGAGTCACATACCTCGGCGGTGAGGCGGACGAGGCTCGACGGGGGGTGGTAGCGGCGACGGGAGACTGTGGGTGGTCTTCTCGGGGATGCCGGAACAAGAGTTGGTCGGGGCCACCGGCAAGATGTATAACGCGGGGACGGCGCCTGGATCTGGAGGCTACCGACCTGATCTTGAGGGCAGTGCCGCCGCCGCCGGAACGGAGGCTGCCGCCGGACCTGCAGGCGCATACGTGGACCAGGAGCAGTCGCCCACCCATCCCTATCGCCGCCATGGACTCGGGATGTCTCCAACACTGATGAACGGGAGATGGAGTTGCGTAGGAGAGAGGCAATTATTCAGTTCTATTGGGTGTTTTTGCAAAATAATCAGAAACATGCGGGTTGACCCGACGCGAATCTCCGACTGACCACGGACGGCGGATTAGACTCCGGTACATACCGACGCCGGTAGAATCTCCGCGTTCGGGTGATCCTGCGTAGTTTCCCGTTTGAAATCTCTCAAATCCTAGGCTCACTTCGATTTAGTGCTTGTAATGTTGCTTCCGTTGGGGAAATAAGTTCCCGTACAGCCTGAATTTTTGCTCGCCGGGTTGCATCATAGCAATGGCCTTGGAGAGTACCTGGGTCTTGCTCTGGATCCTATCTACTATGCATCTGCAGTAGGTATAGAAATTGGGTCGAGCTTTTGCAATGTGTGTGCACTTGCTTGCTGCAGGCTTCCTGATATGAAGTGGCATTATGCCTTGATCTCTTCATCCATTGGAAATCCTGGTGATGGAGCTTCCTTTTTTCATATAGAAATGTATGTACGTGCGTGTGCAGTCGTGTGTTGCTTCTAGAGAATACATTTTCTGCTTTTTCAAAGATGTTCCTGTTTGTAGATTCCTGTCACTTTTGAGTTTGACCAAGATGCTACTGCCTGTGCCTATGTGTCCAATTTTTTATACCTGATAATGATTTGTATACCTGAGTTTAGCCATGCCTGAGTTGGTCCTGCGTGCTGGCGCTTTGTTCATTTGCTTAGGAGTGCTCTGGTCAGTAGTTACTAAATGTACAAATATCAATATACAATCTCTTTGCGATGGTGCCTTTGATTATTATTATTTTTGTTTTATGTGTGCTTCTTGATATTATGTTTCCAAGTAATGGTCGCACTTTCTCATTATTACATTTTGTATAGTCAGTAGGTCATATGTTGTGTTTTGCTTGGCTTGGTTTGTGTAAAGTGTGTGCTTGCTTGCGCCAGCCTGATATGAATTGGTATCCCAACTCTCTCGGTAGATCCCTACTTATCTATTTTACATCTTTGCATGAGCCGTAGTCTGCCTAGGTTTTCTGGTTGATGGTGTTTTTGTTATGCCAGGAGTTGTGTTTTATCATAAATCCAATGGGAAATCTCGAGGGCAAGTTTTCATGTAGAGGGGCAGGAAATCAGTTCCACACATGTGTAGAGTTTTGGTCTGATTCACCACTTATAGTACAATAAAATTGGAGTGAAACATGATGTTCTTGCTTTCATATTGTTTATTTTACTTGCTAATTCTATTGTGTTCCCTTTTTGGCTAGATGTCAGCTAAAGTAGAAATTTTAGACGAAAGGATTTTGAAAAACATTTGCAACAATATGGCTGGAACAACAGATGACTTGTACAATGCTGGACTGACTTGGGAGTTTATTACTTGTAAAATTTAGGAAAAATCCCCGGTTGCAACCTGATCGCAATTGGGTTCTATTCTAGTTGTAAATTGTTTTCAAAAGAAAAGCCCCGCAGTTGCAACCATATTGTAACTGGGTGGTTTATTCTAAAATCAGAGAAGAAAACCCTAGTTGCATCTTTCTTGTGACTCTAAAATTTCATAAGTTAAACGCCAGTTGCAACCTTATTACAACTGGGATCTACCCTACATGTAAATTTCAGAAGTAAACACCATTTGCAAGTTGCTAATAACTGTTGTTTATTACTTTTAAATTTTCATAAGTAAACCCTAGTTGCAACTTGCTTGTAACTTAGATTTATTATCCTTACAAAGATTTAGATTTAACCCAATTACAACTTGCTTGTAACTATGAGGTTTATTCGAAAATTTAAGTAAACACCAGTTGCATCTTGCTTGTGACTGTAAAATTTCAGAAGTAAACCCTAGTTGCAACTTGCTTGTAACTCAGATTTATTATCTTTACAAAGATTCAGATTTAACCCAGTTACAACTTGCTTGTAACTGTGTGGTTTATTCTAAAATTTAAGAAGTAAACACCAATTGCATCTTGCTTGTGACTGTAAAATTTCAGAAGTAAACCCTAGTTGCAACCTGATCGCAACTTGGTTCTACCCTACTTGTAAATTTCAGAAGTAAACACCAGTTGCAACTTTCTTATAACTGGGGTTTTATTGTCTTCGCAAATATTTGGATTTAACTGCAGTTACAACTTGCTTGTAACTGGGTGGTTTATTCTAAAATTTTAAAAATTAAACCCTAGTTGCATCTTGCTTGTGACTATAAATTTTCAGAAGAAAACCCTAGTTGCAACCTGATTGTAACTGGGTTCTACACTACTTGTAAAATTCAGAAGTAAACACCAGTTGCAAGTTGCTAGTAACTGGTGTTTTTATTACTTGTAAATTTCATAAGACACAGTTGCAACTTGCTTGTAACTGAGATTTTATTGTCTTCGCAAAGATTTGGATTTGACCGCAGTTACAACTGGCTTGTAACTGGGTGATTTATTCTAAAGTTTTAAGAAGTAAATCCTAGTAGCATCTTGCTTGTGACTAAATTTTCATAAGAAAACCCTAGTTGCAACCTGATCGCAACTGGGTTCTACACTACTGTAAATTTCAGAAGTAAACACCAGTTGCAAGTTGCTAGTAACTGGTGTTTTTATTACTTGTAAAATTTCATAAACCACAGTTGCAACTTGCTTGTAACTGGGACTGAGGTTTTATTCTACAACTTGCTTGTAAACTGGGGGATTCTAAAATTCAAAAGTAATTATTTGCGACTCTAAATTTTCATAAGTAATCCTTAGCTGCAACTTGCTTCCAAACGCACACTAGCTGATAAAGGGATAGGAAATGCAGCCCAATTTGTGCAATGATTATGCTGGGTACACTAAACCTTTTGTTGTTAAAACATAAGCAACATGTCATTCTCGATAAATTGAAGTGCCTCATACCTTTGTATTTAATACAAAAGATTTCCTAAATGTTACCTGCTTTTCATTTGAATTACTAGCCTACAAATATGCATTCTGCTGCACACCAAGAAATGGTTCTTCTTCTACTTGCTATTACAAGAATATGTTCGTTTTTTTCATAACTTGAGATGGATGATACATTTGTTCTAGTACATGTTTTTTTATGCAAATGCTATCCGAAAAATAGGTATTTCTGTTATATCTCCTTTATCAAACATAAGTTCAAACTATTTCATGCATTGCTTCTCCTCTCATTATTCCTCATTTGTGATGAAAATATGTATAGTTCAAAAAGATGTTAATCTAGTACCATTGTGACTTTTTTGTGTCCCGATAATCACCATAGCTTTCCATTATATCTGCACAAACCAACAAAATGGTCACCCTTCTTTTTCTTTTTCTCAGGGAGAAACAAATCCAAACATCAAGGGTTTTATAGAAAAAGATGAGATGTATCCCATGGAAATCTACTAACCCTGGTATGTGCTTGATTCTCTTGTGTCCATGAAACCTACAGAAGAAGTAGATGATGATGATCATCATTACTGCTAAATTTCATGCAGGGAAGCAGATGTCCACCTCAAGGGTTTAAGCAAATGGAGCAAAGGAGACAAAGATGGGATGGATTTGCATGCAGACCCATTAACCACGGTATGTGTCAGATGATTTTGTACCCATCTGGTCTGTCTTACTTCCTTGGATTCCTTCTTTTTCCTAAACTTGCTTTGTTTTTTGCTTTGATTTCTCGTGAAGTTTCCTGGCCTGGGAAGTGGCCGTCGTAAGAGGAAGATGGGGGAAGAGCTGTTTGGGATAGAAATGTCACACCAATAGCTGCGGACAAAATTCAAAATCGAACAAGCAAAGTTACAGGGCGTCCAACAAGAACCCAACAACAATAGGAAGCATACCAAAAACAAGAAGCCCAACAACGACAACAAGACAACCGAGGGGTCTGGCTAGAGAGGGCTAGTTTGGACTGTGTTGTTTGCTGCTGATGTCAGGTGACTGAGATTCAGTCGCCTGAGCTCCAGGCACGCCCTTCTGTTATATGTATAAAAGAAGCTACGCCATCAAAAAATGAAAAAAAAATTAATAATTGATGACTCAGAATTCCACATGAACTATAGATATATAGAGCTTAACAAAATCAAGTTTCTTCCGGGAAAAGCCAAGCCGGACGCCATAGACCCTCGGGTGGTACCATGGTGTTGTCGAGTGGCAAAGGCATCATTGTGTTGTCTCTTATGTTGTACACACCAGAATCAAGGAAGGGATCCTCGTAGATCATCGTCGTCTTCCCGGTGAAGTAGATGGACCCTTCTCTTGGACGGCTGGTACGCTCGTTGATGAAGTAAATGGAATCTTGTTGAGCTCCGGCGGCACTACCACACCCGGCAGCCGCTGGAGGTATGGACTTGCAGCATCCTTCGCTGACGAATAGAGCATGCCCCATTAGCGTATCCACCTTGCTCCACCGACCAAATCCGCCGCTTAGGCCTTCTGCTTGGAAGACCTCGAAGGAACGAGTCCGGTGTATCTTTGGTTCCTCATATGGTAGGATACTCGGTTGGTTGATCTTCCTACTCACCAATAGCAGCCGATCGCCGGACGCGACTAGGTACAACTTGTATGTGCAGTATTTGGTCGAGTAAGGATCGAACCATTCTAGGGGCGTGTTGTAGTCCACTTTCTTTGGGATGCTGCGGATGCATTGGACGGATCTGAGCTCGCCGGTGGACGAACTGAAGTGGAGGACATGGAGCTCCTCTTCTACGGTGAGAACGTAGAGTTTTCCTTGAAAGAGTGCGATGTCGATGGTTTTTCTCGGTGGTAACCACATCATGGTTGAGCTTGAGCTTGAGCACGACATGCTAGCCCCTTTTGGTGGCCGTCGAGCAGAGACGGCGACTTGCTTGTACTCGGTCAGAGCGGCAACTAGGTGATCGGAGGCCACCACCTTGGTGAATTCAGGCGCCGGCGGATAGGTTTTTCCACCACACCAATCCTTGTTTTTCGGGAAGCAGAAGGCCAGCTCGGGAAGAGGGGTCCTTGCCGCGGAGCACGGGTTGGTCAGGCAGCACGTCGGATCGCGACCGTGCACGAGGAAGAGCATGCTGCCGGCGGAGAGACGCTGGGAGACATCATCGTCTGGGACGGGCACGCGGTGGAGGGCGCTGTCGGGAAGACTGAGGAAGGAGCCGTCGGGGAGGGCGACCCACGGTAGCGGCGGGGGAAGCGGCTGCATCCGCGCGGATCGGCGCCACGAGTGGCAGACGGCGCGGAGGCGGACGCAGTCGGCGTGGCACGGTATGCGCAGAAGCACAAGGCCCAGCAACTCCGACGGGAGGTCCGGC
Organism: Avena eriantha; assembly: GCA_910589775.1. Taxonomy (NCBI): domain Eukaryota; kingdom Viridiplantae; phylum Streptophyta; class Magnoliopsida; order Poales; family Poaceae; genus Avena; species Avena eriantha. Next base: position 133,169,796 of record OU342742.1, read on the forward strand.
CATGAGGAGCCTGGGGGAGATCTTGACGCCACCATCGGTGGCGTGGTCAATGCCGACTCAATGTCTGTGAAAAGATCTCCTAGGGTTCTATTCTCTGATTTTGCGCCGTCTTTTTTAGGGGATTTCGGGCCGTCTTTATATTAGAGCAAATCGACGAATCGTGATCCGTTTTGCCTTTTCATCATATCATGCACACGCCACGACGACCCTGAAAGCTGGGAGTCGTATATTTCATGCAACATAGACTTTCCTTTTTGCAAAACTCAGTCACAAATATATATACATACACTCAACCATATAACACGTGCATACACCCTAATTATATGAGTATTTCCTAAAAACTGTGTCGGAGAAACTGATCCAATGGGTCTTAAGATTGACGAAGTCACCACACAGACGTCATGTTATCGACGTGTCTGTCACCTTCCACTAAAGAATATTTTGTTGTTATAGGACACTGGAACGTCAAATCTAGGGTTTGATCCGTAGTGGGTTGGGATATCACTACCCTCCTAGATATCCAGCCACATGTTAGTTCTCGCTTACACTACAAGAAAACGACGAGGCGTCAATGACTTTTTTCTACGCCAAAGTCGTCGGCGTAGGCAAGACATTCCAACCACCGCCATATCTCAATCGTTGGCATCGCTAGAGCTATGCCGATGGCTACTGTCGTCCTAGCTTGCAGACACGTGGCACTGGCATTGCCGTCAGCGTAGCTATTTTCAGCTATGCCAACTGCAATACCGTAGGCATAGCCAGGGACGGAGCTAGCTTCTAACCTTGAGGGGGGCAAACTGGACATGAAGGGGGCAGAGTTAACTAAATCAACAAGATATTAGGGTTCTAATGACTAGGGTTCTTCACAAAATTCCAACCATGGGGGTGGCTAAGCCCCCCCCCCCCCCCCCCCCCCCCTCGTCCCCCTTGTCTCCGTCCCTGGGCATAGCTCTTTTTTCCCTTTTCCCGGATTAATCCTTTATTTTATATGATTTTGTTATATTTGCACTTAATTTATTTTTTGTTGCTTCACACTTTTACTTTCACACTAGTAAAATGCATTTAACTTTTTGTTGCATCATATTAACAACACAAATAATTTAAAGACTTGATAAAGAGATTTCTTATAAGACTTTTTAAAGATGTTTTACATATTTTATTTAGAAAATCTTGCATTACACAATTAAAAAGACATAATGCATGATGCAAAAGATTGATATGAATGTAATATTTAGATTCCTCTGGTTTTTCTGATCGATTTAGATATATTATTTGTCAAATTTTTATTTACGAATTTGTAGATATGAATTATTAAATATTAAACCTGAAAAAGGCAAACAAAAAGTAAAATTCATTTTATTGTTATTTGAATTCAAGATTATTATTACTTATAAATTTTTTATTTAACTATTTTTTTGGAATTCCATAAATGAAGGCATGTGACATCATGACCAAGGGTTAATAGGATTGATAGGATACTATTATCAAGAAAGTAAAACTTTTTTCTCAGAACCTCATTGGAAGGAACAAAGAAATTAACCGTATTGAGGGTGGAGTAGTCTGAGTATGGGTGATTGATTGGGAAGTGTGACTAGGAGAGAGAGATTTGATTTAAAATTAAGCGTGCTCATTGATAAAGATATCGATTAACCGGTCAAACAATTCAAATATTTTTTTTTTGTTTCGAAAAACACCGTCGGCTAGGCCAACGACTTCTTATACGCCGACGACTTCTTATACGCGACGACATTGGAGCCTGACTCGGTGCCGTGTTACGCTAACGACAGCCGTCAACCTCCGCCGAATGACAAAACTGGGCTATGTCGATGGCTTCTGGCCATCCTTGTTTTTCGGGAAGTAGAAGGCCAGCTCGGGAAGAGGGGTCCTTGCGGCTCTATGTGGCTCTATTATCAAACTTTTACAACATCTGCTGGACTGCAAGTGTCCGGCAAAGAGAGCTACCTGCAGAAGTACTTACTAATAGATCGAGTTGTTTGCTGGTCATTATTTACATACCGTAAACACCAGGAGGAGCATCCGGCTACCTTCTTGGTTCAGTTTGTTTTGACTTAATTAATTTGCTACAGTACGTTTACACTTCTTTTAGTTGGATGCTATGATAGATTGGTACACACCGATGATAGCATATACTATTTTTTGCATTTTTGTAGGAAGAATTAATTCCACCGGGTCCAGTTAATTCCACTTAACACATGACAAAACAAACGAAGTCAATGCCTAAGAAACCCACCCACATCATATTTTAGACAAAAGAAATTGTCTTAGATTGCAAGGAATCGTGGTTGTTTCTGTTTAGAATGAAAAGAAGTAACGAAATTTTTTAGAAAAAAATGGCTGAAATAATGAAGGTGCACAAGCATTTGGAACTTCACCCGGATTGGCATAGTTGGCCACGATGAGATTTTGCCGATTTATAAGAGGTACATTGATGGGTGTGAGGTGCGCGAAAATATGCACGAAACATCAAATAAACTTCCATCTACTCGGCATACAAAGGCATAGAACTTTTCTTGAAATCCATGCAACTAAGAATCTTGGTTGTTAATGGACGATTCAGTATAACAATAGGCGATCTTATTGTTTGTTAGCAGCAAACTTTAGATAGATATGAAATGGTGTAAATGGACAACAAGATTGAGTTGTTTAAGTGACTATCTACATTGTCATCCCTTAAGTAGTGAAATTATTCATGGCCTACAATATTCCATCGAAGTAAATATGTAGCAACCCACTAGGATAAAAAGATCTTGAGATAATGAGAATGACAACATCATGTAATGCCAAGGACAAGGATGAAAGAAGTTAGAAAAGGAATTGGTATTTATCTTGTATGAAATGTTGTCTCCGATCTTTCTTGAATATCAGACAACTGTTTTATCTGTTTGTCCAAGTTTTCGTTATCCCGTAGCAACACACGGGCATTCAGCTAGTATATCTCAGATTTTGCGCCGTCTTTTTTCAGGGATTTTGCGTCGTCTATATTAGAACATCGCCACTCGGATTTCCAGAGTGCTTTTTTTGTCCGAACGCCGAAAATTGGTCGAGCCATGTTCCCAGGATGCCGGTTTTCGTCCGGATTTGGCCCAAAATAGCTCCGGCATTCCCAGGCCAAACATGTGGCATCCCGCAAAAACCACTTCTAGAAAATCGCGTTGTTTTTGGTGCATTGCATCGCCATGACCGCATGCTCATGTCATCATGCCACCTTGCATTTGAGCATCGTCATGTCTTCTTGCATTTGTTTGCATAAAACTATTTTTAAAAGTCTGTTTTTTTTTCGAAACGCCCCGTTATTATTTCAAACCAAAACCCGGGTCTCCGGAATATTTTGTTTTGTCCTCCAACGGATTTCAAAAGTCCCGTTTTAAATATTAAAACATTCATTTTATTTTTAGGAGGCAGCCCGCCAGGCCCGAAAGCCTGACCGGCCACCTCCAAGCCCTAAACTAAAACCTAGTCCAATCCCTAGTCTACTCAATCCTAGTCTACCCAGCCCCTCCACCTCACCCTGCCCTATAACAGCACGCCACCTCACACCTCCACCCCACTTGCACCAACCGGTGCTGGCCACGTCGCCCTCCCTAGCCCCCACACGCAGCAGCACACCGCCACACACACACCGCCCGCATGCACATACACCACTACCCGCCTCCGTCCCTGGCTCCTGGGCCCCACCGCACCTGGCCGCCCACCTCACCGACCGGCCGCCCCTGGCCCGCGTCCCCACCCCACCTGCCGCGCGGTCCGCCCCGCCAGGCGACAACCCCGCCTCGGGTCCCCCGCGTCTGGCCCACCACTCCCGCTCGCCCCTCGCGCGTCTCCTCCTTTGCCCGCTCGCTCGTGCTCCCCTTCCTTCCCCGCGACCGCCTCGCCTACCCCGCCGCCGGCGTCCCCTCCGCCACCGCCCTCTGCTCCCCGTCGGCCCCGCTCACCCACCGCAGGCCGCCGCCGCCGCGACGACCTCGGCACCTTCCCCGTCTCCACCCCGCCCTCCACCTGCAAGCCGCCGCCACCTACCTCTCCTTCCAGGCCCCGTCGCCTCCTTCCTCCCTCTGTCGAGCTGGCCATGCCGCCAGGGCTGCCCGTCTCTCCTCCTGCTCGCCCGCCTCGCCCGCCCTCGCCTCCGTCGACCCCGTCTCCCGGGCCCCGCTTCACCATCTCGCCGTCCCCGTCGCTTGCCGGCCTCGCGCCTCCTCGGGCCGCGACCCCGCCGCCGCGGTTCCCGAGCCCCACGCCTCTCCTCGCCGTCAACCCGCGCCCTGGTGCCGTCTCCTCCCCCGCCTCGGCCGCCTCCCGCCCGGAGCGCCGCCAACACCTTCCCGTCGACTTCAAGGCCGCGTCCCTCCTCCGACCCGTTCGCTGTGCCGTCTCGACGCCTTGCTCACTGCTGTCCCGGGGTCGCCCTCCGTGCCGATGGCGCCCAGGGCAGGGTTTTCCCCGACCTCGCCTCTCTGGCCCGCGTTGTCTGACCGCCTCCTCGCCGTCTGGCAGTCCCTTAGAGTGGACCCTGACCTCCGTCCTCCTCGCAGCATGTCGACCTCGGCTAGGTGCTGCGCCAAGCCCGCCCATGCTGCCGAAGTCTCTCTGCTTGCAAGTCCAGTCGTTGTGTTTTTGGTGATGTACGTATAGTGAGAGATGATGTGGTTTTAGTACTGTTGCGGTGGGGATGTTTCGTGAATTACTGGTGGAAGCTCGATGTCTGCACAAACCTGATGATAAGCTGGTACGAAGGTGATGATGGAGTGGCATGGTGCTGCAGATGCTACTCTGTGAATATATTGTCTCGGCAAGATGTTTGGGATATGATGGTGCATAAGATTCACAAGCCCGGCCAAGACCTCTGACTTGAAACCCGAGAACCATCAACTCCGAAAACCAAGTCCTCCATCATGGACGACAAGACGAAGACGCCGAGACTACCATGCTCTTACACCCGGATCTGAAGACCTAGTGCCTGGAGACAGAAGACCGATCCTCGTCGAACCCCAAGATCTTCAACCCCTAAATGTGATCCCCTTTCCGAGAAACCTACTTTAAAATTGACATCTATACATTGTTGCATATCAATCATACATGCTTGCATACATATTTCGCGGGTCTGGGTTGTATAGTCGAATCACATCATAATTAAAAATGGAGTCTATATGAGGGCTTTTCTAGTCTTATATTGGCTCCATTTGAATTTGAGTAGCGAACCGTTGCCCCGTGTCTTCCTGTTCATACAACATTTAAATTGCGGGGTTCTAAATAAATTGAACCGTTTAATTAACTGTCGGGACCCCGGTTCCGCTTAATACTGCCTAATCGCACTGCATCTGCATCATATCATGATCATGCCGGATCTTTTGCCGTAGTATTAAATATTGCATTCGGTGTTTCTCCTAGTGTTTGCTTCTTCGCAGATTAGGCCAATGAGTTGATGCGAGTATCGACAAGTTCTTCGGATATGAATCTCCGGCAGTGTTTCCCAGGCGAGCACCTCTCCCCCCTTCTACCTATTTTGCATTTATAGTCTTTGTTTCCTCCTGTTGATCTATTGCTATCCGTGTCGCGATGCTTTAGTTTCCGTGCACCAGTTATATCCCGTGCAGCCCCTATAATGCCTTGGACACTTCCTATTACCTGTGTTTGGTAGATAGCTGGCCTTGCGAGTCATAGTCGTTTGCTCAGGTGTGATCTCGTGTTGTCAAGTACCACAGTTGATGGAATGCTGGCAGATGTCATGGGTGAAGATGCTTACCGGTGGAGATGATCATGACTTTAAATACAACTATTAAAAATGCTAGATATAACTAATGCACAGGCATCGGTGGGCAATAGATGTTATTTGGTTCTTCCACGCTCACTTGTGTCCCGTAGGACCCCGAGTACTTGATACCTGTTCCTTGACTATTCGCACTATCCACATCCGGGAGGCCTTATGGACCCCCCTGAGCCAGAGCTTGATTCATTCTTATTTCTTGGGGCCACAAAGTAGTTTGGGGCTTTATTACTATCCTGTACTTATGCCATGTTACTGTTTTATTAAGATTGTGCGAGGCGCACCTGTACTATTTAAGAATTGCAGAGTGTTTTCGCGGTATCGACAAGCCCAGTCACATTTTCGGGTTCCCAGTCGTTTACAGCCATTGGCGCAAACCTTGGGTCCGTCTCGGAGCCGGCCAACTTCGTTGCGGGCAGCTTAATGGGGTGGCCCCCTAAAATATTTCTGAATCCTGTGATCGCTTTGTCGTGAATGCCTCATTGGGTTTTGAGTTGGTTTTTTCGAGGTCGATCGAGTGTGTGTTGCTATTTGTGCACCCCTGCAGGGTAAAACTTTCTAAAAGCACGGTTATGGACGACTTGGAGCACAGTATCTTGATCATAGACAAGCATAACTAAATTAGTGCTATAAACTTGACTTAATATATGACTAGTAATCAGATTCAACTATAACGGAATGGATATTAAAAATGCCAACAACTGCTGGATCTAGGTTGTTTGTTATATCTGCCTAGTAAGTATTGCAACTCCAATGGAATGTGATAAAAGTGCCAACCACTGCTGGGTTTTGGGATTCCTCAGGACAATTATATCTGACTAGTAAATGTTCCAACTACAACGAAATGTTAACGAAAACTGCCCACTACTTATGCTATCAGGATGACTCATGCTATCTATATCTGATTAGTAATTGCTGCAACTATAATGGAATGAGTAAAACTGCCAACTGTGTGAGTTCCTCGGTTTGACTTCCTCGTTTGGTCTCGAGGGGGGGAATGCCAGGATGGGTTTGTTTGGTGTTAGCTTCAGGTTGGATCCGAATAGGTCTTTCTTATCCCTCTCTGAAAACCGCCAGTTGTATTGAGTCTCTATAGGTTGTTTAGTGCCGCTGCGCTGCCGCTTCAGCCCACCATACCTATGTAGGCGAGAGCCACCGAATTCTAGCCTCGCCGTGTACTGGCCTCAGTACTGACGCTCCTATTTTTCCCTCGCCCTTTGTCGGCACCCCTTTTGTTTTAGCAGGTTTGAGATCGCCGTCGTTAGCAGGGTTACCCTTCCGGCTTGGCCTGGGCAGGGTTATGGACGCCATTGGTTATTCTTCAGGGCTCTTAGCCCCATTTGCATCTTGTCCGTAGTCGGACGCTGTATCGTTTTCAAGGTGATTTGGATCTTTGTATTATATATCTGTATTCTTGACACTTGGAGTCGTGTTGTATACTTATCTGTTCTGCGGTTTCCATCGAGGACTGTTGTGTAATGGCATTACTTCGTTTTCCACCCGCACGAAAGTGCCTGGTGGGCGTCCTTGAATCGTTTCTATGCGGGTTTGGAGGAAAGGGCTAAAACTTGGAAAGGGCCGATTCGAGGGTGTTATAAAACCTGCAGCTCTGGAACGCGCTAGGAACACCGGACGAAGCGAATTCGGCGGGAAAAAAGGTTCTCGGCACGTGGACTCGCCCAGTCAGCGACCGAAGGCCGTCCGTCGTCATCCTTCCGCCTCGGCTCCCGCGAAGGACCGCAGGGCATTAACTGCCCGTCTCATCGGCCACGCGTCGGCGTAATGGCGTGCCACCGCTGCCTCGGCTTCCCGCCGTTTCCACGTTTCCCGCCGAATCATCTACACCCCTCCCGTCTTCGCCGCCCGTGCTCGTCCTATAAAAGCCGGCCACCGCACAGCTCATGGCACACATTCTCCAACTCTGGCGAACAATAGAGCTCGGCGAAAACACACATGGCGGAAAGGTAATCAGGCGATCCCGTGGCGGCCAATGGCTTCAGCCGGCGCACTCTGCAGCTGTGGGAGGCGCAGATGTTGTATGGCGCCGGTTACATGGCGCCGCCGGATTTCCGCTGCCCGTCGGCTGGAAGCTCGGTGCCGGTGGCATACCGATCCCGCCGGTGCCGGAGGGTGACCAAATGGTTGAGGCGATCTAGGAGGCCATCGCGGCGATGGAGGACCCGGAGCTCGCCGAAGACCCCGGCAACCTGGTACACTGGGAATAGTTCTTCGTCGAGCGGCGGCTGCGCAAGCTCGCCGCCCACGAGGGGCCGCCCGACACGCCGCCGAAGCGCCACAACTCAGTCGGGCGCCGTCAGTGGTGGAGTGCACTGGGACGCACGCTCGCCGTCGTCCTCGAACACATCCACGCCGGCAACAACCCCCCGCCTCGGCTTCCCACGCTCTTCGGTGCCAGCACCTCGCCGCGGGAGCCGACGTCTAGCGAACTGGCTGCCCAAGAGGATGGGCAGCCTCACCTCCTCCTCCTCTGCGTCGCGCTCGTCCGGGAGGGTGCCGGTGCAGTCATCGCAGAGCAGCGGCGAGTTCTTTCGGCCTCCCAAACGCGAGGCCGATACGTCCAGGAGCTCGCCGCCGAGGACACGCACGCGCAGTGGCGGAGGACCCCTTTGGGCAAGGCAGGGCGCCTGCCCTACCTAGATTTTTGCCAATCAATTAACTATACGTATGTATCTTAGACATCGGTAGCAGTTTCAGTTCGTCGACGGTCAGTTTCACTTTTCCAGGGCGTTATTTTGGAGAAGAAAGGGGAAGGGAAGAGGTGGACTGTCTACGGGGCTTTTGTTGGGCCAAGTTGGACGAGCGTCTGATGCGTCTAGATCGACTATGACTTAGCAAGCTCGGTTCCGTGTAAAAAAAGAACCTGGCTTGGTTTGACCTGATGCCCACGTCATTTGATGAATCTATATACGTCAGCTGATGCACGCATCTTTTGATGAACCTGGCTAGATTTGTGTTTGGTTTTCCCACCTTTCCTTGAGCTGTATTTAGAATGCAGATACGCAATTCTCAAAACAAAAAAAAACACATACATAGAGTGTTGATAATGATACCTAAAGAACATACCATTTTTAGAACGAAATACATCAGATTTTAGTGGTGGAGGATAGGGAGTAGAGATAGTTGGGTATCAATTTTTTGATTCCATTTTTTCATGTGGCCTATCAATGTGTACTTGGCCCGTGTTTTTAAGTCATGTACAATGAAAATGCCGAGGGGATTATCATGCTTTAGTTTTTTTTTTTACGAAAATTGTGTTTTAGATTTCGCCCGACCTTAAATATTTTTCGTCCTCCGCCACTGCGCACGCGGGGCATCGTCATCAACAATCCCCGCACGACGACGTCGCCGACAGGCCGACTCCGCCTGCGGCAGCTGAAGCCGGAGCCCGTGGACTGGGGCGTGGCTGTCGACGAGGACTCCTTCGCCATAAAAATGGCGATCGAACGTTCTCTGCACGATGCCGCGCCTTCGTCGGTGATTCCGGAGCCGAACATCCTCGATTGGTCAAGGGCGGATTGGGAACAGGAGGAGGCACACCGCGTTCAGCGCCTGCAGGAGTAGGCCGAGCGCCAGGCCGGCGTGCGCCGTCAGCCGGCCTACCAGGGCGCGCCTCTCATCGTCCTCGATGACGACGACGACGTCGGCCCTTTCTACCAGCCGTGGAAGTGCGGCGACGCAGGCCAAGGCAGCTCGCGCCCTCCGGACGACAGCGACGACGACGACAACACGGCGGACCCGGACTACACCAACTTGTACCGCAACTTCGGCATGTAGACGACGTCCACAGGCATCGGCATCGGCATCGGCATCTGCTTCAACTTAACCCTTTTTTTGGTTTTTTAAGTCTTTTTTAGCCTAGTTGAAGTTAGAATTCGGGTGCCCACCCGAATTCGACGTAATATGTACGAATCGGCCATCTATTAATAAAATCCACCTATATTCGTCCAAAATTTGCTGAGTTTTGCTACATTATGTCCAAACCGGGAAACTCGGCCTGGGAACTCGACTGGAAAACAGGTCGTTCTCAGGCCAAAAACTTGCTCCATTCGACGTTATTTACATTCGGATTTCGACCTAGGAACGGCCAACGAGTGGAGATGCTCTTATTAGAGCAAACCGACGATGACCGTCCTTATATGCATATTCGTTCTCTCTTTAAGGGGAATATGCATATTTGTTTTTTTAAACCCAGTAAAGACCGTACGCTCACAAATGCATACATATTTGTACTCGTCTCTCGCTGCCAGAAAAATTTGCCGCTGACACCTATTTCCCCTTTGCCGTGTAACCCCACTACGCAGCGCACGACACAGAACAGGGCAGCGGTACAATAGTACACGGCTAAGAAAAATAGCACGACAGAGGCACAATAGGGCACACGGAAAGAAATCAAACACGGCATAGAGGCCAAACGGTACACGGCACTGGGGCCCACCTCTTTGGTGCCCTTGATGGTGCCGTCGTGACAGCACGACTTTGCTGTGTGTTTCAACGTCGTGCACGGCACTGTTTTGAATTAAAAAAAATCCTACGCGTTGCGTCATATCTTTTCATTAACCCGCGAAATCTTTCTGGCAAAATTTTCATAATTTCTAAACCGCGTGAAAGAGATGATTCCTGCTTTGCAGTGCTCCTGAACACGGCAGTGAGGGCTACACGGTAAACCCTTTGTCGTGTGCATCTACCTGGTAGAGTATTTATTTTCATTTTTCCGACTCCTTTTTTCTTCCATTTTCTTTCTAACACATATTTTATTCTATTATCACCCATATTGCATATTGTTGGTACTCGTTTTGGGCTCGTAACTAATCAAGATAAATAGGGAGAGACACTTAGACGAGAGCAACGGACCCGGGCGACCCAAAAACCTTCTAATTCGGTCATTCTGCTTACAACTTAATTTAAGCGGTCAATATCAACTCGGTTGGAAAAGTGCAAAGCATGAAAGTTCTTTGTTTTTTCGAGTGAACAACTTTGCTTTTGGAGTCAACTTCTTTTGAGCAAGTATGTGGCCTCCAGATTCAAGATACGGCCGAATTGAGTTAAATTCGTTCGGTCTAAATCCGAGTTTGATACGAAAATAAGGGGAAAAGTCCATCGAGATCAGATCAGATGAAAAAGTGGCCAACATATAAGTTGTTCATTGTTTCGAGACGCACAACTTTTCTTTTTACGACATTTTGATCCGAGATTGTTTAGTACCTCAAAATCGGGTTAGAAGCTACAGAACAGTTTTTGGCCGAACAGTTACGGAAAGTTCAGACCAAACCATCCGAATTTGACCCCAACTAGGGTTTTGGACGTGATTCTAAGCCTCTTTCTTGCACGGTAAGTCCAGCCGCTCCTTATATACACCAATCAAAAAAACAAATCTGCTCCTTATATACTACTTTTGTCATTCTTCAAGATTGGAGGCTACGAATCCACGAGGCTCTAGGGGTGGTCAGGCCGACCTAGGGCAGCCCATAGCCGCCGCAACGCCCTGGCGGTGTCCCTCCCGGGCGAGCGGGGTTTCGGGTCTACAAAAGCGCTCGCCGGACTGTCTTGCGTACCGCGCTTCCGACGAGCCTCCCTCGGCGCGTGCTGCCACGCATCGCGCTCGGCACCGAGGGTACACGGTGACGTGTTCGTGTGCAAACACACTTTTTGGCGACTCCGCTGGGGACGAAGCTTCGAACGGTCTCCAGCCCGTTCTTGCTACGAATGGAGCGTCATCAGGAGGCTGCAATCTACAAGTGGTATCATAAATCCTCAATCTTCCTACGTAGATGCATATTACTCTTATGTTGATGTTGCTAAATCTTTTGATATGTGTACTGTATCGTCTAGCCCTAGTTTTTACTATGTGCAAAAGCCGATGCATAATAATCTACATGCTTCAACTTATCTTAGTAACTTGCAATATGTAAGTTCGAATTACCATGCATCGGTAACCCCAGGAATTCATATGCCGATGAATAACATGACGAATTATGTTAATCCATATGAAACACCCGATGTTAGAAATTTCAATAGCAAACCAAGTGTTTCATCTTCATATTCATCGACAAATAAGTTGCAATCTCTAGGTTTAGCTTCAAACATGCCGATGGATAGGGAAATTGGACATGCTACAACTAGTTATTTACCTAATTACTCTCAGTCATCATATGCTACACCTTATGTTTCAGAACCGTATGCAACTAATGATATTCATAATTCGGCTTCACACCTTTATGGTTATAGCCGAATAAGTGGAAACTCAATAGAAGCTAGTGTGCCTTCATCTAGTACTGTAGCGTATGGTACGTCCCCCACACAATTGCAAAGTTTCGGTGACACCTCATTGCCGAAAGATACAAAAAGCATTGGGGGACATTCTTATGCAGGAACAAATGACTTGAAGGAAGAACTTGCAGCTGAGTTCAAGAAGCTTAATTCTCTTCACTGAGAACTAGAAGAGAGGCCCCATGATCTTGCTACAATACAAGCATATGAGTCATACAACAAGCAGCGTGAAGAGGAGCGTAAGGCAAACAAGATTAGGTTTTCCCCTTCTCCATTTCTAAGTTTCGGCGACACTCTATTATCGAAAGAAACTAAAAGCATCGGAGGGAAATCATGTGCAGCTAAGGTTAACGCCGATAATGTCATTACATTTTATCGGAGGAACATCTCTAGTTATTTGAGACACTCAAAAAGAAGCGTGATGAGGAGTTTGATGCACTTGAAAAGAAGATGAAAGAAGATTATGAAGCATATAAGAAAAAACTTGAAGAAGAAGAATTGCAACAGTTTCCAAGTCTTCAAAAGGACCATCAAGACAATACTACTCAAGTTGAAGGAATCGATTCATCTCCTCCACGCAGCAATCAAGTTGAACCCTCTTCTACAATGAGGCAAAAATAAGAAGCTTTTCAATTTTATGAAACCCATGAAGGTACAAATGATTCAGCTAGGATGGTTAATTCGGTTATTGAAAAAGTCGAATGAGAAAATACATGTGTTGAATCTACCGAATCAGAAGAAGCAAGCTTCGTTGATCAAGAGAATGGAAATCTTAGCAAAACTGTTGTGCTTGACTTTTCTGGATGTAAGGGAACTTACATGTTGCTCTATGAGTTTCATGCCAAAGAAATTTGTGAACATCAACAACAACAACAAAATATAGCCGAACAAAATCAAGAAAAGAAAGAAGAAAAGGCGTTAGAGAATTATCTAGAGGCCGAGCAAGATATTGTTCAGGTCATGCAACCATCATATGCTTCCAACGTCTTCAAAGAGGTACATCTAGCAATAATTTACTTATATTCCGATTTGGTGAAGACTTTATTATCGATACATCTGTTAGCAAAATTCTGATAAGCTATTAAAGACCAATCAAGAGAGGTAATTTATTTGTTAGTAATATAATTATCATAGAACCTATCGGTCAACATGTTGTAACATTTAGAGAGACGGATAATAATGAATTATTATAGCCAAAGCTTTCCACATGGTTTCATCTAGATTTTATATGTACATGGGTAGATTTGTTTATTTCATACTTGGCTAACATTTGGTCTCAAGTGAGACATATGTGTTTTAATATTTTTAGTTTCAGAAACCTAAATCCAAGGTTATTGTCTCTTGAGAAAGCCAATGCTAGTATAACTGTGTATTTAAAGACATCGAAAAAAAGTGCAGAAAAGAACACATAGCCGAACTAGGTGATGTAAAATCTGAACCATTCGGTTGCTCAATTCCAAAGCCATTCTCAAAACAAGATGGGTTAGAAGATAAAAGGTGTACCTACAGTTTGAGAATGTATGCTCACATCTTTGATATATTGGTGCAAACTAATTATATTAGGATTCTTGATCACAATGCTGATCCATCATTACAAGAACAGATGTATTGCAAGTTGCATGATTCGTTCGAGCGTAGTATAGAGGATTGCAACATGTTTCATCAAAGAGTACAATCGGGACGATTGAAATTTGCTGAAACACAATTTGATGACCAATCTATTTCGATTGGTCTTGATGGCCAAATGACATTGTATCGGTTACCTATAGCTGATTCATACAATGAGGAGCAAGTACACACTAAAGATTATGGGATCAAGCATACAAGTAAAGGAATTGTGCATGAGCATGTTGAAGATATTCTTGAAGGCGAGAGTTCCATTAAAGCTACATCAAAGACATCAAGCACTGGGGGCAGTAAGAAAATACGAAGATCGATGCATGCAAAACCAAGAAAGATAAAGCCCGCAATAAGAATAAGGGTAAGAAGTCAAAAGTAACTTTCACACAGCTGTTGGGAAAATATCAAAAGGAGAGTGAAGCAAAAAGTTCTTATCGACCAAGTAATTTAAAAGCATCAAGATCACCCCTAAGACAAAATTCTAAAGACAGAGATTAGCAAAAGGAGAAATTAAATGCAACAAATTCATATCCTCCTTTTGGGCCGCCAATGCCAAATTCATGGATAACTCCCTATGCTAATTTTTATTCATATCCATCACGGGAAAGGTATGATTCACGGGCACATTATCTATCTAATTCTAGACCATCTCACCAAAATTATGCAGCTCCAAGAAAATCAATTCATCAACGATCACATGTCAAAGACCATTTCAATCAAAAAGAATCGGTTCGGAGTTCATGGGTAAAGAAAGAAGTGGTCAAGCAAGTATACCGAATCAAAAAGGATGGACGCAAGTGTGTTGTTTCAGATTTGACTTCAAATGATGAAAAGCCAGCTGAGTTCACGTTGGCTACTAAGGGCAAGGAAGTGAAGCGAGTAACTTTCAAAACCCCAATTTCTGAATCTGAGCAAGAAAAATTGAAGGTGCCTAAGATTAAGAAAGTCATGCCATTATGTGAAACGAAACCATAGCTAAGATGCTCACTCGGCTTATCACAATGGCAAGAGAGAAAGCTATATCAGCTTACAGCTTAGGAACTTAAGGAAATAAACATGGCATGGGTTCCCAAAGTAATCCCTCAAGGCAAGAAAGATGTGCGAGATCCTATCATAAGAAGGACAACATGAGTGGAGAACAAAAAGAATAAATCCAACAAGAAATCGGGCCAAAGAATTCGGTATCAATATCCAAAACTTCGGCCAGCACATCATCCATATTATTATACTTCACCATTAATGCATATGCCATGGAATTTATCCCCAGGTATGATTGGTTACCCACCATGGATTTATTTTGATCCATGGATGCATCATAACTATGTACACCATGAAAGGGTATTGCCAAATCATTATTCATATCATTAGTTGCAATTTTGTTGCTAATCCAAGAGGCTGAATGCTTGAAATTCATAATCAGATTTGTTGTTTTGTTTAATTCAGCTATACATACTTTGGTGGATGGATTATGCATGCCCATTGGGGCAAAGATATATGGTCGATATTTGTTTTATCACCCTCGGATCATTATCCAATCATGGCCGATGTAGTTTTCTAACATCGTCCTTAGTTCTATTGAAGACCGAGACAAGGTATGCATTCATTAGCAATTGTGCTTATGCTTATCTGTTGATAATTTGGCTTATAAATATTTGAAATCTATGAAAGGCCAAATTGTCTTTAATTTCATTATTGGGTGTAGATGTTGAGCACGATATTGATATTAATCTTGTCTCTCTAGTACCACGGAGATTATATTTTGACTGTTTAGTTTTAAAAGCAAGAACCAATGCATTGGTATTGTTTATTTGTCTCCTTATGGTGTTGTTTTATGAAGTCTCATGCCGCTTAGAGTATCTTGCACAAACCATATAGCCGAATGTGAAGCTTTGCTATTCGTGCTAGAGCTTTTTATTGCTATAGGTGCTACACATATTGAGGCTTCTAGTGATTTGTTGTGAGTAGTGCAATGATGTCCATGGTTTACCAAAGTTTCAACGAATCACGTGTTATTTATCTTGATACATGTTTAGATGTAACTTTCATCTTGGATTTATTTATCATTGCTCATATATCTAGATATGTAAACTGAAGTGCAAATGAGTTGGCTCAACAAACATCCGGGTATCATGTTATTCATGATATATTCCATATTCAACAAGAGCCGATGCTTTGTTTCGCCAACATAGGTAAGGCCGGATTGGAGATTACCGCTTCGGCCACTAATGAAATATCTAGTGCAGGCGGAGATGAAGAATAGAGGAAGCCCATTGTTGATTACATGAATATCTGAACCAAAGGGTGAACATGACAGTTCGGTTGCTTTTCAAATGCTCATTAATAGGTAATGATCTTTATTGCCGAATAGTTGGTGATATTCTTCTTGAGAAACATGAATGAACACCTGGTCAGGATCATTGTGGGATTTTTTCATGAAGGAAATTATGATATTCATCAACTTCGGGATGAGGTGATTGTTTTTAACACAAATTATTTGAGAAAATCATACCCAAGTGGCTGATATATATTTATCGCCCTTAGCACATATGGCCGATATAGAGTTATCGCCCTAAGATAACCAATGGCCGATGGAGTGTTGACATTGTCCTTAGACTAAAAGTGGAGCAAGTTATTTTCTAGCACGCAAGCTCTACCACAAAACAGGGGGCATGTGTTGGTACTCGTTTTGGGCTCGTAACTAATCAAGACAAATGGGGAGAGATACTTGTAAAATTCCACTTGAAGGATTATTAATCATCATCAAAGAGGCACCTTATCAAGTCAAGAAATTATCAGGCCTAATAGTTGATTATGCTAGTGTCCAGAGAAGACTCGGAGACTGATATATGTAGGCTTTAACTATGAGTCTTTTAAGATGACCTCAAATAAAAAAGTGCAGAACACGAAAGTTGTGTGCCTCGTCGAAACAAGCAACTTTGGTTGTTGAATCATGTCGTTTGGAGTTTGTATGCAAAATTGAGAGGCAAAATACTGACAGAGACCGAATTGGCACGGACAGGAGAGGGGGTCGCCCGAACACGGACCATGCCTCACCTTAGGCGAGAGCAATGGACCTGGGCGACCCAAAAAACCTTCTAATTCGGTCGTTCTGCTTACAACTTAATTTAAGCGGTCAATATCAACTCGGTTGGAAAAGTGCAAAGCATGAAAGTTCTTCGTTTTTTCGAGTGAACAACTTTGCTTTTGGAGTCAACTTCTTTTGAGCAAGTATGTGGCCTCCAGATTCAAGATACGGCCGAATTGAGTTAAATTCATTCGGTCTAAATCCGAGTTTGATACGAAAATAAGGGGAAAAGTCCACCGAGATCAGATCATATGAAAAAGTGGCCAACATCAAAGTTTTTCACTGTTTCGAGATGCACAACTTTCCTTTTTACGACATTTTGATCCGAGATCGTTTAGTACCTCACAATCGGGTTAGAAGTTACAGAACAGTTTTTGGCCGAACAGTTACGGAAAGTTCAGACCAGACCATCCGAATTTGACCCCAACTAGGGTTTTGGACGTGATTCTAAGCCTCTTTCTTGCACGGTAAGTCCAGCTACTCCTTATATACACGAGGGGTGACGGCCGATTGAACCAACACCAATCGAAAAAACAAATCTACTACTTTTCCGTATTCATCTACTTTTTATCTCTCCCTTGTATCTTTCTTCTCGCGTTTTGTCATTCTTCAAGATTGGAGACTACGAATCCACGAGGCTCTAGGGCCGGTCAGGCCGACCTAGGGCAACCCATAGCTGCCGCGACACCCAGACGGGGTCCCTCCCGGGCGAGCGGGGTTTCGGGGCTACAAAAGTGCTCGCCGGACTGTCTTGCGTACCGCGCTTCCGACGAGCCTCCCTCGGCGCGTGCTGCCACGCATCGCGCTCGGCGCCAAGGGTACACGGTGACGTGTTCGTGTGCGAACACATATATGGACACTTGCACACATATCCTAGATCCACATGGAGGTTTTTGCGGGATTCTGGTGCTCCGTGGTCTTTACCCCTCCCCCCTCCCAAAACACCCGGCTATGGGCTCGGACGTCTAGCTCCTAGCTTTCTCCGCATGAGGTTCCACCAATTTACTTTTTCATTGGTTTAGGTTTTTTTAGGCCATATATACAAGCAAAACCAAGTTTGAGACTCTGTGGCACATTCTAGCCCCGGATATACCCGTAGCAGGACATTTCCACCTACAGTTCCAGGAATCTTCTAAGTGTTATCATTCGAATGTGAAGAAGGTCACACCAGGAAGCTATGTATTGCACCACTAGACCTTCCACCACACTTTCACACATATCCTAAGTCCACATGCAAGGTTCCTAGCTCCACATGCAAGTTTTGGTTGGATTCCGGCGCTCCGGGGGTCATTCTCCGGTTGCTGAGGGTATTACTCACGTCGTGTTACTCGCGAGCTCGCCAAGCTTGGTTGTTGATTATGTGGGTCCGCACGTCAATTGGCTGACCATTGGCGGCAACTGTGTTGTGCATGGGTCACGACTCATTGGTGGAGAGTGCGGGGTTTGCTTCCCGCGGCTGGAGTTGCTGGGGCTCAGGTGGTGGCAGTTCACTGTGTTGGCGACTGTCGGGCAGCCCCTCGAGGCCGCTCGACTACCGGACGAGCGGGAATACATCCGTCCCTGCGGGTGGACCCCCGCGACCTGTTGCTCGACGGACCTAACGAGTAGGGCCTCATCGTATTTGACCTACAGCACGCCCTCTCCAGTGAGGTTGAGGTTGGCGACTACGGCCTGTCCCACGATGATATTGTCCATCGGGGTGGAGTAGAGTGGGAGCCCGTTGGAGTCGTGCGCCTGCGAGGAGATCAGGATCCACGGCTGCTCTAGAGGAGGCGAGTGGCGGGGTGGTGGTGGAGCTCCGGTCGCAAGCGCCCCAGCTGGTGGGTGACTGCCGCCGGGTTACGCATTGTGGCAGAGCTCGCGCTTGGCTGCGCGAGCAGGGTCGAGTTCGTTGTTGAAGTTCAGGGAGCGTCCCTGAATGGTAGGGTTCAGGCGGCTCCTGATGCGGCGCTGGTGATAGAGCGACAGCTCCTGCATCGTCTGTTGCTTGTGGCGAAACTTGTCACGTTCGCCTTGTTCCCTAACTCTGGCCGCCTCTAGCTATTGGCGGTACTCCTCGATTTCTGCCACCATCACCGTCGATGGGAGGGGTGTGGAGAAGGGATATGGTGGAACGTTGGTGCTACTCGCTGTGTAGATGGCATTTTAGCAATTGGATCTGACCCGCGCCTCGTCAGGGGACTCCAACCCAAAGTCGGAGTCGAAGAGCCCAAGGATGGAGGGGTCCTCGAAGTCCTCAGTGTTGGAGGCTCGCGTGATGGAGTTCTTGTGCGATGCGGCGTTGATGGATCTGGGGGCCGAAGCAGGGGCCGCGGAGTCGGCGTCGTCATGGAGAGCCGCGTTGCTCCCAACCACATCACTGGCGGCCGAGTCATACTCGAAGGCAAGGTGGTGATGGAGCGGACCTGCTCCTCTGAGAGCAGATCGCGTGGCAGCAATCCACCGATGATCGCCACTTCCGCCGGGTCTATGGCATCCGTGAACCTGACAAAGAGATTGATGGTGTTGACCGGCATCATCGTGTCGTGAGTGACCGGGCGCGGCGATGGGATGTAGCTGCTCGGCAGGATCTGGAGGAATCCGCCGCTAGTAACCATGCGACCGGTGACGATCGGCCGGTTGACCGGAACGTAGGTTCTCGCAGCAGATCTCAGGCTTGACTATCTAAGCCCCACGATGGGCGCCACTGTCGTGGGAATGACCACGGCAGTCGCTACCAGGGGTAGCGATTGATATGATTGGGGGGAGAGCGAGTCACCATCTGAGGTGCGAGATTGGGAGCAAACATGAGGGATTTACCTAGGTTCAACCCCCCGTAGGGTAAAGACCTACTTCCTGCTATATTATATTGATGGTGAGTGGATTACAAGATCAGCGAGCTCGGTGGCTAAGCAACGAGTCACTTGGATGGGGTAGCTAATAGCACGTAAGTATACAGAGTACCCTAGGGAGGTTTATATAGGGTCACCTTGCTAGGGTTTACAGGATTACAACCGAATCAGTTTAGGTTTCGGAGGATTTGACCTAATTCGACTAGGCCTATCTAAGATCTTGGGCCTTCAGCTTCTAGTTGTCAGGCTTTATCTTCAGTCCCATTCCAGCCGTTGTGCCCGCAGGCCCACTCACCATGGGCCCAAGTCAGTCGAACCGGGCTTCTGGGTATACCCTGATTGGCATATCCCCATCACGATGAGTTTTGAGATTGGCGAGGTCACTACAAGCATGTCGATATCGAAACGTTGCCTCCCACTAAAAAATATTCCATCTTTTTATGAGACATCAAAACATTAAACCTATGGTTTGATCCCTAGGCTGAGGATATTACTGTCCTCCTAACCATCCAACCACATGTTGGTTTTCACTTCGTGCAACAAAACAAAATAATAGTTGCATTTCAATGAGTTTAAGTATGCATATACTTGTCTCAACGTCCAAACACTCGACAACCAACATGTACTGCCTACCAGATAACATTTGTGTCTTCCTATTTCTCTCTCTTCCTACAGTTCAGAGCCCTCTCTGTGTTGCCGACCTGAATCGAAGAATCCCTCCAGGCACCGACGGTGATGGATGGTTGAGGGGAGGTGTCGGGTCTTCTAGTGTGTAGGTTGTCCCTTGGTGGCATGTGGGAGTAGAGCATCTGGTTCTACTGGATGAATATGGTGCGGCATGTCCTAGCCCTTTGTGGTGGTGTGACTCTAGTGGGGGCTGCTGTCAGTGGCAGAGGCGCTGAAAGTGCACAGATTCCGCCTAGAGGGGGATGAATAGGCGGTTAAAAACTTCTATGAGATGGGATTAACAAAGACGGAATAAAACTAGCGTTTACTTTGTCAAGCACAAAACCTATGTATACTATGGTTCACCTATGTGCACCAACAACCTATGCTAAGCGAGACAAGCAATAAGGTGATAGCAAGATAGATTACTTCAAGCACGAAGCCTACCACAATGTAATGTGCATAAGTAAAGGGCTTGGGTATAGAGATAACCGAGGCACGCGGAGACAGCAATGTTTTATCGAGTTCCTCCTTACAAGGGAGTACATCTTGTTGGAGGGGTAGGCAGTACTGATAGCTCCAAATATTGGCATTTTTATCAAGAATTTTCCATCGGTTTTCACCGGGTTTCGTTGATTTTGATCTTTCAACTAATGCTAACACTACAAGTTAGCGAAACCTTGTTCTCTTGTATTGGTTTTCAGGTTTTGGACACTTTTGGAAGATCCAAGAACATTTGTGGGCTAATTGCACTTAATTGAGCAAATCCCCAATTGAAGACTATTCTATATGAAGGCTCTAGTGCCTTTAAAGACCTGCGGTACGGTCGGAGGCTGCCTGTACAGCCCACCCATACTACCTTCCGTCGCGTTTTTTATATCAATACAAGCAACTTTCCTGAAGGAAGGGGATGAAATACGAACATAGTCGCCACAAACCATCTCATAAAAGAGGAGATCAGATCTGAAGAGAAAGAAGAACTCCACCTCATACTTCGAAGATCCCAAGCCTCTTGATCGTCAACTCCACCATAATTCCCCACTCATACAGATAGCGAGAGATTCATACTTGTAAGTTTAGGGTTTGAACCTCTTTCCTACTTCAGTTTGTAATATGATTATATCTTTGATACACTCTCCTCTCATGTCCGAGTAAATCCCCATAGGCGAGAGAGATGTCAGAATTGGTGAGATGTGTTTTGCCTCTTTTATTTCCATCCATTTCTAATTATTGTCATGATTATTATATTGTGAGAAAGATTATATATGTTTGCCTCATGCTTGTTATCCAATTTAAGGGCACGGGTAACATGATCCTGAGATCTCATAGATATGAACTTGTTTACTAGCGAATCAGCGACCCTTGAGTGACACAGCCGATATCAAAGAGGAACTACTATAACTCGAGGATAACAAGGAACCATCAAGTTTAAAGCCTTGATATATTTAGAAGACCTTAATTGATGTGCTGACCATGACTTTGGTAACAGGAAGAATGATCATTGGGATCGAGAAGAATCTACCAAGATGACTCCCGATCGGTATACGGGTTGCTTGCCTACTCACTTATGAATAAGAAGTAGCATAATCACTTATCCTATTTCACTCACCTAGCACATTCACTATCACCATAAACCATTTCTTTCTACGCCTAACTTCTCATCCGCAGGAATCTCGAACAACCTATTTAATTTTACTTTTATGGTATTTACTTCTAGTACCATTCAATAATTAAATCTACTTCATTTTCACTCACCCATTTCCACTCTCAACACTTGCAGTCAATTCACTCAAGACCAAGTGACACCTTGAGTGTGACAGAAATGCCTCAGATAAACACTTTCCTAGGCTCCTTATTGGGGTCGATATAAAAATTAGAACTAATACTTCCATGAAAAAATGCTCCGACGAACATGTGCTCTTGTAGGCTATTGATGGCCTGCAAGTGCACAGGTTCGTCAGAGAATGTTTTCATGGAAGTATTAATTCCAGTTTTTATATTGATCCCAACAAGGAGCCTAGGAAAGTGTTTTTATGTGGTGTTTCTATCGCACCCAGGGTGTCATAGGTCTTGAGTGCATTGACTGCAAAGGTTGACTGTGGAAGTGGTGAGTAAAAGATATAGGAAACTTTCTTAGGAAATAAGTAAATTGCATAAAAGTAAAGATGCGAAAGGTGTGTAAAGGTCTTGCAGATGAGAAGTTAGGCGCGGAGAGAAACAGTTCATGGTGATAGTGAAAGTGCCAAATGGAATAAGTGGAATAAGTGATACTGATATTTCTTATTTATAAGTGAGTAGGTAAACAACCCATATACCGACTAGGAGTCCTCATGGCCAATTCTTCCTAGTCCCAATGATCCATATGCTTGTTACCACGGCCATGGTCAGCGCATTAATTAAGGTCTTGCAACCGGATCAAGGCTTTAATCTTGATGGTTCCTTGTTGTCCTCGATTAGTACTAGCTCTTCATTGATATCGGTCGTGTCACTCGGGGGTCACCGAATTACTAGCATAAAAGTTCATACCTATGAGATCTTTGGATCATGTTACCCGGCCCTCAAATTAGATAACAAGTATTAGGAAAACATATATAATCATTCTCACTATTTAAATAAAACACTACAACGATCACAAATGGATAGATTTAAAGGAGGCACAACACATCTCACCAATCCCCTACATATCCCACACCTATGGGGATTTACTCAGACATGAGAGGAAGACAAATCAAAGGCATAATTGTATTGCAAGTAAATCATCTCAAATTTATTGTAGTAAACCACAATAGCGATTAAAGATCAAATCAAATACGAACCGAAGGTAGATCAAAGTATCAAACCCTAATCTTATAAGTGCCAATCTCTCTCTCTCTCTACCTCTAAGTAATGATGGGAATGATGGTGGAGTGTGTGATTTAGAGGTTGGAGATCGTCGAGGAACGAGGTGAAGTTCTTCTCCTCTTTTAGATCCGATCTTTCCCTCTAGAGGGCTTATGGTGGCTGTATCTTCTGTTATGTGGTTCTTCTCATCTCTCCCTCTTCACGAAAGTTTCATGTATTGATATAAGGAAGGCGTCGGCGTGTAGTACGGGCGGGCATATGGGCACGCCTCGACCGTATCGGTGGTCGTTACGCATATCGGATGCCTCTAATGAAAGTGCCTCCAATTGGGGATTGACTTCTTTTAGTGCATTTAGCCCATAAATGCTATTAGATTTCCAGTAAATGTTCATTACCTGAAAACTATAACAAGAAACCAAGGATTCACTATGTTAACATTAGTGGAAAGAGGTTATCTTCAGTGAAATCCAGCAATAAACAAGAGGAAAAACAATAGTTAAAAGTGATGAAATTTGGAGCTATCACCTATCAAGCTATTTTCTAGCACCGTTGCTGGTGAGCTAAGTGTTTGTTTATTGACAATCGTAAGTGTTGACACCATCCATGATCTCTGTTAAAGATAGAGGTACTACATGCTCCAGAAGAACTTATTTACCTCCTTATATTGAGCGTGTACCAATTGAAATACGCCTAGAATTTATTGAAAGATTTGCTAACTCACGTTCTATAGACATGAATAACTTGATTCCCTTGATGGAAAATTTGACCATCACCCAAGAGGCACAAGAGCCTGAGAAATTATTGGGAGATTATGGGAATCAATCTATGCACCTTAGGAAAATGCCTATTCTCTATCGTGATCTTGAAAGCTTGGAATTTTAAATAGATCCTGAGCTAAACTATATGATGAAAGAAATTGATTTTGCAGGAAGAGAAGATGAAGATCCAAGTGATCATTTAACAAAAGTTTATGACCTTTGCGATATTCTTAAACCAGTAGGACTACCAAAGGAGTTTGTACTTCTTAAACTTTTTTGCTGGTCATTAAAAGATAAAGCTTTTACTTGGTTGCAATCCTTAACTAGTCACACTATAAATACCTAGGAGGATTGCATCCAAGAGTTTATGAAGTAAAATACTGCGTGTTCACTAAAATTATGGAGATCAAGCGCGACATAAAAAATTACTTTTAGAGAATTGAAGAAAATGTTTCACAAGCATGGAAAAGATTTTATGGGATGATCATGAAAGTCCCAAAACGTGGTACTAAACAACATTTAATCATTCAATACTATGGGCTTACTAATGATTTCAAACAAATGATTGATTTAACTACAGGAGGAGCTATTACCAATCTGACACTACCCGAGTTCATAGATCTTTTCACGGTAAGATCCTTCAACGATGAACAATATAACCCTGTTAAGGATACTAAACCAAGGAAAGGTATGTTTCATATACCTCAAGAACTTATGCCTAAAGTTATAAAATCCATGGAAGAAAATAAATAGCAGCGGAGCTCGTTAAAGATAATAAAGTGGATGTTCTCCAAGGTTTTGTTCTAGAAGATGAAGTGAATCTTGTTTTGCAAAAGTTTAGACATTAACAGTATCAGTTCTGTGATAGATATTATAAGCGCTTAATGGTCCAAAATAAAATATAGAAGAATTAACCGCATTTTTCGATGATCTAGGACATGCTACTAGACATCTTGATAAATATATTAGTATGGTTAAAACCCAATGTGATCAGATAGCTGAAACTCAATCTTTGATTTTAAGTCAAAGTAATTATGATTGCAATACTATTTCTACTAATATTTTTACTAGACGTGGTACAGAAATACAAGAACCTGGAGGACCATCTTGGTACCAAGAAGGACATGCCCAGAAAGCAAGACAGACTCAAGAAATGAGTCAAGAAGAAGAGGACCTTGTTGATCCACATGACAATATTGGTATTGAAGCTTAAATAGAAGGAAAACAAGCTTCAAATGAAAATAAAGAAGAGGAAGAGGAAAGAGACAAGGATAAAGTATTGATCCATGAGAAGAAGCTAAACTTAGTCAAGAACAAGAAGAGTAAATTATCACATCAAATGAGAAACAAACTGAGAACAAGAAGCCTACAACAAAGAAGAAGAATAAAAAGGGTGCTAAGCCAGTGGCCAAAGTAAAGGAAAAGGTAAAACAAACTAAAAAGAAATCCCTTATACTAACCTTGTTCAATATGAACCAAACAAGAGTGTTTACGACTCATTTGCCGAGGCTTTGAGTAATCTTCGTTTATAACTTCCTATGGCTGATGCAATTCAAGTTCCTACTTATAAAAAGTTCATGCGAGATATTCTTAATACAAAGAAAAAGGTAACTAAGACTCTAGTAGTGATGACAAGCTTTGGCGACGAACTTCATGCTATGCTTGGGGATCCTGGTATACCAACTATCTCTTGTGCTATTGGATAAACTAAAATCCTTAATACCCTTTGTGATTTAAGGTGTTAGTGTCATGCCTTATTCCCTTTTTAAGAAACTAAATCTTGGGGATTACTCTCCTACTTCAATTACCTTGCAAATGGCTGATAAAACCACTAAGCAACATGTCGGTATGATCGAAGATGTTTTAATTTGAATTGATCAACATGTCATACCCACTGATTTTATCATATTTGATGTCCACGAAGATGGCAAACTTTCAATCATCCTTGGAAGACCTTTTCTTAGCACTGCAAGAGCAAATGTGGAATACTCTAGCAGGAAAATTGTTTTCAACATATATGATGACCATATTTTTTGTTATTTTACTAAGAAACAAGAACAAGGTGGAAAATATATACTACCACCTAAACACGTTCAAGTGGTAAGTACCCTTGATGAAGGGCATCCCAAGGTATGTGCCAAAAACTTAGAGGTTAAATAAATGCTAAATTGAAGTTAGCCCATTTTCTAAATAAAGTAGCATAGTTATTTTCATGTTTTAGTTTAGCTAATCTAATAAAATTCTTGTAGTCAAAATGTGCAAAGGAAACATGCTAATATGAACCTAAGGTTTAAGTTTGAGCGAAAGAATTGAAACGCAAAGAAAAAGAAAGGGTTCAGAGCCTTTAACGAGTTGTGGTATGGCTAGTGACATGGGTATGCCTTATAGGTACTCGAGCTTGGTATATACGGCGTGAATACAGTAAAGGCCCACGATGTCTCCAAGGCTCAAATGAAGAACTCGAGTAACCTACGGACTCTCGATTGCTTGAAGAACAAGAAGAAGCGAAATATAGAAAGTTTAAAGGGGAAAACCCTAACTTGTAACTGACTCGACCTGCTACCCGATACCTAGCCTATCTATATAAAGGCTAGGAGGGCGCGGCGAGAAGGACACATGCAACCCTAGTTTCCACAACCCTCGCTAGATTGCATCTGCGCACCATTGTAATCCTCGATTCCTTTGATAATTCCACGAGCAGACAAGCAGGAGTAGGGACCTCTATGAGGCCTGAACCTGGGTAAATCTTCGAGTCCCCTGTGTGCTTGTTTGCTAGCCAATAGATGTCTCTAGCGCTCCCTCCTTCTCCAAAACCCAAGTCCATAACAATGGGCATTGACGAGTTAAACCCTCGTCAATTGGCGCTGTCTGTGGAAATTGGGAGTGCTGATGTTGTGGCTTCTTCGGCCCCATCAACCTCGATCTACAACTCCGCAACAGCAGAGATTCGCCAGCTCTTCGGCGCATTCGACTTCATCGTCCACACGCCAGCCACTCGCCCGGCTTTCGAGTCCGTGGACGACGGGATCATCCTGGCAATAGGGAGCTTCCGCTTCCAAGTTGGTCAGATGGGCACGCTTGGCATGCATGATCAGTCGATGGTGCCGTCGATTGCCCCAGCATCATGGTTCCCTCCATCGCCCGGCACCCTCAGTGAGCTCAACGCCCCGACAATAGTCGAGAACACGGTCAGCGACAGCAGTCGCGACTCTGATCTAAGCGATCTAGCCACTGAAGATGGAGCCTACGGTTCCGGATCTGAGAGCTACGGAAGCAGCAGCTTCCCCAATGACTTCATGTGCACCGTCATCAACACAGGCAATACCTCCGCCAACCGCGACAACACAGGCAATCGCGGTAACGGAACCGACCCACCTCTCGGTGGTAATGGAGGCAACGACGGTAATGGTGGCGATCGCACCAACGCCAACAATGGAGGAGAAATCGAACCTCCAACCATAACCAACGAGTAGACCGGCGAACGCATCGTGGTTAGGCTCAATGAGCTTGAGTGGGCTCGCTGCCGCGAGGCCCTACGGGGCAACCCTTTACCCCCGGCTCCTCGCAGGAACTTCTGATGGGCTACCATTGGCTCCTGAAGGAGGAATTTAAGCGCCAAGCGCAAACGATCGCTCAACTCAAAGCACGCAAAAGGGAGGCAGATGAATCAAGTCTTCGACGTGCTAGGCTCTCCTCCCACGGAGGATCCTCCTCAAAGGGCAACGAGTACCTCGCAAACAAGAGATCCTGGATGGCCCATCTCACTGAGCAAGAATGCATAGAGGCTGCAAAGGTCCTCGACTTCAGCTCCATGACGGTCGACACACGTGGCAATGTGGTCCCAAAGACGCCACAAGCTGCAGTGACAGCGGCCACCATGTACCTCCTCAATAACTAGCCGCCAGCTGGAGATCCCCGAGGCACCATGCACTGATCTACGATCGCGGGCTTGGGATTAATCGAGGCCGCCCTCGACAAGGAGCCAACACCGGAGCCAAAGAAAGGCAAAGCGCTACTCGCCCTCATCCATTGATGACAGTCACGACCTATCTCGGCGTTGCCGCTCACGGTGACACGACTACGACTACGATACGCGTGTTGACATCACGCAGCGCAAGATCGAAAAATCAAGGGCGCGACATGCTCGATCGACTGACTCAGAAGAGGAAGACGTGGATCTCTGTGGCGCCAGATGCTTCAGCAGGTCCATCAGGCAGAATAGAATGCCCAAGGGGTTCGAACTCCCGTCGGAGAACCCGAAGTTTGATGGCCTATAGGACCCGAAGATCTGGCTGGAGGATCACATCTCCTCCATCAGGCTCCACGGCGGCAGTCGAAGCACGGCCATGCAATGCTTACAGCTACAGCTGCAGGGCGCCGCCCGGGCATAGCTCAACAACCTCCCACGCGGATCCATTCATAGTTGGGATGAGCTGGTTTACAGCTTCGTGCGCAACTTCAAGGGCATATACAAGCGTCCTGCATCAATCGAAGAGCTGAGATGCTGCCAGCAAAGATCGGGCTAATCGATGCGCTCCTACATCCAAAGGTGGTCCATCATCAAGAACTCCACAGAAAACATCTCGGAGGATCGCGCGATTGACGCATTCAACGGCGGCGTCTGCCGCATAGAGCTCAAGGAAGAGCTGGGCCGCTCAAAGCCCAAGACCATTGACCACTTCATGGAAATCGCGAATCGGTGGGCCGATGGATAATATTCGGTGAAAAATCACGTTCACTCCGACGAGGAGGCAGAGCTCGAGTGCGGACGCGATCGCCGAGGCAAACGTCGTATGCACATCTACGATGACCGCGACGACGTCAACATGGTCGCAGCTGGCTACGCCGATAGACGCGATGATAACCGCAACAATGGATACTGCAGCGGTGGATACCGTGACTCCGGGAAAACCACGCAAGTGTGGCAACGCCGCAACCGTGATGAGGCACCCGCGACATCCATCGAAGAAAAACTGTCCATGCCATGCACGGTGCACTTCTACATCGACAAGCATGATGGAAAGAAGAAGTCCAGGCACCTCCTCAAAGACTGCCCTGAGTTCCTCAAATTACATGAGGGATTGGTTCGGATGAATCGCAACGCAGTCGAGAGAGGCTACGGAGCGGCTCCAAGCGCCGTGGCACATGGTGCTCTGCCACCGCCACCTAGAATGCCCCCAAACGCAGCTGCGCCGGACCAGCACCAGGGAGGCGAACCCTACCCACGGGCCATGGGTACTATGATGATCCAGAAAGGACGCCCCTCCAATCGGGTGCAGAAGGCCATCACTCGCCAAGTCAATTTGGCCACACACTCGCCACCATCAACCACTGAGTACCTCAGCGGAAGCGAGTCCTGCATCACCTTTGACAAACGCGACCATCCGCCTCAAGTACCTCGTCCAGGCCATTGTCCCCTCGTCCTCGAGGCACAAATTGGAGGCTTCGACATGAGCCGCGTCTTCATGGACGGCGGAAGCGGCATCAACCTTATGTTCGCGAGTACCTTGCGAGCAATGAGAATCCCTCTGACTTGCCTAGAGTCCTCATACACAACATTCCATGGCATCATCCCAGGAAAAGGCGTATATCCCCTGGGAAAAATCAACCTCGACGTTATCTTTGGCACGCCGAAAAACTTTCGGCGCGAGCGCATCGACTTAGAGGTCGTCGACTGGCCCTCACAGTACCACTGCATCCTCGGACGTG
Source organism: Avena eriantha (assembly GCA_910589775.1). NCBI lineage: Eukaryota > Viridiplantae > Streptophyta > Magnoliopsida > Poales > Poaceae > Avena > Avena eriantha. Next base: position 133,199,376 of record OU342742.1, read on the forward strand.
TCGCGTTCGCAAGTTCATGGCAGTGCCACACTACACCTACCTGCAGATGAAAATGCCAGGTCCCAATGGCGTCATCACAATCAACGGAAGCTTCGAGAGGTCCGACAGTTGCGACAGGGAATTCAACAGAATCTCCGAGTCCTTCGGCATGCAGGAAGAACTCGCGAGACTAAAGGAGTCGACAAACAATAGTCTACCTCCACTAAGCCGGCCAAGCTCGCCTGATCTATCTTTTGACTCATTAGTGCACACAAAGAAAGTGCAGGTCCACCCATCGGATCCCGCCAAAACGGCCCTCATTGCCAACAACTTGAGTCCCGCATAGGAACTCGTGCTCGTCTAATTCCTCCGTGAGCACTGGGAAATTTTCGCCTGGTGTCCTGCGGACATGCCAGGAGTTCCCAGGGAATTCGCCGAGCACGCACTCAACGTCAACCCAGACGCAAGGCCAGTCAACAAAACAATCCGGCGACTATCTAAGCCATGGGAAAAGGCAGTTGGAATGGAGATCAATAGACTCCTCGACGCCAAATTCATACGCGAGATCAAGGAAAGCACTTGGCTCGCCAACACGGTGCTGGTACCAAAAAAGGACACGGATATCCTACGGATGTGCGTGGACTTCACATCCCTGAATAAACACTACCCAAAGGATCACTTCCCGTTGCCGCGCATCGACCAGATCATCGACTCCACCACGGGATGCGAGCACCTCTACTTCCTCGACGCCTACTCAGGCTATAATCAGATTCGAATGAAGGAGGAAGATCAAGAGAAAACAGCATTTACAACGTCCTTTGGTGTGTTCTGCTACAACACAATGCCCTGCGGGCTAAAGAACGCGGGAGCCACCTACAGCGGTGCATGCAGGCTTGCCTTAAGGAACAACTTGGTCGCAACATTCACGTCTATGTCCACGACATAGTAATCAAGACCAAGGAGGAAGCCTCCCTAATCGATGATTCGCGCGAAACCTTCGCCAACCTCGGCCGCTACCGGATCAAGCTCAATCCGGACAAATCTGCCTTTGGCGTGCCATCCGGGTAACTACTCGGGTACCTCATCTCCGCAAGAGGAATCGAGGCAAACCCGAAGAAAATAAAAGCCATACTGGCCATGGAGAAGCCAAAGAACATAAGGGGCGTTTAGTAGCTGGCTAGGCGAATCGCGGCCCTCAGTCGACTCATCAGTCAGATGGGTGAAAAGGCGCTGCCCTTCTACCAACTCCTCCGCAAAGCTGAAAATTTCAAGTGGACCAACGAAGCGCAGGAAGCATTCAAAGACCTCAAGCGCCTTCTATCCACCTCGCCAGTACTAGTAACCCCACGGGAAAGGGAACCACTGTTGCTATATATCTCCGCCACCAACCAGGTGGTCAGCACAGTGCTTGTCGTCGAGCGAGCCGAGGAAAATAAGGTCCACGGCGTACAACGCCCAGTATACTACCTCAGCGAGGTCCTCACGCTAACAAAATAGCGGTACCCGCACTACCAGAAGCCGGCATACGACGTGTTCATGACCGCCCGGCGACTGCGCCATTACTTCCAGGAACACCCAATCGTGGTGGTCAACGACGCCCCACTGGGGCATATCCTCAATAACCTCGACGCCACGGGACGAGTCGCGCTTTGGGGAATAGAATTGTCTCCACGAGACATTACATATGAAAAGCGCGATGCAATCAAGTCGCAAGTTCTCCCTAACTTCCTCGTACATTGGATGGAGAACCAGCTCCCTACCGTGACCTCGACGACACACTCGAAGGGACTTCGACGGCTGCGAACTGCGACACGTAGCCGCGAAAGCAATGAAGAGGTGGACGCACTCGCCAACATAGGCTCTACCTGCGCCCCCGTACCACCTCGGGTATTTCTCGAGTGCATCTGCGAATGCTCCATCAAGCCAAAGGCAGCAGAGAAGAAAACAAGCGCGGCAACGGACTCGGGGGCTACGCCGCCCAATGAGCCAATGGCACTCGACGACCTGGAGCTAGACACAGGACTCGAAGGACCAATGAGCGGCATGATGATCGAATCATCCTAGACTCAGCCGTACATAATGTACCTCCTCAACAAAAGGCTACCGAACGACCCGACTGATGCACGACACATCGCGTGGTGATCCAACGCATTCGCTGTTATCAATGGCGAACTATACAAGCGCAGCATCACAGGAGTGCTCTAGAGATGCGTCTCCACGGCTGATGGAAGAGTTGTCCTACTCGACATCCATGAGGGAACCTGTGGTCACCTTGCTAGCAGTCATGCCCTCGTGGCCAAAGCTCTACGAGCTGGATTTTACTGGCCTATGGCCATGCGCGACGCCAAGGACATCGTCCAGAAGTGCAACGCATGCCAGCGATTCGCGGACAAGCCGCACGCACCTGGCGCAGAGTTCTGGCCAATTCCATTGGCCTGGCCCTTTGCGCAATGGGGACTCGACATGGTAGGCAAGCTCCCTAAGTCCTCACGAGTAGGCTACGTCTACCTCCTGGTGGCAGTCGACAAGTTCACCAAGTGGATCGAAGCCATGCCAGTGACCAATCAATCAGGGCACAGCGCAGTCAAGTTCTTCGAGTCCATCATCTTCCGCTTCAGAGTGCCACACAGCATCATCACGGACAATGGAACGAACTTCACATCCAAGGAGTTCTAAGAATTTTGCGAGAACCTGGGAATTAGCATCAGCTACGCCTCGGTGGCGCATCCACATACCAACGGTCAAGTCGAAAAGGTGAACGGGCTTGTCTGCGGCGGCATCAAGAAGCGACTCCTCCGGCCACTCGAACAAGCCGTAGGCTGCTGGCCAGATGAACTGCAATCAGTACTATGGAGTATACGCACAACTCCAAATAGCGCCATGGGCTACACCCCGTTCTTCATGGTGCACGGGGCCGAAGCGGTGCTACCCGCCGAGGTACGGTACAAGGTGCCGCGCATGGTCGCTTACAGCGAACAGAAATCAACCCTCGCACTCGAAGACTCCGTCGACCTCCTTGACGAGGCAAGGGAAATCACCGCAGAAAGATCAACGATCTACCAGCAGAACCTGCACAACTACCACAGTAGGAGGCTATGCCCTCGATCCTTCGATGAAGGCGACCTGGTCCTACGACTAAAGCAGCAAGGACATCTCAAGCTCGAGTCCCCCTGGGAGGGACCATACATGATTACAGAAGTAATCCCAGGTGGCGCCTATCGCCTTCAAGACTTAGAGACAGGAGTCGCATACTCCAACCCTTGGAACGTCGCGCACCTGCGATGCTTCTACCCTATAGACACCTGTTCTACGAACTACAACGCGATATCCTGAATAGCTGGAACATCAATCGAAACCCTTGACACAACATCAACCCAGCTGCAATGCACCTGACAGGTTGACAAGGGACTGAGATAAGAACATGGCCAGGCTAACGAAAAGGAATCGCATAGTGCAACGCACTTACACACTAACAAGCCCTTTATACATAGTCAATTATATAAAACGTATATACAAACTTTACAACATTGGTGCACTTATGTGCAGGACATAAATTAAGCTACTACTTCAACAAAAGAACGTTGGTCTGCTCCTCAAAGAAATCAATGATCTCCTCTGCTGGGCGATCCACTGCCTGGTAGTGCGGCACCATATTCCAAGCAAAACATGTTGGTGGCGCAGGTGGCCCAGCCGCAATTGCCGCAACATCTACGTCAGGCCTATGCAGTCGCACCAGCGATAGAGCGGCATTGGCACCAGCCACCAACTGTTGCCTTACGCACTTGCGAACCGCAGCCAAGTCTTGGAACTTGGAAAGAAGGGCCAGCAGGCTTGAGGGAGCAACATCCAGCGGAAACATCGTCTGATAAATGTTCTTCAAGCATGACTGCGAATTTTTCAGAAACTGCAGCACTCGCGACGCACAATCCTGCAGGGTCGCCAGCGCAATCGCACGATCATGATCCACCCAGAAGTATCCACTCTCCTGAAGTTGCTCTTGGGTCAGATCATGCATGCGAATGGCAATCCTATCCTTCTCATCCTGCGGATGGCGCGCGCTGACAACTATTCAAAGCAACAACGAAAGCATAAGGATAGCACACCATCGCAAGTGACTACAAGGAAAAGATAAGAGCAAGCAAACTAACACTTGAATTGGTCGCCCAGCTGCGTCACCTCGCCAAGCAGATATTGTTCTCGGGCGGTGGCCTTCTCCACCTTTGACTTCCATACATCCGCATTACCGCGAAGCACGGGTAATTCACGCTCCAACTACTTCATGCAGTCACGAAAGCAGCGACAACTCATCCACCCTGGAGCGCGGTGGTGCCAAAGTATCATCAAGGGGCGGCGAATCCTGAGGTTCCCTCAAAGGATCACTTGATGTACCCTATCACAAGCCAAGCAAGAAGCAATAAGGAGATCAAATCAACACACAGACAAAAGATTCGAGTGCATTCATATCGACAAAAGTATTAGCAGATACACTAGCCATAGGCATGTTCTAGGCAAAAGGCATAAACTAATCAACTATTACAAAGCTACTGAGGAGCGATTGGCTTCTTCGACTTTGACAGCTTCGGGGGCTTCATCGAGTCCGTGGCAGTGTCAGATGCCACTGACTTTCCGCCAGCCCCTGATGCCGTAGCCTTGGCTGCCTTCTTGGCTTGCTGCGGCTCCTCAGAGTACTTCGCAACCGTGTTAATCAGCTGCGGCCCATATTTGCCACAGGCAGTCGCGAAGGGAGCAAAGACTACCTACTGGTCGTCCGCGCTAATGGGCATCTCCTTCAAAACCACTGCAGGATCAACCTCGACTCCGTGGGCCTGCACCATGGCAAGTGACATTGACGCGCCGGCCACACGGAGTGAGTTCTTGAAGCTTGCAGGAACACCCTGATGACCCACAAGTATAGGGGGTGTATCGTAGTATTTCTGAGGGAAGTTAAACCCAATTTATTGATTCGACACAAGGGGAGCCAAAGAATATTTATAAGCCTTAACAACTAAGTTGTCAATTCAGCTGCACCTGGAAACAATCTTGCTCACAACAGTTTATCAGTAGCAACAGTTTTGTAGTAGGAATAGTAAAGTAACATCAGTAGTAAACCAAAGACAGTAGTAACAAAAGCAATAAACAGTGGGATTCGAGTGCGGTAGGCATAGGGATGGATGGACGGGCGTTGCATGGACAAGACAATTCACATAGCAATCAGAACATAGGGCAATTGCAGATAAATAAGATAAAGCATCCAAGTACTAGACAATCCTAGGCATGTGTTCCATATATAGTCATGCGTGCTCGCAATGAGAACTTGCACAACATCTTTTGTCCTGCCAGCCCGTTTGCAGCAGGGCCTCTAGGGAACTACTGGCAATCAAGGTGCTCCTTTTAATAGAGCACCGGAGCAAAGCATTAACACTCCGTGAACACATGTGATCCTCACATCAAATCCATTCCCTTCCGGTTATCCCGATTTCTGTCACTTTGGGGCCATAGGTTCCGGACAATAACGTGTGTATACAACTTGCAGATAAGACCAAAAACAATACTATCATAATGAATCAATAACATGTCTAGATCTGAAATCATGGCACTCGGGCCCTAGTGACAAGAATTAAGCACAACAAGTCGCTACAAAGTCATAAAGCACAAATAAAAGATACTAGGCACCATGCCCTAACAATCTGATGCCATTACATGAACGATCTCATCCAATCCCTACTATCCCCATGGCGGAGTTTTTAGGTCAGAAGGCTTCTTATAGGCGAAGAGAGAGACCGAGGAGGTGCTTGGGGCCACCACACCCTGCCCTGGCGCGGCCAGGCCCAACCCGCGCCTGGGGGTGGTGTGTCCAGCCCTTGGCCCTCCACCGTCTCGTATTCTGGCTCCGTGAGTCTTCTGAAAAAATAGGCACTTTGGCTTTTGTCCCGTCCAATTCCGAGAATATTCATTTTCTGACTTTCGTGGAACCAAAAATAGCAGAAAACAAGCAGCTGGCACTGTGGCTCTTGTTAATAGGTTAGTCCAAGAAATCATATGAAAAGTACTCCAAAGTGTGGACAAAACACAAGAAAGTGGATAAAACCAAGCATGGAGCATCAAAAATGGTAGATACATTTGCAATGTATTAACATCCCCAAGCTTAACTCCTGCTCGTCCTCGAGTAGGTAAGTGATAAAAAGAAAGAATAATTTTTGAGGTGACATGCACCATCAAATACTTGACCAAAGTATTTGTAAACATTCAAAGCTGGGATCAAAGTACTTCAATCATAACATGAAAGACAAAGTTCTAGCAATAAGACAAAGAAACTATGATGCAACATGAAAAGGCACAAACAAAAGATTCATGAATAACAATGCTTTGCAAGACGTTTGTTTGTTTCACATAAAGAAAACATAGCATAATAGTATTCAGCTTGTCCCTCAATAGAGTAGCAAATATAAATGCATAGGACACCTTCAAAGTTCATAAGAGTGACTAGATACAATAGTTTAAAACAAGCAATAACAAGTTATGCATCAATCAACTAGTCTTGGGACAATGCACATAGAACTAAGAATGGCCACTATGCTCTCAAAGTAGGTGCATAAAGATAGAAGGTGGAGACTCAATATAATGGTGGAAGAAAAGCCTTTTGTAAAAGGAAGTAGGGATTCATGTCTCATAAAGAGCTTCCAAAAATTATGGTACTTATAGCTTTCAGCTCTCATTGCCCCTATCATAAGCATCTTGAAGTGATTAAGGTTAAAGTGAACAAACTATGGTGTACATGCTTGACGAAGTATAAGTCAGAAATCTCATGTCCCTTGTATACGAGGGCCGCTCCTCATGCCACTCAAGTTTAGTCACCGGTAAGTTCTTGTCATCGTAAGTACATGTGTATCATTGATAACCGCCAACGGGGTACCCCTTTCCCGATGATATGCAAGAATCCCCATATAAAAATGACAATGCAAGCAGACAACGAGCATCTCAGCATTCTTCTTATTTACCATGGGAATATGGTGCTTTTTTCTCTCTTTCCTCTTTTCATAGTATCTTTTTTTTTCTTTTCTCTTTTTTTTCTCAATATAGGACTCTTTTTTTTATAAGAAGAATGCTTCATAGACAGCTCATTATGATTACGCTGCAGGTTTCCACCATGTCAGCATGGATTAGACCAGCGGCCCAGGCGTTTCTCTAACACATATACATAACTCCATGGACTTACAAGCTCCCCTTTCATTTCACACCGACGACATCCATATACAAAAGAGCATGATATCAACTAGGTACAAGTACCAAGTGCAATGTTGAAAGCGTTCCCCATGAAAGCATGGTTCTGCTAATTCCCAACAAATAAGTGCAAGCATATACAACATAGAAGACACAATGGTTCAAGTTTATTAAGGGCAAGTAAAGTAAAGTGTGCCATCAAGTTCGTGAGAGCTTTAATCACTAGTTTTCTCATAACAAGTGGAAGATAAACAAAAGCATGAATGTACTTGGAATAGCATAAGCTAGTAGGTAGGCATGGTGGACTCTTTGGAATAACTTGGTTTAGGTAGTTGGATGCATGAGTGGAACTCATACTTTGTTGTGGAGGCTAGCAAAAGACTGCGAGCGACAAACTAAGAGAGCAATAATGGCCATAATCATGTAGAGCGACAAAACATCATTGATCAAAGCATAAAGTGATACTACAAGTTGAAAACTAAAGTATCATACAGGCTATGGTGACTTTAGATAGTCATAACATGGTGTGAGCATGCACCAAGTCACCCCAAATAAAGCATCAAAGGATAATACCACTATACTATGCTTTAATATGTTAAAACAACGCATGATTCATCCAAGGCACATTAAGCAATCTCAATTGTTTATAACAAGTCATGCTACAGCAAATAATACTAAGCATAAAGCCTAAACAAAATCAAGCATGGCATGACAAAGCATAGGCCACAGTCAAAAACAAGCTCTTTTTACCACATAAGTATGAACTTTCCTACTCTTTTCCAAACCAAACCAAACTATTTGCAAACCAATGTATGAAAGAGGGGTCCAACCAATTTATTCAGAAAACTAAGAAAACCAAGCAAACTAAAAACCAAAATGAAAACGAAAAAGAAGAGGCTCCAAGAAAAACACAACTATGCATGAAACAATAAAAATGAAGCGTTTGGAAGAAACCTGGGATTTTTATTGATGAAGAAGGGGATGCCTTGGGCATCCCCAAGCTTTGACGCTTGTACTTCTTGGATATTTCTTGGGGTGACACGCGTGGCATCACCAATATTGAGCTTTAGTCCATCCTTCATCTCATTACTCATTCATTCCATACACCTGAAATTTTTCCTTCATACAAAACTTCACACAATCTCATTAGCAACATTAGTGCACATAAGATAAATAAGTCTTAAGGTTCAGTTCTAACACCAAATAAACTTCCATTAGAACACTAGATACTGTAGCACTTCCCTCAAAAATCTCAATTCCCCAAAAGAACTCAAGAAGGAACTAACAAGAAGCAAATGTAGAAAATGGCAGAAATCTGTCAAAACAGACCAGCAGGTAAAGACAATTTTTTTCGAAGACCTTCTGTTGCTCAAATCAAAAAGTGTTGAACTAACGAAAGTTAGATAACAACTTGGGGCAGAATAAACAAGAATTACAGCTCAATCCGACATACATAGCTCTCTCACTAATTTTTACGGTGAAGCACAAAAATCTGTTTCGGGACAGCAACTTTGCCAATCATTACTTCTCTCTCATTAGAGGTTACTCTTGGCACAAAAAGAAAATAAAAAGGATAAGGAGAGGTTATTACTGAAGTAATAACTTCCAAGAATCATCTAAAACTTTTGGGTTATCTCCCAATAAGTATTTTTCTTTAACGCCTTTAAGTTAGGCATAAGCAAAAACTTAAAGGGATAGAATAGAAGTAAGCGGAGATAATCATAGTGAAAACATTGTTTTGTTCAATGAAATCCTTTTGTTAACAAGGTTGATCAAGTCTTGCTACCAAAACAATTGCATATGAGACAAAACTTTGTATTCCACTAATAATTATGTTACCTCAACCTTGATAGCAATGGTCCCAATCATAATAGTTTCAATTTTTTTCTCTTGGTATGGGACAATATATTTCTCCAACTTGAATGCCCTCAACATGTTCAATTGAATTCAAACCATAAGTCCTTTCAATCTTCTTGGGGAATTAAACAGTATGTTCCCTGTCATTAACATTGAAGCTCACCTTCCCTTGATTACAATTAATAACAACTCCTGCAGTATTTAAGAAAAGGTCTCCCAAGAATAATAGACATATTATCATCTTTAGGCATAAAAGTTTGAGAGGATGCTCTCATAAGAAATATGAGTTGAATGAAAAGAGAGCATCAAGAAGAAAATTCAAAACACATTTAATTCTAACCCACTTCCTATGCATAGGGATCATGTAAGCAAATAAATTCACAAAGAACAAAGTGACAAGCATAGGAAGATAAAACAAGAGTAACTTCAAAACTTTCAGCACATAGAGAGGTGTTTCAATACCATGAAAACTTCTACAACCATATTTTCCTCTCTCATAATAATTTTCAGTAGCCTCATGAATAAACTCAACAATATAACTATCACATAAAGCATGCTTTTCATGATCTACAAGCACCAGAGATTTATCATAAACATCTTCAAAAGAATCCTCAGGAACATAACATTCATCCTTATTTAGTAAGCATGTGGGACAATCAAATAATGTAAGGGATAAAGAGTTACTCTCATTAGAAGGTAGGCATGGGTAGCTAATCCATTCTTCCTCCTTTTGTTCATCACTCTCCTCCTCTTTTTCATTAATGAGATTTCAGGTTCATCAATTTCTTCTTCCATAGGATCCTGCAAGGCATTAGTCTCTTCCATTTGTGGAAACCATCTATTAAAATATTCAAGAATATAGCCATTTTCATCCTTGTAATTATCAAAGAAAAATTTAAGTATACCATAAACCTCATATTTGTAAGGTGAATCATCAATATTTTCAAGCAAACTAGCAAGTTCAAAAGCACCCTTCCAAGCAATAAATTCCTCAATTTGTTCCACATCATAAAGGTCATAATTTCCCTTAACATACGAAGATATGGTAACATTATCATTATACTCACATTGAAAGGGAGGTGTTTGTACCTCCTGCAGCAACAAGATATATCAAGGCAATAAGTAACATTATAAGTAGAGCACACGTTTCTAGCAATGGTATACAATCTATCAATTTTTCCCCATAAGTGTTTCCTTTTTTGTGACAAGCGGTGTTCCTTATAATAATCTTTTTGATCTTCTGTGAACCAACCTTGCCAATAAGATTCAGTTTCAAAGAAACCAACCATTGACATCAAGCATGATAAAGCAAGACAATAATAAACCAACGAAAACAACAACTAGAGTAGGAACTATTTTTTTTGTATATTTGATAAAGAAACAAGCAAACAAGGAGAAAGATAAACTTAGCTTGAACAATACTGATTCCAAGTGAACTTGATAAATAAAGCTATGCTCCCTGGCAATGGCGCCAGAAGATAGTCTTGATGACCCACAAGCATAGGGGGTGTATCGTAGTATTTTTCAGGGAAGTTAAACCCAATTTATTGATTCGACACAAGGGGAGCCAAAGAATATTTATAAGGCTTAACAACTGAGTTGTCAATTCAGCTGCACCTGGAAACAATCATGCTCACAGCAGTTTATCAGTAGCAACAGTTTTGTAGTAGGAATAGTAAAGTAACAGCAGTAGTAAAGCAAAGACAGTAGTAACAAAAGCAGTAAACAGTGGGATTCGAGTGCGGTAGGCATAGGGATGGATGGACGGGCGTTGAATGGACAAGACAATTCACATAGCAATCAGAACATAGGGCAATTGCAGATAAATAAGATAAAGCATCCAAGTACTAGACAATCCTAGGCATGTGTTCCATATATAGTCATACGTGCTCGCAATGAGAACTTGCACAACATCTTTTGTCCTGCCAGCCCGTTTGCAGCGGGGCCTCTAGGGAACTACTAGCAATTAAGGTGCTCCTTTTAATAGAGCACCGGAGCAAAGCATTAACACTCCATGAACACATGTGATCCTCACATCAAAGCCATTCCCTTCCGGTTATCCTGATTTCTGTCACTTCGGGGCCATAGGTTCCGGACAATAACGTGTGTATACAACTTGCAGATAAGACCAAAAACAATACTATCATAATGAATCAATAACATGTTCAGATCTGAAATCATGGCACTCGGGCCCTAGTGACAAGCATTAAGCACAACAAGTCGCAACAAAGTCATAAAGCACAAATAAAAGATACTAGGCACCATGCCCTAACAATCTGATGCCATTACATGAACGATCTCATCCAATCCCTACCATCCCCATAGCCTACAGCGGGGGATTACTCATAGATGGGGGAAACATGGATGGCCGATGGAGATGATGGTGAAGATCGATGGAGATGGCTCCGGGGGCACTTCCCCGTCCCGGCAGGGTGCCGGAACAGAGACTTTTTGTCCCCCAAATCTCCCCTTCGGTGGTGGCGGCGCTGCGGAACTTCTTCTGGAAAAACGTGGACCCCCCCCCCCCCCGGGAGTTTTTAGGTCAGAAGGCTTCTTATAGGCGAAGAGAGAGACCGAGGAGGTGCTTGGGGCCACCACACCCTGCCCTGGCACGGCCAGGCCCAACCCGCGCCTGGGGGTGGTGTGTCCAGCCCTTGGCCCTCCACGGTCTCGTATTCTGGCTCCGTGAGTCTTCTGAAAAAATAGGCACTTTGGCTTTTGTCCCGTCCAATTCCGAGAATATTCATTTTCTGACTTTCCTAGAACCAAAAATAGCAGAAAACTGGCAGCAGGCACTGTGTCTCTTGTTAATAGGTTAGTCCAAGAAATCATATGAAAAGTACTCCAAAGTGTGGACAAAACACAAAGAAAGTGGATAAAACCAAGCATGGAGCATCAAAAATTATGGATACATTTGCAATGTATCACACCCCTTGTGAGAGACTCCACCAGCTCGTTCATGTTCTCGATTAGCTCAGCCTTGGGCATAAACTCCTCCCGAAGGCGACTGAGCATGCCCTTGGCCTTGGAAAGCATATCCTGAACGGCGGCGCTGCGGTCCTCGACTGCTAAAAGTGCACCCGCCAAGGCGTCGTCACGGCGGAGGGTCTGAGGATTGAAGCTCAAATTGCCAGCATCTGTACATAAACCAACACATGGACAAAACATCAGCGCCAGCGGCAAAAAAATCAAACAGAGAAAGATAATGATATCCAAAGCAAAGTACCCGAGAGGGCCTTGGCAATCAAAAAAAGCTGTTCTTCGAACAACTTCTCCCTGGCTGCGAAGGAGGCACGCAGATCCTCTTCGCGCCTTTGTGCCTCGTCGCGCACCGCGATTGCCTCATCGCGGCCCTTCACAGCTGCGGCAAGTGTCTTCTCCATGCTGGCGGCGTCACGCAGAAGAGCATTATGTTCAGCTACGAAACAAGAGGGATTGACCATCAGTCAATGATACATTGCAAATGTATCTATAATTTTTGATGTTCCATGCTTGGTTTTATCCACTTTCTTGTGTTTTGTTCCAACATTGGAGTACTTTTCATATGATTTCTGGGACTAACCTATTAACAAGAGCCACAATGCCAGCTGCCTGTTTTCTGCTGTTTTTTGGTTCCAGGAAAGTTAGAAAATGAATATTCTCGGAATTGGACGGGACAAAAGCCAAAGTGCCTATTTTTCAGATGTCATCAAGTGCCAGAATACGAGACGGAGAGGGTTCAGAGGGCGGCCACACAACCTGGCCGCGCGGCCAGGCCTGACCCTCGCCAGGAGGTGGTGTGGCCAGCCCAGGCACCCCCTCGGCCTCCCCTTCCGACTATAAGATGCCCTCGGGACCTCAACCCTAAGTACCCAATCAAAAATCCACGAAAGAGTCTGTAGTCGCTATCATCTCCATCCCTAGATCGGGAGGGATCTGAAGCTCTTCCCGGCACCCTGCCAGCAAGGGGAATTCACCTCGGAGGCCTTCTTCATCACCATGCAAGCCTCCGGTGTGATGCGTGAGTAGTTCATCCTTGGACTCCGGATCCATGTAGTAGCTAGATGGCTGGTTTCTCCTCCTTTGTGCTTTCATGTTTAGATCTTGTGAGCTCCGTTCATGATCAAGATCATCTATTTGTAATTCATACATGTTGTGTTTGCGGGGATCCGATGGATATTGAGATGCTATTTCAGATTGATTATTGATTCTATCATGTCTTTGTTATTTGAGATCTTGCATGCTTTCCGTTGTTAGTAGCTATCTTGGTCAAGTAGATGCTAGCAACTCCAAGAGTTAGTATTTATGCTGGATAGTGGGTTCATGCCTCTGGTAATCTGGGGAAGTGACAGAAATCTCTAAGGTACAAGATGTGTTGTTGCTACTAGGGAGAAAACAACAATCCTTTGTTCATAGAACAATCGTATTGTTTACTTTACACGCAGTTCGTAAAGCAATATTCTATTGCTTGCAACTTAATACTGGAGGGGGTTCGGATGATAACCTGAAGGTGGATTATTAGTCATAGATGCAGTTGGATGGCGGTCTATGTATTATGTTGTAATGCCCAATCAAGTCTCAGAGGAGTCAAGATGATTAGTATATGCATGTATTGCTTTCTCGGTGTTTGTCAATTGCCCTGCTGTAATTTGTTCACCCAGCATGTTATCTATCTAAGGAGAGCCACCTCTAGTGAACTATGTATCCCGGTCTTTTTCTTTACATACAATCTATAAACTCTTTCTGCTTTGTGTTTACTTTCTGCAAACCTTTACTTCTTTCCATTCGATACAGTTAATCCTTTGTTTTCTACAAAACACGGTGAGATTGACAACCTCATCGCAAGTTGGGGACAAAGTTCTGTGCTTGTGTTGTGCAGGTCTCCACGTTGCTACTAGCACCGGTAGTGCGCACTGCCAAAGCTCAGCTAGTAACACCTTTGGGTTGTTTCCTTGCTCCTACTGGTTCGATTAAACCTTGGTTTCATAACTGAGGGAAAACTTACTGCTGTGCTCATCATACCTCCTTCTTGGGGTTCCCAACGAGCTCTATGTTGAAAGTCGAGCGCATCAAGATCTTTTCTGGCGCCGTTGCCGGGGAGTCAAGGACATCTTCACAAGGGGAGTCCCTCATAACCAATCTCTTTACTTTGTTGTTTTTGTTTTGCTTAGTTTTCTTTTTGCTTTGTTTGCTTGTTTTGTTCTTCAAAAACACAAAAAAAATAGTTTTACTTGTTTTGCTTTCTTATTTGAAAAACACAAAAAACTTAGTTCCTATCCTAAGTTGTCACTATGTCTAGCCTTGCTCCAATCACTATGTCACCCGAGGATATGATTTTCACTTTTAAACAAGGAATTGAGGAAAGTTTTAAGGAAGCTTGGTCTAGAATCCCCGATCTACATGAAAAAACTGAGCCTAAAATGACTCAAAGCTTGTTCCTTAGCAGTTTTTACCTTGGAATTGCTCTTTTCTATAGATATGCTTTGGATGCTGTTGTGGGAGGAGATTTCCTCCATTGTAATGAGGATGATGCTATTAATGCTATAAATAAATTGATCCTCACTTACAACTTGCCTAGCCAAACTGATACTTCTTTCGCAAAAATATTTGCTAGGGTGGACACTCTTGAGGCTAGCATTACTAGATTAGAGAGTTTCTATAATACGCTTAGAGAGCATCATGATTATGTTCCAAAAAACTCTGAACCATCAAAGTGGTTCCCTACAGTAAAGATTGAGATGAACAATGAAACTTTTCAAGCTCGCTGTGATATTGTAGCACCCCAATTGTCTAACAATTGTAATGCTACTTGTCCTAGAAAGATATTGGCTACTTCATATATATAATTGTTGCATCATAATTATATCATGCTCATGTCATCATGCCACCTTGCATTTGAGCATCATATAAAACCCTATTTCTTTGGTTCTTCTCTCATATGCATTATTAATTGTATTTGCCTCTTGATATTGTATTTGGTTGTTGATATATTGTTTAATGCCCAAGTTGAGTTGGGGGCATATCTTTTATTTCAATTCCATCACCTTTTCTCTTCCACCACCTTATAATTCCACCATCCCATTAACAATGAGCTTGTATTTCTTTCCCTTTGATATTTTATTCTAGCTCATGTAGTTTGGGGTGGATTAAATCCTCTAAATTCTTGTGCTTGGTTTCATCTCCACTTCTTGGATATGCATAAGAATAATGCCATAATATTAATATTGTTTTCACAAAATAAATCATGGCATTATTATTTTGCATGGGCCATGCAAAATTCTTCACCACCTTTCTCTCCTTTGGTTTTTCTTTTGGCTTAATGGGGCCTATCTTGGGGAAAAACCATCTCCTACCATTCCACCATCCTCATAGTCTCATCCATACCTTTCTTCTTAATTTATTTATTTTCTTCATGCATGATCATATGAGAACTATTCCACCTATTTCTTTCCTTCCTCTTTCTTTCTTGTTTTTCTTCCACATTGGCCCAAGCAAGATCAAGCTCCATGGTCTCCTTGGTTTGGCCTTATAAAAAAAATTAAAACCTAAATGCCTAATAAAAATCTAAACCTAGCTTCTCTCTTTATTATTCTTTTACACCTAATTTACACTAAACCCTAAGCCTCTCTCTCTCTCTCTAGCAAGACCTCCATGCCAAGCCCCTCTCTCTCCCTGGCCACACCCCAGCCACTCCTCTATCTAACCTAAGCAAAACCCTAACCCTAGCCCATGTCCACCTAGCCCGAGCTAATCTCCCTCTCCTTTCTCTCTTCTCTCTACCTCGTGCCAGCCCCACCCTGCAGCTGCGCCACACCATCCCCACCTGCAGCCTCCCTCCTACCGCCGCCCAGCCTCAGGACAAGCCCCAGCCCCCCCACGTGCTCGAGGAGAAGGAAGAAAAAGGTGGCACCGAGGCCACCTTTATCTACCCCT
The DNA here is from genome assembly GCA_910589775.1 of Avena eriantha. Classification (NCBI taxonomy): domain Eukaryota; kingdom Viridiplantae; phylum Streptophyta; class Magnoliopsida; order Poales; family Poaceae; genus Avena; species Avena eriantha. Next base: position 133,215,345 of record OU342742.1, read on the forward strand.
GCCACGACTGCTTCTCCTCCCTCTCCCTCCTTTTTCCTCCTACCACACGGCTCTCTGGGCTCGCCCAGATCTCCCCGAGCCGCCCCTCCTCTTCTCCTTCTTCCTCTCCGACCACAACACCTGCTGCCGGTCGCCGCCAGCACCCACCTCGTCCCCGTCGCTCCGACCGAGCAGCGCGACCTGGAGGTGGCCTGGAAGACTGAGGGCCGTCCACTGCATCACCCCGCACACGCTGACGCGAAGGAGAAGCTCCCAGGGCCGCCAGATCCTCGCCGTCCTGACGAAACCCTAGCCGCCGGAGCGCCAGCGATCTCGACGCTCCGCCGCTCCTCGCCCCGATCCGCGCCCACCGTCGAGCCCGCGGTGAGCCCCTCTTTTTCCCTGACACGATCGGCCTCGCCGTACCGCCCTAGCCCCGCCGTTTGTTTCGTCGAACGCCCGCCGCGCGCCAGAGCTCACCGTCGTCTGCAGTTTTTCCGCGCCGCAGCGAGCTTAACTAGGCCCCGCCATCCTCCTGACAGCTACCCGAGCCAGCCGCCCCGGTTAGCCCCTCCGCGCGCACGCCCGCGTCCCGGGATCGATCCCCCGCGCCGTGCGCCGATTTCTCCTCAGACCCGGAAGAAGAGAAACAGTACCAGGGCTGTGGTAAATTTACATTAAGCCCCCCACCTTTTTGACTCCTGCAACCCGCGCTCCTAGAGACCCCACCTGCCAGTCGCCCTAGCCATCTTGTAGGAAGCCCCTCCGTTTTCTCGTGCCGTAACCCGCAGTCCAGCGAGTCCCCACCTGTCAGCCTCAGCCATCTTCACCGCTATCACGTGGGCCTGCGCCAGTTGGCCCCACCCCGCAGTCTCAGTGGCTAGCCAGAGCCTGGTAACAAAAGTATTTTTTCGCGCGCGTGGCCCAATCAGCGCAAGGCCCACCCGTCAGTGACTAGGGTTGTTTTTGCCTGGGTGACAAAAGTAATTTCCTGAGTCTGTTTTTAATTAAATCTTTTTCAAATTGCTTTAAATTCAAATTCAAATCAGATTTAAATAAATTTTAAAATACAAATCCAAATAATACATATAATATGTGTTATGGAATCAGAAAAATGTGAGGAATTCAAATATGCCCTTCAAAATATATTTTGAACACTTTAAATTTTCGAGTTGATTAAAATTACAATAAAATGCCCTTTTCCTTAATTAATTAATAACTTTGGTTTTATAATTCCAATTTGACAAATAATATGTCTAAATCGATCAGCGCGACGAGCCCGTTCTATTTATGTAGTCCTTGTTCTGAATTGAAGCATGCGTCATGTTGCTATTAAAAATCTGTACTGTTTATGACAATAAAACTTGGGCAAATAAATAATAAAGTGCTTTATTTCTTGTATCCACACCTCACCTTTGCCATGCTACTTTAATGCCATGTAAATTGTGCATCATTCATCATGGCATGTTTGGTTGCTTGTTGCATTTTAATTCATATGCTTGTGCACTTTATTTATGTTGGCCCTTGTTTGTTTGGTTCTTCTTCGAATAGACGCCCAGCAGGAGAATTACCAGGAATCACAGGAGTATTACCCAGATCCATCTCTCGCTTCAACTGAGCTGCCAGGCAAGCACTACCACATGCTTGCATACATATAGTACCTAATGCCTCTATCTTATTCTTGCATCATTGAGTCGCGATTGCATTAAATTGAATCCCAAGTACTGCATAGCCTTTACTTTTAAACCCCACCGAAGCTTGTTCCTCCATCCCATTAGCCATTACTACAGGAGTTGTTTGAACCATGCGAGTCGTAGAAAAGCATGTGTAGGGTATGTGAGTGTCTGATGGATAACGAGGTACCTAAACAACTTAACCTGAGTAGTAATGGGATAACTAATGAAAGAGGCACCGGTGAGCAATATCTGCTATTTGGTTTTTCATGCTCACTTATGTCCCGTAGGACCCCGAGTACTTGATTCCTGTTCCTTGACTATTCGCACTATCCAAATCCGGGAGGCCTTATGGACCCCCCCTGAGCCAGAGCTTGATTCATTCTTATTTCTTGGGGCCACAATTAGTTTGGGGCTTTATTACTATCATGTACTTATGCCATGTTACTGCTTTAATAAGATTGTGCGTGGAGCACCTATACTGTTTTGGATCGTGGAATGTTTTCGTGGTATCGACAAGCCCAATCACATTTTCGGGTTCCCAGTCATTTACAGCCATTGACACAAACCTTGGGTCCGTCTCACAACCGGCCAACTTCGTTGCGGGTAGCTTAATGGGGTGGCCCCCTGAAATATTTCTGAATCCTGTGATTGTTTTGTCGTGAATGCCTCGTTGGGTTTTGATTTGGTTTTTCCGAGGTGGATCGAGTGTGTGTTGCTATTCGTGCACCCCTGCAGGGTAAATCTTTCTGAAAGCCGTGTCCGCGGTTATGGACGACTTGGAGCACAGTTTCTCGATCATAGACAAGTATAACTAAAGTACCACTTTTAAATTGACTAATTACTTGACTAGTAAATAGTGCAATACTCATGGAATGGTTAATAAAACTGCCAACGGATGATGGGGGTTGTTCGTCCGCTTCCTCGTTGGTAAGCAAGGAGGAGGATGGATCTGTTAATTATACTGTTATAACTGTTGTTCTTAATTCACGGACTTCCGACTATCATTGGTTAGGCGGAAGGTTAGCGAGTATCTGTAGCATTGTTAGGTATTATCTTTTGCTGCAATTGCGTCACCCCAGGTTGTGTCCCCTTTAGCGGCATAAAGACTTGCTGAGTACCCCTAGGGTCTCACACGATAAATTGTTTGATTCAGATGAACAGGTGTACCCGCAAGATGGATACTGGGTGGAAAAGACAGATGATGTTGGCAACGATCATTCGGTGTAGAGATTCCGGGAACGGGGATCCGTGAGATCTGTGGGCGGGATGTGTTTATTTATGGGGCATCTTATGCCAATTTGCTTCTTATCCGTACTTGGATCTTGTTTTCTGCTTTCGCCTGATACTCTGATGTGTGATGGATGAGGAGCTATCCTAAATTATTATATCTATCTAGGACATTTGGACCTTGCCGTATGGCGTTGCAATATTTCTATTTCTTTTAGATGGTATGGCTCTGAGGACTGTTGTATGTGGCTTGCATACATACTCACTTGTGTATGTAGTTGATCCCTTCGCCTGCCGATTACGCCGCTCGTTCTTGTCCCGTTGTCTGAAAGTGGTTAGGACGGCCGAAAGGTCTACCGTGAGTGGCCCTGGGCCCCACCGTACTATTTTAACCACTTGCATTCATCCAGGCATTAACTAAGAGCGTAATTCACCGAGGTAGTTACAGATATCATGTCTGAATTTTGCCTTATGCCCAAAGATATTTATAAATCTCTAAATACTTGGGGGCTCATTGAAGGAGGAAAAGAAATATCTCTTACTAATAATACTATCATATTAGCTCTTAGAATAGCTAAAGGAGTGTTTACAAAGATCCTTGGGAAAACGATTTCTATTGATTATCTTGTTATTGAATGTGCAGGAAAAGGACAAATTACACTTGGAAGGTCCCTATTAGAACTCCTTGGAGCAATAATAGATTTGGGAAAGGGGACCATGCACCTTTCGTCTCCACGAAATAATCACATTTTCCCCAAGGTTAAGAACAAAAGTAAGAGAGGTAAGGGCAAGAAAGTTGGTTTTAATGCTTCCTCATTTGAGAACACTTGATTCTTTCTTTGCTTCTTATGCCTAACTTAAAGGCGTTAAAGAAAAGTACTTATTGGGAGATAACCCAAATTTTTTAGATGAGTCTTGGAAGTTATTACCTCTGTAATAACCTCTCTTTATCCTTTTTATTTGCTTTTTGTGCCAAGAGTAACCTCTAATGATAGAGAAGTAATGATTGGGAAAGTTGCTGTCCCGAAACAGATTTCTGTGCTTCACCGTAAAAATTTGTGAGAGAGCTCTGTATGATGTATTGAGCTGTAATGTTTTGTTCTTCTGCCCCAGGTTGTTATCTAACTTTCGTTAGTTCAACACTTTTTGATTTGAGCAACATAAGGTCTTCGAAATAATTCGTCTTTACCTGTTGGTCTGTTTTGACAGATTTCTGCCATTTTCTGCATTTGCTTCTTGTTAGTTCCTTCTTGAGTTCTTTTGGGGAATTGCACTTTTTCATGGAAGTGCTACAGTAGCTAGTGTTCTAATGGAAGTTTATTGGGTGTTAGAACTTAACCTTGAGACTTATTTATCTTAAGTGCACTAATGTTGCTAATGAGATTGTGTGAAGTTTTGTATGAAGGAAAAATTTCAGGTGTATGGAAGGAATGAGTAATGAGATGAAGGATGGACTAAAGCTCAAGCTTGGGGATGCCACGCGTGTCACCCCAAGAAATATCCAAGAAGTACAAGCGTCAAAGCTTGGGGATGCCCAAGGCATCCCCTTCTACACCAATAAAAATACCAGGTTTCTTCCAAACGCTTCATTTTTATTGTTTCATGCACAATTGTGTTTTTCTTGGAGCGTCTTCTTTTTTGTTTTTGTTTTGGTTTTTAGTTTGCTTTGGTTTTTTTAGTTTTCTGAATAAATTAGATGGACCCCCTCTTTCATACATTGGTTTGCAAATAGTTTGGTTTGGTTTGGAAAAGAGTAGGAAAGTTCATACTTATGTGGTAAAAAGAGCTTGTTTTTGACTTTGGCCTATCCTTTGTCATGCCATGCTTGGTATTGTTTTGGATTTATGCTTAGTATTCTTCGATGTAGCATGACTTGTTATAAACAATTGAGATTGCTTAATGTGCCTTGGATGAATCATGCTTTGTTTTAGATCAAAGCATAGTATAGTGGTATTCTCCTTTGATGCTTTATTTGGGTTGACTTGGCGCATGCTCACACCATGTTATGACAATCTCAAGTCACCATAGCCTGTATGATCCTTTAGTTTTCAACTTTTAGTATCACTTTATGCTTTGATCAATGATGTTTTGTCGCTCTGCATGATTATGGCCATTATTGCTCTCTTAGTTTGTTGCTCCCAGTCTTTTGCTAGCCTCCACAACAAAGTATGAGTTCCACTCATGCATCCAACTCCCTAAACCAAGTTATTCCAAAGAGTCCACCATACCTACCTACTAGCTTATGCTATTCCAAGTACATTCATGCTTTTGTTTACCTTCCACTTGTTATGAGAAAACTAGTGATTAAAGCTCTCACAAACTTGATGGCACACTTTACTTTACTTGCCCTTAATAAACTTGAACCATTGTGTCTTTTATGTTGAATATTCTTGCACTTATTTGTCGGGAATTAGTAGAACCATGCTTTCATGGGGAACGCTTTCAACATTGCACTTGGTACTTGTACCTAGTTGATATCATGCTCTTTTGTATATGGATGTCGTCGGTGTGAAATGAAAGGGGGGCTTGTAAGTCCATGGAGTTATGTATATGTGTTAGAGAAACGCCTGGGCCGTTGGTCTAATCCATGCTGACATGGTGGAAGCCTGCAACGTAACCATAATGAGCTGTCTATGAAGCATTCTTCTTATAAAAAAAAGAGTCCTATATTGAGAAAAGAAAGATACTACGAAAGAGGAAAGAGAGAAAAAAGCACCATATTCCCATGGTAAATAAGAAGAATGCTGAGATGCTCGTTATCTGCTTGCCTTGTCATTTTGATATGGGGATTCTTCCGTATCATCGGGCAAGGGGTACCCCATTGGCGGTTATCAATGATACACATGTACTTACGATGACAAGAACTTACCGGTGACTAAACTTGAGTAGCATGAGGAGCGGCCCTCGTATACAAGGGACATGAGATTTCCGACTTATACTTCGTCAAGCATGTACACCATAGTTTGTTCACTTTAACCTTAATCACTTCAAGATGCTTATGATAGGGGCAATGAGAGCTCAAAGCTACAAGTACCATAATTTTTGGAAGCTCTTTATGAGACTTGAATCCCTACTTCCTTTTACAGAGGCCTTTCTTCCACCATTATATTGAGTCTCCACCTTCTATCTTTATGCACCTACTTTGAGAGCATAGTGGCCATTCTTAGTTCTATGTGCATTGTCCCAAGACTAGTTGATTAATGCATAACTTGTTATTGCTTGTTTTAAACTATTGTATCTAGTCACTCTTATGAACTTTGAAGGTGTCCTATGCATTTATATTTGCTACTCTATTGAGGGACAAGCTGAATACTATTATGCTATGTTTTCTTTATGTGAAACAAACAAACGTCTTGCAAAGCATTGTTATTCATGAATCTTTTTTTGTGCCTTTTCATGTTGCATCATAGTCTCTTTGCTTATTACTAGAACTTTGTCTTTCATGTTTTGATTGAAGTACTTTGATCCCAGCTTTGAATGTTTTGCAAATACTTTGATCAAGTCTTTTATGGTGCATGTCACCTCAAAAATTATTCTTTCTTTTTATCACTTACCTACTCGAGGACGAGCAGGAGTTAAGCTTAGGGATGTTGATACATTGCAAATGTATCTATAATTTTTTATGTTCCATGCTTGGTTTTATCCACTTTCTTGTGTTTTGTTCTAACTTTGGAGTACTTTTCATATTATTTCTTGGACTAACCTATTAACAAGAGCCACACTGCCAACTGCCTATTTTCTGCTGTTTTTGGTTCCACGAAAGTCAGAAAATGAATATTCTCGGAATTGGACGGGACAAAAGCCAAAGTGTCTATTTTTCCGGATGTCATCAAGTGCCAGAATACAAGACGGAGAGGGGCCAGAGGGCGCCCACACCACCTGGCCGCGTGGCCAGGCCTGGCCCGCGCCAGGGGGGTGGTGTGGCCAGCCCAGGCACCCCCTCGGCCTCCCCTTCCGACTATAAGATGCCCTCGGGACGTAAACCCTGAGTACCCGATCAAAAATCCACAAAAGAGTCTGTAGCGCCGTCATCTCCATCCCTAGATCAGGAGGGATCTGAAGCTCTTCCCGGCACCCTGTCGGAGAGGGGAATTCACCCTGGAGGCCTTCTTCATCACCATGCAAGCCTCCGGTGTGATGCGTGAGTAGTTCATCCTTGGACTACGGATCCATGTAGTAGCTAGATGGCTGGTTTCTCCTCCTTTGTGCTTTCATGTTTAGATCTTGTGAGCTTTGTTCATGATCAAGATCATCTATTTGTAATTCATACATGTTGTGTTTGCGGGGATCCGATGGATATTGAGATGCTATTTCAGATTGATTATTGATTCTATCATGTCTTTGTTATTTGAGATCTTGCATGCTTTCCGTTGTTAGTAGCTATCTTGGCCAAGTAGATGCTAGCAACTCCAAGAGTTAGTATTTATGCTCGATAGTGGGTTCATGCCTCTGGTAATCTGGGGAAGTGACAGAAATCTCTAAGGTACTAGATGTGCTGTTGCTACTAGGGACAAAACAACAATCCTTTGTTCATAGAACAATCGTATTGTTTACTTTACACACAGTTCGTAAAGCAATAATCTGTTGCTTGCAACTTAATACTGGAGGGGGTTCGGATGATAACCTGAAGGTGGATTATTAGTCATAGATGTAGTTGGATGGCGGTCTATGTATTATGTTGTAATGCCCAATCAAGTCTCAGAGGAGTCAAGATGATTAGTATATGCATGTATTGCTTTCTCGGTGTTTGTCAATTGCCCCACTGTAATTTGTTCACCCAGCATGTTATCTACCTAAGGAGAGCCAACTCTAGTGAACTATGGATCCCGGTCCTTTTTCTTTACATACAATCTATAAACTGTTTCGGCTTTGTGTTTACTTTCTACAAACCTTTACTTCTTTCCATTCGATGCGTTTAATCCTTTGTTTTCCGCAAAACACGGTGATATTGACAACCTCATCGCAAGTTGGGGACAAAGTTCTGTGGTTGTGTTGTGCAGGTCTCCACGTTGCTACTAGCACCGGTAGTGCGCCCTGCCAAAGCTCAGCTAGTAACACCTTTGGGGTGTTTCCTTGCTCCTACTGGTTCGATTAAACCTTGGTTTCATAACTGAGGGAAAACTTACTGTTGTGCTCATCATACCTTCCTCTTGGGGTTCCCAATGAGCTCTACGTTGAAAGTCGAGCGCATGAGTCGATTACATAAAAACGATGTAGAAGAAGGAGCAGTGAAGAGCACTTACTTTCTACCAGGCGATGACGCGTTTCCAGCATTGCATGCTGACAGCCCATCGCAAGCACTTGCTCCGCCAAGTGAGTGGCTTCCTTCACAAGAAGCTATCGCGAAAGGAAAAACAACAAATCATGAGGAGAAGCCATAGATAACATCTACTGCAAGATCAAAAGAAGCAATCCTACACTCACATGATCCTCCAATGACTCTGAAGTCGATTGGTGTGCAGTCATCTAAGCAACCATTCGATGCTCCCCATCATGCGGAGAGCTGGAAGAGTTGTGCCCGGAGTGGGCTGCCAATGGAGGGGAAGTAGCACGCTCGACCTCTTTCTTGGCCCTTGGGGTCGCGACTCCTGATTCTTTCAAATATTGGACGTCGCCAGAAGATGACGACGCCTCTTGACTGCAAAGCAGAATCAACATCAAGAAAGGGAAAATCCAGAGAAAAACCAAAAAAGGCAACTAGAAATCTTACCAATCAAACTTATCAAAGTCAAAGGTTGGCTCCCTCGACTCTGAAGAGGACTCCTTGGGCAGTCGCATCTTCTTGCGAGAAGATGGCGCCACGGCGCTCACAGGAATAGCAGGGATTGGCGACTCCGCACCAACGCCTACACCTTCCGGAGTCGAAGGAGACGATGCATCAGAATCCTCGTTGCGCGAACGCTTGCGAGTATCTGGACTACCCGACTCGGGGGCTTCCTCCTCCACATCAGATGGGACGGTCGATTCCGACTCGTCCTCCTCCAAGGCTTCGTGAGGAATAACCCCCTCTGGAAGGGGGGCATACAAGGTGACACCGCCCAATCCTGCATACAGATCACAACTTAGTACAAGATTACAAGGCAGCAAAGAAGCAATCAACAAACTAAGCTACTGCATCGCACAACTATACCTCAGGAGGAGGGTTCGCGGCATCGAACGAAGGAACGACTAGTTCACTGGGGAGCACATCCGTGACGGTGTACTTGGTGACCAGTCGAACCCTTTTATCCACCTCACTCATGGACATGCCATCGACAGACACGCGAGTGACATCGTGAGCGCCAGCCCACTGAAACATGGGGTGGACTCTGGCCTGCAGGGGCTGGACGCGACGGCGCAGCCACGTGCGATTGAGGGCGCAGCCTCCCTCCTCTTTGCCTATGCGACTCTCGAGGTCGCAGAAGCGCTCGTACAGCACATCTGTCTCCGCGGACTTGTCAAGCATGACTACATTCTTCCAGGAGCGCCTCCTCTTGCACGGCGTCGGGGGATCGAAAGGTGCGAGTCCGAAGTGCTCCCCGTCAGCCTTCTCGTCGCGGACGTAGAACCACTTGTTCCTCCACCCTTGGACGGACGCCATGAGCTTGATGTCGAAATAGGTGGCGGATGGATCGATGTGGATTCCGCAGCCGCCTACATCGTAGACTAAGGAGCCAGACGCAGATTGGCGCTTCAACTTGAAGAGGCGCTTGAAGAGGCCGAAGTGCGGCTCGATTCCGAGCCAGCACTCGCAGAGGGTGATGAAGCAAGAAATGTGGAGGATAGAGTTTGGGGACAGCTGATGGAGCTGAAGCCCGTAAAAACAAAGGAGGCCCCTGAAGAAGGGATGCAGGGGCAACGAGAGGCCGCGAATGATGAATGCCAAGAACATCACTCGAAAACCAGCGGGGGGAGAGGGGATTATCTCACCGCCGGGGACGCGCGCGTCGGCGACTGTGGCGGACAGCACTCTGTCTTGGCGAAGAAGACAAAGATCAGAGGACTTGATGACGTAGGGACGCCACGCGCCATTCGTGACGCGGGTGCCCGTGCCCTTCTTCTTCCCGCCGCCGGCGGTGCTGGTGCCCGCAACGGCGGAGCCGCCCTTCTTCTTCGCCGCAGCAGTGGTAACCGCGGAATCGGTCGCAACACCTCCTTTCTTCTTCCCCATTGCACGGCGGCAATGCGGCCGAAGGAAGTAGCTGGGAAACATGCGGAGCTGGTCCAACGCCACGGAAGAAAAAGAGCGCAGTGAAAGCAGAGGAGCAGCGGGAATGGCGATGGAGGCAAAGGATGAATGAAAGTAGATGAGAAATTACCATCGCAGTGTCACTACTTAACCCCTGGAAGATGCAATCCAACGGCTTGGAAAAATCCTACTGGACGCGTGGTGTTCATCATGCTTGACACGTGGAGGAGCTAAAATGTGAAATGTCCCCCCACTACTCCCATTACGCGCGGAAATCGAGGAGGCACGGTTAAAATAAAGATTACGCACGCCCAGTCAAATCAGAGTCAAGGAGTAGGACCTACCGCTCGTCACGTCCCGTCAAACTCGCTCATGCGGGCAACTGAGGTCATGAAATTGTCAGCACTGACGTTATCAACAACTATGCAGCAGAAGACTTCGATTACTTTAGTCCTTGCTCGAGTCTTCGACTCCACCAAGCACTCGGGGGCTACTCCCATAGGGAGCGCTGGTCGCGCACCTTACGATTTTTTCTTCTTCTTTTATAGGAACATGGACTATCAAAGCAAAAAACCCAATCACTCGAAGCACGTTTCGATTATGTACATGGGTTACTCCCATAGGGAGCGCCGGAAGCAAATTCGACTGAAACAAGCAAATAAAAGACGAGAGCAGTCGCAAAAGTTCTTTAGTCCCTGCCTGAGTCTTCGACTCAACCAAGCACTCGGGGGCTACTCCCATAGGGAGCGCTGGTCGCGCACCCTATGATCATTTGTACAAAGTACTGTGTGATTGATAACATCCACACTCGAAGTTTATGGCGACACCGCCTCATAATTTTTCCCTACAAAGAGACCGCGTCTCCTGGGTCACCCGAATCATCTCCGCGATGATAAAATTCGGATGTCGCGCTTGCAGCGTGAAGGTAAGACCTGAATAAGGCCTGGCAACGCATTAAGCTGCGCACTACCAGAAATATATCCGTGCCTACAGGTACTATGAATATGCCTTGACGGACGCGTCGAGTGCTCACACCCATATATTGGAATTCGACTCCTGTAAGACCTCCGCGGCTTGAGTCGAATTACACCAGCACTTTTCCGGATTCGAGTCCAGGGACTCGAGTTCGAGTAGATGGCATTGTTTTACCCTAAGGTAGTTAACTCATACCGATGCATCGGTTAAAATCAGGCACGCACATTAACAATCCCTATGACATAAACAGAGCAGTCGAAAAATATACTCAGTCATGCACTCGAAAGGATTCATAAAGTCTCCAGTCGAATCTACGATTCCACTAGACACTCGGGGGCTACTGACATGGGTATGCCCTACAGGTACTCGAGCTTGGTATATACGTCCTGAATACAGTAAAGGCCCATGGTGTCGCCAAGGCCCAAATGAAGAACTGGAGTAACCTACGGACTCTCGATTGCTTGAAGAACAAGAAGAAGCTAAAGATAGAAAGTTTAAAGGGGAAAACCCTAACTTGTAACCAACTTGACCTGCTACCCGAGACCTAGCCTATCCACATAAAGGCTAGGAGGGGCGGCGAGAAGGACACACGCAACCCTAGTTTCCACAACCCTCGCCAGATTACATCTACGCACCATTGTAATCCTCGATTCCTTTGATAATTCCACAAGAAGACAAGCAGGAGTAGGGACCTCTACAAGGCCTGAACCTAGGTAAATCTTCGAATCCCCTGTGTGCTTGTTTGCTAGCCGATTGATGTCTCCAGCGCTCCCTCCTCCAAAACCCAAGTCCATAACAATGGACATTGACGAGTTAAACCCTCGTCAGCTAGAGAAGACCGTACCGTGCGCTCGTACCGAAGGACTGAGAAAAAAGTGCTCGTCGATATAGTGCAGTTAACAAGCAACGGTACGATAGGAGAAGACCGTACCGTCCGCCCGTACTAAGCATCGATGAAAACAACCGATATTTCTCCCGAGGTACTAAGTAAATAACGACCACCAGTACAATTGGATCCCACCATACCATCCGCCCATACCGTCACTCATGTTTGATCATGAAACCCTAACCGCGTATCCAATGGTGATGACCGTCGGTACAGGCGGGATACGCCCATACGGCCTGCCAATACCGACTACATCTCCTCATAAGAATGGTGGTGGCTAGGTGTCAACCCAGTCAGGCATCTTCTTACTATCATTTTCTCTCCCTTTCTCTCTCAAAATCAAACCCTAAGCTCTAAGAATCCTTGATTCTTCACTGATTTCATTCGTTTGAGTGGGGGAATCTTCACATCGGTAAGTTTCTCACCCGGACCATTCTTTATTTTATGAAATCCATGGTTGAATCTCTCACATTTGTATATATGATAGAAACCTTATGCCTATAGTTTTGCTTTGAAATATTTTAGTACAATTAATATTGGAAACATTTTCCGCACCGGGAAAGGCTTGGGAAGCTCTGGACCCTTTGGCAGCTCCACGGTGTTGGGTGCGAAGAAGAGATGTCGGGAGGGGGATGCTCTGAAGGATGCCCTGAACAAGGACTACAAGAGAGTGAGTGAACGCAAAGTGCTGCTCACCAAGTGGGCATGCGATGAATTACTATCTCGCCATAGTCTGAAGGAGGACTTCGATATGGTATGGTCACCTTTTCCATCCTTTCCCCTGACACCTTCGAGTACGCCATGTGGGAATTCCTTTCGAGATTCCACGATGACCTCACACTCCAACAACGTCATTGCACTGTAATTTTCGTGCTCAATGGGCAACCAAAGATCTTTTATTTTTATCAATTTTGTGATTGCTTTGGGTTCTCTTATGAGAAAGAGCTTGGTACCACTGAGGAATTCCTCGTAGAGGCAATATTTGCTTGGGAGCAAACTTCTGTTTTCAGGGATGTTGATTATTTGCAGAAGAAGACTGCCACCATCAGAATCCCATTGTTCGTTACTTCGCCACCTTCTTGGCAAATTTTATCATTTGGAAGGGAGACACCGGGGCAATGGCAGACCATGGGATAAGTGTGATATACATGGCTATCCATCCAGAGATGGAGCATAAGGTAAACTTGGGTGCTCTGCTCATTCAACACTTTCAATGCCAAAGGTCGACTCATTCGGGAGACATCCATTGCGGTGTATTGATTACTCAGATTGCCTATGCAAGTGGGTTTGTCGTGCCTCGTGAGAGACTGGTGTCTAGTAGTAAGCTCTTGGATGATGCTCACATGGCGAGCACCAAATTCATGGGGTTCTATAGGCCCCAATGCTCTCTTCATGCTTACCAGTTTTATTATGAACCTAATGGTGATGTTCACCAAACTTTGGTTCCATTTGTCCAAGATTTTGGTTTGCTAGGAAAATAGAGTTGGGTCCTCAATGAGGAGGAGTTCCATCAAGCAATGATCACCTCGTGGAGGATTGTTACGCTCGGGAGGAAACCCCACTTGGGAGAATGCGGGAGGCACGCAATAGCAACAGCCTGAGCAGGAGGAAAAGAACTGGAACACTATGGGTTGGGATGATTATGGCCCGTAGCACCAGCATCAACAACTCTTCTCACAGTACCAACAGCAGCAGAACATGCCACCACCTCAGTCGGGATACAACTATGTCCCGAGGGGTGAGTTTGATCAGGTGGTACATTGAATCAGCAATGTTGAGAACACATTGCATGACGTGAACACCAATGTTCTTACTCTCACCCAGGAATTCACTCAATTTATGTCTGATTTTTCAAACTACTACCCAGACCAGCCACACCAGCAAAAACCGCCCAACGATGGTGGCGATAATTGATTCAAGATAGACCAAGAGTATAAGCTTGAGGAGGTTGAACTCCTCCCCAAATTTTGTATTCATATTTTGTTTTCTTATTTTGATTATTTTATTTTTCTCTAGTTGAATGTTTACTTTTAGTTTGCATTGATAAAACAAAACACACAAAATACAGTAGCTTTTATCTTGTTTTGTGTGAAGTTCTCTTAGTTTTCTTTTTGATTTCTCGCAGACTTAGCTATGGAGAAGAATGCAAGGAGTTGATTCAACTTTGAAATGAGCAAGCAAGAGGAGGTACCCTATTAATATTTTCCCTCTTCTTGTAAGTTTATTCATGAACATATTATGTTTGTTTGGTTGCACTTGAGTTCCACTCCATGCTTAGCTTGTTATCTTTTAAGACTTACTCTCAAGGATAATGTGACTACTTTGGTTTCGAATTATGACAATTATTACTCTCTATTTGTAAAAAACCGCATTGGATTAAATTAGAATCATTTAGGAACAAGAGAAAGTGTCTTCTTGACAACTTTGGTGCCATGTTTTTGTCTTAAGGGATTAATCTTAGCAGCACTCAACCCCACATCTTAATAGTTTGACTTGATAAAACTTTTTGAAAAAGAATTGTTTGAAGGAATGGATATTATGTGGTGGTTGAGGGAGATGCCAAACTTGTCTTTGCTGAGTTGAAAAGAATTGTTTTATTGAAGTGAATCACAAGAGTACCAAAACTTAATGGAACTAACAACTCCTATGGCCTACGCACGATCTTGAGTTCACCTCAGATTTTGTCTACGAGTTGGCTAGACATTTGTAGCATAGCTAAGGTGCGGAGAAATTTAATTACATGAGCCCAAGTACTAGAGAAAAACGAGACTACTATCAAGATTTGAGCTAAAATTATTTGATTATATGAAAGTCTTGGCATCACCTAACCACTTAAAGATTAAATCTCTTGAAAGACAAGGAAAGGATATGGTGTTGGAAAGCCATGAATTCGAAGTGGGTGTTAATGAAAAGCTCTGAGTTTATCCTTCTTTTGACATCTACTAGTGCACCCTTAATTTGACTGAAGAATTCTTGCTAAAAAATGATTTTACTCTCATAAAAAGAGAGGCGCTAAAAGAATTGATTCGCAAGCCTAACCAATTTTTTGGCAACCTCTTTTTATTTTAAGAACTATTAGCTAGCAAGTTATATGCAGTTAGGAAGTGAACTTAAGTGCAATTTTTCAATTATATTATGCTCATGTTCAAGGTTGTAGGATTTGTGACGATGGACCATGATACCACCTTGAAATTGTGAGTTTCCTTGCTTGAAGTTATTTCTCGCTATTATTCTTTATAGCTTTGTCACTCGAGGGCGAGTAACAACTAAGCTTGGGAAGCTGATAGCTCCAAATATTGACACTTTTTACCAATGATTTTCCATCGGTTTTCACCGGGTTTCGTTGATTTTGATCATTCAACTAATGCTAACACTTCACATTAGCGAAACCTTGTTCTCTTGTATTGGTTTTCAGGCATTGGACACTTTTGGAAGATCCAAGAACATTTATGGGCTAATTACACTTAATTGAGCAAATCCTAATTGAAGACTATTCCACAAAGTCTCTAGTACCTTTAAAGACCTGCGATTAGGTTAGAGGCCGCCCGTACTACCTTCCGCCGCCTATGTTATATTAATACAAGCAACTTTCATGGAGGAAGGAGGGACGGAATACAAACACGGTCGCCGCAAACTGTCTCTGAAGAGAGGAGATCATATCTGAAGAGGATGAAGAACTCCACCTCATCCTTCGAAGATCCCGAGCCTCTTGATCATCAACTCAACCATAATTCCCCACTTGTACTGAGAGAGAGAGAGAGAGAGAGATTCACACTTGTAAGATTAGGGTTTGACCCTCTATTCCTACTTTAGTTTGTACTTGATTTCTTCTTCAATGATATTGTAGTTTGCTACGATAAAGTTGAGATGATTTCCATTTGTAATATGATTATATCTTTGATCCACTCTCCTTTCATGTCCGAGTAAATCCTCGTAGGCGCGGGAGATGTAGGAAATTGGCGAGATGTGTTGTGCCTCTTTTGTTTCCATCCATTTGTGATTATTGTCGTGATTATTATATTGTGAGAAATATTATCTATATTTTCCTAATACTTGTTATCCAATTTAAGGGCACAGGTAACATGATCCTGAGATCTCATAGATATGAACTTGTTTACTAGCGAATCGGCGACCCCCGAGTGACATGGACAATATAAAATAGGAGCTAGTATAACTCGAGAATAACAAGTGTAACACCCTCAAATCGGATCTATGCAAGTTTTAGCCCTTTCCGCCAAACCCGCATAGAAACGATTCAAGGACGCCCACCAGGCACTTTCGTGCGGGTGGAAAACGAAGTAATACCATTACACAACAGTCCTCGATGGGACCCACAGAACATATATATACATCAGTGACTCCATGAGTCATGAATACAGATATAATATACAAAGATCCAAATCACATTGAAAACGATAGAGCGTCCGTCTACGGACCAGATGCAAATAGGGCTAAGAGCCCTGAAGAATAACCAATGGCGTCCATAACCCTGCCCAGGCCAAGCCGGAAGGGTAACCCTGCTAACGACGGCGATCTCAAACCTGCTAAAACAAAAGGGGTGCCGACAAAGGGCAAAGGAAAAATAGGAGCGTCAGTACTGAGGCCAGTACACGGCGAGGCTAGAATTCGGCGGCTCTCGCCTACATAGGTATGGTGGACTGAAGCGGCAGCGCAGCATGCACTAAACAACCTATAGATACTCATTAACACCGGCGGCTATAAGAGAGGGATAAGAAAGACCTATTCGGATCCAACCCGGTACTAACACCAAACATACCCATCCTGGTATTCCCCCTCGAGACCAAACGAGGAAGTCCAGCCGAGGAAAACTCACACGGTTGGCAATTTTATTTAATCTTTCCAAGGCAGTTATCCCACTTACCAGTCTTCTCACATACAAGTCAAATTATAACAGTAAACTTTAGTTATAGTTGTCTATGATCGAGAAACTGTGCTCCAAGTCGTCCATAACCGCGGACACGGCTTCTTGAAAAGATTTAACCCTGCAGGGGTGCACCAAAGTATCCACACGCACTTCGACCCTTTTTGCCAGATCAATTAACATACACCCATCGGTATGTCGGCGGGGCCTAAATCATGATGTTTCCCAGACCCAAAGAAAGTACATGGGGGCCACCCCACTAAGCTACCCGCAACAAAGTTGGCCGGCTCCGAGACGGACCCAGGGTTTGCGACGATGGCTGTAAACGACTAGGAACCCAAAAAAGGGGACCGGGCTTGTCGATACCGCGAAAACGTGGCACGATCCAAAACAGTACAGGTGCTCCACGCACAACTTTAAATAAAACGGTAAACATGGCATAAGTACAGAATACTAATAAAGCCCCAAACTACTTGTGGCACCCGGTACAGTACTTTGAAATCAGGTAGTAAGCCGATGGGGGTGCCCACACACCCCACCTATGGTTAGCGCGCTCGATCTCGGAACAGGTGTCAAGAACTCGGGTCTGGGAACCAAATATTGTCTATTACCCACCGGTGCCTCTGCATTAATCTACTATCAACATTAATTAATAAACTGTAATTCGAATCATGACCAACACCACCATTAAACATTTGCCAACCGCCCAACAACTGTGGAACATCGATGACACGAGGCAACACCTGAGCAAGCAACTACGACTCGCATGGTCAGCTGCCTATCAAGAAACGGGTAATAGGAGGTGTCCAAGGCAATATAACGGCTGCAAGGAATATATCTGGTACGGAACACTAAAGCATCGCGACACGGATATCAATAGATCAATAGGAGGAAGTAAAGACTATAAATGCAAAATAGGTAGAAGGGGAAGAGATGCTCGCTTGGGAAAACACTGCCGAAGGATCATATCCGGAGAACTTGTCGATACTCGCATCAACTCATCGGCCTAATCCGCGAAGAGGCAAACACTAGAAGAAACACCGGATGCAATATTTAATACTACGGCAGAAGATCCGGCATGATTATGATATGATGCATGGCATGGCACAGATGCGGTGCAATTAGGCAATATTAAGCGGAACTGGGTCCCGATAATTAATTACACGGTTCAAGTTATTTAGAACCCCCGCAATTTAAATGTTGTATTAACAGGGTGAAA
Source organism: Avena eriantha (assembly GCA_910589775.1). Lineage (NCBI taxonomy): Eukaryota > Viridiplantae > Streptophyta > Magnoliopsida > Poales > Poaceae > Avena > Avena eriantha. The sequence goes on from OU342742.1 coordinate 133,233,357, forward strand.
CATGGTATCGGTTCGCTACGCAAAAATTAAATGGAGTCCGGAATAAGACTAGAATAGCCCGCATATAGACTCCATGGTTAATTTAGGTGAATCGACTATAATGCCCCCCAAACCCACAGACAGGTATGTATGCATGAATTAATTTAATATGCGACAGTATAGATGTCATTTATAAAATAGGGGGTCTCAAAAAGGGGTCACACATTGGAACTCGGCGATCTTGGGTCGATGTGGTTCATGATCGGTCTCGCCGGGATCGGTCTTCGGGGCAACGGCCTTCGGCTCCCGGGATCGAGGTCTTCAGGGTTCGATCATCGGATCCATGTCGGTGCACTCGGGGTCACGGCGTCCAAGAGGAAGGTCAATGTCGTGCCGAGGGGTTCGGGCGAGCTGGGATCGGTCTTCAGATCCGAGAGGGAGAAGAGCGCCGGGTTCGGTCTTCGGATCGGGGCTTCGAGGGTTTCGGCCATCGAATCCGTGAAGGAGATCATGGTGGTCCGCGACGGAGAACTTGGTGTTTCAAGAGGGAGACCTTGTCGATCTTGTCCATCGCGTTCCGTGTTGACTATCTTTGGATTGACAAAAAAGTGCAGCAGATCTTGCCGATACCGAAGCAGAGATGGCATGCTCCTCATCTTATCTGGAACACACCCGTATCAGCACATCACCAACATGGGCAAAGGCAGCAGCAAACACCCATCTCCCCACTAGAACCATCACGCATGGAAGCAAGCACATGCCGAACTCGAGCGGGGCCTTGGATGGCACTGTAACGTTCGAGCAGGGGCGTCACCGAGAAGGGCAGGGCGAGGCCGATGACGTGACTGGGAGATGATGTGGCGGAGGACATCGATGCTCGCAGCGGCAGGGGTAGAGGAACGCGCTAGTGACGCGGCCGGCGGTGCTCGCAGCGGCGACCGAGAAGAAGCTCGGGGAGGCGATGCGTGCGCGCGAGCAGAGGCAGGTCATGAGGGACGAGGGCGGCCGGAGGATGCAGAGGGCGCTCAGCGAGGACGCGCTGGGGCACACGGCTGTGGCCAGAGCAGGACGACGCCTACAGAGGGAGGCAACGAGCTCCAGGGAAACGGGCGGGGACGACGGCATCGCGCGGATGGAGACGGAGAGTGCAGACGAGGAGGCCACAACGGGGACGGGGGTGGAGGCGCCTGCGGGCCGGCGAGGTCGAGCCACGCGGTTGACGCCGGCCTCCAGAGTCGCGGACGAGGCGCATGGAGAGGCGACGCGGTGACGGGGGACCCGGGGCCCTGCTCGGGGCAGAATCTCTGGCGGCAGGGCACGCGGGAGGAGGCTCGGTGAGAAGGAGCCCTAGGCGGCGCTGGCCAGTGAGAGGGGCGGCAGCGCTCCGGCGAGAAGGATGGGGCCATGGTGGCGGTGGCCGCTGACGACGGCGGGGTGCTCGACGGGGTCCGAGCAGACAGCGGTCGGGTCTCTGGTGAGGAGGCGTAGGGCCGGCGGACGATAGATGCGGCCAGGCGAGCTCGGCAGGAGGTGGCCGCGGGGCAGAGAGCGGCGGCGGCGGCTGCTGCGGGTGAGGAAGAGCGGAGCACAGGGGGTGGGGTGACGTGGGAGCGAGAGGTTGGTGGGGGTCGCGTCCGGTGGCCCGCGCGTGTGGGACGGGAGCGGAAGTGGTGGGGGTGTGAACCGGGGTGCAGGGTCGGGTCAGTGAGGTGGAGATGAGGGTGGGTCGGACGGTGTCGTGTGGGTCCAGGGGGACGCGCGCGCGTGCTGTGTGCGGTTGGCGGCGACGCGGCGCTGTCCGCGGGTGGGGCAGGCGGGGGCTGACATGGCCACGTGATGGGGAAGCTGGCGGTGGGGCCCAGGGGCAGAGAGAAAGGCGGTAGGGGGTTGGTGGCTGGCTGGGTGAGGTGGAGGGGAAAAAGGGAGGGGTTGGTGAGGTGTCGCGCAGCGATTGGGCGGGGTGAGGTGGCTGGGGCGGGGTAGATAGGCTGGGTAGGTTATTTGGTAGCATAGGTTTTGGGTGTTTCTGGGGTAGGTAGGGTTTTTATCTGGAGGTGGCCGGCTAGGCTTTCGGGCCGGGCTGGCTGCCTATCAAAAATAATTTAAATATTTTATTTATTTAAAACGGGGCTTTTGCAAACCATTGGTAGACAAAACAAAATATTCCGGATAGACCCGGGTTTTATAGTTTGAATAAAAGACGGGGCATTTAGAAAACAAAAACAGACTTGTCGAAAATAGTTTTATGCAAACAAATGCAAGATGACATGACGATGCTCAAAAGCAAGGTGGCATGATGACATGAGCATGCGGTCATGATGATGCAATGCACAAAAACAACGTGATTTCTAGTAGTGGTTTTTGCGGGGCGCCACAACAAGGAACCATCAAGTTTAAATCCTTGATCTGGTCGGAAGACCTTAATTGATGTGTTGACCATAACTTTGGTAACATGCAGAAGGATCATTGGGATCAAGAAGAATCTACCAAGTGAACTCCTGATCGGTATACGGGTTGCTTGCCTACTCACATATGAATAAGAAGTAGCATAATAACTTATCCAATTTCACACACCTCGCACATTCACTATCCCCATGAACTGTTTCTCTCTACGCCTAACTTCTCATCTACCGAAATCTTGAACAACCTCTTTACTTTTATGTTATTTACTTCTAGTACCGTTCAATACTTAAATCTACTTCCTTTTCACTCACCCATTTCTAATCTCAACACTTGTAGTCAATTCACTCAAGACAAACTGACACCTTCAGTGCGACAGAAACGCCTCAGATAAACACTTTCATAGGCTCCTTATTGGTATCAATATAAACACTTTAATTAATACTTCCACGAAAACATGCTCTAATAAACACGTGATATGACAAACTATCAGGTACTAAGACCACCAGTGCCACAAGAGGCCTCACCATATTCTCCCGAGCACCCGCCGCATAACAAGCACCCGATCCACTATGGAAGACTTGAGGGAGGTCACCAAACCCGTAGAAGATTGGGAAAATCTCCACAACTTAATTGGAGGCTCCCAGTAATCACCACCAAGGCCACTACACCATCTAGGGTTCCAAGGACCAAGAGTAATAAGCTTCTTGATTTCACCATCCAAATAGTCCGAGGAGAACCCAAACTGATCCCAAGATAATCCCCTCAATTAGGGGAGAGATAGATTGGTGGAATTGTAGATCTAGATCTCCTCTCTCTTTTCCCTCAAAGAGATGCAAGAATCATGGGAGGGAGAGGGACGAAGCAAGCTCAAGAAAATCAACAATGGAGGTGCAAAGAGCTAAAAGGGATAAAGTCCAATGGAGAAGAAGTGCCCCTTTTATAGGAGGGGCCGGAAATCTTCCCACTAGGTTGTTGCGACGACCGGTACTACCATACCAGGCAGCGGTAGTACCGGAGAAGCCCGGTACTACTGGCCTGGTACTGATGTGAGCAGTCGGGCGAGCTAGTGAGGAAATCTGAGGAGCTGAACCAGCTCAGTAGTCACCGGTAGTGCCGGATCCAAGGGTAGTACTACCGCTTACCGGTAGTTCTAGGCCATGTAGTGGTACTACCGCTGACCCCGGTAGTATTGGGAGGAGGTACCGTATGCTCTAGTGGAGGAACCCTAGCTTACTACTGGGTTCAGATGTGACCGGTACCTCTGGGCGGTACTACCACTGTCGAGCGGTACTACCAGACACAACAGATAGTTCTGGCAGCAGCATCAAATGCAATAACTCGAGCAATCAAACTCTGAATCAGATGAAACCAATTTTGTTGGAAAGATAAGGACGAGTAAATATCAAAATAATGGATACCACCAAAGGGAGAAAATATCAAGTATTATTATGTGAGATACCTCCCATGGTGTGAAGCCAGAAAATCGTCAAGATCAAAAATGCAATAAGATATAAAAGGGAATTATGTTTTTGATAAACTAGAGATTGTTATGAAGATTACCACAAGCTCAAGAACATCATTTGGATAAGATCAAAATAACAACCAAGAAATATTATGCTAAGTATGCAAAAGTTTGAGCTCTCTCTGAAATATATGATCGGTTACTCACTCGCGAGCACCTTTTGATACTACGGTTATCTATCCTAAACTTGGTATCCCAACACAATACCGGTAAAAGGAAAGTCCTATCAAGATCATTCCTTTGCCTTGAGCATTCCACTTGAGCTTGATGTAGACGATCTTGTCCTCCCCAAAATGGAACATCTTCCGTGATTGTTCTTGCTCGCGCTCACTTGATGAAGTCTTGTGAATTTCTCCCCCATATACATGGGGAAACTCTTTCTTAGAACTTCTCTTCATTGATCCATGATCATCGAGGATGGCAAGCATCAAGCATGAGATCTTCTAGAGATGGCGCATCTTGAGCTTGCACTTCATTTGTTCTAACTTCATTTAGATGATTGATGGCCCAAAAATATATCGAGCTCGTTGGGGAACCCCAAGAGGAAGGTATGATGAGCACAGCAGCAAGTTTTCCCTCAGTACGAAACCAAGGTTATCAATCCAGTAGGAGCAAGGAAACACCCCAAAGGTGTTGCTAGCTGAGCCTTGGCAGGGCGCACTACCGGTGCTAGTAGCAACGTGTAGACCTGCACAACACAACCACATAACTTTGCCCCCAACTTGCAATGAGGTTGTCAATCTCACCGGTTTTGCTGAAAACAAAGGATTAAACATATCGAATGGAAGGAAGTAATAGTTTGCAAAAAGTAAACACAAAGTAGTAAACAGTTGATTGTAGATTGAATGTAAAAGAAAGGACCGGGGTCCATAGTTCACTAGAGGTGGCTCTCCTTAAGATAGATAACATGGTGGGTGAACAAATTACAGCGGGGCAATTGAAAAACATCGAGAAAGCATACAAGCATATACTACTCATCTTGACTCCTTTGAGATTCGATTGGGCATTATAGCATTAAACATAGACCGCCATCCAACTGCATCTATGACTAATAATCCACCTTCAGGTTATCATCTGAACCCCCTCAAGTATTAAGTTGCAAGCAAGAGATAATTGCATTACGAATTGCGTGTAATGTAAACAATACGATTGTTCTATGAACAAAGGATTGTTGTTTTCTCCCTAGTAGCAACAGCACATCTAGTACCTTAGAGATTTTTGTCACTTCCCCAGATTACCAGAGGCATGAACCCACTATCGAGCATAAATACTAACTCTTGGAGTTGCTAGCATCTACTTGGCCAAGATAACTACTAACAACGGAAAGCATACAAGATCACAAATAACAAAGACATGATAGAATCAATAATCAATCTGAAATAGCATCTCAATATCCATCGGATCCCCGCAAACACAACATGCAGAATTACAAATAGATGATCTTGATCATGAACGGAGCTCACAAGATCTAGACATGAAAGCACAAAGGAGGAGAACCGGCCATCTAGCTACTACATGTACCCGTAGTCGAGAGATGAACTACTCACGCATCACACCGGTGGCTTGCATGATGATGAAGAAGGCTTCCAGGGTGAATTCCCTTCTCCAACAGGGTGCCGAGAAGAGCTTCAGATCCCTCCCAATCTAGGGATGGAGATGACGGCGGCTACAGACTCTTTAGTAGAATTTTGATTGGGTCCTTAGGGTTTCCGTATCGGAGACAATATATAGGCGGAAGGAGAGGCCGATGGGGTGCCTGGGGCGGCCAGACCACCCCCTGGCGTGGGCCAGGCCTGGCCGCGCGGCAGGTGGTGTTGCCGGGCCCCAGCCCCTCTCCGTCTCGTATTCTGGCTCCAGGTGTCCGTCGGTAAAATAATGACTTTGGCTTTTGTCCCGTCCAATTCCAAGAATATTCATTTTCTGACTTTCTTGGAACCAAAAACAGCAGAAAACAGGCAGCTGGCACTGTGGCTCTTGTTAATATGTTAGTCCAAGAAATCATATGAAAAGTACTCCAAAGCATGGACAAAACATAAGAAAGTAGATAAAACCAAGCATGGAACATCAAAAATTATAGATACGTTTGCAATGTATCAACATCCCCAAGCTTAACTCTTGCTCGTCCTCGAGTAGGTAAGTGATAAAAATAAAGAATAATTTTTGAGGTGACATGCACCATCATAAACTGGATCAAAGTATTTGTAAAACACTTCAAAGCTGGGATCATAGTACTTCAATCATAACATGAAAGACAAAGTTCTAGCAATAAGACAAAGAAACTATGATGCAACATGAAAAGGCACAAACAAAAGATTCATGAATAACAATGCTTTGCAAGACGTTTGTTTGTTTCACATAAAGAAAACATAGCATAATAGTATTCAGCTTGTCCCTCATAGAGTAGCAAATATAAATGCATAGGACACCTTCAAAGTTCATACGAGTGACGAGATACAAATAGTTTAAAACAAGCAATATCAAAGCTATGCATCAATAAACAAGTTTTGGGACAATGCACATAGAACTAAGAATGGCCGCTATGCTCTTAAAGTAGGTGCATAAAGATAGAAGGTGGAGACTCAATATATATAAGTAAAAGAAAGGCCTTCATAGAAGGAAGTAGGGATTCAACTCTCATAAAGGGCTTCCAAAAATTATGGTACTTAATAGCTTTCAGCTCCCATTGCCCCTATCATAAGCATCTTGAAGTGATTAAGGTTAAAGTGAACAAACTATGGTGTATATGCTTGACGAAGTATAAGTTAGAAATCTCATGTCCCTTGAATACAAGGGTCGCTCCTCATGCTACTCAAGTTTAGTCACCGGTAAGTTCTTGTCATCGTAAGTACATGTGTATCATAGAGAACCGCCAATAGGGTACCCCTTGCCCGATGATATGGAGGAATCCCCATATCAAAATGACAAGGCAAGCAGACAACAAGCATCTCAGCAATCTTCTTATTTACCATGGGAATATGGTACTTTTTTCTCTCTTTCCTCTTTTCATAATCTCCTTTTTTCTCTTTTTCTCTTTTTTCTCAATATAGGACTCTTTTTTATAAGAAGAATGCTTCATAGACAGCTCATTATGGTTACGATGCAGGTTTCCACCATGTCAGCATGAATTAGACCAGCGGCCCAGGCGTTTCTCTAACACATATACATAACTCCATGGACTTACAAGCTCCCCTTTCATTTCACACCGACGACATCCATAGACAAAAGAGCATGATATCAACTAGGTACAAAGTATCAGTGCAATGTTGAAAGTATTCCCCATGACAGCATGGTTCTGCTAATCCCCAACAAATAAGTGCAAGCATATACAACATAGATGACACAATGGTTCAAGTTTATTAAGGGCAAGAAAAGTAAAGTGTGCCATCAAATTCGTGAGAGCTTTAATCACTAGTTTTCTCATAACAAGTTTAATTTGGAAGGTAAACAATAACATGAATATACTTGGAATAGCATATGCTAATGGATAGTTATGGTGGACTCTTTGGAATAGTTGGGTTTAAGGAGTTGGATGCATGAGTAGAACTCATACTTGGTTGTGGAGGCTAGCAAAAGACTGGGAGCGACAAACTAAGAGAGCAATAATGGCCATAATCATGCAGAGCGACAAAACATCATTGATAAAAGCATAAAGTGATACTACAAGTTGAAAACTAAAGGATCATAAAGGCTTATGGTGACTTGGGATAGTCATAACATGGTGTAAGCATGCGCCAAGTCAACCCAAATAAAGCATCAAAGGAGAATACCACAATACTATGCTTTAATATGCTAAAACAACGCATGATTCATCCAAGGCACATTAAGCAATCTCAATTGTTTATAACAAGTCATGCTACAATAAAGAATACTAAGCATAAAGCCAAAACAATATCAAGCATGGAATGACAAAGCATAGGCCACAGGCAAAAACAAGCTCTCTTTAACACTTAAGCATGAACTTTCCTACTCGTTTCCAAACCAAACCAAACTATTTGAAAACCAATGTATGAAAGATGGGGTCCAACCAATTTATTCAGCAAACTAAAAACCAAAACGAAAACGAAAAATAAGACGCTCCAAGAACAACACAACTGTGCATGAAACAATAAAAATGAAGCGTTTGGAAGAAACCTGGGATTTTTATTGATGAAGAAGGGGATGCCTTGGGCATCCCCAAGCTTTGACGCTTGTACTTCTTGGATATTTCTTAGGGTGACACGCGTGGCATCCCCAAGCTTGAGCTTTAGTCCATCCTTCATCTCATTACTCATTCCTTCCATACACCTGAAATTTTTCCTTCATACAAAACTTCACACAATCTTTATTAGCAACATTAGTGCGCTCAAGATAATAAGTCTTTAGGTTCAGTTCCAACACCAATAAAAATTCTATTAAAACACAAGCTACTGTAGCACTTCCCTCAAAAATCTCAATTCCCCAAAAGAACTCAAAAAGGAACCAACAAGAAGCAAATGCAAATAATGGCAGAAATCTGTCAAAACAGATCAGCAGGTAAAGACTAATTTTTTCGAAGACCTTCTGTTGCTCAAATAAAAAAGTGTTGAACTAACGAAATTTATATAACAACCTGGGGCAGAAGCACAAAAATTCACGCCTCAAAAGGACGTACAGAGATTTTACACGATATTTTACAGTGAAGGACAGAAATCTGTTTCGGGAAAGCAACTTTCCCAATCATTACTTCTCTCTCATTAGAGGTTACTCTTGGCACAAAAAGCAAATAAAAAGGAAGTAATAACTTCCAAGACTCATCTAAAACTTTTGGGTATCTCCCAATAAGTACTTTTCTTTAACGCCTTTAAGTTAGGCATAAGAAGCAAGAAAAAGAATCAAGTGTTCTCAAATAAAGAAGCATTAAAACCAAATTTCTTGCCCTTACCTCTCTTACTTTTATTCTTAACCTTGGGGAACATATGATTGTTTGGTGGAGAAGCAAGGTGCATGGTCCCCTTTCCCCCATCTATTATTGCTCCAAGTAGTTCTAATAGGGATCGTCTAAGTGTAATTTGTCCTTTTCCTGCACATTCAATAACAAGATAATCAGTATTAATCATTTTCCCAAGGATCTTTGTAAACACTCCTTCAGATACTCCAATAGGTAATATTGTAGCATTATTAGCAAGAAATATTTCTTTTCCTCCTTCAAAAAGCCCCCAAAGATTCAAATATTCATAAATATCTTTGGGCATAAGACAAAATTCAGACATGATATCACAGCGAGCTGGAAAAGTTTCATTATTTATATCAATCTTTACTATGGGGAGCCACTTTGATGGTTCAGAATTTATTGGAACATAATTATGATGCTCCCTAAGCGTATTATAGCAATCTTTCAATCTAGCAGTGCTGGTCTCAAGAGTATTCAATCTAGCAAATATGTTTATGAAAGAAGAATCAGATTTGCTAGGCAAGTTATAAGTAAAGATCAACTTATTTATGGCATTAATAGCATCATCCTCATTACATTGGAGGAAATATCCTCCCACAACATCATCCAAAGCATATCTATAGCAAAGAGCAATTCCAAGGTAAAAGCTATTAAGGAACAAGCTTTGGGTCATTTTAGGTTTAGTTTTCTCATGTAGATCAGAGATTCTAGACCAAGCTTCTTTGAAACCCTCCTCAATTCCTTGTTTAAAAGTGAAAATCATTTCCTCGGGTGACATAGTGATTGGAACAAAGCTAGACATAATGGCAACTTAAGATATAAACTATTTTGTGTGTGTTTTCAATAAAGGAATCAAACTTGTAAAACTATTTTTTTGTGTTTTTGATAAAGAAACAAACAAACAAAGCAAAAGTAAACAAAACAACACAAAACAAAAGAAACAAAGTAAAGATATTGGTTATGAGGGACTCCCTTGTGAAGATGTCCCTGACTCCCCGGCAACGGCGCCAGAAAATATGCTTGATGGCCCAAAATATATCGAGCTCCTTGGGGAACCCCAAGAGGGAGGTATGATGAGCACAACAGCAAGTTTTCCCTCAGTACGAAACCAAGGTTATCAATCCAGTAGGAGCAAGGAAACACCCCAAAGGTGTTGCTAGCTGAGCCTTGGCAGGGCGCACTACCGGTGCTAGTAGCAACGTGGAGACCTACACAACACAACCACAGAACTTTGCCCCAACTTGCGATGAGGTTGTCAATCTCACCGGTTTTGCTGAAAACAAAGGATTAAATGTATTGAATGGAAGGAAGTAATAGTTTGCAAAAAGTAAACACAAAGTAGTAAACAGTTGATTGTAGATTGAATGTAAAAGAAAGGACCGGGGTCCATAGTTCACTAGAGGTGGCTCTCCTTAAGACAGATAACATGTTGGGTGAACAAATTACAGCAGGGCAATTGACAAACATAGAGAAAGCATACAAGCATATACTACTCATCTTGACTCCTTTGAGATTCGATTGGGCATTACAACATTATACATAGACCGCCATCCAACTACATCTATGACTAATAATCCACCTTCAGGTTATCATCCGAACCCCCTCTAGTAATAAGTTGCAAGCAACAGATAATTGCATTACAAATTGCGTGTAATGTAAACAATACGATTGTTCTATGAACAAATGATTGTTGTTTTCTCCCTAGTAGCAACATCACATCTAGTACCTTAGAGATTTCTGTCACTTCCCCAGATTACCAGAGGCATGAACCCACTATCGAGCATAAATACTAACTCTTGGAGTTGCTAGCATCTACTTGGCCAAGATAGCCACTAACAATGGAAAGCATGCAAGATCACAAATAACAAAGACATGATAGAATCAATAATCAATCTGAAATAGCATCTCAATATCCATCGGATCCCGGCAAACACAACATGCAGAATTACAAATAGATGATATTGATCATGAACGGAGCTCACAAGACCTAGACATGAAAGCACAAAGGAGGGGAACCAGCCATCTAGCTACTCGGACCCGTAGTCTAGAGATGAGCTACTCACGCATCACACCGGAGGCTTGCATGATGATGAAGAAGGCCTCCAGGGTGAATTCCCCTCTCCGGCAGGGTGTCGAGAAGAGGTTCAGATCCCTCCGATCTTGGGATGGAGATGACGGCGGCTACAGACTCTTTCGTGGAATTTTGATTGGGTCCTTAGGGTTTCCGTATCAGAGGCAATATATAGGCGGAAGGAGAGGCCGAGGGGTGCCTGGGGCGGCCAGACCACCCCCTAGCGCGGGCCAGGCCTGGTCGCGGCTAGGTGGTGTGGCTGGGCCCTAGCCCCTCTCTGTCTCGTATTCTGGCTCCAGGTGTCTCTCGGTAAAATAATGACTTTGGCTTTTGTCCCGTCCAATTCCGAGAATATTCATTTTCTGACTTTCCTGGAACCAAAAACAACAGAAAATAGGCAGTTGGCACTATGGCTCTTGTTAATAGGTTAGTCCAAAAATCGTATGAAAAGTACTCCAAAGTGTGGACAAAACATAAGAAAGTAGATAAAACCAAGCATGGAACATCAAAAATTATAGATACATTTGCAATGTATCAACGATGTCTTGAAGATACACATGAGGAACTCCATCTTCTTCTTCAAGATACTCTTGACCTTCTTTTCTTTATTATTCTTCTTTTCTACATGATTCCAATAGGCCCAAAGCCCTTGGACATAGCTTCTTCTTCTTCATTTCTTCTACCTTGAAGCCAACACATGCTCTAAGCGATGCCAATGGACAATTCCTACTATTGCAACTAAAATGCAAACATTAGTCCATAGAGTTTGTCATTAATTACCAAAACCATGCATGGGGCCACACATTCCCTTTTAGTTGCAGAGGATCTCCGACAATAATACTGCATGCGACAAGGTGGGAGGCCGCTGGATACTCCACAAATAAGGTAGTTGTTGGTGATTCGTGCGCGGATGCACATTCGTATTCACTATCCTCTTCTTGGCATCATGGTGGCGATGGGGTGAGGATGTTGGGAATCAAATGCAGAAGTGCATCTGGCCGCCATGGAGACAAGATGCTACTCAAGCCACTGCAAGATAAAGTGCATTCTATGATGTTTTTTCTATGGCATGAGGTAAAAACATTTTGGTCTTTCTCGTCATGAGGCAGTTAAAGGGCTTCCGGTACGGTCATCCATGATGTTCCAGCTTTTCATCTCCGACCCTCAATCCTAGGTTGCCATTTCATCACACATATAATTGTCATGGATTTCATCATGGCGCATGTTTGACTCATTTTTCCAATGAAAGCCTCATCTGTGAGCTGACCCCACCTGTTAGCGTGGTTTGCACAGTTGTATTTCACGGTAGGGCTCAATCTGGAGGTGAGTTTTGGCTGGTACCACATGTCAGTCTGTTTGATAGAAGAAATTAAATGACAGAAAAATCACTTTGGTGAACTAGCGGTTGGACAAAATTGAACCTGCGACCTCCCCTTCCATAGCGCATAGCTCCAACAGCTAAATCACCAAACTATGTTCATCAGAATGTACTATTTCACTCTCCTTATACACCTATTATCAATCATAACAACACAAAAAATAAAATTGGCAGGAGGCACAAACACAATCAACACAACATATCAAGAACGTTGACCCAAAATTTACAGTCCACAAAACCATGCACACAATCTCCCAAATATATACAAGCATATAGCTAGAGAAAATACTTGGCATAAAGAGCACCAGGTTCACATCAAGTTCCAAACCACATAGTTCCTAATTGACCACTACAAGTTCACTGACAACATATTACTTAATGGTTCATCCAACCAGCATATAACAAGGTACTTTTTGCCCTCAGTTTAGGGGAACAACACAACACATGAAGTTAGCTTTCCCCACATTCATAAAGGTGAAGAGGCACATATCCCTCTTGTTGATTCGAGCGAGTTGGAGAATCTTAACCAACCGCTTGTCATCTGGGCAGCACCATTCTTGAGTTGGATGAAGTTAACTAGCTCAAATCTGAGTTCTTCTGAGTAAGTGATTTCAACTGGGCACAGTACATGTATATCTGCTAGCAGATACCGGTTGAGGTGGCATTGATGTACCTAGCTAGGAAAAACTGGAGGAGAAGAATAATGTGACTGTTGACTATAGTTCAATATGCATAAAGTTTTAAGGATTCAAATATCAAATGTTTACCATCTTGTCCTTCCCATGATGACATGTGAATGTGTCATCTTGCAAACATAGTATGTTATACATGGATTGTAGCACCGAATTTGGTTTCTGAGTAATGCAACTCGATCAGGAGTAAATTCCACATTGTTCCAAACACGCAGTGATCATCGAAGTCCTCGAGCCCCCCATGGAGGGACCTAGAAAGAAAATATTATAAAGTAATTAATCTTTAGCCACGATAAGAATGATGACTATTAAGATTAGCCAATTTAAGATGATTCTAACCTGTATGAAAGATCGTCATATTTGCAGCTTCCTCTATTGGTTTAAATTGCTTCAGATAATCCTTCGATGTGTGCCTGGTCAGTTTCTTGGATTTCATGACTACAGGTCGCCTGATCACTTTATTTAATTTCCTAACTACAGTTTGTTTCACAGCATCATCATATGGGATATCAATGATTTGGTAGAAAGATAGACATTGCACTAGTTAGAACATCGTTGTATAGTCTGTTTAACTAGTGTCAGTATGAAAATTTTGGTTTACCTGCTCGTGAATCTTCTCATGAATGGCACTAGGCGACATATTACAGATCTTGCAATCTCCACGGTTCATCAAAGCATCAGTCCCTGACTTTGCAGCCATTTAGAGACTTGCTAACTACAAAAGATGGGGATGATGACTTGTTTACAGACAATGTGGACACAGAAGTGAATGATCATAATTTGAAAGAAATTGTAGAAGAAAATGAATATGAGGAGGCTCTTGAGGATGAAGACCTGAATATGATAGGAGAAGAAAGAGAGAAGCTGAAGCACAAGATTAGGGCATTCAATCTAGAGGTCAACATGGATAATCCAATCTTCAAAATATGAATGGTGTTTAGTGGTGTTGAGGAGGCAAGGAAAGCTATGCCGTCATATACTATCAGAAACATAGTAAGGATTAGGAAGTTCAAGAATGACAAGAGAAGGTTGGAAGTTGTTTGTGATGGTGATTGTGATGGAGGATGTAATTGGTACTTTAAAGCTGCAAAGGACAATAGGTATGGTGGCTTTGTACTAAATTCATATGAAGGGAATCACAGATGTGAGAGTGTGTGGGAATTGAGAGCACTCACTGCAACTATGCTCAAAGATAAATTTATTAATGAATTCATAGGAAAGCGGCTTTGTTGGAAATCCATGCAGATGAGGAGGAACAATTCAGGCTGCTGCATGATTACAGGCAGGATCTTAAGAGGAGTAATCCTGGATCTACATTCTTTCTATCAATAAATTCTTTGAATGATCCTGGTAGTCCACAACACAAGGAACATTTGGCACTTGCTACTGGAGTTATGATGCTTGCAAAAGAGGGTTTCTAGAAGGTTGTAGGCCATTAATATGTATTGATGGTTGCCATATAAAAACCAGATACAAAGGATGCTTGCTTACAGCTATAGGAATTGACCCAAATGATTGCATTTATCCTATTGTATTTGGTTTAGTTGAAGTGGAACGTACGAGCTCATGGGAGCGGTTCCTCACTAACCTAAAGGATGAATTGAACATAACCAACACCTCACCATGTACCATAATGAGTAACAAACAGAAGGTTTGTGTATTATTTACTTATTTATTTGAGCACATGAAAATAGTAGTAAAATGTCTACATAGTCATCCTAATTTCTTTGTCTACACGATTGCAGGGTCTCATAAATGTTGCAACTAAAGTGTGGCCTGATGCAGAGCATAGGTTTTGTGTTAGGCACTTGCTCCAGAACTTCCAAAAGGCAGGTCATAAGGGGGAAACCTTGAAGAATGACTTGTGGGCAATTGCTAGGTCAACTAGTGTTGTAAAATGGGAGAAAAGTATGGAAAAAATGAAGGCTCATAAACCAGAAGCTTATGAGTGGGTAGAGAAGTTAGTGCCAAGTACATGGATAAAGGCCTTTTTCTAAGAATTTCCCAAGTGTGACATGTTACTGAATAATTATTCAGAGGTGTTCAACAGGTGATTTATTTTGTGACACGGACATTTCTATTTTTTCCTATATTTACCAAGTGTGGCTTGTAATTCTGCTTTTACCATTGTTTTGTTCCACAACTACATCGATGAAGCCAAGGAGCTTCCTTTCTTGTCTGTGCTTGAATCTATCTTCTACAAGATACTTCAAAGAGTACATGGAAAAGAGAAAGATGCACTAAAATGGAGTGGAAGGATTTTTCCAAAAATAAAGACAAAATTGGACAAATTTACTGAATGGAGTACTCAATGTAGAGTCACACCTGCCGACAACAAGTTGTTTCATGTCATCTCACTGGAGTTAGAGCAAGGATACAGACATACAGTGTGGACTTCAACACAGATTGTAAGAGGTGGGAGCTAACTGGGAGTCCATGCCATCATGCAATAGCATGTTACAGGAATGACAGGATTAACCCTGAATCCCTAGTCCATAGTTGCTACACAGTTGATACCTACTTCAAAGCTTATCAGTTCAAGTTGGCTCCACTCAGAGGCAGATCTTTCTGGCAAAAGATGAATGGTGTGGTCATTCATCCACCTTTGTTTACCAAAGTTATGGGTAGGCCCAAGAAGAACAGGAAAAAAGCACCTGAGGAAAAAATGAAGAAAGTTCTAGAAATACTTACCAAGTCTAGAGTCACTATGCACTGCTCTATTTGTGGAAAACCTTACCACAATAAAAAAGGTCACAACAAATTTGTTGAAAGACAGCTAAAGGAGCGGAGATAGCTTATTGTGCAGGAAGATGATGATTTAGATCTCCCTTACATTCTTGAGGTACATTGATTTCATTCTTGAGGTTCATTGATTCCATTATGCCTTATAATATTACATGTTTGAAGGTGCAGCATGTAATTCCACACAGACCCAACCCTAATATGGATCCTACAAATCAACATGGAATCATGGTCTATAGTTTGGGGCAAGAAGTAATGATTTGCTCTCTTTTCACATATATGTTTTGTTATTTCCATTTTGGCATTACATGATTATTTCAACACAAATTTTGCAGGAGCAGAATATTGTGCCAATTTGTAGGGTACTTGGCCCTTTGCCTGAAAATTCCTTTGTGGCAGATGCTAGAGACATAAGTCCTGAAACTACAGGGAGGATTACAACAACTTCATCCAGAGGAAGTTTGAGGGGAAGATCTAGAGGAAGAGGTAGAAAAAATAGAGAAGCATCCAAGGGTAAAGAACCAATAGAGCAACAAGAAAGCAGCACTAGGGGCGGAGAAAGAGGCAGAGGAAATGCCAAGAGAAGAGTTGTTGATGCTACTATAGCTACAAGAGCATCTAAAAGAGGATACAAAACAGGACTTGGGAGTTCACACTACCTCTTGTTTGGTGATGAGGATCAGAGACGTGAAATTCCAGATTTAAATGTTGAGGTTCTTCCTGACTTAAATGTGGATGAGTATCCTATCAGTCAAAATGCACCATCTGATGAAAAAATTTGGATGCTAGTTTCATTTAGGAATTCGTGTTCATGTCTTATTCTAGATATTGTGTCTTTGGGAATTTAGTGTACACTATTGTTATTGATTGGTGGCACTATAAATTTATTAAATCTTATGACATTAATCTTTATGCTTATTCATGTGAGATTTGGATGGTGCTATCACCATACAGCCGCTGAAATGGATGCATACACACTCTTCAGTTGAAGTTTTCTTTATTTACTATCATGGATGCATATAGACAATTCAATTCAATGCACTGTTATTTCACAATGTTCATCAGCTATTTGACAACATCCAGCAGCTATTTGAAACCATGACACAACTGGCAATGAGAAAATGCACATTTATTATGATCGGAAGCACGTACATTGATTTCATACAGAGGGAATTTTTCAAACCACATTACAAACTCCATTAGCCTGGAAATCTAGTTACATTCACTACCAGACTTCACTAGAAAAGCTTCCAAAATATCGTCTTGGTCTTATACTCTCTAGCTCCTTCTTCTACTATGGCTTCATCTTCATTCACTACCAATCTAGCTTCATATTCTACTAACAATCTAGGTACATACACCAGCAAACTTCACTAGAAAAGCTTCCAAAATATCTTCTTGGTCTTCTTTTCTCTAGCTCCTTCATTCTGCACTTTTCCTTCTTATTCACTCCCATCTTCTTCTTTGTAGTTGTTCAGAAACGTTTCATTCAAATTCAACAAAATTAGATGAAACTAAAACCCAAAGTACTACTTGCACTGGTATCTTATTATTCAGTATCGATTAATTTAGCATTCAGATCAGTGATACAATATCCATTATTATTCAGTATCCAACCGAGGTGCTTAAGTTTCAAATGAATTGTTAAACTGAACTTTATCAGTGCTACATTGATTTCACTAAACTTTAACAGTGAAGGCTGAAACTAACAATACAGATTTCTGAGTTCATGGATCAGTGCCTTCATGCATAGAATGCAAGTGATTGTCTCACTTCCTACCATTCATTTCTTATGCATCCCTAATTTCAGTACATAGCTTGGTGTTGATCAACCTAAGATGGGATTGTTACAAACAATAGAAGAATTTCTAAATTAAGAGGTAAAAATACCAGCAGATTAGAAGAGGAACATACGATTTCTTGCCTCACTGTAGCGGTCGCCACGCCGCACAAGGATTTGGAAAAGATGGCCTTGTAGACGGTCGCCGATTCCTAGCGTCGAGGTTGCCCTGCAGACGGCCACCGATTCCTAGCGCCCTGACGTGGATGCCCTTGTCCACGCAGTACCCCCTCAGCTTCTTCTGTTGCCAGACCCGACTCTGGAGGAGATTCCTCTTACTGAAGGCTTTGCCGGAGGGACGGGAGCACGAGGCGCGGCTGGCACTGCGTGCACCAGAGCTTTGTCGTGACGAACACCTCCTCCCGGGACGCCACCAGCCCACGCCACAGCGCCTCCGCGAGGGCGTCACCCAGCAGCGGCTCCGTCCCGTACATGGCGGCCATGTCGAAGTGGCGGAACCCCAGCTCCAGCCGTGACCACCATGTCCCTGATGGTCTATCCAGCAAGGTGAAGGGGACTATGTTCAACGAGTCCTCGCCTCTCCCCGCCGTATTTCATGTCGCCAATGCTGCCCGCTCGGGTTGACTATGTTCAGTCGCGAGGGAGGGGGGAGATAATGTGAGGGGTGCAAGTGAGAGAGGGAGTCTTCATAGGACGTAAGTGCAAAGTACTATGGAGCTGACTTGTTTCAGTACATGGCCTCGTTCCTGGTAAGTTTGGACCAATTTGTTTCGGTTGAACGAGTTCTGAGACGGCGGAATCGACCCCTGCAACTTGTGGGACTAATTTGTACAAACTGTGCAACTTGTGGGACTAATAAGGGTGTTAATACCTCTAAATATTAAAAGGGAAAATGTTAAAAATGGCATATATTCAATGATAATGTAAAATTGGAGATATTGCCTTCTTTCGAGCGAAACATGATACATGATCAATCAATGGTGTAAAACGGGGCGTGGTGGTCTTTTTTTTTTTGGATAGATACACCACACATAATAGATGGTGTAAATCGGGGGTTACTAGTACTGCAAAATCCTTTTTATATCTCATCAAAATCCTTTTTATATCTCATCGTGCTCTCAAAAAAAAAAAACATATCTCATCGAGTCATTGTACAAGTCGTAGTCTGCTTGTCAGATGTCGCTAGTAACCGGTTGAATCTGTTCGTTGGGGGCGTGCGATTGGGTTAGAATTAGGTCGCGAGGCGGCGCCGGCATGGCTGGGCAGGACAAGCGGATATCGCCGCCGACGCCGGCGGTCAACGGCGAGCCCGGCGCCAAGAAGGCGAGGTCGCAGCAGGCCCTGGCGCCCGTGGTGAAGCAGGAGCCGCGACAGGATCATGAGCGCGAGGAAGGGGAGGTGGCCCGTAGCGACGCCCCGGTAGCGGCGGCCGTGGCCGTGGCGGCGTCGGCGGAAGCTCTGGTGGCGTTAGCGCCGGGCCCGACGCCGCAGATCGACATGAGGTTCGACCTGACGCTGTTCCACTGCCAGGCCTGCCTCCTCCCCCTCAAGCCGCCCGTCTTCAAGGTAATCATCATCGTAAGATCTGCTCGCGATCTAATAGAGAGAAAACCGTCGCCTTTTCTTTTTTCCGATCTTGAATAGATTTCGTCTGCGTCGCAGTGCGAGTCCGGGCACGTGATCTGCTGCTTCTGCCGCCCCGGCCACGGCGAGGTGTGCGGCCCGGCCGACATCCACTGCGGCGAGCTGGGCGCCGTCGTCAGCGCCGCCAGGGTGCCCTGCGCCTACAAGTCCTTCGGCTGCGACCAGTACGTGGTCTACCACGAGGCGGAGCAGCACAAGCGCGCGTGCCCGCGCGCGCCCTGCTCGTGCCCGGAGCCCGGCTGCGCCTTCAAGGGCACCCTGCCTTCGCTCCTCGACCACTTCGCCGCCGTCCACGCCCGCCCCATCATCGCCGTCCGCTACGGCCGGCCCTGGAACCTCAGCCTGCCGCTGGCGCAGCGCTGGCACGTCGTCGTCGGGCAGGAGGACCAGGCCGTGTTCCTGGTCACGCTAGGCGACCTCGGCGCCGCGGCCGCCGCCCTGTCGCTGGTGTGCGTCAGGGCGGACGGCGCCGCAGCCGCCGCCGGAGCGCCCCAGTTCTGGTGCAAGCTCTCCGTGGAGCACCCCGGCGGGGACAAGGACAAGGTGGTCCTCATGGCCTCTTCGGTGGGCAGCAGCGCGCTCTCCAACGGCGCGCCCATGCCGGGGCAGGGGATGTTCCTGGGCGTGCCGCAGGAGCTCATATCCGGAGAAACGCTCGCGGTCAGCGTCCGCATCGATCAGGTCCACGCTGTTGCTGATGCTGCTACTGCCGTCGCGGCCAAGACGATTCCGCCGCCACCAGTCAGGACAGCGCGGAAATTCCATTGAAAACTTTTTGGTCGTCTTGATACTTTTGCATGTTGGCTTCTCCTAGGCATTGTTAAGATGGACTGAGGTTTACAGTATTATTGTGAAATGATATCTAAACGGTTTTTAGCGTATAGATTCACTCCGAACATCTACGAACCTATATACTAGAAAACGTCTAGATATATTCAATTCACAAAGTTAAAACGTCTTATATTTTCGAACGGAGGGAGTAGCTACTACTGCTAGGTTTACAGTATTCGTTACGTTGTCAGACTGGCTGCTTGATAGTGATTGGAGAAAGCAAATGTGATGAACTCACCCTTGAGTCTCGATCTTAAGGGTAACTTGAACTCTGGGTGTCATCTTCCTCCATTTTCGGTAGCAATGACTGACACATGCAGCTCAACCATACGAGGAAGATGCGAATATTGAGGTCACAGTTCCGAATATGGAGGAGGCCGGGAAGCCAATAGTGATGAACATGTTGTAAGAGGTTACGATGGACAGACTGCCGCGCGCAGCTGATATACTGGCACAAGTTTTCAGATACACGGGATCCATCTATCAGGATTTTCACTCTTTTGTCTAGATTCTCTCGTAAAGTAGAACCCACATGTACTTTTTGAATTCATCTGAAAGTACTTCATAGATTTAGCCTGTAAAATAGAAGAACTCTACAGAAGGTTCTATCCGGACTTATCAACACATGATAAAAGGTCTTTATAGATTCACTGTTTTTACATAAAATTTAATATATTAAAAATTAGACTCGTTCGAAGAACTTGCCATGCGGAAGTCAAATATACAAACGAAATTAAATTTGCATTTATTTGTAAAAGGTATGCATTGTTTTGTGTTTGTATTAATAGGAAATGGAATCTAGAGAAAAGTCAAAAAGTAGACAGCTAGTCGGTCCCGTGCTTAGCCGAAACATGTGGCCAGCAAATCAGCAAGGCGCCGAATCAGCTTAGCGAGCTCTTTATCGATGATGGACATGATAGTCGGAGCCCTAGCGCCTCAGGCGTTGGGAGGGAAAAGGGCAACGAGGGAGATCGCATAGACGTGGCCATTAAGACGACCAGTGAAACATGTTAAGTTTTCTCAGTGGTATGCTTTAGCTCCCAAAAAGTGGATAGAAATGTGTAACGATGTAAGGTGCTCAAGTTTGCCCTGTTGTGGCTGACTTGCAGCTATAGGATATGTGTACTTGGTTCGTCTGGTCATGTGCACCTGATTTACCTAGCATCAGCCCCCCTCGAGACAGATGATGTCCTTACTCTTGCTTGGATTGGAACGTGGAACCAAGCAAATTATTAGGCAACTCGACGACTACAGTGGACCAATAAACTAGGTGAAGTTCTCCATTATTGTTATGGGCTTCTGATGTTTGTGTGGCTTTCCATTGCGAATAACTTTATCATGTAACACTTGTTGCTCTTATGAGGTCTTTGCGCATCTTATACACAAGGTATGGGGCGGTTTTCCCTCAACCGAGTAGGTGTTTTCTCCGTGTACAAGTCAGATTGGCTTCCTCTCCACCGAGTAGGTGTATTCTACGTGTACAAGTTGGATTCTAAAACATGTACAAGTAGGACCCGCGTTCTTCTTCCTAATGCCCACAAGCTTCTTGTTAGGAACCCGGTACCAACTAGATAGGGGCACGCCGTGTGGGCCCTTAGGGCATGTCTTTATTGGGTTGTATGTGCCACATAGAGTACTGTATACATATGGTAGTATGACTACTGATCATCAATGACGAGGGGTTAATTCATTAATATCCATCGTCGATGGATTTAGGTTCGAGAAATTAGGGAGCACTGGAGGTATCGATTGGCTAGCAAACAAACATATACGTGACATGAGGTTTTACCTAGGTTCAGGCCTCGAAGAGGACCTTACTCCTGCTTGTCTGCTCTTCATTATCGGGGAGTCGAAAGTTACAAGGGGTGCCTAGATGCAATCTGGCGAGGTGTATGCGAGAGTTGTGGATTGTCCTCCTCGCCGCCCCCTCCTAGCCTTTATATAGGGAGGCTAGGTCTCGGGATAACAGACCGAGTCGGTTACAGATTAGGGTTTTCCCTTCAAGTTTCTATCTACTCTTTGTCGTGTTCTTCAAGAAGGCGTACTCATGTGGACCACCCGAATCCTTACTGGGTTTCGTTCGCACCGTGGACACCTCTTGGGATGGACCGTATAGACTAATCTCGAGTACCTGTAAGGTATACCCATGTCAGTAGCCCCCGAGTGTCCATCCAAATTATAGATTCGGGTCGAGACTATAAGTCTTCGAGTGCATGGAATATAGGCTCATCCGAAGTTCTTTCGAGTGCCGCAATTTGTGTCATAGAGATTGTTGATATGCGTGTCTGATTCATCCGATAGATCGGGATCAGTAACAACACTATCTACTCAAACTCGAGTCCTCGGACTCGAATTCAGAATATTGCTCGCGTAATTCGACTCCTGCCGCGGAGGTCTTATAGAGTCGAATTCCAGTGTTTTGCTGTTAGCACTTGATGCATCCGTCAAGGCCTTTTCGTCGTGCCTGTAGGCACAGATTATTTCTGTAGAGCGCATCAGGTGTGTTGCTAGGTCTTTTGCAGGTCTTACCTTCACGATGTTAACATGGCATCCGAAAGTTTATTCACCACGGAGGTGATTCGGGTGACGTGGGATATGCTATCTCTTTGTAGGGTATGTTTAGCAATTATGAGGCGGAGTCGCCGAATACTTCGAATGCCCATGGTGCGGATGTGATCAACGCTTGTTACCATGTACAAATATCTTTTCTTTTCATAGGGTGCGCGACCAGCGCTCCCTATGGGAGTAGCCCCCAAGTGTCTATTCGAGTTGTAGACTCGAGTGGGGACTTTTGAACAATCGTCGACTGCTATCATCATTTTTATATTTTGTTGATTGTGCTTTGAGCGTTTCCTATGGGAGAAGCCCTCGAGTCCACAATCAAATCGTTAATTCGAAAGAGGGGGTTGAGATGTAAATGTCTTGTATGTTTGTCCCGACAGTTCTATGCCCTTTTAAAATATTCGGGTGCGCGACCAGCGCTCCTATTAGGAGTAGCCGTCGAGTGTTAGATCGAGTCGTAGACTTGACCAAAGACTAGATCGGTCGAAGAGTACTCCTGTTGGAGTGGGTTACTTGATGACGTCAGTGTTGACGACCTAATGAGGTCAATTGCCCGCATAAACGATGTTGATGGGACGTGATAGAGATGGGTCCCGAAGTCTGACTGGGATTTGACCAGTCACACGTAATCTTTGGTTTTAACTGCGCCTCCTTGATTCTCGCGCGCAGTGGGGAACGTGCAGCGACGGTTCGTTGTTTCCACTCCCACGTGTCTTCATTGATGTGCGCCACGCGTTGAAATGAAGTTCAGCGAGCCGTTGGATGGCATTCACTGGTGCTTAAGTAGGGTTTTGTGTGCGGTAAATTTTGCACTGATCTTCTTCCTTCTTTTGCGCACCTCTGCCATTGCCATTCTTTTCTGCTTCATCGCATCCACCGTCCGCACTACAAGGGATATTCTCAAAGCTTTTCCAAGCTATTTCCTCAGATGCCTCCGCCGCCGGAAGATAGGGAAAAAGAAGGGAGGCAATGCCGATATCGCCGCTACAGCGAAGAAGAAGGGCACCACCGCCACTGGGTCCAGCACCGCCACCACCACCAAGAAGAAGGGTTGCGGGGACCCGCGTGACCAATGGGTCATGGCGGCGCTCCTCCTTGAAGGATCCTAAGCTCCATACGCATCACGAAGATGGTATGTTTCCTGCCAAGGAAGCAGATTGCAAAACGCCTAGACCAAACTGCATTTGCTACTTTTCTTGCTAGGCGGCAGGAAGTTCGAGACATAAATACTCATAGCCAACTGCAGAATGATCTGGTGGAGCATCTGTGGAGGCTCAAAGGAGCCAGCTAGTTTGTTTATTTTCTAACCTTTTGTCATGGTATTGCCGACGAGTACGCC
Source organism: Avena eriantha (assembly GCA_910589775.1). NCBI lineage: Eukaryota > Viridiplantae > Streptophyta > Magnoliopsida > Poales > Poaceae > Avena > Avena eriantha. The sequence continues at coordinate 133,257,230 of OU342742.1, forward strand.
ATGGAGGGATCCTCACATTGCGGGTTTAGAGACATGGGGTAAGGCGAAGAGTTGGCGGGTACGAGGTAACACAGCTTACCCAGGTTCAAGTCCCACAACAGTGGCGGAACTCTACTCCTGCTATAAATCACTATAATGGCAATACACCGAGTTACAGAGATATGATCACTGTGCGAGGTGTTGCGCGTTGTACGCTGCAATCAGAGAAGTTGTGCCCTAAAGGCTCCCGCAGGACGGCTTATAAAGGCGCCAAGACCTAGGGTTTATAGGCAAAGGTCCTTGCAGGATAAGGTAAAGAGTCCTACACCTACACGAACTGGTCTTTCGTGTCCTGTACTCCAAGGCTCCGAGTATGTCGATGACTCCTGCGTAACCTTCCTTTATCCGGCATGGGCCTCCCTTCAGGATCCGTCTAACTGGGCCGCCCAGCAGGCCATAGGCCTTGCTACCAACTATGGGCCACCCGGGTTAGGCGGATTGGTGACATTCTATGAGGATACCCATATAGCATATCCCCAACAGTAGCCCCCGGAGGACTTTGAAATCTTGCGCCGTCTTGCTCGTTGATCTCTGAATATCCCGTCTAAGTGATGCCGGAAATCCGTCAAGCAATATCTCAAAGGTCTCCCAAAGAACCCTGCAATCCTCTCCGGCTTCGTAATGTAGCCGGAGATTCCTTGAGTCTTTGTTTCCAAAGTCGTATGATCTCCATCTTTGATGGAATCTTCGGACATGACCCTTCACTACAATTGTCAGGAGGATGACGTAGGGTACAGCCTACGCTACCTCGAAACTCACAGAAGCAAAGAATTAATCATTAGCTATTTTCACGTGCACGAAATCCGAAACGGTGGAGCGGCAAAAGATGGAGGACGTGGCAAAATTACCGTGCACGTTCACTTCCATGTCGACAACGCTCCATCCATTAGATCTTTTTGCACGAATCTTGACACGAGGCTTATATATTTCCACCGCAGTCAATTTATGTCTTTTTACCCGCATTCTCTCCCAGCCTTCGTCTTCCTCCAGCCTCATGACCATTCGAGCTCCTCTACGAAAACCCTAGCCAAAGCCCTTTCTTCCTCCACACACTCCTCATTGTAATGGCCTCCAGCAGCTCTGCTCCTTCTATGGCGGTGATTCCCGAGGCTATGATGGAGCCATCCTAGGGAGTTATCGTTCTGCTGGAGGGGGTGGTCGTCCTCGTCTCCGCCGTGACGGAATCCGCTGGCGATGACCAAGAATGAGCGGCGCTTGAAGCCGCTGAAGAGGAAAACGACTCCCATAAGAGGGTGTGGAGAGGTTGTGATCTCTCCGCCAAAGATCTCCAAGAGTTGATCGACGAGGGGTATCTCCCTGCGGCGGAGAAGTTCGTCTGGCGGGCGGCGCCGGCCGACGAGGTGGTCCCTTCTACCCAAGCCGAAGAGAAGGTGTACCTCAAATCTCAGTTGGTACATGGCCTAAGCCTGCCAGTCTCCGACTTCTTCCTGGATGTCCTTTGACACTTCCAGGTACTTCCCCACAACCTCTCTCCCAACAGCATCCTAGTCCTTAGCAACTTTGTAGCTTTGTGCGAAAGATATCTAGGAACAAAACCTAGATTAGATCTGTTTGTATATTTATTCACCGTCAAGAGAGTCCGTAGAGTCCAAGGACAAACTTGCGGAACTATTAGCTTCAAGATCTGGCCTAGCTGATGCTTCCCCGACATCGTAGGGCATGAGTCTTGCAAGAACTGGCAGCGCACGTATTTCTATAGGCCAGATATCCCTCTGCCAGACCATCTTGAGACCTACCCCGACTTCGTCGATGGAGCTGCCACCGAAGTGCCCGCATGGCGGACCCCAGCCTCTCTTCCCTCCGACGACGAAGCCAATCGCGTCGTAAGGCGGATCGAATGGCTCGTAGGCGGAGGTCTGACGGGCTTGGATCTTGCCATGTGCTGGTACGTTAGGTGGATCCAGCCTCTACAGCACCATGCCGAGCTGATGTGCAAGTATAGCCAAGATAGAAGGGATCCCATGCGAATTTCGCGGGATAACTTCTCTACTGACTCCATCAAGCTCCGGCTAAAGGATATCGTCAAGGTGAAGGACAAGAAGCGTGGCTTAAAGATCACCTTTGACATGTTCGATTGCGGCACATGCCCAGATGTAGATTCTGTTTGCTCGTTATATACTCTAAGGTGTTTCTCACTTGAAGTTGTGCATCTAACATTGCCATGTCCCAGCTGGTGACCTTGGCGGCAGATCAAATGGCCTCCCAGGTCTACGATCCTAAGCTGAAGCATATCCATGTGGTGTCCGATGACGACGCCTCCAAGGATTAACCAGCTCCGGCAGTGCGAAAGTGGAAGAGCTCCACCTCTAACGCTGCTGATGAGGCCAAGAAGAAGAAATCAGAGAGTGGAGTCTCCAAATGTTCCACTGCCGCCTTAGAGGCGGAGAAGAAGAAAAAGTCCACCGGCATTCCCCTCACCAAGGATCCTTCCGTGGAGTAATCGGCATTCCCCTCACCAAGGCTCCTTCCGTGGAGTAAGTACTTTCATTCTCCGGCTTGTATTTTTCAGCTCGCACCTTTTTCCAACTCTTGTACTTATACCTTGTACATTTCAGGAGGAAAGCCGGTGTTAGTTTGAAGCGATCCTCCAAAGATGTTGGAGGGTCAAAAACATTTGTGACATGTTGACCAAGGTTGCGTCCGCCAAGCCCTCTCCCGCCACCGCTCCCCTACTCCTGCCGCCATTCCCTCTATTGGTCCCGGTGGGCCGTCATCTCCCGCCATCCCTGAGACCTCCACCATGGAGATAGATATCAATCCAAACCTTGATGTCTCAGGCTCTGTCGAGGCAGACGTTGCTCCCAGCAGCCAGGAGACGTAGGAGAGCACCTCTTCTAAAGTGGCTAAATATCCGGCTAAGGATGCCACCGAGAAGGGGAAGGAAGTGGACGAGGTGGACGTGGAAGCTACGATTGAGACGAGGGCCTCCGTGCCATCTACTGCCTTGAAGGTGTAGGAGGCAGCTAGGGCTTCATCCATGCCTCCGGCTTCAACCTCTCCATTGGATGCGACTCCTCCGACGTTGAGCCTAGATGATCTGATCAAGCAGGCCGACGCAATCTATAAGAATGCTCAGACCTTTCATGATTCCTACGCTCATCTGGCCAACAATCTCAGGATCATTTCCATCATAAGTTTTTTGAACTTCACTTGCTTTACTTTGTGTAGAATATCCCACTGTAGCCCCCGAGCTCTTAGGCGGATAAGTCAATAGTTATTGGCCAGAGTGCTCTAGAGAACTAAGCGTAGAACTTGTCCGTGTAGCCCCCGAGCGTTTAGTTGAAACTAAAAAGTTCCGAATAGATGCTCTAGAGAAACTAGCTTACTTTATAATCTTGTACTATATCCCCCGAGCGTTTAGTTGAAACTTGAATAGTTCCGACTAGATGCTCTAGAGAAGCTAAGCATGCTTCTATCATGTGCAGAATGAGAATAAACGGAGGATAGCCGCCAATGAGACGTTTGCTGCTCTTCGGAAGGAGATGGACCTTGAACATGGTAAAACCAAATTCCTGAAGGAACAGATCAAAAATAGCCAGAGTCTGTTTCCTACGACAGCTCCTTGCTTTCCCATTGAGTCATTTCTTCCGTCTTCTGATATCACTTTCTGATTTCCGTCTTACAGAAGCCATTGCTAAGGCCAAGAGCATCGTCGAGCAATCCAAGCATATCCAGGAGCTCGATGATGAAAACAAGATTCTGAAGAAGGACCTGGCCGAGGCCGTCAAGGGCCATGAGGCAACGATGAAGGCTATGGAAGAGTCTGCGGACGTCGAGATGTAGCGCTTGAAGGATGAGATTGCACAGCTCAAAGACCAGAACCAAGCTACCAAGGAGCAAAATGCTAGGAGTCTTGAGATGTTCAAGTTAGTCTAGAAGGAACACGATGTCTTGGCAGAGACATGCATGCAAGCGGAACTGAGCATCTTTGGTAACCTTTCTCCATCTTGGTCTTTTCTGTAAGTTGGACAACCATTTTACTTGTTTGTACTCTTGGTCCTTGTGTTTTGTGCAAACCATAGCTCCCATTGTCTTAGCCAACTTGGGTGAGGGTGCTCCAAGTTCCAAGGAACGCATGATTCTGTAGGGGTTCCGCGTATGAAAACAATAATTTTTACCCTACGCCCTTGAACCCGTGATGCTGCCAGGACCTATCTATTAGTAATACAGTACTGGGAGGGGCTTTTCGCGAACTTACCCTTGAAGACCGAAAAGCGTTGTCAACGCTCAGGAGAGCGTGGTTGATGTAGACGAGCCGAAGCCGACCTCAAGGTCGTGATAAAGTCCTTGCGCTCCTTTGGATCCAACGACTTGAGTGCCTCAAGTGCGACACCTCGCGGGGAGTTACACATGTCCGGTGCCTGACAATGACTCCCGCTTCCCCGATCCAGCAGCAGTTGCGGAAGTAGAGCTCCTAGATCCGAATCCCGTAGCGCGACGGTGCTCCACGGTGAAGATGTCTCTCGTTCGCGCAGTCCGAACTTGGGACCATGGTCACGAGAGAGAGAGAGAGAGAGAGAGAGAGAGAGAGAGAGTATCAATTGGAGGTCTTCCCAAAAGTGAGAAGACCTTTATTGAATATTGTGTCTATTTATCTGGCCAAATACCCCCACAATATACAGGGGGAGGGGAGGTACTACCTCCGTCAAAGTCCCGGGGTGGGACTAAGGGAGAGGGAGAGGGGGGCAGCTGCCGATCGGCCCTAGTGGGCCCGCACGGGGGGTGCTTGGCCTAGCCGGCCATCCCCTTGCCCCTTCTCCCCTCTTTCGTTTTCCTAATGGGCCCTCTTCCCTCCGGAATTGGCCCATTAAGCCTTTTGACCATTTAATTGATTTTCTCTTTTATTAAATAATTATGAATAAATGATTAAATCAATATTTAACATTCATTCATATATTATTCAATCTCCATGGCTATGGAACACCTTCCACCTCCACTCTGGACATCCTCTGGACTTACCGAAACCCTTCCGGTTTTCTCTCTACTATTCTTCAGCGATTCTTCCGATCCTATAAACACTCTCTAAGCATCATCAAACCCTTAAGCGTCCCTATGGTTCGGGAACACTCCAGACATGGTTGTGACACTCCGGGACCAATGATCAACGGAGGGACCTGGATGGCCATGTGACCCCTGTGCGTTCCACAAGATCTTTCATCATTTGAATCGGGACGGTCGTGTCTTATTCCCTTTGTCTCTCGATACTTGCATTGCCCGAGATCTGATCAATGACATCACCATGTCGTGTTCAATATCGTTACCGAACAATGCTACTTGACTCGTTCCGACAAGTGATATCCCTGTGATCAAATCACACGCTGTGTAGCTATTGGAAATAACCTCTCCGAGTCGGCCCTTGAGTATCTTTCTGTCACGTGGACGGACAAATCCCGCTCTTGACATATATTGCCTCTACGGTTTCCTCTCGGTACCTAAACACACCTTTATAACCACTGTATTACCAAGTTCCACTTGATGTCATCTAAGCACTCTCGGAAGAGACAGTGATTGATATAGCCTCACGGTCTAAGGAATAGTCTATGAGGATCCATTTCTAATCATCGTAACTTGAACTTCGTGACATGATCGGATCACGATGTTTAGGTTGGGTATTGGTTCATCATCTCATTCTCAGAATGAGTTGACTCCATTTCCAACTGGTATAAATGCCACATGATCAGGAAACTTGATCATCTCTTGACCAATGAACCAGTGACTAGAGTTTCACTGGGAACCCCTGGTTGTTTATATATCACACGTGTATTGATGTTTCCACTCAACACAGTTATAGCATGATATAAAACTTAATCATAAACTTTATGAAATATGATAATAGTCCTTATTACTATTTGTCTCTAGGGCATATTTCCAACAGTCTCCCACTTGCACTAGAGTACAAATAAACTAGCTGCATTTGTTCTTAATCATTGGCAGCATATATCCGGTACCCTGAACATGCTTGCTCATGAAGAGGTTGAGTCGGTCTGTACTTTACAGTCCCAAATCCTGTGCAACTTGCTAATGTCACCTTGATTGACATTAATACTTTATCATCGCATGATAACATATGTGTGTATGCATCGTCACTATGGCAGCAGAACGAGGCATGATTCCAGGAGCCTACAGTGACTTTAGATTAACCTCGAGGGCTTTCTCATGGGCATTGTTCCCTGGGACACATCATTCTACGTTAAAAGCGAACTAGCCCACCCATAACATTATACAACACTTTAGATGGTACCCTTATCTATTATTATAAATGTAATCATCGAAACACTAGTGCACCCTATGCAACTTTTGATGTTTTTGTTCACCTCGCTTCCTACTTGACTTAAATCGGTATTTACAGGAGTTTCCAACATATTCCCTTATAACTAACCCTTTATGTTTTATGATATGTCATCCTTTATGGATTTGGAAAATATGTCCGCAGTTCTCTATTAGACACTGCGGACAAACTTGGGCTCAACATTCCGTGATTCTAACTTAATCACTTTTAAACGTTCCTTCTTGGATCATATATTATGTTAAGTTAACATCATGGTTTTCTAAGATAGAACCTATGTCTCAACATAGTGGATGATGATCATCCTTTTCTTTCTTTCAACCATTAATGTTAAACTTAATGCTATTCCTAACTTGAGTTATTAAGGACTAGTTCCTTAATTAACTTCTATTATGAAACCCTTTTCAGAATCCCTTAAGGAATACAACATAATATCATAATACACTTATTATCAACTTCTACACCTTATAAATCATTATTTATCGGTACTTCCTCTTTTATTCTTAACACACTTAAGAATCACTCTATAAGCTCCCACACAAAATATGTTCCTAACATATTTGGGTATGAGTTACTACTCTTACTCAAACTATGTTCCTACATATTTGAATTTGAGACTTATATTGCTCCCACTCAAAAAATATGTCATTCGCATATTGTTTTAGGAAGACTTTTATAGCTCCCACTCCATTTCATGCAAATTGCATATCTACTCATTATTTGAATAACTTCAAATCCTTTGATCAAATATCAAAGTGAGAGATTTACTATGCGACACTAGTACTTTTGCTAGTTTTAAATCCACTAGACATTAAGCACACATGAATCAAATTCATTTGAATTCGTCCAATACTTGAGAAAATTGTGCTTTTGTCATTCACCCCCTTTTCCACTATGGCTTTGCAGTCATTTGGGAAAATTCAAGTAACCCCTTTTACTTGTGAGATTCAGCAACGAATTGCTTTCTAATCTCAAGAGAATTTTGCTTTGGGATTTCTCATAATTTTAGTTTACCATTATTTCCTTCGTAGTTCGTAGGTATGTCATATTCTGGTAATCATGAAAAACAATTCACAAATGTCTCCATACAAGCTATGGGTTACATTTTGAATCCTAGTTTATGTAGTGAAAACACCAGTGGGGAAAACACAATGATCATTATCATTGGTTCTTTCCTTTGTGAAGAGAATCATTCAGGAACATTTTCCGTTGCGCTTCTCAACACTCTGGTGCAGGGTTTTGAATTCTCATCGTGTTTTTCACTATGTTCCATTTGCTCCATAATCTAGAAATATCACTAAAAGTGAACTTTCTCAAGAATGCACCAAAATCCAAGCAATACAAGTTTTGCTTCTTTTGGTTTCAGCTATGGATTTCGTATTCAAAGTTTCCAATGAATACTCTACATGGACTTATTCATTATTGTTTTGGTTATATCGAATAACCCCAAAACTTTTACAACGATCCATACTAGATATGGAGGTGCTTGCACGAATTCAGATGGTTCACTATATATTCTAATTGAGTGCTAACTATTTCTAACTAATGGTCTCTACATCTACACTACAACGATTTATTTGGTGCCATGTATTCACCCATTTTGATATCTAATATCATATTGTGATGCTTTGCATTTTGACGTTTTAAAATGCTTTGCATTCCACAATTTCTTTTATGCCAATCTTATAAAGTTGAATTTCATTACTCTTGATCAAATCGTAGTAATTAGATTCTCTTTTATATTTATACCCTTTGTTGATGAAACACTTTGGTCATATCAAATAGTTTCATAGTTATGTTTCCTTTGGTAAACTTCTTTACACATTTAAACAATCATATGATGATAATTACCATTTGTCAAAACACAATACATCGAATATGTATTTACTTTAACAATTCATTAAACACTTTATATTCAAGTAATACACGGTGTTCAAGTTATTTTGCCGAACTTAGGCATGATTTATATGTGATAAGAAATCGAATGTATTTCACATATTATCATTATAACTTTGAATTTAAACAATGGTTTCATTCAAAATGAATATATCATTAAGTTGGGTATTTTAAGGCATTTCAATATTTTACAAATGTTCATGTATTATCAATTAGTTTCAAACAACCAGGATAATTCACATATAATCAAACAAGATATGAACACAAATAGAAATCATTCATAAAAGTGAAACAACTATTTGTTACAAACTGATATGAATAACCGTCTCACAAAATGTGAGACACACTAAAGAAGTTCACAATCTTTTGATTACAATAATCATCCTTAAACATAAACTAAATGATAAATGATAAATGTTGAGGGAGAGTGTCGTTGGCCATCATCATCATGCTTGCCATCAACACGCAACGTCACCTCCTCTCCAGCAAGCACCTCTCATGCAGAAGGACCTGTTTTCAGTAAAATAGAACAAGTATCAAATATACTTAACACTGCAAATGTGTTTGCAAGATTATAACATTTATAAAATTGTATATCAAATATATACCTTTGTCATCGATGACCTCTCAGATGATTGGTTCCTGAAATGTAATATGAACTCTTGGAAATTCAATGTTTCCGTATCACCACTCATAATGCAAGTCCTGACTTGTGCTTGGTTGCTTGGTGGCAGCAACCGCAGCACAATGCCATTTGCAAAAGATCCCGTAGTCCAGCTATCCAGGAAGTATGCAGGCCTCATGTACACATCCTGCATGCGCTCCAAGTGGTCGTCAAGTGATGAGTTCTCCTCCATCATAATGGAGAGGAAGTCTCCCATCATCTCATGCTCCCATATGCGTGCTTGTTGTTGGGAATATGCCCTAGAGGCAATCATGTATGATGTTATTCCCAATGTATTCATAAGGTTATTATCCATGTATGAACTACTGATATGTATCACTGAATATGTGATTCGATTGTGGAACTACATATTCATGTTGTTCATACTAATTGTCCTTGGTCATTGAGGTTGTGTTGGACACACAACTTAGACTAATGTGAAAGTCGGCAGATGACTCGGTTCCACTTGTCATGGGCATGGAGATGCTATTTCGACTTACACGGACTCGACTAAAGAGTTTAGTGAGTCGGACTGACCCATATTGAGATGCAACGAACAAGTCGTCATTTGCATGTCTCAATCCATGTAATCCTTAGACCTGAAGTTATTGCACAGTCCGAGTTGAGGATCGCCGACTTAGGTTCTGTCAAACGTTGTTCCATCACTTGGTAGTTATAAAGGCGGAGTTCGGATCGACTGAGAATCAAGCTGCGTGATGTGGATAACCGAGATGGAATTTTGCCCCTTCATTTGGAGAGATATTCTCTGGGCCCTCTCGGAAGATATGATTTGGAAAGCATGGCCATGCGTGACTCGGTTAAGTGTTAACCGAGGCGACCGACTAAGAGTTAGTCGGATGAATCACTTATCTCAGATCAAGAAAGAGAGTCGAACTATTTAAGGGATGAAGATTATTTGCCTATAGTTCGACAAGGTATATCGTGAGGCAAAAGGGACTCAGACGAAAGTCGCACTGGAAGGTATCTCGTCATGATTCTTTGGTACTTGGGAGTTAGCATGTTCTGCTAGGAGCCGCTACCAACTGATCGGTCACGAGTCAGACTCGGATCGTGTCCGGGTCACCATGAGCCTGTCGGGTCACACACTTAAGAGCAGGAGCATATTTGGGTTGGACCCAAAAAGGAAACGGACAGAGTCAGTGAGTTGGACTCGCAGTGACTAATATAGGCCTTTTAGTGAATGGGCCACAAGTGAGTGGAGCCCACTTCCACTCCCTATATAAGCTGGGGCGCAGGTGCTTAGAGCACACGGTTAGGTCACTCCATGTGTTGGAAACCCTAACTCCAGTCCAGTCTTGTTGCCGCCGTACCGGACCTAGCAGTCCATCGCCGGCGCTCCTCCTCGTACGTGTGGATACTGGCGGAGGTGTTGTACGTTCAGCACTTCAACGATCGTAGATCGGAACGGATCGTGAGGACTGCACTGCATCAAGCGACGTGCTTCATCTATTCCACAACCGCATGTCTAGTGGTAATTCTCGTGGCCTACTACCTCAGCTAGATCTTGGGTTCACTGCGTGGGAAAAAGTTTTATTTTCTCTGCGTGGCCCAACAGTGGTATCAGAGCGTTAGCTTCTGGTTTTAGGCTTGAGATCGTGCATATGTGATTTGCGGTTGGCGTTAGATTGGATCTAATTGCAGTTTTGGTGGTCGATCTATGAGATAGATCGGTTTTGTACAAAGGTTATTGGATCAACTGTACTCGGGGGAATGGATGACCTAGTTTCCGTGATCCAACTGCTAAGGTCGTGGAAGGACATACCCCTACCGGTCGACTTTCGCCATTGGGGTAGACTGTGACACGTAAACCCAGATGCGGTGATCAAAGATCAAAGAGTTTGGTCGAATCGGAGTCGGATTGGAGTTGGGTAAAATTGTTTCATCCGATGATGAAATCCTTGTCCAAAATGCAGATGAGATCTGCGTTTTTCGGAAGCGGGACCGTCGGCTTTGCCCTGTCGTAGCGCCTTAGATGTCATTGCGAGTTTCACAATGATGGTAGATATCGTATCTATGCATAACTTGTTTTTGCAGGATGATGTTGTGAATGGTATGGCTTATGTGCACGTGATGTGTGTAATCCATACGTGATCTGTGTATCACGGTTTTTGTCAGCCAGCTGGAGCCTAGGTGTTGTCACTTTATTGTATAACGACCTGCGTGTCGGATTCTCTATGTAATTGACAAGTACAAGCTAGTGTAGTTGTTTGGAGAACAAGGATGGCATGCAAGTCGGTGTACAAGTCGGCTACATGGAGTAAGACGACACGTGACAAGAGTTGACACGAGTCGGATTACAGGTTTTGTGGAGATGGAGATCGCCATGAAGAGAGCCATACCATTTCACATTATAATTGCTTTATTTTGTGTTATTGCTATGTCTCTGTTTTACCTCTATTAGATAGTTGGTAGAAAGTAATCCCTCAAAGAAGGTCTAGTCGGTTTCCCCGCCAGTGCTGCACCATCACAAGTCGGACATTTTTGGTAGTGGGCTCATAAAATTGAGGTACTATCAATTCTTTCCGACTAGGTGGGTTCAAGTCGGACTCTTACAGCGGAAGCACTCGGTAATCTAGACGGGTCTATCACAATGGTTGTGGGACTCGGGGAAAAGTCGAGTGGGAGCCGGGGCATGTGATGCCACCCATCCAACAGGAGTCGTATGAGATACGATTGACAAGGAGTTGTCTACCTAGATCACTTGACGGCTAGCGGTGATGCTAAAACTCAATAGTCGACTTGCTTATTTAGGGTCCTGAATTACTAAGTAACCATCGGAGGGGTGTTGGTTCTAGTGGGAGCATAAGTATTAAAGTGTTTAATATGCTTGCTCTTTTATGGATACATGTCTTAAGTGTTTTGCATATTTTTTCTGTTGTAGATCAATGGCACCTAGTAGTCTCCCTCAGATTTCCAGTTTTGCTTTGAGAACCATCTTAGAGAAAGATAAGATAAATGGAACTAACTTCACCAACTGGTATCGTAATCTGAGAATTGTTCTCAAGCAAGAAAAGAGGGACCGTGTCCTAGACAACCCACTTCCAGCTGAGCCGGATGTGAATGCGACTATCGCAGCCACCAATGCCTACCGTCGGATTTGTGATGAATCCACGGAGATTAGCTGTCTTATGCTTTCTCACATGGAACTGGACTTGTAGCAGCAGTTCGAGAATGTTGAGGGCTACAATATGATCGAAAGCCTCAAAAGTATGTTCCAGGCTCAGGCAAAGACTGAGAGGTATCAAGTCTCTCGGGCTTTGTTGAGATGCAAGCTTAAGGATGGTGATCCACTGAGTCCGCATGTGATCAAGATGGTTGTTTACGTGCAGTCTCTGGAAAGGCTTGGCTACCCCATTAGCGAAGAGTTCGCTACGGACATAATTCTAAACTCTCTTCCTAGTCCGTATGGTCAGTTCATATTGAACTACCACATGCATGGTATAGGTAAGAAGCTCACTGAATTACATGGGATGCTTAAGCAGGCTGAGGCGGATCTCAAGAAAGGTGCCAGTCAAGTGTTGATGGTACAGAATAAGGCTAAGTTCAAGAAGAGTTCTTGGACTAAGAAGAAGAAGGCTAAGTCGGGAGGTAAGGCTGAGGACCCAATCCAAAGCGCTTCCTTAGGGACTAAGCCATCTCCTGCAGCCGGATCCACTTGCTTCTACTACAAGGCGGATGGCCACTGGAAGAGGAATTGCAGCAAGTATCTGGCTAACAAAGCCAAGAGTGGAGGTGTGACTTCCGGCTCAGGTATGCTTGCTTGCAATGTTATAGACATTTATCTTGCTGATGCACCTGGTAGTTCTTGGGTATATGATACCGGATCAGTTATTCACATCTGCAACTCGTTGCAGGGACTAGTAAGAACTAGGAGCATGGCGAGAGGTGAGGTTGACATTCGAGTCGGCAACAAAGCGAGAGTCGCTGCGTTGGAAGTCGGCACAATGCAACTCATTTACCTTCTGGATTCTTAATGGAGCTGAATAGTTGTTATTATGTTCCAGTGCTTAGTCGAAACATTATTTCTGCCTCATGTTCGATGAGACAAGGCTATGAGTCGAATATTAAGAATAATGGTTGTTCTTTATATTTGAATAATATGTTCACGGCTTTGCACCTGTGGCGCCCCGCAAAACCACTACTAGAAAATCGCGTTGTTTTTTTGTGTGCATTGCATCGTTATGACCGCATGCTCATATCATCATGCCACCTTGCATTTGAGCATCGTCATGTCATCTTGCATTTGTTTGCATAAAACTATTTTCGAAAAGTCTGTTTTTGTTTTCTAAACGCCCCGTTATTATTTCAAATCAAAATCCGGGTCTCCGGAATATTTTGTTTTGTCTACCAACGGTTTACAAAAGCCTCGTTTTTAATAAAAAAAATATTTAAATTATTTTTGGGAGGCAGCCAGCCCGGCCCGAAAGCCCAGCCGGCCACCTCCAGATAAAATCCTACCTACCCCAGAACACCCAACCCTTTTCTACCAAATACCCTACCCCTATTTTCTACCCAGCCTCCATCCACCTCACTCCCACCAATCGTCGCCTGCCACCTCACCCCACCTGCCACCTCCTGGCCCACCTGGCACCACACCGCCGCCACCCCTCCACACAGCCGGCCACCACCCCACGCGCCAACCGCACCTCACCTGGGCACGCCACCCACTCCCACCTGCCGCCTGCCACCAGCCTGGACCCCCCACCGACCTATTTCCCGCCCGCGCGCGCGCCCCCATGCGACCCGCACGCGGACAACCGTCCTGGCCCCACCACCTGCGCCTCCCCACCACTCCGCGTCCCCTCCACGCAATCCCCGTCTCCCTCGATCCGTGCCGCCCACCTCGCCTCGCAGCGCGACGCCGTCCCGCCCCGGTCGTCCCCCTCGCCGTCCCCCGCCGCGGTCTTCCCCGCCGCCGACGCCTCGTCCCCGCGCCTCCTCTTTGCCGTCCCCCTCACCGGCTCTCCCCGCGCCTCTCTGTTCCTCGCCGTCTCCAACGCCGCCCCGCGGAGCCGCGCCCGCCTCCACCCGCTCTCCGGCCGTCCCCTCCTCTCCCCGCATGCCGTGGAGCTCCACACGCCAGCCGCCATCGCCTACCCCGCCGCCAGCATTCCCTCTCCTCTGCCCCAACGCTGCCGGCCGCGCCCCCGACCTGCAGCTCCGCCCTCTACACCCCGCGCGGCCCGCGTCGTCCTCCGTCCGCCCCGGTGGTCCTCGTCGTCCGCCCCGCTGGTGCTATGCCGCCGCCGTGCTCCTCCTCTTCCGCGGCACGGACCTCGTCTCCTCCCTCTAGCCGCCGTCGCCAGCGGGCCCGCCATCCTCTGCTTCCATCCCCAAGCTACCTCGTGCCTACCCGCGAGTGCCGCCACCTTCGGCCGCGCTTCCACCGCCCGTCGGCCTCCTCGCTCCGCTGGTCGCCTCCTCCCTCACCGCCGGCCCGGCCTCACCGCCGTCCTCGTCGTGTCCGCTGCACTGGACTCCACGCAGTACCGCCGAGCCGCCGTCCTGTGCGCTTCGCCCAGCCCCACGCGAGCTGCCGCGGTCGACCTGCTGCCTCGTGCATAACCTCCCCAGGAGGGCACCGGTTGTTTTATTTTGGGTTGTTATCTCACTTAGTTGGTTGTACCTCTACCTGATAGGGCTCACCTGTACCAGGGAATCAGATCGAGATGTCTTATGTTGCTGCTACTCGGCTGTCTCCTGAATGCTTGGCTAAGGGGTGTGACACTAAAATAACGACGAGTATGCTACCTCTGCTCCGGCACCGACAAGATCTCCGTTCGCCCGCGTGTGCCATAGGACGCCATGCCAGCAAGACCGAGCCAACAGGAACCCAAGATCGACAACGACGAGAACCGTGCCCGGTGCCACTTGTAAGACCATCGACAAGATCTCCTTCCTGGTTTGGATGGAACCACAAGATCTACATCGGACAAGTACGACGACCACCGGAGCAAGTTTGACATCGAACAAGGTCAGTTCGACAAGATCGCCACCGGAACGCCAAGTTCTTCTACCCGAACGCCAAGACCGACTCGATGGCGCGGTCCCGATAAGATCTTCGCGACGACAAGATCGACAGCGACCAGGGCGAATCCGATGCCCCCCCCCCCCCGATGCCAAACCAAGTCCTTCTTCCTGGTTTCTGAACCTCGCCGGCCCTGTCGAACCCTGAGACCGGACCCCCGGAACCAAGATCTTCCGAACCCAGATGTGTGCCCCTAAGCCCCTATTTTTCTAATATGACATTATCAACGGTCGCATATTAATTGTTCATGCATGCATACCTGTCTGTGGGTTTGGGGGCATTATGCCGATTCACCTCATAATTAAATATGGAGACCATATGCGGGCTATTTTTGTCTCATATGGCCCCCATTTAAATTTGTGCAGCGAACCGATGCCATGTTTTGTCTTGTTACAACAACATTTAATTTGCGGGGTAGTTAAACAACTTGAACCATGTAATTAAATGTCGGGACCCCGGTTCCGCTTAATATGGCCTAATTGCACCGCATCTGCATCATATCATAATCATGCCGGATCTTCTGCCGTAGTATTAAATATTGCATCCAGTGTTTCTTCTAGTGTTTGCTTCTTCGCGGATTAGGCCGATGAGTTGATGCGAGTGTCGACAAGTTCTCCGGATATGAATCTCCGGCAGTGTTTCCCAGGCGAGAACCTCTCCCCCTTCTACCTATTTTGCATTTATAGTCTTTATTTCTTCCTGTTGATCTATTGCTATCTGTGACGTGATGCTTTAGTTTCCGTGCACCAGTTATATCCCGTGCAGCCTCTATATTGCCTTGGAAACCTCCTATTACCTGGGTTTGGTAGATAGCTGGCCTTGCGAGTCGTAGTTGCTTGCTCAGGTGCGAACTCGTGTTGTCGAGTACCCCAGTTGTTGGTATGCTGGCAGATGTTTATGGTGGAGCTGTTTATTGGTGGAGTTGATCATGACTTTAAATACAACTACTAAAATGCTAGAGATAACTAATGCAGAGGCATCGGTGGGCAATAGGTGTTATTTGGTTCTTCCACGCTCACTTGTGTCCCATAGGACCCTGAGTACTTGATACCTGTTCCTTGATTTTTCGCACTATCCACATCCGGGAGGCCTTATGGACCCCCCTGAGCCAGAGCTTGATTCATTTCTATTTCTTGGGGCCACAAAGTAGTTTGGGGCTTTATTACTATCCTGTACCTATGCCATGCTTTACTGCTTTATTTACGATTGTGCGTGGAGCACCTGTACTGTTTTGGATTGCGCCACGTTTTCGCGGTATCGACAAGCCCAGTCACACTTTCGGGTTCCCTATCGTTTACAGCCGTCGTCGCAAACCCTGGGTTCATTCCGGAGCCGGCCAACTTCGTTGCGGGTAGCTTAGTGGGGTGGCCCCCTGAAATATTTCTGAATCCTGTGATTGCTTTGTCGTGAATGCCTCGTTGGGTTTTGAGTTGGTTTTTCCGAGGTTGATCGAGTGTGTGTTGCTATTTGTGCACCCCTGCAGGGTAAAACTTTCTTAAAGCCGTGTCCGCGGTTATGGACGACTTGGAGCACAGTATCTCGATCATAGACAAGCATAACTAAAGTAGTGTTATAAATTTGACTTAATATGTGACTAGTAATCAGCTTCACTACAATGGAATGGATAATAAAATGCCAACAACTGGTGGATCTGTGGTGATCTGTGTCCTACTATACCTATCTAGTAAGTATTGCAACTCCAATGGAGTGTGATAAAAGTGCCAACCACTGCTGGGTTTTGGGATTCCTCAGGACAATTATATCTGACTAGTAAATGTTCCAACTACCACGGAATGATTAATTAAAACTGCCCACTACTTATGCTATCAGGACGGCCCAAGCTATCTATATCTGACTAGTAAGTGCTTCAATTATAATGGAATGAATAAATCTGCCAACTGTGTGAGTTCCTTGGTCCAACTTCCTCGTTTGGTCTCGAGGGGGAAATACCAGGATGGGTTTGTTTGGTGTCAGCTTCAGGTTGGATCAGAATAGGTCTTTCTTACCCCTCTCTAATAGCCGCCAGTGATACTGAGTCTCTATAGGTTGTTTAGTGCCGCTGCGCTGCCGCTTCAGCCCACCATACCTATGTAGGCGAGAGTCGCCGAATTCTAGCCTCGCCGTGTACTGGCCTTAGTACTGACGTCGTTAGCAGGGTTACCCTTCCGGCTTGGCCTGGGCAGGGTTATGGACGCCATTGGTTATTCTCCAAGGCTCTTAGCCCCATTTGCATCTTGTCCATAGTCGGACGCTCTATCGTTTTCAAGGTGATTTGGATCTTTGTATTGTATATCTATATTCTTGACTCAGGGAGTCACTGTTGTATATATATCTGTTCTGTGGGTCCCATCGAGGACTGTTGTGTAATGTTATTACTTCGTTTTCCACCCGCACGAAAGTGCCTGGTGGGCATCCTTGAATCGTTTCTATGCGGGTTTGGCGGAAAGGGCTAAAACTTGCATAGGGCCGATTTGAGGGTGTTACAGCACCCATCCAGGACGGGTTATTTATTTTGAATCTTGAAGGTGGATCTGTCTATAACATAAATGTGAAAAGGTTGAAACCAAATGATCTGAATATGACTTACTTTTGGCATTGTCGGCTTGGTCATATAAGCTGGAAACGCATGAAGAAGCTCCATGATGATGGACTCCTAGCTTCGTTCGACTTGGATTCATTCGAGACATGTGAATCTTGCCTACTCGGCAAGATGACCAAGACACCTTTTGCAAAGAGTTGTGAAAGGGCGTCCGACTTATTGGGACTAGTACATAGTGATGTATGTGGCCTGATGAGCACGCCAGCCAGAGGTGGTTATGAGTACTTCATTACATTTACTGATGATTTGAGTAGGTATGGATATATCTACTTGATGAAACATAAGTCGGATGCCTTTGAAAAGTTCAAGGAATTCCAGAATGAGGTACAAAATCAACTCGGCAAGAAAATAAAGTTTCTTCGGTCGGACCGAGGAGGAGAGTACATGAGCCATGAGTTTGATGACCATCTGAAGAGTTGTGGAATAGTTCCCCAGCTCACTCCTCCAGGAACGCCACAGAGAAACGGTGTGTCGGAAAGGAGAAATCGGACCTTGTTGGACATGGTACGATCAATGATGAGTCGGACATATCTGTATTTATCATTTTGGGGTTATTGTCTAGAAACTACAACGTTCACACTAAACAGAGTACCATCAAAGTCGGTAGAGAAGACACCGCATGAGATGTGGACTGGCAAGAAGCTGAGTTTATCTTTTCTTAAGATTTGGGGTTGTGAAGCTTTTGTCAAGTGACTTCAGTCGGACAAGCTTACATCTAAGTTGGATAAGTGTATTTTCGTAGGATATCTAAGGGAAACCTCGGGTTACTACTTCTACAACCAAGAAGAGGGCAAAGTGTTTGTCGCTCGGAACGGTGTCTTCCTTGAGAAAGAGTTTCTCAGTCGGGGAGTCAGTGGGATCAAGGTGCAACTCGCAGAAATTCGAGAGGTACCGGCCAGCAGCGAGTCAGCAAAAGCCTTGGAGGTTGAGCCGGTCGTGGTACCTGAGCCAGAAACAACACCGACACTGCGAAGATCAGCCAGATTGCGAAGTGTTCGTGATGTATTACTATTAGACAGTGATGAGCCCGCAACTTATTCGGAAGCAATGGTGGGTACTGATTCTGAGTCATGGCTTGGAGCCATGATATCCGAATTAAAGTCCATGGATGAAAATCAAGTTTGGAACTTGGTTGATCTGCCAGACGATGCAAGACCAGTCGAGTGCAAATGGGTCTTTAAGAAGAAAACTGATATGGATGGAAATGTTTCTATCTATAAAGCACGGCTTGTCGTGAAGGGGTTCCGACAGGTTCAAGGAGTTGACTACGATGAGACTTTCTCTCCCGTGGCGATGCTTAAGTCAGTTTGGATCATGTTAGCTATAGCAGCCTATTTCGACTATTAAATATGGAAGATGGATGTCAAGACGGCTTTCCTTAATGGAAAATTAACCGAGGACATGTATATGATACAACCCGAGGGTTTTGTCGATCCGGCTAATGCTGACAAGGTATGCAAACTTCGAAAATCCATTTATGGGTTGAAGCAAGCATCTCGGAGTTGGAACATTCGCTTTGATGAGGTAGTCAAATCATTTAGCTTCATCAAGAGTGATCATGATTCTTGTTTATACAAGAAGTTTAGTGGGAGCAAAGTAAACTTTCTGATCTTATATGTGGATGACATATTACTGATTGGAAATGATGTCCAGATGTTGCAAGAGACCAAGGAATCATTGGAAAAGAGTTTTTCGATGAAAGACTTGGGTGAGGCGACTTACATACTAGGAATCCGGATCTATAGAGATAGATCAAAGCGGCTCATTGGATTGTGTCAAAGTACATATTTGGACAAATTGTTGAAGAAGTTCAACATGGAATCGTCTAAGAAGGGGTTCTTACCGATGTCCCATGGCGTGAAACTTAGCAAGACTCAGTGTCCTTTGACAACTGATGAGCGAAGTCGGATGAGTGCGATTCCATATGCCTCTGCGGTCGGATCCATCATGTATGCTATAATTTGTACTAGGCCGGATGTTTCCTATGCTCTAAGTGTTGTGAGAAGGTACCAGGCTGACCCTGGAGAAATCCACTAGGCAGCGGCTAAAAATATCCTCAAGTACTTGAGAAGGATTAAGGATATATTCCTGGTTTATGGAGGTGAGGATGAACTCAGTGTAAGGGGTTACACAGATGCGAGTTATCTCACTGACTCGGATGATTCTCTTTTGCAATCCGGATATGTGTTTGTAATAAACGGAGGGGCTATGAGCTAGAAGAGTTCCAAGCAAGAGACGGTGTCTGCGTCTACGACAGAGGCTGAGTATATTGCTGCCTCAGAGGCGGCAAAGGAAGCCGTTTGGATGAGGAATTTCGTCATGGATCTTGGTGTGGTTCAGGGCTCGTCCAATACGTTAGACGTGTATTGTGACAACAATGGTGCTATTGCACAAGACAAGGAACCTAGACAACACCAGAAGAACAAACATATACTCATGCGGTACCACCTTATTCGTTAGTTCGTGGATCAAGGTGATATCAAGTTATGCAAGGTACACACGGATGCAAACATTGCGGATCCATTGACAAAGCCACTTCCACAGCCGAAGCATGAGGCGCACCTAAGAGCTATGGGCATTAGATGTCTAGACATGTGATGTCGGATGATTGGCTCTAGTGCAAGTGGAGACTGTTGGGAATATGCCCTAGAGGCAATCATGTATGATGGTATTCCGAATGTATTCATAAGGTTATTATCCATGTATGAACTACTGATATATATCATTGAATATGTGATTCGATTGTGGAACTGCATATTCATGTTGTTCATACTAATTGTCCTTGGTCGTTGAGGTTGTGTTCGACACACAACTTAGACTAATGTGAAAGTCGCCAGATGACTCAGTTCCACTTGTCATGGGCATGGAGATGCTATTCCGACTTACACGGATTCGACTAAAGAGTTTAGCGAGTCGGACTGACCCATATTGAGATGCAACGAACAAGTCGTCATTTGCATGTCTCAATCCATGTAATCCTTAGACCTGAGGTTATTGCACAGTCCGAGTTGAGGATCACCAACTTAGGTTCTATCAAACGATGTTCATTCACTGGGCAGTTATAAAGGCGGAGTTCGGGTCGACTGAGAATCAAGCTGCGTGATGTGAAATAACAGAGATGGAATTTTGCCCCTTCATTTGGAGAGATATTCTCTAGGCCCTCTCAGAAGATATGATTCGGAAAGCATGGCCATGTGTGACTCGGTTAAGTGTTAACCGAGGCGACCGACTAAGAGTTAGTCGGATGAATCACTTATCTCAGATCGAGAAAGAGAGTCGAACTATTTAAGGGATGACGATTATTCACCTATAGTTCGACAAGGTATATCGTGAGGCAAAAGGGACTCAGACGAAAGCCGCATTGGAAGGTATGTCGTCATGACTCTTTGGTACTTGGGAGTTGGCACGTTCTGCTAGGAGCCGCTACCAAATGATCGGTCACGAGTGAGACTCGGATCGTGTCTGGGTCACCATGAGCATGTTGGGTCACACACTTAAGAGCAGGAGCATATTTGGGTTGGACCCAAAAAGGAAACAGACAGAGTTAGTGAGTTGGACTCGCAGTGACTAATATAGGCCTTTTAGTGAATGGGCCGCAAGTGAGTGGAGCCTACTTTCACTCCCTATATAAGCTGGGGCGTAGGTGCTTAGAGCACACGGTTAGGACACTCCATGTGTTGGAAACCCTAACTCTAGTCTAGTCCAGTCATGTCGCCGCCGTACCGGACCTAGCAGTCCATCACCGGTGTCGCTCCTCGTACGTGTGGATACTGGTGGAGGTGATGTACGTTCAGCACTTCGATGATTGTGGATCGGAACGGATCGTGAGGACTGCACTGCATCAAGCGACGTTCTTCATCGATTCCGCAACCGCGCGTCTAGTGGTAATTCTCGTGGCCTACTACCTCATCTAGATCTTGGGTTCACTACGTAGGAAAAAGTTTTGTTTTCTCTACGTGGCCCAACACTTGTTCCACGAAATGTGTCCTAAGCTGTAGCATTACCATACGAGGGTTGACATTACCCACGACAGGCCACAGTTCGTCCACCATTCTGAAACGCATTGTAACTGAAATGAAGGAGGCCATCTCCTGACGGTGATAGCGGTCTTCCCGCTGCTCTGGGGTCTCTAGGTCAATGGGCTGATCCAAATCCATCTCGTCGAGTATGTATTCTACAATGTCATTCTCGCTAAGGATAACATGGAGACGCGCAACCCACATAGAGAAGTTTGATCCATCTAGTCTGAGCTTCTCTCCTTCTAACCAATCAATCGTCAACGGGAAATGTGGCATCGAGGAGAACCTTTTCTACATATATAATTGCAAAAGGCATTTAGACTAAGTTTATAATTAAATGAGTTAATAATAACTCCACTCAGAAACACCTATCCCATGAAGGGTTCCTAGTAATAACACGACCCCTTTTCCCCCACATCTCCCCTGATCGTCACGGCCATCAATGTGGGTTCAAGGGTGGACGCTAAATGTCGGACACATCATTCATGCGACTTGTACTCGATCTTTCGACCATCCACGTTCCGAGGCCATGTCTACACATGCTAGGCTCGCCAACTCAACCTTAGCGTATTGTTGTGCAACATGGCTTACACCCACTGTATGCAAACATAGATATGTCTGACACCCGATCATCATGGCCTGCCTCATACCGAAGAACTTTCTTGGTGGTGCACACTAAGGGGGAACACAATCATTCGTAATTTTAACAGGGATCATCTTATTAGGCTACCGTCGAGTATCTAATACTATCACACAATAAGATATACAAACAATAACATTGAATGTAAATGCGATGTGATATGGTCCTTCACGTCGTGATCTCCATCCGTCCTCACCGGATTCCGGCGCCAGGGTTCCGGCGCCGTAGACACTAGGGTACCGGTGTCTTTCCGGTGTGGTAGTTCGTCACCTCCGTGACTATCTACTACTATGTAACATAAGCTAATCACTTTACCTTTTCCACAACCATATCACAAAGCAATGCCCCCTGCAAAACAAAGTTGGTTCTTACCTACAAACTTTCAGCACAACGTTGATCAAGTAGTTTTCTCTACTATACCCATTTCGGGACCCTCCATTGTAAATGGCATACCAACTAATGCGAGAGAGACAGACACCCCCCTAAGCCACTTTATACGGTACAAGCCGTATGTCAAGCATGGACCAGTCTCGCGAATGAACGCGTAAAGTCGGTTGGGAGGCACTTCACCAAGCATTAATACGGTATACACAAGTACACGTGGGAGAGTAACAACTAAAAGATCAACGCCCACACGCTACATGTCGTGTGTTCTACCCGTACTAGCATTACTACACATAGATCTAGCTCTGATACCACTGTAGGGGTTCCGCGTATGAAAACAATATTTTTTACCCTATGCCCAAGAACCCCTGATGCTGCTAGGAACTATCTATTAGTAATACAGTAACGGGAGGGGCTTTTCACGAACTTACCCTTGAAGACCGAAAAGCGTTGTCAATGTTCAGGAGGACGTGGTTGATGTAGACGAGCCGAAGCCGACCTCAAGGTCGTGATGAAGTCCTTGCGCTCCTTTGGATCCAATGACTTGAGTGCCTCAAGTGCGACACCTCGCGGGGAGTTACACACGTCCGGTTCCTGATGATGACTCCTGCTTCCCTGATCTAGCCGCAGTTGTGGAAGTAGAGCTCCTGGATCCGAATCCCGTAGCGCGACAGCGCTCCGCGGTGAAGATGTCTCTCGTTCGCGCAGTCCGAACTTGACACCATGGTCACGAGAGAGAGAGAGAGAGAGAGAGAGAGAGAGAGAGAGAGAGAGAGAGAGAGAGAGAGAATATCAATTGGAGGTCTTCCCAAAAGTGAGAAGACCTTTATTGAATATTGTGTGTATTTATCTGGCCAAATACCCCCACTATATATAGGGGGAGGGGAGGTACTACCTCCCTCAAAGTCCCGGGGTGGGACTAAAGGAGAGGGAGAGGGGGGCAGCCGCCGGCCGGCTGTAGTGGGCCCCCCGTGGGGGCTTGGCCCATCGGGCCACACCCTTGCCTCTTCTTCCCTCTTTCCTTTCCCTAATGGGCCCTCTTCCCTCCGGAATTGGCCCATTAAGCCTTTTGACCATTTAATTGATTTTCTCTTTTATTAAATAATTATGAATAAATGATTAAACTAATATTTAACATTCATTCATATATTGTTCAATCTCTCTGGCTATGGAACACCTTCCACCTCCACTCCGGACATCCTCCGGACTTACCGAAACCCTTCCGGTTTTCTCTCTACTATTCTTCGGCGATTCCTCCGATCCTATAAACACTCTCTAAGCATCATCAAACCCTTAAGCGTGATACCCTATGGTTCGGGAACACTCCAGACATGGCCGGGACACTCCCGGACCAATGATCGACACAGGGACCTGGATGGCCATGTGACCAATGTGCGTTCTACGAAGATATTTCGTCGTTTGAACCGGGACAGTCGTGTATTATTCCCTTTGTCTCTCGATACTTGCATTGCCCGAGATCTGATCAATGACATCACCATGTCGTGTTCAATCCCGTTACCGAACAATGCTACTTGACTCGTTTCGACAAGTGATATCCCTGTGATCAAATCACACATTGCGCAGCTATTGGATATAACCTCTCCGAGTGGGCCCTTGAGTATCTTTCCGTCACGTGGACGGAAAAATCCCGCTCTTGACATATATTGCCTCTACGGTTTCCTCCAAGTACCTGAACACACCTTTATAACCACTATATTACCAAGTGGCGCTTGATGTTATCTAAGCACTCTCGGGAGACAGTGATTGATATAGCCTCACGGTCTAAGGAATAGTCTACGAGGATCCATTTCTAATCATTGTAACTTGAACTTCGTGACATGATCGGGTCACGATGTTTAGGTTGGGTATTGGTTCATCATCTCATTCTCAGAATTAGTTGACTTCATTTCCAACTGGCATAAATGCCACATGATCAGGAAACTTGATCATTTGTTGACCAATGAACTAGTGACTAGAGTTTCACTGGGAACCCCTAGTTGTTTATATATCACACGTGTATTGATGTTTCCATACAACACAGTTATAACATGATATAAAACTTAATCATAAACTTTATGAAATATGATAATAGTCCTTATTACTATTTGTCTCTAGGGCATATTTCCAACAGATTCTTGCCAGCAACTTCGTCAGCACCGCCATCGCCCAAGCCAAGGAGATAGCTCAACCTCTGGGTATCAATATCAAGGCGGTAGACTCAGCAGCCAAGTTCGCGGAAATCCTACGCCGAGCCCCCGAGAAAGTCAAGGACTAGAAAGCCTCTTGCGTCTGGGCTGGTGCAAGGATGACCCTGTCCTTGGTCAAGGCGCACTATGACAATGCCGACATCGACCTGCTGACCTCCGGCTTTCCCAAGATAGACGAGGAAGGTCGAGAGATCGATAGCGATGCTATTTGGAATTCTCTCGCCGGCTTCGACACCAGGGTTGCCAAGATGGTCAAGGCGGATGTCTTTGTGCCTGCCGAGATTATGGATGATGACGTGACTTCGTCCGAGTCTAGCCCCTCTCCTTCCGAGTTTGACGAGCTCTCCCGGCCTGGCTCTCCTGATGATGCCACCACGAAGCCCCCTGCAGTAGAGCCATGAAAACAAATTCTGTATTAAATGTGTCTCTACAAAATGTATGCGGAAATAACTTATGTTTGGCTAAGGCGGAAAACTTGTATTCAAGCTTCCTGCACCTTATTTGTTTCCAACATATGTATATATTTTTTAAGCAAGTGCTGGCTTATCCATTATTCTGGTTCGTATGGTTGACCTTTCCTGAGACGGAAGACTCTCAACACCAAACTATGCTCTCAGGTGATGATGCTTAATAGCACCGTCTAGAACCTAAGAACAAAATTACCGGCTTTAAGTGCTGAAAAGTCACTACTCCGGAATCCACATAAAAAACTTCAGAAAATGTGTAGACCAGAAAACTTAAGCTAACGCCCGTAGGCAGAATTTTCACAAGGGAAAATGCAACCTTGCGCATAAAGGGTTTATATGATCCAAAAATGAAAAACTAAAGGAGGTAAAAGACTCAGAGAATATGAGTGAACCAAATGCTTTGTTTCATTGATCATATAAGAAACTTATTACATAATATAAATGTGCTAAGTGTAAAAGGGACGTAGGTGTGCTATGTTCCATGGTTGATCTGTCTCCGGGTAATCATCATCGGAGTCATGTTGCTTGCGCTTGCGATTTTTTGGCCTATCTTTCAACTCGCGAATATCGACGAGGTAATAGGAACCATTGAGCAATGCTTTCCTTATGCGAACGGTCCTTTCCAAGGTGGGGATAATTTGTGTGATTTTTCCTGCTTGAGGCTAAGCACCAGATCCCCTTCTTTAAACGAGCGATGCTTTACACGGCGACTATGGCAGCCACGCAACTTCTGCTGGTAGACGGCAGATCTCGAGCATGCCAGTACGTGCTCTTCTTCAAGTAGGTCCACAAATAGTCGTCTGAATTCTTCAGCGTCATCTTCCTTGTAGGCGAAAACTCTTGGTGCATCATGCAGGATGTCAGATGGGAGAACTGCTTCTTCTCCATAAACCATGAAGAAAGAAGTCAAGCCGGTAGATATGTTAGGTGCTGTTCGTAAACTCCACAAAACAGATGGTAGTTCCTCCGCCTAGGCTCCAGCTGCTCTACGTAGCGGTGCCTCCAAGCGCGGCTTGATTCCGTGCAGAATTATTCCATTGGCCCTTTCAACTTGCCCATTTTACTGTGGATGTGCCACAGATGCTAGGTCAAGGTGGATGCCTTTCTCATGACAGTACTCCTCAACTTCTTCGAGAGATAAATTCTGCCATTGTCGGTGATGATGCTATGTGGGAGACCAAATCTCACCACTAGATCCCGGACAAACTTTAGTAATATTGCCCCATCAAGCTTTCTAATGGGTTTAGCTTCAATCCATTTTGTGAATTTATCCACTGCTACTAGCAAGTGTGTGAATCCATAGGGTGTTGTCTGCAAAGGTCCCACCATGTCCAGCCCCTAGACTACGAACTGCCAAGTTATTGGTATTGTTCGTAATTCTTCAGCTGGAACATTTGGTTGTCTTGCATAAAACTGACACCCAAGGCATGTTTGTACCAACTTGTCAGCGTCCGCCTTGACAGTTATCCAGTAGAATCCTTGTCGGAAGGCCTTGGCCACCAACAATCGGGGAGCGGCGTGATGCCCGCAATCTCCGAGATGTATCTCTCTAAGGATTTCAATACCTTGCTGCTGGGAGACGCACCGTAGGAAGACTCTTGTGGTACTTCTTTTGTATATCTGGCCGTCAATGATGACGTAACCTTTTCTCTGCGTCCTATTTGTCGGCTTTCGACTTCATCGGCGGGTAAAGTTCCGTCTTGTAGATAATCCATGAACGGCTTCGTCCAAGCCAGAGAGGTCACTGTTACTGCGTTAACAAATGAGTCCACTCTATCCGGGTTGTTGGGGTTCGCTCCCTTCACGGATGGAGTCCGTAAATGCTCTAGGAAAACGCCTAGCGGAATTGGTCGGCGAGCTGATCCAAGCTTTGACAGCAGATCGGCCGCCTCATTATCCTCCCTCTTGACGTACTTGACTTCGTAGCCGTCGAAGCACTTGGATATTTCGTCTACTTCATCTCGATATGACACCATCATAGGGTTCCGCGTGTTCCAGGTGCCAGCTACTTGTCGGGCAACCAAGTCAGAATCTCCACAACAAACTATGCGCTTGATGCCAATATCCTTGGCTACGCGAAGTCCGTGAATGAGGGTCTCGTACTCCTCCATGTTATTTATAGCGTTGAAGTGGATCTGCAGGACGTATTGCAACTTCTCTCCTGTTGGTGATTGCAATAATACACCAGCCCTCGAGCCATTGAGTAACTTGGATCCGTCAAAGTGCATGACCCAATACTCTGGCTCTGGCATAAGAGTGTCTTCTGGCAGCTCTGTCCAATCTACAAGAAAATCCGCCAGTGCTTGTGATTTGATAGCATCGCGTCGCTTGTAGGTGATGTCGAAGGCAGCAAGTTCAATGCCCCACTTTGCCACCCTTCCTGTAGCGTCACTGTTGTTGATGATGTCAGACATTGGAGCTTTTCTCACTACTGTGATGGGGTGCTCCTGGAAATAATGCCTTAGCTTACACGAAGCAAGGAAAACTCCATAAGCTATCTTCTGGTAGTGCAGGTAACGCTCCTTGGATTCCGTCAAGACCTCGCTTACGTAGTAAACGGGTCGCTGAACTCTGTATTCGTGCGTTGGTCCCTTGCACTCCACCACGATGACGATGTTGATTACTCGGTTGGTCGCTGCCATGTATACCCCACGGTGGGCGCCAACTGTCGTGGTATTGCCGACGAGTACGCCATGAAAGGGTTCTCACAGTGCATGTTTAGAGACGTGGGGTAAGGCAGAGAGTTGGCGGGTACGAGGTAACACAACTTACCCAGGTTCAAGTCCCACAACGGTGGCGGAACTCTACTCCTGCTATAAATCACTATAATGGCAATACACCGAGTTACAGAGATAGGTTCGCCGTGTGAGGTGTTGCGCATTGTATGCTGCAATCAGAGAAGTTGTACCCTAAAGGCTCCCGCAGGCCGGCTTATAAAAGCGCCAAGACCTAGGGTTTACAGGAAAAGGTCCTTGTCGGACAAGGTAAAGAGTCCTACACCTACACAAACTAGTCTTCCGTGTCTTGTACTCCAAGGCTCCTAGTATGTCAGTGACTCCTGCGTAGCCTTCCTTTATCCGGGATGGGCCTTCCTTCAGGATCCGTCTAACTGGACGGCCCGGCAGGCCATAGGTTTTGCTACCAACTATGGGCCACCCGGGTTAGGCGGATTGGTAACATGCTATGAGGATACCCATATAGCATATCCCCAACACCTTTGTTCGCTATAATGAACATTTTGAATTGTTTGTTTAATTTCATGAATTTGTAACAAATCTGAATGTTCAATTATTTATTTGCTATATTGAACAGGTTTAAATTAGTTGTTGATTAGATAAAAAAATATTACTCCCTCCATCACAAAATAAGTGACTTGAGTTTGTCTAGATTCACATATACCTATATACTAAAACGTGTCTAGATACATCCGAATCTAGACACACCCACGTCACTTATTTTGGAACGGAGGGAGTAATATTTTTGTACGTGGGGCACGGCTAGGAGCCAGCGCCACTCAAATCGTGAACTAGTCCAGCGCCCCATACGGCCCAAAATAGGGCCACGCCGGACGCCATATGGGAGACGAGTTGAGATGCTCTACCATATCTATATCCTCATCTCTAGTGGCTTTTTAAAATTTAGTAGTCTACATCTTCACATAGATAATGGTGTAAAAATATAACGTGGACTTTTGGCTCTCGGATGCCACACACCCCATAACTGAAAAAACTAAAAAATAATTATAAAAAGGTTAAAAAAATCTAACTTTTTTGAAATCAAAGATGATCAGGTATTGTATTCGTAAAAAAATATTTGGAAAGGAAATGATTCGCTCGGTCTTCAAGGCAAAAAAATTTGATGTATCATAGGTTAATAGTACATGGTCATAGGGCGTTTCGAGTTTTCTTTTTTACCAGGTCACAATGAAAGTAAGTTCTAGAAAAATATTTTTATACAAGTAATCTTTGATTTCAAAAAAAGTTAGAATTTTTTAACCTTTTTTTAATTATTTTTTTAAAAATCAGTTATGGGGGCATCCGGGAGCGACACTGTAATTCTCGTAAAAAGATTCCTTTTTACACGATTTTAATTTTCTAGTGGATAGTGTAAATTTGATAGTTTATATGTTCATCTACACACAAATAGTCAATATACACATTAACTCAGTACAACAAATGCTCTGATTTAGCGCAGGAGCGAGCTCGGGAGCGACCAACTTTGATTTAGACATAGTGATTCGGTTGTCCAAATATGGACAATGAGTAGCTAGTTTGGAGGATGTCTAAATTTTAGACCGCTGGATTCACAAGCCACGGTTTTGATCCATGATGGTCTATATTTGACTTAAACTACCGGATACACTAGCCATTCGAGATGCTCTTATAAGTGGATCACAACTACCGGCACTGTTGCCAAAATACTCTTAGCGTTGAAAATTTGTGCGGTTCACAACGCTATGACTCATTTATACTAACTCGCAAAAATTATCAAAATCGGTTCCGAGAATTTATCCAATTTACTCAGTTCCAAGAATGCAAGACCAAAAATATTCGGCTCTACATCCCAAGTCGAATACTACTCCTCTGTTTCAAATTACTCCGTTGATATGTAGATAAAAATGTGTACTACGTATAAAAGGACGGAGATTTTTTTTAAATAAAAAGTAAGAGAATACCATCCCACCTAAACGAGCGGCGTGGGGAATAATTTGAAACAGAGGATACTGTGCTTGACTCTGCATTCCTACAAGCCTACAACTATTCCTCCATGCCTTGTCCCATCGCGCTATTACCTCGGGCACCGCAACGGACAAACGGCACAAATTTTCTTTCTTTCTTTTTTCTGCCCAAGACACATGCCACATTTTTACCCCCGTCAATCAATCAACCGAGCATTAATTTAGCCTGATTTCCAGTTCAGAAAAAAAAAAACGCTCATTTCTCCGTGCTATATTCTCACCAGACTGTTGCTATTCTTCCCCCGACAGAGAGGTTCCTGTTCTTGTTCTCAAGGTGATTCCTGTTCCTCAGCAGTTTATGTGAAAATACGGTAGGAGTCATCAACCAAATCGATTTCGTGTTGGAAAGTATTTGAACAGGTGCTCGCGCGCCGGCGGCGATGGAGCAGGGCGACCAGAGCACCAAGAAAGCGAGGCTGGAGCCGCCCCCAAACACCAGAGTCAAGCAGGAAGTCGCAGCACATGAAGGAACCGGATGCGGCAGCGCGGTCGTCGCCGGCGTGGCGGCGGCGGAAACTGGACGGAGGGTGGAGGGCGCCATCAAGATGGACATGACGCTGCTCCACTGCCCACTCTGCTTCCGCCCCCTTAAGCCGCCCGTCTTCCAGGTAGATTCCTGTCTTTCTTTCTCTGTCTTCAACACCGGGAGCGATTTCTTCAATTCGTTCCATCCATGCGCGCTGCATGCAAATCTCCACGGTCCGGTCCGATTCGTGCAGTGCCAGGGCGGGCACTTGGCCTGCGGTGGCTGCATCGCCGGTGGCGAAGAGTGCCGGAAATGCGACCCCAGCCAAGCCTTCCACATCCGCAACACGGCCATGGACGCCGTCGTCTCGGCGGTCAAGGTCGAGTGCCCGCACGGCGGCTGCGCGACGCACGTCGCCTACCACGAGCTGGACGGCCACCGCGGCGCGTGCCCACACGCGCCCTGCCTCTGCACAGAGCCCGGATGCGGCTTCGCCGGCCTGCCGCCGGCGCTCGCCGCGCACCTCGCCTCCGAGCACGCGTGGCCCAGGCTGACGGTCCAGTACGGCAAGGTTTACCGCCTCCGCGTGCCGGTGTCGTCGCGGCGGCTGCTCGTCGGCGCCGGGGACGATGGCGACGCGTTCGCCCTGACCGCATGTGCTCTCGGTGCCCCTGTCGCCATGTCGGTGGTGTGCGTCCGAGCAAGCCGGGCGCCGTGGCCACGTTACACCTGCAAGATGTGGGCGAACTTGCCCGCGGCGGCGACGAACGGCGGCAAGGCGGACGTGGCGCTGGTGGAGATGAAGGTGGAGAACAGCACGTCGCCTGGCGCGGTGGTCGCCGTGGACGAGCTGGCGTCGTTCCTGATGGTGCCGCCTAGATATCTTGTTCCAGGGGCTGCTGCGTCGTCCACGGCGGTGCCACTCAGCATCCGCATTGACAAGATCTCCTCCTCGTAATAATCCGATGATGATGATCATCGTCAGCTGATGTAGGTTTATTGTTCATAGAACTGACAACATATTTTGGTTTGCAGTTTGCCAAGGATGGGCATATGGGCTGCCTTCTTCCTGGTACTCGTATTTTGAAAATCTAGCCGATGTGTTAGAGTTGCAATATGTATACGTACTGTCTAATGCCACGTATGGGGCTTTTCCCTATCACGGTAAGATCGTTTTACCTAATTGAACATGGTATCAGACGCCCTTCCTCTTCCCTTTAGCAGCTGCCGCCGGTGATCCACCTAACCGTCGCCGCAAGATTGACACAACCAGGACATAGAACGCTTGATCCCCCACCAATACCCCTTGATCAAGCTTTCCAATAACCCCTTTTCAATTTCCACAAAACCTAGATCCCTACCTCTACGACAATGCCTATATCCTCTTTGACTCCGCCTGCGGCGACCACCATTGGTGCGCCTCCTGCAACGAAACTTACTCGACAAAATTTCATGTATTGGCAAGCCCAAATGCTGCCGACTCTTCGTGGTGTCCGGGTCATGCGTCTCCTTGAAGGAACTGATCCCGCCCCACTAGAAAACTTGGCCGCTATGGACGAAGCCCATCACGGTGCTCAACCCTGCCTATGATGCTTGGATTATGCGGGATCAACAGGTGGTCAGCTACTCTGTGAACTCCCTCTCCGAAGATGTTCTTCCTTGTTCCCTCTCTCACCTGCACTCACGAACTGTAATGGAAGTTCTGAGATAAATGATAAGGGGATTTTGTGCTACGCTCAACTACTTGCAGCTTTTCTGGCTTTCTCCTTTTATTCACCAAGGGAACGATCGTGCTTGACTACACGATGCCCACATCTGGACGTGCCATCCCACGTCCCAGGCTATCGGGAGTACAACGCAAGGATCGGGTCAACAACTAACTGAAAGAATCCTATCTACTTGACCCCTAAGAAATAGCTAACTTTGAAACCTGGCGCTAACTGAAACTGTCGCTAGCTTATTGACAGAACTACAACTGAAGAAGTAAACAGCTAGATTACCTAACAATCTTCTCCTAATCTAGATGTCCTTCACCTTGATGATGCCAATTCGACGTCGCAGCTCCTGGAACTGCACTCGTCCAAGCGACCTCATCAGGATATCGGCGAGTTGGTCCTCAGTGCATACGAACTGGATGTTGATGTCGCCGTCCTCAACGCACTGACGGATGAAATGGTAACACACCTGAATGTGCTTGCTCCGGTCGTGAAACACCGGATTCTTCACCAGCGCTATCGCTGACTTATTGTCGACGCGCAACTCTGCACTACCGCCGTCGTGTCCAAGCAGCTCGCCGTGAAGGCGCTTCAGCCATACTCCCTGGCACGTCGCGTTTGCAGCAGTGACGTATTCTGACTCACATGAGGAGAGTACGACCACCCTCTGCTTGGTCGATTGCCAGGAAATGGGGCACTGTTCGTAGAAGAACAGTACACCACTGGTGCTCTTCCTGTCGTCCACATCGCCGGCCAGGTCAGCGTCGTTGTACCCAGTGAGCGCGGCCTTGGGTCCTTGGCGTGTGTAGCAGCAGCCAAGCGAGCGTGTGCCGGAGATGTACCTCAGAAGGTGCTTCATCGCGCTCCAGTGCTCGCTGGTGGGCGCCTCCATGAATCTGCTCAGGTACCCCACCGTGAAGCAGATGTCGGGGCGCGTGTGCACGAGATAGCGGAGGCCGCCGCCGGCGCTGCAGTAGAGCGAGGCATCCACTGCCTTCCCCTTCCCGTTCTTGCTCAGCTTCAATCGTGGCTCCATCAGTGCGTGCACAATATTGCAGGAGTCCATGCCCATCTTGTCGAGCAGCTTGCCTGCGTACGCCGCTTGTCCGAGCCGGATCTGGCCCGGTTCCTGGACCACCTCAATCTCGAGGTAGTAGGAGAGCAATCCTAGATCGCTCATTTTGAAGCACGCCATCATCTCCTTCTTGAACTCCTCAATCGCCGTCATCGTCGTGCCCGTGACGATGAGATCGTCGACGTAGACACCGAGTAGGAGGCGATCCTCGTCTTTGCTGCGCGTGTACACCGCATGCTCAGACGGGCACTTGGTGAAGCCGATGGAGGAGAGGCTGCTATCGAGCTTCGCATTCCACGCGCGCGGAGCCTGCCTGAGCACGTACAGGGCCTTACGGAGGCGGAGCACCTTCCCCTCCGATCCTCGCTTGACGAATCCTGGAGGCTGGGAGACGTAGACCTCCTCCTAGAGGTCGTCGTTGAGGAAGGCAGATTTCACGTCGAGGTGGTGCACCTCCCACCCCTCCTGGGCGGCGACGGCGAGCAGCAACCGCACCGAATCGAGTCGGGCGACGAGGGTGAAGACCTCCTCGAAGTTAACCCCTTCTCGCTGGATGTAGCCCTTGGCGACGAGATGAGCTTTGTGCTTGATGACTGCCCCTGTCTCGTCCCTTTTGACCTTAAAAACCCACTTCAGCCCAATGGGCTTGTGGCCCGGTGGGAGTTCCACGAGAGCCCATGTCCCGTTCTCCTCTATCGAGCCCAGCTCCTCCTTCATCGCCTTGCTCCAGCTTGCATCTTGCTGGGCCTCCGCCATGCAGTTAGGCTCCTCCGCCGTCGTGAGCAGCAGCCGCTCAGTGAGTCCTGGTGGCGACGCGTCATCTCCGATGAGGTCGGAGACACGGCGGTAGCGGTGCAGCTCTCCATCATCCTCATCATCGAGGAATTCCGTACCTGGATGGCTTGGCGGCGTGGCGAACTCGACTCGCGGCGATGTAGGAGGTGTTGCAGTGGCCGGAGATGGTGAAGGTGCGGGCGAAGCCGACTCTAGAGAGACCGGTGATGTAGACCGGCTGTGCACCGCCGGGGCCGCGCCTCGTGCGGTGGTGGGTGGCAAGGCCGCCACCGTGTACTCCACCGTGAATTCCTCCAGATCCATCGCAGGAGCCGCGCCGTCCTTCCCCCAATCCTAGCTCACCGCCTCGTCGAAGACGGCGTCGCGTGTCACATGGACACGCCTTGTCGCTGGGTCGTAGACGCGGTAGGCCTTAGATCCGGCCTCGTACCCGATGAACACCATCGGGATGCTCCTGTCATCGAGCTTGTGCAAATGCGGGCGAGCATTCTTGACGTGGACGACGCAGCCGAAGACGCGCAGGTGCTCGACGCTGGGTTTCTGGCCGTGCCACGCCTCGTACGGCGTCTTGCCGTCGACGCTGCTGGTGAAGGAGCGGTTGAGCAGATACACTGCCGTGGTTACCGCTTCTCCCTAGAATTAATTGGGCATGCTCTTGTCCTTGAGCATGCATCGCGCCATGCCGAACACCGTCTGGTTCCGGCGCTCTACGACGCCGTTCTGCTGCGGCGAGTACGGCACCGTCAGTTGTCTCTTGACGCTGGCGTCCGCGTAGTGGGCGGCGAGCTCGTTTGAAGTGAACTCGCCCCCTCTATCAGTGCGCAGAGTGCGCAACTTTCGCTCGGACTCTGCCTCCGCGGCAGCCTGAAAGCGTTTGAGCGCCACGCCCGCCTCGTCCTTGCTCGTGAGCAGCGTCACCCACATGAAGCGGCTGAGGTCGTCGATGAGCAGCAGGAAGAAGCGGCGTCCACCCGATGTGGCTGGCGTGATGGCGCCACACAGATCCGCGTGCACCAGTTCGAGCGGCGCCTCTGCCCTGTACTTGGCCTT
The DNA here is from genome assembly GCA_910589775.1 of Avena eriantha. NCBI lineage: Eukaryota > Viridiplantae > Streptophyta > Magnoliopsida > Poales > Poaceae > Avena > Avena eriantha. Next base: position 133,292,340 of record OU342742.1, read on the forward strand.
CTGGGGAAACGGCGCGCGCCTCTGCTTCCCAGCCAGGCATTGTTGGGTCCGCAGCATAGAAAACAAAAAAATTCCTACGATGAGAACTACACGCCAAGATCTATCTACTAGTTATAAAGCAACGGGTGGACATACATCCAGCGATAACTTACCCTCGAAGACAACGAGTTTTGTTAACGAGCAGGAACTCGTGGTTGATGTAGTCGTACACTTGTTGATCTCAAGATCGAGTGGAAGTCCGAGCGCCGCAACTCAGCAGCGCATCCGTACTCGCACACACGTTCAAGCCACCGGACAACCTCCACCTTCTCGCTCCAGCGATCCAGCGGAAGCAGCAACTTCTTCCAGACAAAATGCCACCGGGAACATGTATCTCGCTAATCCGAGACCATGGGGGAATAATTTTAGAGGGGAGAGAGATCCTTCACAAGGAGGTGTGAGGATGAAGGAGGGAGTGGGTGGCCTTTTATAGGAGGAGGGGGGTGCCCCTCCTCTCCATGACCAGTGCATGGGGGGGGGGGGGGGGTAACCCCTCACCTCCCCCATTCATGTGGTGGTAACCCCTCCACATTAAAATGACTCTTCACATTCCCTTTTAAAGTCTCCACTTTAAATGCATTAAAATTCTCCAAGTTTAATGCTCTCTCATTTAATAAAACTCTTTTATTAAATTTATTCAGAATTTTGTTAATTACTTTAATTAACAAACATTCACATATAGCCCCTTGCAATATTTCAATATCACATGCAGAACCACTTTCTGCAATTTCACCTGAAACAATTTCCGGTTTCTATCGAAACAATTCCTGCGCTTTGCAATTCTTTCTCTGAAATATATGTGCTCCAAAATGGTGTCCGGTAACTCTTAAGTGTGTCACCCTATGGTTCGCGAATAATGCAGACATGATTGAGACTCCTCTCAGATCAATAGTCACAAGCGGGACCTAGAGATCCATACTGACTCGTGCATATTCAACGATGACTTCTGTGATCGTGAGAACCTTTAACGCTTGTAACTAAATCCCTTTGTCTCGCGATATATTACATGTCCGAGATTCGATCATCGGCATCCAAATACCTAGTTTGATCTCGTTACCGACATGCACTCTTTTCTCGTTCCCGTGATATAACATTCTAGTGATCACATCACTTGCTTGCAAGCTATCTCAATGTGATATCACCGAGAGGGCCCAGAGTATATCTATCCGTCATCGGGATTGACAAATTCCACTCTTGATCCATGAGCCTCAACATAACACCTTCGTAGTACTGAACCCATCTTTATAGTCACCCTGTTACGGTGTGACGTTTGATGTTATCAAGACACTCTTCAGGTGTTAGCAATTAACATGATCTCATGGTCTAAGGATAAAGATTACTTCGTATGATGTTATAGCAATATAAACATAATGACTTGATCGTAATGCTATACTTCGGATGAATATTCATCACATCATTCCACCAATGGTGTGACCTTGTTATTAACAACATCCAATGTCCATGATCAGGAAACCTTGATCATCTTGTTAATCAACAAGCTAGTCTATAAGAGAGGCATAACTAGGAACCCTTTTTGTTTATTGAACACACATGTATTGATGTTTCCGATCAATACAATTCTAGCATGTAAAATAAACATCTATCATATATAAGGAATACATAATAACAACTTTATTATTGCCTCTTAGGGCATATTTCCTTCAGTCTCCCACTTGCACTAGAGACAATATCTAGTCTAACACCCATAGAGTTCTGGTGTTGATCATGTTTTGCCCTAAGGAGAGCTTTAGTCAACGGATCTGCTACATTTAGGTCCGTGTGTACTTTACAAATCTTTATATCTCTATCCTTGACATGCTCGCGGATGGAGTGAAACCGGCGCTTAATATGCTTGGAATTCTTGTGAGACCTCGGTTACTTTGCGTTGGCTATGGCTCCATTGTTGTCACAATAGATCACCATCGGGTCCAACACACTAGGAACCACGCCTAGTTCCGTAATGAACTCTTTCATCCAAACCGCTTCCTGCGCCGCTTCTGAAGCAGCAACGTATTCCGCCTCCGTCATTGATCCAGCCACCACAGGTTGTTTGGAACTCCTCCAACTAACTGCTACTCCGTTCAAGAGAAATACGTATCTGGATTGAGACTTAGAGTCATCCGGATCGGTGTCAAAGCTAACATCGACATAACACTTAGCGACTAGCTCTTCTTCACCTCCGTATATAAGAAACATATCCCTAGTTCTTCTCAAGTACCTGAGGATGTTCTTGACCACTATCCAGTGTTCCGAACCTGGATCAGATTGGTACCTACTAGTCAAACTAATAGCATGTGCCACATCCGGTCTTGTACATAGCATGGCATACATAATAGAGCCTATGGCCGAGGCATAGGGGATCTTATCCATCATCTCTCTTTCTTCCGCCGTAGCCGGACTTTGAGTCTTACTCAATGTCTTGCCTTGCAACATAGGTAAGAACCCCTTCTTACTTCCGTCCATATTAAACTTCTTTAATATCTTATCAAGGTATGTACTCTGCGATAGCCCAATTAGGCGCCTTGATCTATCTCTATAGATTTTAATGCCTAATATATATGACGCTTCACCAAGGTCTTTCATCGAAAATTTGCTGTTTAGATAACTTTTAACACTGTTTAAAAGATCTATATCATTTCCAATCAATAATATGTCATCCACATATAATATCAGAAATGCCACATTTCTCCCACTCACTTTCTTGTAAATACAAGCCTCTCCATAAGTTTGGACAAATCAAAACTCTTTGATCACCTCATCAAAGCGGAGATTCCAACTCCGGGATGCTTGCTTCAGTCCATAGATGGATCGCTGAAGTTTGCATACCTTATTAGCATCCTTAGGATCGACAAAACCCTTAGGTTGTATCATATACAACTCTTCTTCAATATTACCATTGAGGAACGCGGTTTTGACATCCATCTGCCATATTTCATAATCGAAATATGCAGCAATTGCTAACATAATCCTAACCGACTTAAGCATCGCTACTGGAGAGAATGTCTCATCATAGTCAACTCCTTGAATTTGTCGAAACCCCTTTGCGACAAGTCGAGCCTTATAGTGTTGGAGATATGCCCAAGAGGCAATAATAAAAGTGATTATTATTATATCTTTGTGTTTATGATGAATGTTTGCATCACATGCTATAATTGTATTATTAGGAAACACTAATACTTGTGTGTTTTGTAAACATAAGAGAGTCCCTAGTAAGCCTCTTGTTAAACTAGCTTGTTGATTAATTGATGATCATGGTTTCCTGATCATGGACATTAGGATGTGATTAACAACAAGGTTATATCATTAGGAGAATGATGTGATGGGCACACACCCATAGTAAGCGTAGCATAAGATCAAGTCATTAAGTTTGTATTGCTGTAAGCTTTCAAATACATAGTAACCTATTCCTTCGACCATGAGGTTATGTTAATCACCATCACCGGATAAATACTTTGATGACATCAAACGCCGCTTCGTAACTGGGTGGTTATAAAAGTGTCATTGGGTATTCTGAAAGTATGTGTTGAAGCGCATGAACCAAGATTGGGATTTGTCCATCCATATGACGGATAGATATGCTCTAGGCCCTCTCGGTGGAATGTCATCTAGTTAGCTTGCAAGCATGTGACTGGGTCACAAGGCATGACATATCACGGAACGAGTAAAGAGTACTTGTCAGTAACGAGGTAGAACTAGGTATGGAGATACCGACGATCAAACCTCGGATAAGTATAGTATCGCGAGACAAAGGGAATTAGTTTCGTATGTAAGTGGTTCAGTCGATCGCAAAGTCATCGTTGAGTATGTGGGAGCCATTATGGATCTCTAGGTCCCGCTGATGGTTATTGATAGGAGATGTGTCTCCATCATGTCTACATATTCACGAACCGTAGGGTGACACACTTAAGGTTCGAAGTTGTTTTAAGTAGATATGGAATGTGCGTTGGAGACCGAATGTTGTTCGAAGTCTCGGATTGGATTCGGGACATCACGAGGAGATCCGGAATGGTCCGGAGAATAAGATTCATATATAGGGGATCATTTTCTGAGTTAGGAAATGTTCCGGAGTGTTTGTATGAGGATTCTAGAAGGTTTCGGAATGTTCCGGAAGGTTCTAGAAGATATCTTGGAGTTTGCTTGAAAATCAAGATAGGGATCAAGGAGTCCTAGTGGGTCAAGACTAGGAGTCGTGGGGGAGGAGGACTCCTCCCCCCACCTCCCAATCCGCCGGCCTAGAGAGGGAGGGGAGTCCTACAAGGACTCCCCCTCCCTAGGCGCCTCCCTTCTTTAAATAGAGGGGCAGGGGCGCCCCCTCCTCCCCTGCTCCGATAACACCCAATCTCTGCCACCTCTCTCCTCCACCTTCTTCTGCACAGGCATAGGCGAAGCCCTGCAGAATTCTCTACTCCACCACCACCACCACGCCGTCGTGCTGCTGGGATTCCGTGGAGAAGATCTACTACCTTCGTTGCTCGCTGGAACGGGGAGAGGAAGGTCTGCTTCGACTCCGCACGTGTGACCGACTGCGGAAGCGCTGCCGAATCGCGGCGCCAGAAGGATCGTCCACTTGACCGACTGCGGAAGCGCTGCTGGAACGTGACGCCGGAAGGATCGTCCACACGATCTTGAGATCGGCAAGTGATCGACTACATCAACCACGAGATCTAATCTCGTTAACGCTTTCGGATCCACGAGGGTTAGTTCCTATCTATCTCGTTGCTCATATCTAATAGATTAGATCTTGGCTTTTATCTAGATTAGATCTAGGTTTTGTTCGTTCTTGCGGTAGAAATTTTTTGTTTTCCATGCTACGAACCCATCAGTGGTATCAGAGCCGTATCTATGCGTAGATCTGTTGCACGAGTAGAACACAATGTTTTTGTGGGCGTTGATGCTTTTGTTGCCGGTGTCTTAGCGTGTACTTTGCATCTTGCCGCATGGTGGGATGAAGCGGCTCGGGCTAACATTACATGTCATCGCACATGAGACTTGCTCCACGCTTGACGTGCAACTTGCTTTGCACAAGTGGCTTTGCGGGGTGTCTGTCTCTCCCACCATAGTTAAGATTCTATTTACAATGAGCATCTTGACAACACTTGTATCAACGTTGTGGTTCTTGTTCGTAGGTAAGATCGGTCTTATGCGAAAGCCCCAAACCACGTAAAACATGCAAAGAAAATTAGAGGCGTCTAACTTGTTTTTGCAGGGGTTTTGTGATGTGATATGGACATCATGTGATTGTGATTGTATTTGATGTATGCAATGATCCTTGTTGTAATATGGCAACCGGCAAGACCCTAATGGTTGTCTTTAATTCTGTTAAGACCTGCGTGTCTATTCATCTTGTAATAGCTTTATTCCAAGTAGTTGTAATAGTTGCTGGTGATGATGGACAACCATGAAGCGGCGCCACTGACCTTGACGCAATGCTGGTGATGATGGAGATCATGTTCGTGCTTTGGAGATGGAGATCAAAGGCGCAAGAAGAAATGGCCATATCATATCACACTAATTATGAATTGTCTGTGATGTTAATCCTTTATGCATCTTGTATTGCTTAGATCGTGACGGTAGCATTATAAGATGACCCCTCTCACTAAATATCAAGTAATAAAGTGTTCACCCTTAGTTGGCACCGTTGCTAAGACTCGTCGTTTCGAAGCATCTCGTGATGATCGGATGTGATAGATTCTACATGTGCATACAACGGGTGCAAGCCAGATTTGCACATGCGGAAACTAAGGTTATCTTGACGAGCCTAGCATGTACAGACATGGTCTCGGAACACGGAATACCGAAAGGTAGAGCATGAGTCATATAATTGATATGATGAACATGAAGATTGTTCGCCGATGAAACTACATCTTCTCTCGTGAAGATCGGACTTGGTGTAGTGGACTTGGTTCGTGTAATCACTAAGACAATGTGAGGGATGTTGTTTTGAGTGAGAGTTCACCTAGTTAGTTTAAGGATTAAATTTGAACTCAATTTATCATAAACTTAGTCTAAACTACTTGCAAATTGTTGTAGATTATGGCGAACCCCTCCATCAATTTCAATGCGTTCCTAGAGAAAGAAAAGCTTAAAAACAATGGAAGCAATTTCACGGACTGGTTCCGTGGACTGAAGATCGTCCTCAGGGCTGGTCAGTTGACCTATGTGCTCGATGCACCGCTAGGTGACCCACCTGCAGATAATGCCACCGATGACGAAAAGAATGTTTTCGCCACTCGGAAGAATCATTACTCCACAGTTCAGTGTGCCATCCTGTACGGTTTAGAAGCGGAGCTCCAACAGCGTTTTGAGCTCCACGACCCGTTCGAGATCATTAAGGAGCTCAGGCTAATTTTTGAGACTCGCGCGGCCATGGAGAGCTATGAGGCCTCCGAAAAGTTCTTTAACTGTAAGATGGAAGAAGGAAGCTCCGTTAGCGAGCACGTGCTCACCATGTCTGGGTACGCAAAGAAGCTCCAAGAGTTGGGAATATCGATTCCTAATGAATTGGGGATTAGCCGTCTCCTTCAATCACTACCACCAAGTTACAAGAACTTTGTGATGAACTACAACATGCACTGCATGAACAAGACGTTGCCTGAACTGTCGTCCATGCTGAAAACTGCTGAAGTGGAGATCAAGAAGGAGCACCAAGTGTTGATGGTCAATAAGACCACCAATTTCAAGAAAAAAGGCAAGTCTAAGAACAAGGGCAACTTCAAGAAGGACGGCAAGAAAGCTGCCGCACCTGCTAAGAAGCCCAAGGCTGGTCCTAAACCTGAAACTGAGTGCTTCTACTGCAAGGGAGCTGGTCACTGGAAGCGTAACTGCCCCAAGTACCTGGCAGATCTGAAGAACGGCAACATCAAGAAGAAAGGTATATTTGATATATGTGTTATAGATGTGTATCTTACTAGTAATCGTAGTAGTGCCTGGGTATTTGATACTGGTTCGGTTGCTCATATTTGTAACTCGAAACAGGAGCTGCGGAATAAACGAAGACTGGCAAGAGACGAGGTGACAATGCGCGTTGGAAATGGCTCCAAGGTTGATGTGATCGCCGTCGGCACGCTCCCTCTACATCTACCTTCGGGATTAGTTTTAAATTTAAATAATTGTTATTTGGTGCCTGCTTTAAGCATGAACATTATATCTGGATCCTGTTTATTGTGAGACGGTTACTCTTTTAAGTCCGAGAATAAAGGTTGTTCGATTTATATGAGTAATATCTTTTATGGTAATGCACCTGAGATGAATGGTTTATTCTTACTGAATCTCGATAGTAGTGATACACATGTTCACAACATAGATGCTAAACGAATAAAATTGAATGATAATTCTACATACATGTGGCACTGTCGTCTTGGTCACATTGGAGTGAAGCGTATGAAGAAACTCCATTCTGATGGACTTCTTGAATCACTTGAAAGATGCGAAGCATGTCTAATGGGAAAAGTGACTAAGACTCCATTCTCTGGTACAATGGAGCGAGCTACAAACTTATTGGAAATAATACATACCGATGTGTGCGGTCCAATGAGTGTAGCATCGCGTGGTGGATATCGTTATGTTCTCACTTTCACGGATGACTTGAGTAGATATGGGTATGTCTACTTTATGAAACATAAGTCCGAAACTTTCGAGAAGTTTAAGGAATTTCAAAGTGAAGTGGAAAATCATCGTAACAAGAAGATTAAGTTTCTGCGTTCTGATCGCGGGGGTGAATATCTGAGTTACGAGTTTGGCATGCATTTAAAGAAATGTGGAATACTTTCACAGTTGACACCGCCGGGAACACCACAGCGTAATGGTGTGTCCGAACGTCGTAATCGAACTCTCTTAGATATGGTTCGGTCTATGATGTCTCTTACAGATTTACCGTTATCATTTTGGGGCTATGCATTAGAGACAGCCGCATTCACTTTAAATAGGGCACCATCTAAATCCGTTGAAACGACACCGTACGAATTGTGGTTTGGTAAGAAACCTAAGTTGTCGTTCCTTAAAGTTTGGGGTTGCGAGGCATATGTAAAGAAGTTACAACCTGATAAGCTAGAACCCAAAGCGGAGAAATGCGTCTTCATAGGATACCCTAAAGAAACAATTGGGTATACCTTCTATCATAGATCCGAAGGCAAAGTTTTCGTTGCAAAGAATGGATCCTTTCTTGAGAAGGAGTTTCTCTCGAAGGAGGTGACTGGAAGGAAAGTAGAACTCGATGAGGTTATTGAACCTTCTCTCGGATTTGAGAGTAGCGCAGCACCGGAAGATGTTTTGGTGCCGCCTGCACCAATTGAAGAGGAAGCTAATGATAATGATCATGAAACTTCAAACGAAGTTACTACTGAACCTCGCAGGTCAACGAGGGTTCGTACCACTCCTGATTGGTATGACTCTGCCTTGAACGTCATGTTGGTGGACAACGCTGATGACCCTGCGACGTATGAAGAAGCTATGGTGAGCCCAGATTTCGACAAATGGCTAGAAGCCATGAAATCCGAAATGGGATCCATGTACGAAAACCAAGTATGGACTTTGGTGGACTTACCGGATGGCCGTAAGGCTGTTGAGAACAAATGGATTTTCAAGAGAAAAACATATGCTGATGGTAATGTTACCGTCTATAAAGCTCTACTTTTCGCGAAAGGGTTTCGACAAATTCAAGGAGTTGACTATGATGAGACTTTCTCACCAGTAGCGAAGCTAAAGTCTGTGAGGATTTTGTTAGCAATTGCTGCACATTTCGATTATGAGATTTGGCAGATGGATGTCAAAACGGCGTTCCTTAATGGTGACATTGAGGAAGAGTTGTATATGGTACAACCCAAGGGTTTTGTCGATCCTAAAGATGCTGACAAGGTATGCAAACTTCAGCGCTCCATTTATGGACTGAAGCAAGCATCCCATAGTTGGAATCAACGTTTTGATAAAGTAATCAAAAACTTTGGATTTATACAAACTTATGGAGAAGCTTGTATTTACAAGAAAGTGAGTGGGAGCTCTGTAGCATTCCTAGTACTGTATGTAGATGACATATTATTGATTGGGAATGATATAGAACTTCTTAATAGCGTCAAAACCTATTTGAATAATAGTTTTTCAATGAAGGATCTTGGCGAAGCGGCATACATTCTAGGCATCAAGACTTATAGAGATAGATCAAGACGCCTAATAGGGCTTTCACAAAGTACATACTTGGACAAAGTTCTAAAGAAGTTTAGAATGGAAGATAGCAAGAAAGGGTTCGTGCCCATGTTGTCAGGTAAGACCTTGAGTAAGACTCAAAGTCCAGCTACGGCAGAAGATAGAGAGAAAATGAATAATATTCCCTATGCCTCAGCCATAGGTTCTATCATGTATGCCATGCCGTGTACTAGACCGGATATAGCACATGCTGTTAGTTTGACTAGCATATATCAAAGTGATCCTGGAATGGAGCACTGGACAGCGGTCAAAAATATCCTAAAGTACCTAAATAGGACTAAGGATATGGTTCTTTCTTATGGAGGTGATGAACAGCTTGTTGTAAACGGTTACACCGATGCTAGTTGGAACACCGATCCGGATGACTCGAAGTCACAATCGGGATACGTATTTATTTTGAATGGTGCTGCAGTGAGCTGGAGGAGTGCGAAGCAAAGTGTTGTGGCAAAATCTTCAACTGAATCGGAATACATAGCTGCTTCGGAGGCTGCACAAGAAGCTGTTTGGATGAAGGAATTCATTACTGAACTCGGCGTGGTTCCCAGTGCGTTGGACCCGATGGCCATCTACTGTGACAACACAGGTGCCATAGCTAATGCGCAGGAGCCAAGGTCACATAGCAAGTTGAAGCACATCAAGCTACGTTTCCACGCTATTCGCGAGTATGTCCGAGATGGTGACATAAAGATTTGCAAAGTACACACTGATCTGAATGTGGCAGATCCGTTGACTAAACCTCTCCCTAGGGCAAGGCATGACCAACACCAAAACGCCATGGGTGTTCGGTATATTACCATGTCATCTAGATTATTGACTCTAGTGCAAGTGGGAGACTGTTGGAGATATGCCCAAGAGGCAATAATAAAAGTGATTATTATTATATCTTTGTGTTTATGATGAATGTTTGCATCACATGCTATAATTGTATTATTAGGAAACACTAATACTTGTGTGTTTTGTAAACATAAGAGAGTCCCTAGTAAGCCTCTTGTTAAACTAGCTTGTTGATTAATTGATGATCATGGTTTCCTGATCATGGACATTAGGATGTGATTAATAACAAGGTTATATCATTAGGAGAATGATGTGATGGACACACACCCATAGTAAGCGTAGCATAAGATCAAGTCATTAAGTTCGTATTGCTGTAAGCTTTCAAATACATAGTAACCTATTCCTTCGACCATGAGGTTATGTTAATCACCATCACCGGATGAATACTTTGATGACATCAAACGCCGCTTCGTAACTGGGTGGTTATAAAAGTGTCATTGGGTATTCTGAAAGTATGTGTTGAAGCGCATGAACCAAGATTGGGATTTGTCCATCCATATGACGGATAGATATGCTCTGGGCCCTCTCGGTGGAATGTCATCTAGTTAGCTTGCAAGCATGTGACTGGGTCACAAGGGATGACATATCACGGAACGAGTAAAGAGTACTTGTCAGTAACGAGGTAGAACTAGGTATGGAGATACCGACGATCAAACCTCGGATAAGTATAGTATCGCGAGACAAAGGGAATTAGTTTTGTATGTAAGTGGTTCAATCGATCGCAAAGTCATCGTTGAGTATGTGGGAGCCATTATGGATCTCTAGGTCCCGCTGATGGTTATTGATAGGAGATGTGTCTCTATCATGTCTACATATTCACGAACCGTAGGGTGACACACTTAAGGTTCAAAGTTGTTTTAAGTAGATATGGAATGTGCGTTGGAGACCGAATGTTGTTCGGAGTCTCGGATTAGATTCGGGACATCACGAGGAGATCCAGAATGGTCCGGAGATTAAGATTCATATATAGGGGATCATTTTCTGAGTTAGGAAATGTTCCGGAGTGTTTGTATGAGGATTCTAGAAGGTTTCGGAATGTTCCGGAAGGTTCTAGAAGATATCTTGGAGTTTGCTTGAAAATCAAGATAGGGATCAAGGAGTCCTAGTGGGTCAAGACTAGGAGTCGTGGGGGAGGAGGACTCCTCCCCCCACCTCCCAATCCGCCGGCCTAGAGAGGAAGGGGAGTCCTACAAGGACTCCCCTCCCTAGGCGCCTCCCTTCTTTAAATAGAGGGGCAGGGGCGCCCCCTCCTCCCCTGCTCCGATAACACCCAATCTCTGCCGCCTCTCTCCTCCACCTTCTTCTGCACAGGCATAAGCGAAGCCCTGCAGAATTCTCTACTCCACCACCACCACCACGCCGTCGTGCTGCTGGGATTCCGTGGAGAAGATCTACTACCTCCGCTGCTCGCTGGAACAGGGAGAGGAAGGTCTGCTTCGAGTCCGCACGTGTGACCGACTGCGGAAGCGCTGCCGAATCGCGGCGCCGGAAGGATCGTCCACTTGACCGACTGCGGAAGCGCTGCTGGAACGCGACGCCGGAAGGATCGTCCACACGATCTTGAGATCGGCAAGTGATCGACTACATCAACCACGAGATCTAATCTCGTTAACGCTTTCGGATCTACGAGGGTTAGTTCCTATCTATCTCGTTGCTCATGTCTAATAGATTAGATCTTGGCTTTTATCTAGATTAGATCTAGGTTTTGTTCGTTCTTGTGGTAGAAATTTTTTGTTTTCCATGCTACAAACCCATCATATAGATGGTCACATTACCATCAACATCAGTTTTTCTTTTGAAAATCCATTTATTCTCAACGGCCTTTCGATCGTGAGGTAAGTCCACCAAGGTCCAAACTTGGTTCTCGTACATGGATTCCATCTCGGATTTCATGGCTTCTAGCCATTTGTTGGAATCCGGGCTCATCATCACTTCTTCATACGTCGCAGGGTCATCCATTTCATCAACCATGAAATTCACAACAGGATTGCCGTACAGTTCAGGAGTTGCACGTGTCCTGCTTGACCTGCGAGGTTCGGTAGTGTCCTCTTTCGGAGTTTCATGATCAATATCATTAGCTCTCTCTTCATTAGGTGAAGTCAACTCCAAAACAGTTTCCGGTGCTGCGCTACTCGCCATTTCATGAAGAGAAGCTTCAGTAACCTCTTCGAGTTCTACCTTCCGACTACTCACACCTTTCGCGAGAAACTCCTTCTCAAGAAAGGATCCATTCTTGGCAACAAAAACCTTGCCCTCGGATCTGTGATAGAAGGTATACCCAATCGTTTCCTTAGGGTATCCTATGAAGACGCATTTTTCCGCTTTGGGTTCGAGTTTATCCGGCTGAAGTTTCTTCACATAAACATCACATCCCCAAACTTTAAGAAATGACAACTTAGGTTTGTTTCCAAACCATAATTCATACGGTGTCGTTTCAACGGATTTAGATGGTGCCCCCGATTTAAAGTGAATGCAGCTGTTTCCAGTGCATAACCCCAAAATGACAGTGGCAAGTCAGTTAGAGACATCATAGATCGAACCATATCCAATAAAGTACGATTACGACGTTCCGACACACCATTACGTTGTGGTGTTCCGGCATGCGTGAGTTGTGAAACTATTCCACACTCTTTCATGTGTGTGCTAAACTCGTAACTTAGATACTCTCCTCCACGGTCAGACCGTAGAAATTTGATCTTTCTATTACGATGATTTTCCACTTCATTCTAAAATTCCTTGAACTTTTCAAAAGTTTCAGACTTGTGTTTCATCAAATAGATATACCTGTATCTACTCAAATCATCCGTGAAAGTAACAAAATAACGATATCCACCTCGCGCCGACACACTCATTGGTCCACAGACATCAGTATGTATGATTTCCAATAAATCTGTCGCCCGTTCCATTGAACCGGAAAACGGTGTTCTAGTCATCTTTCCCATAAGGCATGGCTCACATGTATCAAATGATTCAAAATCAAGTGATTCCAAAAGTTCATCAAAATGGAGTTTCTTCATGCGTTTAACACCAATATGACCTAGACGGCAGTGCCACATATATGTAGATATATCATCATCAAGTTTAATCTTTTTAGCATTAACATTATGAATGTGCGTAATATTACTATCGAGATCCATCAAAAATAAACCATTCAACATAGGTGCATGACCATAAAAGATATCATTCTTATAAATCGAACAACCATTGTTTTCAGATTTAAAGGAATGACCACTTTGCATCAAACACGATCTGGATACAATGTTCATGCCCCGTGCAGGCACCAAATAACAATTATTTAGGTTTATAACTAATGCTGATGGCATATGGAGAGGTAGCGTCCCGACGGTGATCACATCAACTTTTGATCCATTGCCGACCCGCATCCTGACCTCATCCCTTGCTAGTTGTCGCTTGTTCCGTAGCCCCTGAACATAGTTACTTATATTAGCAACCGATCCCGTATCAAATACCCAGGTGCTACTGCGAGTACTAGTCAAGTACACATCAATAACATGTATATCACATATACCTTTGTTTGCCTTGCCGGACTTCTTGCCCGCCAAATACTTGGGGCAGTTGCGCTTCCAATGGCCAATCCCCTTGCAATAGTAACACTCGGTGTCAGACTTAGGGCCAGCTCGGGGTTTCTTTTCAGGCGCGGTAACTGATTTGCCACCCTTCTTTCCCTTGTGCTTGCCTTTCTTGTCTTTCTTGAAACCGGTGGTCCTATTGATCATCAACACTTGATATTCTTTCCTAATCTCCACTTCTGCAGTCTTAAGCATTGACAGAAGCTCGGGAAGAGTCTTCTTCATGCCCTGCATATTATAGTTCATCACGAAGCTCTTGTAGCTAGGTGGCAGAGATTGGAGAACACGATGTATGCCCAAGTCAATGGGAATCGTTATTCCCAAGGACACAAGCTTATCGGCGTACCCAGACATTTTGAGTACGTGCTCACTAACGGAGCTGTTTTCCTCCATCATGCAGCTAAAGAACTTTTCAGTAGCATTATAACTCTCTACGGCAGTATGGGTATCGAAAATCATTTTCAATTCTCCCATGGTATCAAAGGCATTGCCATTTTCGAAACGCTTTCAAAGTTCTGGCTCTAGCCCATACAGTATGCCGCAATGAACTAAGTTGTGGTCCTCCTGACGAGTCACATAGACATTCTTTTCCTCGTCAGGGGCATCAGGAGTTGGTGGGGGGCCTAGCGGCGCATCTAGCACATATTGCTTTTGTGCAGCAGTGAGGAGAATCCTCAAATTCATAGCCCAATTGGTGAAGTTGCTACCATTCGCAGCAAATTTCTCTTTCTCCATGAACACATTGAAATTAAAAGCAGGTGGTGCCATCTACAATAGAATTTGTAAAGTTTATTTAGACTAAGTTTATGATAGAGTGAGTTCAACTAATCCACATTACTAATGAACTCCCACTCAAAAACGACATCCCTCGTGTCCTTTTGGTGATTACATGAACCAAATCCACTACACCAAGTCTGATCATCACGTGAGTTGATGTAGCTTCAAAGGCGAGCATCTATATGGGCATCATATCAACTATATGACTCATGCTTAACCTTTCGGTCCGTGTTCCGAGGCCATGTTTGTACATGCTAGGCTCGCCAAGTAAGAACCTTAGTATTCGCGTGTGTAAAACTGTCTTACACCCGTGCCTATGAAAGCGTAGATTCGAGTACACTCGATCATCACATGATGTCTCGAAACACGATCCACAGAACGGTGCATACTTAAGGAAGAACACATTTTTATCTTGATATCTAAATGAGGGATCATCTTACAATGCTACAGAAAGCGCCAAACTAGCAGTATAAGATGCTAACATCTAATGTGTAAAGTGAGATGATATGGTCCATGCATTTGATCTCTATCACTTGCATCGTGGTATGATCTCTATCATTCCTTTGTGTGTAAGGCCAAGGTCTATGGAACTTACACGTTGAGTGTGTTGTAAGAGTATCTATCATACATCTACTTACAACAATACCATATCAATACACTAGCCCAGCAACGATCTAAACTAGACGCCTCTAATTTATCAATTGCAAGTTTTACGTGGCTTAGAGCTTTCGGAGATAGAACCGTTCTCACCTACAAACATGAACCACAACGAGGATAACTAAGTTATTAGCAACTCGTTGTAAATCAGATATTGACTATAGTAGGAGAGACAGACACCCGCCAGCCACTTATGCAAAACAAGTTGCATGTCAGTCGTGGAACCGGTCTCATGTACGATGAAATGTAAGGTTGGTCCGGGCCGCTTCATCCCACTATGCCACCAATATCCAAAATACATAGAAGATGCAATAACATGATCATCATTGCCCACATATAAACATATGTGTACTACCCGTGCAAAGCACCTACGCATAGATCAGGCTCTGATACCACTGTTGGGTCCGCAGCATAGAAAACAAAAAATTTCCTATGGTGAGAACTACACGCCAAGATATATCTACTAGGTACAAAGCAACGGGTGTACATACATCCAACGAGAACTTACCCTCGAAGACAACGAGTTTTGTTAATGAGTAGGAACTCGTGGTTGATGTAGTCGTACACTTGCCGATCTCAAGATCGAGTGGAAGTCCGAGCGCCGCAACTCAGCAGCGCATTCATACTCGCACACACGTTCAAACCACCGGACAACCTCCACCTCCTCGCTCCAGCGATCCAGCGGAAGCAGCAACTCCTTCCAGACGAAATACCATCGGGAACATGTATCTCGCTAATCCGAGACCATGGGGGAATAATGCTAGAGGGGGAGAGAGATCCTTCACAAGGAGGTGTGAGGATGAAGGAGGGAGTGGGTGGCCTTTTATAGGAGGAGGGGGGGTGCCCCTCCTCTCCATGACCAGTGCATGGGGGGGGGTAACCCCTCACCTCCCCCATTCATGTGGTGGTAACCCCTCCACATTAAAATGACTCTTCACATTCCCTTTTAAAGTCTCCACTTTAAATGCATTAAAATTCTCCAAGTTTAATGCTCTCTCATTTAATAAAACTCTTTTATTAAATTTATTCAGAATTTTGTTAATTACTTTAATTAACAAACATTCACATATAGCCCCTTGCAATATTTCAATATCACATGCAGAACCACTTTCTGCAATTTCACCCGAAACAATTCCTGCGCTTTGCAATTCTTTCGTCTGAAACATATGTGCTCCAAAATGGTGTCCGGTAACTCTTAAGTGTGTCACCCTACGGTTCGCGAATAATGCAGACATGATTGAGACTCCTCTCAGATCAATAGTCAGAAGCGGGACCTGGAGATCCATACTGACTCGTGCATATTCAACGATGACTTCTGTGATCGTGAGAACCTTTAACGCTTGTAACTAAATCCCTTTGTCTCGCGATATATTATATGTCCGAGATTCGATCATCGGCATCCAAATACCTAGTTTGATCTCGTTACCGACATGCACTCTTTTCTCGTTCCCGTGATATAACATTCTAGTGATCACATCACTTACTTGCAAGCTATTTCAATGTGATATCACCGAGAGGGCCCAGAGTATATCTATCCGTCATCGGGATTGACAAATTCCACTCTTGATCCATGAGCCTCAACATAACACCTTCGTAGTACTGAACCCATCTTTATAGTCACCCTGTTATGGTGTGACGTTTGATGTTATCAAGACACTCTTCAGGTGTTAGCAATTAACATGATCTCATGGTCTAAGGATAAATATTACTTCGTATGATGTTATAGCAATATAAACATAATGACTTGATCATAATGCTATACTTCGGATGAATGTTCATCACATTATTCCACCAATGGTGTGACCTTGTTATTAACAACATCCAATGTCCATGATCAGGAAACCTTGATCATCTTGTTAATCAACAAGCTAGTCTATAAGAGAGGCATAACTAGGAACCCTTTTTGTTTGTTAAACACACATGTATTGATGTTTCCGATCAATACAATTCTAGCATGTAAAATAAACATCTATCATATATAAGGAATACATAATAACAACTTTATTATTGCCTCTCAGGGCATATTTCCTTCAGGCATGCCTTGCACAACTCACCCGGAGCAGCGATGCCAGGCATCCCGCGCACCAGGTCGCCGCGCTCCATCCTCTGCAGCGCGTCGAAGTGGAGGTGCCCGAAGCGGGCATGCCAGCGCCAAGTGACAGCATCGTGTCACATGGTGAGGCAGGCCGGCTGCGCTGGTTTCAGGACCAGCTTGTACAGCCGATTCGGAGAGCGCTTGACCTTGAGGAGCAGCTTGCCGTGACGATCAAGGATCGTCAGAACTCCACACCTGATGCGGATGTCGTAGGCATGCTCGTCGAGCTGGCCCAGACTCACCACGCTGCTCTTCAATTTGGGGATGAAGAACACGTCTGTGAGAGCTCGCTGGTGCCCTCTATCGATGCTGAAGGCGATGTCGCCTCGCCCTTTGATCTGCACCACCGACCCGTCGCCAAAGTGCATGTTGCCGGTGACAGATTCGTCTAGCGTGACGAACGTCGAGCGATCGCCAGTCATGTGGTTGGACGCACCAGTGTCCAGGTACCAAGTGCGATCCACCGGCTCGTCGTCGCGCCCTGGCACTACCTTGGCCTTCTCCTCGTTCAGGAACACGAGCGCGCGCTCCGGCGCACTTGGTGTTACTGCAGCAGCGGCCGCGTCAGGTGCGGCAGGGTTGGTGATGTCGAGCGGCGCGTCGAGCTGGATCTCCGCGAGCAGCATCGCGGGATCCGCGTCGTCTTCTCCCTGGACGAGGTGAGCTTTGTTCTTCTCCTCGTCCTTTTCTTCTTGCGGCATTCACGGGCCCAGTGGCCCTTTTTGCCACAGTAGCGGCACACATCCTCCTTCTTGTTGCTGGGGTGCGTGCCCTCCCTTGCGGGGCGCCGGTCATCGCAGCCCTTGCCGCGGCTCTTGCCCTGGCGGTTGTCACTACCAGAGCCGCCGTCCTGGTGCTTCTCCCGTGCACGCCACTCCTCTACAGTGAGGAGCAGCTGCCCGGAAGGATCTGCTCCGTCAATGGCCTCGTTCTCCTCAACGACGAGCAGCCGCCCGCTAAGTTCTTCGATTGACATGGAGTTGAGGTCAAGTAAAGACTCAATTGAAGATGCCATCTGGCGGTACTTACGCGGGAGCACACGGAGGAACTTCCTGATGGCCTTGCGCTCGTCCTCCGGATCGCCCAGCAGCTCCAGGTCGCTGAGGATGGTGGAGAGACGCAGCGCGAACTCCTCCACGTTCTCGCCGTCCTTGAACGCGAGACGGTCGTAGTCCCGCCGACGCGTCTGTGCCTTTGCCTCGCGCACGCGTTCCGCTCTGACGCGCAGCGTCCTGAGCGTGTCCCACGTGGCCTTGGCGTTGTCCTTGGTGGCGAGGGTGCGCAGCAGCTCCGGGGCACTGCTTGTAACAGGGCTGACAGCGCCGCGCGGTCGTCGTGCTCATCGACGTCATCCTCGGTCACTGCCTCCTAGAGTCCATGGACCTGGAGCTGCACCCGCATGATCACTGACCAGTCCACGTAATTGGTACGCATTAGGACTGGCCACTTGCTGCTACCGCCGCCGTCCCTCACCACCTTCTCTCTCAGCACCAGCTTGCGCCCATGGGCTCTGCCTGGAGAGCGGCCACGGCGAACCGGGGACAGAGAGGCGTCGCGGCGGGATCGCGAGCGCGGCTTCGACGGCGTGCGCTCCGGTGGCTTCGCGCCGGTAGCAGCCTTCACCGCATCCTTCGAGCCAGCCATTGGATCGTGGCAGGGCTCTGATACCACTTGTTCCCTCTCACCTGCACTCACGAACTGTAATGGAAGTTTTGAGATAAATGACAAGGGGATTTTGTGCTGCGCTCAACTACTTGCAGCTTTTCTGGCTTTCTCCTTTTATTCACCAAGGGAACAATCATGCTTGACTACACGATGCCCACATCTAGACGTGTCATCCCACGTCCTAGGCTATCAGGAGTACAACGCAAGGATCGGGTCAACAACTAACTGAAAGAATCCTATCTACTTGACCCCTAAGAAATAGCTAACTCTGAAACCTGACGCTAACTAAAACTGTCGCTAGCTTATTGACAGAACTACAACTGAAGAAGTAAACAGCTAGATTACCTAACATTCCTCACGTCTTCGGTCTTATCCATGCCAGTGCTGTTTGGCGTGCTCTTCATGAGCTCTATTCCTCCCAGTCCAAGTCGATGGTCTCTACTCTCCACGGCGGCCTCACCAACACAAAGAAACTTGACATGACTACCCAACAATTTATTTCCAAAATGAAAGGTTTCGCCTCTAAGCTTGCTGCTGTCGGGAAATCTGTTGATGATAATGAACTCAAGGATTACATACTCAACGGTCTCGACGGTACATACAACGGACTTGTCGCTACCATCAATGCCATCCCCACCACATCCATCAATGATGCTTGCTCACAACTGCTGTCTTATGAGAACTGGGATAATATGCCTATTGCCTCTGGCCAGACTCCAGGATCATTCACCTCCTTTGTCAATGCTTCTCCACGGCATCCGGACCCTGCCTATGGGGGTGGACAGCCGAGACCCCCATCATCGTGCCATACATGCCCCCTCCCTCGACATACCATCACACCCGCCGATACCTTCCCAGTACCCGCATACTCGTCGGTGCCTCAGCAGTATCAGCAGACGATGCCCTATATGCCACCACCGCAGTACTCGCAACAGTTTCCCCACATCCCTACATGATGCCATACATGCCTCCTATGTAACAACAATGACCTCCACCCCCGCCACCACAACACGGTCAACCTCACCCCGACCAGTCTAGTCACCCTAAAGGGGGCGCGGCAAGAAAGGGGACCATGGTCGTGTTGCCTCTCCATTGCAGGAGGGAGTCTTCTGTCAGATATGCAAAAAGAACGACATCCTGCAAATGAATGTTGGTGGCATTATGGCGATGATGATGATGACGACGACACGCCAACTGATCATAAAGGTGACTATGGTGTTGATACAAACTTGCACATGGACTCAGGTGCTTCAAATCATGTTGTTGGACAGCTAAACAAGCTCAATATTCATGACACCTATCAGGGGAGTGATCAAGTTCACAATGCTAGTGGACAAGGTATGAACATTGCACACATTGGTCATTCAGTTTTGCACACCCTTACTAGTTCTCTCCATCTTAAAAATATTTTACATGTTCCCAATGCTTCCATGAATTTAGTTTCCGCCCATGGACTTACTCTAGACAACAATGTTTTTATTGAAATTCACCCATTCTATTTCTTGATCAAAGACGAGGCAACGAAGCACGTCATCTTTAGAGGTACATGCCATGGTGACCTATATCCCCTTGTTCCAGTCTCCACGCCTTCATCTAAGCACGCTCTGGCGACCATGAAGCCCTCCTACTCCACATGGCATCGTCGTATCGGGCATCCATCCGCCTTTATTGTTCAGCAAATACTTAGAAAAAATAAGTTGTCATATTCTCTAGACACAAACGCTCACATATGTGATCCTTGCGAATAGGCTAAGAGTCATCAACTACCCTATCATGTATCCCCAGGACAATGATATGGGTCCCGCCGCTCCAGCTCTTGATGAACCCGAGATGGATTCGTGTCCTGGATTATCTGTGCATGATCCTATGCTCATCTACATGTTGCACCACCACAATAGCCTCCTGCTGAACTGAGAACTCGATTGAAAAAAGTATATGGCCGTCTAAAATTTATACTGATGATGCAATTAGATATGCTCTTTTGACATCCATAGGTGAACCAACAAACTTACGTGAGGCTCTCACTGATACAAACTGAAACTTGCAATGCAAGATGAGTATGATGCCTTTCTTGCAAACAAGACCTGACACCTTGTACCCCCAAGTCGGCACAAAAAATTATTGATTGCAAGTGAGTTTACCGCACAAAAAATTATTGATTGCAAGTGAGTTTACCGCATCAAGAAAAACGCTGATGACATTTTTTGAGAGATATAGAACTCGTATTATTGCAAATGGTTTCAAACAAAGATATGAGATTGGTTATGAAGATACTTTCAGTCCAGTTGTCAAAATTGCTACTATTAGACTAGTTTTGTCTATCTCAGTCTCAAATGGATGGATTTTACGACAGCTAGATGTAAAGAATACATTTTTACATAGTGTTTTGGAAGAGGAAATGTACATGAAACAACCACCTGGTTTTGAGTCTTCCACTACTCCAAACTATATTTGCAAACTTGATAAAGCCTTGTATGAACTGAAACAGACAACTCGAGCATGGTACTCTCGACTCAGCTCCAAGCTTCATACCTTGGTTTTGTTCCTTCCAAGATCGACACATCATTGTTTCTTTTTGAGAAGTCAGGTATCACCATGTTCATACTCATTTATGTTGATGATATCATTGTGATGAGCTCTTCAGACACTTCCATCTCTGCTCTCCTTCACAATTTGGGTAATCAGTTTGCACTTAAAGATCTTGGAGATCTTCATTTTTCTTGGGTCTCTAGGTTCACAAATAGCAAAATGGTTTAGTCTTGAATCAAGACAAATATAGTCATGGACTTACTTACACGAGTTGGCATGAAGGATTGCACACTATGTGCTACACCTCTCCTACACCTCTTTCTGTTAATGATACATTGTCTCTACACGTCAGGAGGAGGTTAAATGGCTGGCAAGTGTCCATTTGATGTTTAATCATGTATCCTCATGTTTAATTTGGATCATTTCGCGCATATTTTTTTGCAATTTTTGTTCAAATTAAAATAAACAAATTCAAAATCATGGATTTCAAATATTTATGGAATTGTGCACGGTAAACACACAGAAATATAAGGAAAACGAAACATGAAGAATTTTATTGAGATAGTACAAGGAATCGACAAAGGTGTCTTTCAAACACCCCCAAAAATTATCGTCTTACTGTATGAGTCAAAAAATTCTAAATTTACCCAAACTCGAAGATTCAGAAGCAAAAAAAGTTGGTGCAAACCAATCGGAAGCTGCTCTCCTGCGAGTCTGCAAGATCCGGTTACAAGGCAACCAGATCCGTCGCAACCGAGCGAACATGGCCACGGCGGCGGTCGGCGGGGACGCGGCGAGCATGGTGGCGGTGGGCCTGGTGTGGGGCGCCACCAACGCGCTGATGCGCCGGGGCGCGCTCGTCTGGGACCGCCGCTCCCGCTCCCTCCCAGCCGGCTCCGGCGCAGTCCGGCGGTGGGCGGACCTCCTCCTGACGTGGCAGTACTCGGCGCCGTTCCTCGTCAACCTCTCCGCCTCCGCCGCCTTCTTCCGCCTCCTCGGCGACGCCCCCATCTCCGTCGCCGTGCCCGTCACCAACGCCACCACCTTCGCCGCCACGGCTGTCGCCGCCGCGCTCCTCGGGGAGGCCACGCGCGCCGTGCCCGCCGCTCTCGGCACCGCGCTCATCGTCCTTGGAGTCTGGGTCTGCATCTCCTAGTAGTTTGTTAATTCAAGAACTGAAATTTTCTGTACGCAGCATTATGACATCATGTAGCTCACAGTTATCATACTTCTACAAGGTTGTCTGTAGATTTTGGTCAACTTGTGCAATTGTTTCGAATTGTTCTACCTGTATAATTCTCTTTGTTCATCACATGTACCTTATGATGCTAAAATGTATGTTGTTTTTCATCTTTTCCTTTAGCGATCTCTGCTTTGTATTCTTACAGCCAGATATGAAACTTGGTAATTGTATCACATCAAATTCGAATAAAATGCTGATTGGAGCACAGTGATGCTGAACAAACTATACTACTGACATACAGATAGATTGCTGCTTTTCAATTCACATTCTCCTCAATCCTCATCACTGAAGGACGACCCCAGTCCTGACCTTGAGCCGGGACCTTTGAGTGCCACTTGCTTGAGTAGAACTTTTTGCTCTCGATTCTGATTCCTGTACTGTCTGCATCAAAGACCAAAGAGCAAAGAACCGGAGCATTGTAACTTCTGTACCACTCAACCCAGCATGCCCAGTCATTAACTTATCTAGATCTAGTGGGCATTCTGAACATGCATATTTCTGAACCAGCCATGTCTGTGCTTTCTGTCTCTTGTGTATTGTCTCTGGCTAGCAATAAGAATGAATTTTTGAAATATTAGTATTTGAATTCGTTATTAGTAGCTCCCATGTTCCTATTGCAGCCAACGCGGTGTCAGAAAACATAGTATTTTATGCCATGTCTCATGTAAGTGCAGATTGGATGATGCCTTCAATCAATAATTCGTTTGAGGTCCAACCTCGATTACGGCCCTCTCATTTCCTGACTGACTATGGCTACGTGAGCGTGCAGAAGCTGCTTTGTTGGAGTTCCTAAAAAAAATGGTGTTCGTACTTCTGCAGGTCCATATTTGAATGGTCTGTTTGGGAGCAATCGGGTGCTATACCTGGTTACTCCTATTCCACGGCACACAAGATCATAGCTATGTTCCGGGAGGGATGGCACTCTTCATTACTACTATGACTGCAAGCATACTCCTAAGGAGGTATGTTTCTTTTCTGAAAAAAACTTGTGTTCTGATTTATTGATAGAAAAGAGTGTATTTACAAGCCTGACCTGAGCCCAGGTGACACACCAACACATGTGTGCCAGAGGAATTGAAACTTGTTGGCTTTCGCCTCAGGGTCAAGCTATACATACACAAGGAACACATAAATTTTGGGGCAATTTTATCTACTCTTTTCATGTTCAAGATACATTACAGGGCTTGGGTTTATATTTTTTAGTACCCATAGTATTCAGATCAATAGGTTACAGACTGAACTTTCTAAATACAAGCATTGTGTACTCGACATACAAACTCATACTACTAGGATAGGACAACTCCATGCCTACCCGTATGCTAACTAGTGAAGATTCCTAAATTAAGATAGTGCAATAATGTTTCTTGCGAGATAATACAGTAGCAATATACATGATGCTAGTTACAGACTCACAGATTATGTGTTGCTCAAATAAAACGGTTTTCGTCCTGAGACACACGCTTCTTCCTTTCTGCCATTGGTTATGGTGATTGCACCCTACAACTTATCGTGTAGTTGTAGTGCGGTGGGATGCGAGACCTCCACTCAAAAGCCTCAAACTTCCCACAGGGTAGTGTACCACCACATCCTAAGAGAATGTCCTGCACACTGATATTGGGGACTTCCCCACCGGAATTTGACTGAGGATAGTTACAAACCAAGCTACTCCTCGCCAGTCTCCAACAATACACCAGTTCATCTTCCCGCAAACAATGGTTTGGGTGCTTTTCAGACATAACGAGACGTGTCTGTTTATTTGCTCTCAGACATTCAAGAATATTGCGCCAATATCGAGTACTGAAGTTATGTCCCAGCAATGATATGCGCGTTTGTTAAACATTGTCTCTGTTCCAGAGCTATCTCCATGGCCATCATTGCCAGTTTTGGCTCGTCCTCTGCATTTGTGCTTGTATTTTCGTTTGTGTGCTTCCAAATACAAGCGACTTGAAAAACTACCAACAGGCCTCTTGAGGCAAATAATCTAGTGGAAGTGCTTCTGTTGTACCTAGACACACAATTCTTTCTGATCGACTGGTGAATATTATTTTACTCCCACTGCATGATGCGATGCGGGCTATTGAAGATTTGAGCCTTCTCCATGTTTCCTCGTCAATGTCCTCAGCTACTTCGACAATAATCAGCAACCTGTTTTGAGAAACACAATTCTGATGTCGGACTAGACCATTAACATTGATTCCTTTCAGGTCGATAACTTCATCCTTGAGACAGTCCTCTGGAAAGAAGAGGATCATCGAGAAACGATCACGCACACTCTCATCCCTACGGACATACTCAACAAGAGTGCTCTTCCCTACTCATGTTGGACCAACGATCGGAAGTACAGCCAAATTTGGAGTAGCACTGGGACGCAACAAGAAATTCAGGACCCGTTGCTGTTCCAATTGGCGACCAAACATGCAATTTTCCAAGAGCAAATATGCGCCGTAAGATTGGTGGAGTATCCGAGGATATGACTCCAAGAAGAAGACAAATTCCTTCATACCAGCCATGGTGTCTTCAAGGGTATCAACCGTCCGTTGCAGCTCTTGTGGCATGTTGCTGTTTATACCAAATAGCGGTGCTTCTCTGTTGCTGCTACCACTGCGGTTGCGAGAGCAACAGATCTGTTTGGCTGCATTGGATTCAGACAGTGCAGATGATGTGTGGCTTATCCTCCTCCACCTCATCAAGGCATCGAGGACGTCGCGGCCTCTGTACATTCCTTGCCTCAACATGCTGAGCTGCCGGAGCATCCCCTGGTCTGTGATGTGCCGCCCCTCTGCCTCCTCGACGACGGTGTGGATTCTCAGGACAACTCTCTCTAGCCTCTGGAGAATCTTGTCGATGCCAGGCTGCTGCTGGAAGTACTTTCTGATCACGAACAGCACCGTCCTGCCGACGAGGTCCCCTAACGTCTGGATGGAAGATTTGAAGGTGGTGTTGTGCTGGGTCAGCATCTCATATGGCTTGGGGTCCTGCCACTTTTTTGAGCGAGTCTTCACCTAACGTCTGGAATTGTGCTTTCTCTAGTCTGACGGCCTCGTTGCCAATCGTTGTGAAGACAGCACAACTTAGTATGTTTATTTTCTTCATCAATATTTTATTCTATAATTGACCTGTAATGATTCTGTGTGATCATCTAAAATTGTGCAGAGTTAACCCTAAAATCATATTATTTGAAGACGTGCTTGTTAATTAGCAGCATTTGTGTTACAAAAAGCACCAACTCTTCTTGGTTGAATCTTGACCGTGAAACAATGAAAACATTCGTTGATTTTTGTTGTCGTTGAGTAAAACAGTATCTCTACTCTATAAATTCTGGGTGTGAAAAGGGAAAAATGATTTCAGGCAAGATATTACTGGCAAATTCGACATTTGGTGATACTGAACTCGACTCTAATTTGTGAGTTATGATCTGTCTCTAACTCTCAACATTATTATTTTTTGGATGAGAAAAGTAGCCTTCTCAAGGCTTGTTGTCAGGACACTTTTTTACCCAATTGTGCAGACTCTGGAGAGGAAAGTGGCCAAGTTTTTAACATTAGTGGCAGAAAGAAAGTAATTATGAACATTATGACTATCATGACCGTAGGCCACCTTAAAATTGGTGGCTATGACATTTTCTGAACTTAACACCAAAATGTCACCCATATGCAACGAGAAAGTCAAATGGTTCATGAACATTAGGAGTCCCTGCTCCCAATTAAAGAAAGAATGGTCAAAATATCGTTCCACTTGAAATATCATGGTACGAGAAACCAGCTCACCACGATTAAATACAAGATGAACAGTGCAAAGGTGTTAACTTAGCACATTCTTACACTGAAACAATATATATCTACCAGTCAGACTGAGATGCAAATCACAAAAGATGGTGTGATTAGTCCGGAGTCTTTGCCCCTAATACATATTAATAGAATAGCGCTTCCTCGCCTGAAGTCTATGACACCTAGTGACCTGTGATGATTCAGATATGGGAATGGTCCATACTCAATACTAAGAGCATCTCTAGTGGATGGTGTATCCCATAGTCTATGCTAAATATAGACCACCACTCGCTAAAAAACGTCTCCAGCGGCTAGTCTATCCCATGATCTAAAATTTAGACTACCTCTAAACTATCTACCCATCCTCCACATTTGGACTACGGAGCGACGACGTCCAAGCGGAAATTGCTGGCTCGCGAGCTCGCTCCCGCATCAATCCGGAGCAGTTGGAGACGAGGAAGACGCCCACGCCTCTGCCCCGAGCTCGCCGTCGCTGTGAGGTATGCCCCGTTTTTTCCGATTCGTACAGAGCAACGGGAGAAAAGGCTAGATGTAGATCCTGCTGATACCGGCTACCGCCGGCCGCCGCGGTCTGCGCTTGCGCTGGTGGGGACAGAGACGGGATACGGAGGAGGCAGCGGTAGGGTTTCCATGAGGAGAGAGGGGCGGTGGCCGCCGAGCCTCCAACCGCACGTCGCGCCGCCGATTTCGCGTGTGGTGCCGGCCATGGTGCCTATGGCCGCTGAGCTCGCATGTGGTCGGGGGATGAGGGGCGGCGGGGTGGAAGGGGACCAGAGGCGGCACGGTGGGCTTGGACCAGGGGTTTAGGTGCTCGGCCTGTGCTTGCGGGATGAGGGGCGACAGGGTGGAGGGGACCAAGGGCGGCGGTGCTTGGTTGGACCAGGAGAATTGCTGAATCTTGGCTTGCTGAAGCTGAACGAGGGGTCTCCTGCTATTTCTATACTGAATATTGCCTGCACATGGTACTGCTATTTGTATACCTACAAAGCCGACTCCGGAGTTCAAGGCATCAGAAGATACGAAGACGACAACATTGAAGGATGATGATCCCTCCAAGGTGACTCGGATAGGCGTAGGTTTAGGCCACGCATAGGAAAGCATGCTCGCCGAGTTCCTCAAAGCTAATAAAGATATCATCGCATGACAGCCATCTGACATGACCGGAGTACCTAGGGAACTTGCCAAGCATGGCCTAAATGTATACCCAAATGCTAAACCCGTCAAATAGTCCTTACGATATTTCAGCGATGAAAAGTGCAAAGCAATAGCTAAGGAACTAGCCCGGCTCGAGTTAGCCGGATTCATAGAAGAGGTCATCCATACTGATTGGTCGGCCAATCCTGTAATGGTCCCTAAAAAGGACACCACAAATTTAAGGATGTGTATTGATTATACTGCCTCGAACAAGGCTTGTCCCAAAGATCCGTTCACTCTGCCTAGAATCAATCAAGTTATCGACTCGATAGCAGGCTCGGAACTCCTATGTTTTCTCGACGCATATTTCGTATATCACCAAATTCGGATGAAGGAGTCAGACAAAATTAAGACTTCGTTCATCACCCCCTTCAGAACCTTCTGCTATGTAACGATGCCTTTTGGGCTAAAAAACGCAGGAGCTACGTACCAGCGCACTATGCAGTGTTGCCTCCATGATCAAATAGGATGCAATGTACATGCATATGTGGATGATATAGCTCTGATGTCCAAAAATAAGGAAACGCTTATTTCCGACTTGCAGGAAACATTTAGCAATCTACGAAAATACAATATAATGCTTAATCTGAAGAAGTGTTTCTTTGGAATATCAGTCAGGATTTTTTTAGGTTTCATCATGTCTCAAAGAGGCATAGAGGTGAACCGAGACAAAATAAAGGCTATAATCAATATTTCTAGGCTGACTTGCCTGAAGGACATACAACGGCTAACTGGATGCATGTCGCGGTCAGTTGGTTTGTAAGCCGGCTCGGTGAAATAGCCGCACCATTATACAAGCTCTTGAAAAAGACCAAGAAGTTCGTCTAGACTAATGAAGCTGAAGCAGCAATTGAGGATCTAAAAGCCGTACTTTCATCTGCCCCTATCCTTGCAGCACATGGACCACAAGAATCGATGTTGCTCTACTTAGTTGTGACAAATAGAGTTGTCAGTGTCGTCATGGTGGTGGAGCGGTGGGAAGAAAAATAGGAATACCTGGTGCAGCATCCGACTTATTATATCAGCGAGGTCTTGACTGAATTGAAGCAAAGGTATCCTCATTACCAATAGTTAGCCTATGGTTTGCTCTTTGCATCTAGAAAACTACGACATTATTCTCAAGAGAACAAGATTACCATAGTGAGAACAGCTCCCATGAGAGATATAATCAATAAAAGTGATGCCACATGACGTGTCGCTAAGTGGGGAATTGAGCTAGCAGCTTTTGATATTGAGTATAAACCTCGCACAACTATCAAATCTCAGATTCTTGCCGACTTTGTCACTGATTAGACAGAGACGGTAGAAAACACAGGTCTCCCAGAGACGGAAGTTTGGACCTTACACTTTGATGGGTCTAAAGCGCTCGGGGGCTGCCATGGTGCTCAAGTCACCCCAAGGTGATAAAGTGCTCTGTGTTGTAGATTCACTTCATGGAGACAAACAACATTGCCGAATATGAAGCCCTACTGCATGGAATTTGAATTGCAAAAGACATTGGCATTCGCCGACTCATGTTACTGAGACTCGGATTTAGTTACCCAACAAGTATCCGATATCTGCAATGCAAACAAGCACATGGCAGGATATAGAGCTGTCATAGATGAACTATCTAAATTGTTTGAAGGGTTTGAAGTTCAACACATTCCCCAAACAGAAAATGAGAAAGCAGATGCTCTATAAAGAATAGGCTCTGCACGGAAAAAGGTCCCGGATGGTGCTTTTTTGGAGCACTTAAGAGTTGCCTCTATCACAGGAGTTGATGAGGAGTATCCGACCAGATCCGACTCACTGTTCATAGCAGTTCTGGCTGTAATTCCCAGCTGGACACAACCCTACATTGATTTCTTGGTAGATAGAAAATTACCCGAAGACGAAGTTCTAAGCCGACAGATCGTCCGACGAGCAAAATCCTACATAGTGATGGGAGGTGAGCTCTATAATTGGAGTGTGTCTAGGGTCTTTCAGCACTGTGTTTCTCCGGAAGACGAAGGAGCAGAAATCCTAAGAGAAATCCACGAAGGCAAATGCGGATATCATGCTATAGCCAAATCTTTAGTGGCAAAGACCTTTAGACACGGATTTTTCTGGCTTACAGCTGAGGCAGATACCGAATGATTGGTCAATACATGCAAAGGTTGCCAAAAGTATGCCAAACAAGCCCATGTTCGGGCCTGATCTAGGCTTGGGCGGGCCGCCCAGGTAGGGTGGTGCTGCTTCTGGTGGACTGTGGGGCAGTGGCTGAGCTTGGGATGGTGGTGGCGTGGCACCCTCACCGCAGTGCGGCGGGGGGGGGGGGGGGGGGGGGGGGGGCTTATGGGCCCTTTTGGGCTCGACCTGGCCGGTAGGGGCCTGGTTTGACCTGCTGCTGCATCCGGTCGGCTACCGCCTTTCGGCAGTGGAGGTTGTTCCCTCCCGCGTGCTACCATATCGCCTTTCCTCGCTTGAGAT
Source organism: Avena eriantha (assembly GCA_910589775.1). NCBI lineage: Eukaryota > Viridiplantae > Streptophyta > Magnoliopsida > Poales > Poaceae > Avena > Avena eriantha. Next base: position 133,322,400 of record OU342742.1, read on the forward strand.
ACTTCCGCCAGGTTTTACCGGCCTCGCAACTTTGGACATGGAGAGACGACGGTGATGACTACAAGACCGTGGTGGCGTTCGCAGGCGGCCTGCAAAGATTGGTGGAGCGGTTCAGAGCTTCCGGGGGGGGGGGGGGGGTGGGCTCTGGGGTTCAGAAGAAATCCCTGTCGTCTCGACACTAGCGCGGCGATGCCTACGGGTGTCGCCATCCTTCTTGAAGGGCGTCAGGGCTACCTCGTGCCCACCTCCCAGTGTACTGGGGAAACCCTAGGACTTGCTCCAGGGGAAACCCTAGGAACGGTCTGGGTAGCAGCGTCGCCGTTGTCATCCCCTTCTTGGAAGTGCTGCTTGGTACAAGGCGCTTTGAATGCTAGGAGCGTGGTGGGAATTCTTGGAGGGCACAGCGGTGGCGAGTCATCTCTATTTTTTCGTCGATCCGCAGATGTCGGCATTGTTTTCTCTTCCTTGTTCTTTTTTATTTTTTTTGGGCATACCTCGATCACTTGGTTGCTATATTAATATAGCGGAAGAAAAGAATGATTCTGAGCAGATTCACTAGTTGCCCAAAGATCTTGCATCCAATCTTCAAAAACGAATTTCTGCACAAAACGTCTTAACACTAGTGGAAACTAGTACTACTAGTCAAAAATGCAGCGGTGTACCTGGGTAGGTGCGCATCCTTATTGCAAAAAAAATAGTAATTTAAATAAGTTCAAAAAACTTTTAAAACTTTCGGTCAGGTTTTCGGTTTCAAGTATTATACCCGTATAAAAAAAATTGGCAACAAACTTTTATTTCAATATGGGTGAAGGATTTTCCAAAAACAACACTATATTAACATTACGTACATGCTATATACGTCAGAAATTTCACTTTTTTGCCTGGCTTTGTATATGAGTCATTTCTTGGTCAAAGTTTTTACACAACTACAATGTATGATTATCTTTGACCCCAATTTGTTTTAGAATTTTTCCACACATTTTCTAATTTCTATATTTTTTTACGTATATAGAGTGCGCGCGTCCCCGAGTGTGCCAAGTCCAGGTTATACTACTAGTACCTTATCTACTCTTAAGGCTGGTAATAGTGATAGTATCATACTAGTAGTATCATGCATATGATACTCTATATAATACTATCTCTATAGTGCATGGTATCATATCATAATAACATACTATTACTTTATTTAATGATCTGTAGAAATTCTCAATACAAAATTGTGTCTAAGATTTATTTGTATGAAGATTTTTTAATACTAGCTATTAACTATGATACTTCCCCTAGGACCAGGCTACTACTAGTAGTAGTAATATGTCGCATACTGCAACCAAAATCAGCGCATTTATAACCCTAGCATTAGCACACCATAGAACAATTCAACGAGGCGATTAGTAGGTAGCCTTCCCGATGCGAACGTTGATAGACAGCAGCCTGCATGGCCCGTCGCCGACCAAGTACTGCGGCGGCACCACCAAATACGACTTGAGATCCTCCCAGACGACGGCCCCCGGCGTGGTGCTGCTCCTCGCCTCGAGGTCTGTCTGCATGGTGTCCGTCCTGCGGTTCGCTTCCGCCGGAGGCGGCCCGTTGACCCACATCTTGACAGTGTACCGCGGCCAAGGGCATGCCGCCGCCCGGATGCAGACCGCGGTGATGACGGTGGCCGGACCAAACGCGGCCAGCGTGAGGAGGAACGCGTCGGCTGCTTCCTCCCCGGCGCCGCCGACGAGAAGAACGCGCGCCGGCTCCGGCACCTGGATCTGCTCCACCTTGCCGTACGGGATTCTGTGCACGGGCATGGCGTGGGCGGCGACGAGGTGCGCGACAAGCTCGGGCGGCGGGGCCGTGAAGGCGCAGCCGGGCTCCGTGCACGAACACGGCGCGTGCGGGCACGCGTCCCGGTGGTCGCTGACCTCGAAGTAGGCGACGTAGCTGCCGCACCGGTCGTGGAAGCACTCCATCCTGGCCGCCGAGACGACGTCGTCCATCGCCGTGTTTGCGACGTCGAAGGCGGCGCCGTTCCCGCACTTGTCGCATCCACCGGAGCGGCAGCGGCAGCCGGGGCAGGCCAAGTGCCCGCCCTTACACTGCGCGCACGAAAGAAAGAAATTCAAGCCCGCGCAGTAACAAAGGGCGGCGGAGCAAAAGAAAAAAGAAAGAAAGAAAAACTTACCTGGAAGACGGGAGGCCTCAGAGGGTGGAGGCAGATGGGGCAGTGGAGGACCGCAACGTCCATCTTCAGGCCGAGCTCCGTCCTCGGGACGCGTTCCACCGCGACGATGGCGCCGGCTCCTTGGTGCACGACGATCTCCTGCTTCACGGCCGGGACGCTAGGAGGCGGCGGCTCCACCCTCGGCTTCTTGGCGCTCTGGTCCCTGCTGCCCTTGTCCATCGCCGGCCGCGAGCCCCTGTTCCTCTCCTCGGAACCGCCTTTCTGCATCCTCCTCGACTTCTCTGCCTCCGGTGAACTGGCTCTGCGACTGCGACTGCGACTGCGACTGCGAGGTGGAAGAAGACTAGTAGTAGTAGAAGAGGAGAGGGCGTGGGAGGCGGAGAGCGCAGGGCAGCCGTGGATGAATTAATGTATTCGTCTCGCCTCGCCTCGATCGCCCTCGTCGATCGATTGATTGATTGATTGATTTGGCAGTGGTCTTTGGTACAGTCAAAGGTCTTTGGCGGACGGACGCAGCAGAACGACGGTTCCCAACGCACGCTCGCTCGCTCGCTCGAGAGGACTGCACACCGCCGTAGCCGTAGCTAGCTGTACCGTCCCGCGCACCTTCCAGTACGGCTACCTTGTTACGACTTCACTCCAGTCACAAGCCTAGCCTTAGGCATTCCCCTCCTTACGGTTAAGAGTAATGACTTCAAACATGGCCAGCTCCTATAGTGTGACTCGAATGGTACGATCCCTCCGTCACCCTAGAATGAAAGGGGTGATCTCGTAGTTCTTGGTCTGTGAAGATGCGTTGTTAGGAGCATGTCAGGAAGGTTCTATTAAGCAAACCTGTAAGTTAGTGATTCAAAGTATAGCCCTGGTGCTGGTGTATGAGATATTGCATTTTCAGTGAACGCTGACTAAGAATCCGGTCCCGCAGTCCCTCCCTAGCTAGGGGATGATGCATGCGACGCTTGGAGGACACCACTGCTAGTAGTAGTATTCGAGAACGAATCGTTTGTTAACAAAAACAAACAAAATCTGTGTGTGTGGCAATGCAGCGAGAAAAAAAAAACGTCTAAAACGGCACACGATTAGAATTGTCTGTTGTACCCTGCTAAGTGGAGTACGTCTACAATCTGGGTCATCAAAAATGGTTGCGCCAATGAAGCCCCAATCAGATGTACCTAAAAATGTACTCCTCTCCTAAACTAGCAGCTTCCTAAAAATGGACCCTTAGATGAACCAAGTTTAAGGTTCAACATATGTAATGTTTTCAAAAGATTAGTTACGATTTTGGTAGGCATTTTCTTTTTTTGCATCTATGCCAATGGCGATGGCATCATCCGCAACAAGTGATCTTCGACCCTTCCTTCGACGAGATCGTCTTGGCCACATCGATTTCATGCTTGTCGTGAGGAGGATTATCCTCGCGTTATCATACTAGCTGCTAATTCCTAGATAATGGAGATTCGTGTGGCTCCCCTCTAACGTCTAGGCTGCTCGGTTTTCGGCCACAGCGGGAGGAATCGCGGCGCCGCCGGCCATGGATGCATGGCGGAGGTGCGGTTCAGCGTCGCCCTGCACCTAGGCGGCCAGGTCTGCTACCGCCTTGTCCAACGTCGGAGTCGCCCGAATCTTGTTGTGGTAAGTTATCCGACGATCTCCCCCCGTCGCCGGAGTTTGACCTGCTCGATTTAGGTATTGATCTGTGATTTCGCCCAGATGAGTTCGACGATGAGCGGGAGTGAGCAGTTCTTCTTTGATGACTCGTTCTCCTTCGACGATTTAGACATCGAGGATTTGCTCCACGACGTCGTCCTCGCCGTCAAGGAGATTGAGGATAGGAGGAAGTTGTTGGGTAGGCGGCAGAGATCTATCATGGGCGGCATCACCATCTCAAGATAGGCGGCAGAGATCTATCATGGGCCGCAAATGATGGTTTGGGTGCTTTTCAGACATAAGGAGACATGTCTGTTTGTTTACTCTCAGACATTCAAGAATTGTGCACCAAAATCAAGAATTGAATTTATCTCTCAGTATTCCAGCAATGATATGTGCGTTTGTGAAACATTGTCTCTGTTTAAAAGCGATCTCCTTGACCATTGTCGCCAGTTGTGGCTCGTCATCTGGGTTTGTTCTTCCAAATACCAATAGGCCTCTTGAGGCAGATAATCCAGTCGAAGTGCTTCTGTTGTACCCAGACACACAATTATATCCGATCGATGGTGATTATAATTTTACTCCCACCACATGATGTGATGCAGGTTATTGAAGATTTCAGCCTTCTCCATTTTTCCTCTTTAATGTCCTCAGCTATTTGGACAATACTCAACAACCTGTTTTGAGGAGCACAATTCTGATGTCTGGCTAGACCATTAATATTGTTCCCTTTCAGGTCAATAACTCCTTCATCCTTGAGACAGTCCTCTAGAAAGAAGAGGATCATCGAGAAGCGATCATGCACACTCTCATCCCTACAGACATACTCAACAAGAGTACTCTTCCCTACTCGTGTTGGACCAACGATCGGAAGTACAGCCAAATCTGGAGTAGCACTGGGATGCAGCAAGAAATTCAGGACCCTTTGCCATTCCAATTGGCGACCAAAGATGCAATTGTCCAAGAGCAAATATGCGCCGTAAGGTTGGTCGAGTATCCGAGGATATGACTCCAAGAAGAATACAAATTCCTTCATACTAGCCATGTTGTCTTCAAGGGTATCAACCCTCTGTTGCGGTGCTTCTCTGTTGCTGCTACCACTACGGTTGCGAGAGCAACAGATCTGTTTGGCTGCACTGGATTCAGACAGTGCAGATGATGTGTGGCTTATCTCCACCGCATCGAGGGCGCCTTTGCATCTCAAGGCATCGAGGACGTAGCGGCCTCTGTACATTCTTTGCCTCAACATGTTGAGCTGCTGGAGCATCCCCTGGTTTGTGATGTGCAGCCCCCTGCCTCCTCGACGACGGTGTGGATTCTCAGGAGAACTCTCTCTAGCCTCTGGAGAATCCTGTTGATGCCAGGCTGCTGCTGGAAGTACTTTCTAATCACGAACGGCACCGTCCTGCCGACGAGGTCCCCTAGGGCGTGTTTGGTAAGCCGGGTCCTCTCTTCTCACATCCAGCGGGAAGAAATAAGCCTGTTTGGTGTCTCGCGGCGTGCCTGGAATTTGGCCCGCACGAGTCTTAAAGCATGTCTCATCCTGGCTCCGGAGGAACGCCAAAATCGAGTTTTTCACGGGGACAGGCCCTGGTGTGCGCAGGGAGGCCGCGGGGAGATGGCGGGAACCGAAAGATTCACAGCGCCGTATGGCGCGAAAAGTAGGCTCACCCCCATCCTAGCACCTCGGAGACAAATCCCTCCCCATTTTCCCTTGTGCGGCGGCTTTGGCGGCGGCGGCGATTTAGATCTCCGGCTAGCGTCTTCTGTCCGACTCTAGCATCTATTGGCTCGCAGATCTGTGGCGTGTACTTCTCCCCCGTCTTCTTCTCCGCCTGCCGCATGTCCTCGCCGTCCGCCAGCATGAAGGTAAGAACCGCATCCTTGCCTCCTCTATAACTTGTTTACCTACGTAGTTAGCTCGATATTGGGGGAGTACATACTCAGTGCTTAAGCAATGCCACTCTGTTTAGGGCCAACAATTGAAGTTAATCATCTAGGCAGCTGCTCTAGTAGCTGTGATTTAGGCATGGATGTTCCTGATCTACAGAAGAGCGGCTGCTAGGAATAACAGGCCGGCAGTAAAATATGGTCCCCTGATGCAGCGGGACAGAGAGAGGATGGCAAACCTGAACTACATACAACAATAACGATGTCAAGGCTATCGCCATGCTTAGGATGAGAAGAGCCCCATTTAACCATCTTGTCTAGACATTCAGGTCTAGGGGTTGCTCAAAGACAGCATCAACTGAAGAACAAGTGGCTCTATTTCTTCATGTCCTAGGCTCAGCCTGAGAACGGTGCGGGTTCAGATGGTTTAAATGGTGCGGCTTCGAGCTGTTTCTTTATGGACTGGGGGAAGAGGGTTGATGTATCGCGTGGGTTGGGTTGGTGCGGGTTGATAGAAAAAGTGGGGCGGACTGATGCGGTTTGGTTTCAGACCAACGTAGCTAAAACGGGCTGAAACCCATGGTCGAACCCGCAGGTTGAACTAAAAAGCTTGGTCAGATCGATTCCCAATTCCCAGAGACCCCCACGTGTGTGCATCTGCTCTGGTGTACGGTACCGTCGCTGCCGTATAGCTTGATCCCAACGCGACTCCTTTCTCGGGAAGGGATGGGACGTAGATGGTGCCTATGCGCTGCTGGATGCGCTGCTGGAAGCGGGAGTGGCCGGAGCCGAAGGCGAGAACGGCGACCGGAGGCAAAGAAGATGAGGTCAAAGGCATTGTTTGCAGGAAGCTCTCTTTGATTCCTCGCGCTGGGAGGGAGTGCTCAAACGGGCGTGGGTAGGAGGGACGCAACGACGTCAATACGCTCGCCAGCGGCGGTTGTGGGCGCACATCCACGAACAGGAGCTTGGCACCCAGGTGCTGGTTGAAGAGAAAACAGACTTTAGTGGTCCACTTGTCATAAGACCCATGGTTTTCACTTTGGGTCTAAATTGGTTTCAAACCGAACGAAGTTGTGCGGGGTGGAGCGGTTTGGGGTCAAATTTCCTGTGGATTAGTGCGGGTTGTATGCTAGAGATTATTTAGTGGTTTAGTTTGGTGTGGGGCCGAGAAGATTAATGTGGTGGACTGGTGCAGTTTTGGTGCGGCGTCTGCCCCGTTCTCAGCCTGATCCTAGGCCATAACCTGAGATTCCGAGTGATTCACAACATATGGAGGAGATTAATCGAGACAATTTTCCGGTATTTCCATCAGGTGTTGTATGCTGTTGGAGAACTCAGACATGAGATGATCAAGCCACCATCTGGTCAAATCTCCGCAAGGATACATGGCAACGGTCGATAGTTCCCCTTTTTCAAGGTGAGCAACTCTTTCATTGTCTCTGTTGGATGACTGTATTAGACTGCTGGCTAATAATCTTGTAATTGGAGCAATTGATGGTACTCATGTCATGGCGATGGGTGCCGAAAGGTGAGTAGGTTGCATATAGGGGGAGTAAGCACTTCCCCAGCCAGAATGTGCTTGTCGACGTTGATTTCGACATGAAGTTCACATATGTGCTTGCTGGCTGGGAAGGATCTGCACAGGATGCGGCGATTCTGACTGACAGCCTTAGCAGAACTGATGGCCTCCAGCTCCCTGAAGGCAAATTGTCGAGGGGATGATCCCCGGATAGGCCAAGCCAGCGCTAACTGGCAGGCTCCAGGGGTCGTTGGCCGGATAGCCACAGGATAAAGCACCTCAGCTGGGTGACACGCTGTTGGAAATATGCCCTAGAGACAAATAGTAATAAGGATTATTATCATATTTCATAAAGTTTATAATTAAGTTTTATATCATGCTATAACTGTATTGAGAGGAAACATCAATACACGTGTGATATATAAACAACCAGGGGTTCCCAGTGAAACTCTAATCACTAGTTCATTGGTCAATAGATGATCAAGTTTCCTGATCATCTGGCATTTACGCCAGTTGGAAATGGAGTCGACTCATTCTGAGAATGAGATGATGAACCAATACCCAACCTAAACACCGTGACCCGATCATGTCATGAAGTTCAAGTCACGATGATTAGAAATGGATCCTCATAGACTTTTCCTTAGACCGTGAGGCTATATCAATCACTGTCTCTCGAGAGTGCTTAGATAACATCAAGCGTCACTTGGTAATACAGTGATTATAAAGGTGTGTTCAGGTACTTGGAGGAACCGTAGGGGCACTGACATGGGTATACCCTACAGGTACTCGAGCTTGGTGTATACGGTCTAAATACGAGCAGGCCCACGGTGTCACCAAGGCCCAGACGAAAGGACTCGAGTAATCTGCGGACTCTCGATTGCTTGAGAGACAAGAAGAAGCTAAAGATAGAAAGTTTGAAGGGGAAAAACCCTAACTTGTAACCGACTCGACCTGCTACCCGAGACCTAGCCTATCTATATAAAGGCTAGGAGGGGGGCGGCGAGGACGACACACGCAACCCTAGTTTCCACAACTTTCGCCAGATTGCATCTGCGCACCATTGTAACTTTCGACTCCTTTGATAATTCCACGAGCAGACAAGCAGGAGTAGGGACCTCTACAAGGCCTGAACCTGGGTAAATCCTTTGTCCCCTGTGTGCTTGTTTGCTAGCCGATAGATGTCTCCAACACTCCCTCCTTCTCCAAAATCCAAGTCCATAACAATGGGCATTGATGAGTTAAACCCTCGTCAATTGGCACCGTCTGTGGGAAATGGGAGTGCTGATGTTGCGGCTTCTTCAGCCCCATCAACTGCGATCTACAACTCCGCAATAGCGGAGATTCGCCAGCTCTTCGGCGCCTTCAACTTCACCGTCCACCCGCCGGCCACCCGCCCGGCCTTCGAATCCGTGGGCGACGGAATTAGCCTGGCGATTGGGAGCTTCCGCTTCCAGGTTGGTCAGATGGGCACGCTTCGCATGCCTGATCAACCGACAACACCGGCGATTGCCCCGGCATCATGGTTCCCTCCATCGATCGGCACCCTCAGCAAGCTCAATGCTCCGGTGGCAGTAGGGAACACGATCAGCGACAGCAGTCGCGACTCCGATCTGAGCGATCTGGCCACAGAAGATGGAACCTACGGTTCTGAATCTGAAAGTTGTGGAAGCAGCAGCTTCCCCAATCACTTCATGTGCGCCGTCATTAACGTAGGCGAAACCTCCGCCAATCGCGGCAACGGAGGTAACAGCGCCAACGGGGGACCAGTCGAACCTCCCAGTATAATCAATGAGCAAACCGGCGAACGCGTCGTAATCAAGCTCAACGAGCAAGAGTGGGAGCGCTGCCGCGAAGCCCTACGAGGTGCACCTCTACCCCTCGGGTCCCCGCAGGAACTACTGATGGGCTACCACTAGCTCCTAAAAGAAGAGTTCACGCACCAAAAACAAGCAATCGCGCAACTTGAGGCGCGTAAAAAGGCGGTGGACGAGTCGAGCCTTCGTCGCGCTGGGCTCTCCTCCTACGGAGGATCCTCCTGACGAGGCAAGGAGTACATCGCCAAGAAGAGGCAGTCGCGAATGGCTCACCTCACCGAACAAGAGCGCATAGACGCCGCGAAAGTCCTCGACTTCGGCTCTATGACAGTCGACACGAGAGGCAACGTGGTCCCTAGGACGCCGCAGGCCGCGGTGACAGCAGCCACCGTGTACCTCCTCAACAACAAGCCACCGGCTGGAGATCCCCGAACTGCCATGCACCGATCTACGATCGCGGGTTTGGGGCTAATCGAGGCCGCCCTCGACAAGGAGCCGGTACCAGACCCAAAAAAGGGCAAAGCGCTAGCAAAACGCTACTCCTCGCCCTCATCCAGCGATGACAGTCACGACCTGTCTCGACGCCGTCGCTCACGGTGACACGATCGCGACTATGATGCGGGCAACGACCTCACACAACGCAAGATCGACAAGTCAAGAGCACGACTTTTCGGTCGACTGACTCGGAAGAGGAAGACGGGGAACTCTGCAGCGCCAGATGCTTCAGCAGATCCATTAGGCAGAAGTGAATGCCTAAGGGGTTTAAACTTCCGTCGGAAAATCCGAAGTTCGACGGTCTACAATACCCTAAAATCTAGCTAGAGGATCACATCTCCTCCGTCAGGCTCCACGGAGGCAGTCGAAGTAGTGCCATGCAATGCTTGCAGCTACAGCTGCAGGGCGCCGCCCGAGCATGGCTCAATAACCTCCCACGCGGATCCATTCGTAGTTGGGATGAGCTGGTCTACAGCTTCATGCGCAACTTCAAGGGCACGTACAAATGGCCCGCATCAATCGAAGAACTGAGATGCTGCCAGCAAAGATCTGGCGAATCGCTGCGCTCTTACATCCAAAGGTGGTCCATCATCAAGAACTCCGTCGAAAACATCTCGGAGGACCGCGCGATTGATGCATTCAACGGTGGTGTCCGCCGTCTAGAGCTCAGGGAGGAGCTGGGACGCTCAAAGCCCCAGACCATCGACCACCTGATGGAGATCGCGAATCGGTGGGCTGATGGAGAAGATTCGGTGAAGAACCGCACTCACTCCGACGAGGAGGCAGAACTCGAACACAGACACGACCGCCGAGGCAAATGCCGCATGCGCATCTACTACGACCGTGACGACGTCAACATGGCCGCAGCCGGCTACGCCGATAGACGTGACAACAACCGCAACAGCGGATACCGCAGCGGCGGATACCGCGACTCTGGGAAAACCATGCAAGTGTGGCAACGCCGCACTCGCGACGAGGCACCCGCGACCTCCATCGAGGAAAAACTATCCGGACCATGCATGGTACACTTCTACATAGACAAGCATGACGGCAAGAGAAAGTCCAGCCACCTCCTCAAGGACTGCCGCGAGTTCCTCAAGCTACACGAGGGATTGGTTCGGATGAACCGCAACGCAGTCGAAAGAGGCTACGGGGCCGCTCTAGGCGCCGTGGCACATGGCGCACCGCCACCACCACCGGGGCCACCCCCGAACGGAGCTGCACCGGACCAGCACCACGGAGGAAAACCGTACCCACGGGCCATGGGTACCATGATGATCCAAAAGGGGCGCCCCTCCAACAGGGTGCAGAAAGCCATCACTCGCCAAGTCAACTTGGCCACGCACTCACCACCATCCACCACTGAGTACCTTAGTGGCAGTGAGTCGTGCATCACCTTCGATAAACGAGACCACCTGCCTCAAGTACCTCGCCCAGGTCATTGCCCCCTCGTACTCGAGGCGCAAATTGGAGGCTTCGACATGAGTCGCGTCTTCATGGATGGCGGAAGCGGCATCAACCTCATATTCGCGGGTACCTTGCGAGCAATGAGGATCCCTCTAACTTGCTTGGAGGCATCGGACACAACGTTCCACGGCATTGTCCCAAGGAAAGGCGTATACCCCTTGGGCAAAATCAACCTCAACGTCATATTCGGCACGCCAAAGAACTTCCGGCGCGAGCGCATTGACTTTGAGGTCATCGACTGGCCCTCACAATACCACTGCATCCTCGGACGCGTCGCGTTCGCTAGGTTAATGGCGGTACCCCACTATGCCTACCTGTAGATGAAAATGCCAGGTCCCAACGGCGTCATCACGATCAACGGAAGCTTTGAGCGATCTGACAGTTGAGACAGGGAATTCAACAGAATCTCCCAGTCCTTCGGCATGCAGGAGGAGCTCGCGCGATTGAAGGAAACGACAGACAACAGCCTGCCTCCCCTGAGTAGGCCAAGCTCACCTGATCTCTCCTTCGACTCATCTGTGCACACAAAGAAGGTGCAGGTCCATCCGACAGATCCCGCCAAAACGGCCCTCATCGCCAACAACTTGAGTCCCGTATAGGAACTCGCGCTCGTCGAATTCCTCCGTGAGCACTGGGAAATTTTTGCCTGGTGTCCTGCGGACATGCCAGGAGTTCCCAAGGAATTCGCCGAGCACGCACTCAACGTCAACCCCGACGCAAGGCCAGTCAAGCAAACAATCAGGCGACTATCTGAGCCACGAGCGCAGGCAGTTGGAATGGAGATCAACAGACTCCTCGAGGCCAAATTCATACGCGAGATCAAGGAAAGCACTTGGCTCGCCAATACGGTGCTGGTGCCAAAAAAGGACACGGATATCCTACAGATGTGCGTGGACTTCACTTCTTTAAACAAGCACTGCCCAAAAGATCACTTCCCGCTACCACGGATCGATCAAATCATCGACTCCACCGCTGGATGCGAGCGTCTCTGCTTCCTCGATGCCTACTCAGGCTATAACCAAATTCGAATGAAGGAAGAAGACTAGGAGAAGACCGCGTTTACAACGCCCTTCGGTGTGTTCTGCTACAACACAATGCCCTTCGGGCTAAAAAACGCGGGAGCCACCAACCAGCGGTGCATGCAGGCTTGCCTCAAGGAGAAATTGGGTCGCAACATCCAAGTCTATGTCGACGACATCGTAATCAAAACCAAGGAGGAAGCCTCTCTAATCGACGACTTGCACGAAACATTCGCCAATCTCGATCGTTACCGGATTAAGCTCAATCCGGACAAATGCGCCTTCGGCGTACCATCTGGGCAGCTGCTCGGGTATCTCATCTCCGCGAGAGGGATTGAGGCAAACCCGAAAAAGATAAAGGCCATACTGGCAATGGAGAAGCCAAAGAACATAAGAGGCGTCCAGCAACTAGCCGGACGAATCGCGGCCCTCAGTCGATTTATCAGTCAAATGGGAGAAAAGGCACTGCCCTTCTATCAGCTCCTCCGCAAAGCTGACAAATTTGAGTGGACCAAGGAAGCGCAAAAAGCATTCGAAGATCTCAAGCGCCTGTTATCCACCTCGCCGGTACTGGTGACTCCACGAGAAAGGGAGCCACTACTGCTGTACATCTCCGCTACCAACCAAGTGGTTAGTACAGTGCTCGTCGTCGAACGGGCAGAGGAAAACAAGGTCCATGGCGTACAACGCCCGGTATACTACCTCAGCGAGGTCCTCACGCCAACAAAACAGCGGTACCCGCACTACTAGAAGCTGGCGTACAGCGTCTTCATGACCGCCCGGCGACTGCGCCATTACTTCCAGGAACACTCAATCGTGGTAGTCAGCGACGCCCCATTGGGACATATCCTCAATAACCCCGACGCCACGGGACGAGTCACGCTTTGGGGAATCGAACTTTCTCCACGAGACATCACATACGAAAAGCGCGACGCAATCAAGTCGCAAGTTCTCCCTGACTTCCTCGTGCATTGGATGGAAAACCAACTCCCGGACAAACCAGATATGTCCTACCTCTGGACAATGCACTTCGATGGATCCAAGCGGAAAGACGGAGCAGGAGCAGGTGTCATACTGATATCACCTCAAGGGGACAAGCTGAAATACATCCTGCGAATGCAGTTCACAGCCTCAAAGAACGAGGCTGAATACGAGGCCCTGTTGCACGGGATGAGGATGGCAAAAGCCTGCGGCGCAAAGAGGCTCATCATATATGGCGACTCCAAGCTGGTCGTCAACCAAACAATGCACGAGTGCGACGCACTAAATGACAACATGATCGCATACCGCGACCTCTACGATACACTCGAGGGAGACTTCGATGGTTGCGAGTTGCGACATGTAGGTCGCGAAAGCAACGAGGAGGCGGACGCACTCGCCAACATAGGCTCTACCTGTGCCCCCATACCACCTGGGGTATTTCTCGAGCGCATCTGCGAACGCTCCATCAAGCCAAAGGCCGCAGAAAAGAAAACAAGCGCAGCAATAGACTCGGGGGCTACGCTACCCAATGGGCCAATGTCACTTGATAACTTGGAGCTAGACACAGAACTCGAAGGGCCAATGAGTGTCATGATGATCGAACAATCCTGGACACAGCCGAACATTACGTATCTCCTCAGCAAGCGCCTACCGGATGACCCGACAGACGCACGGCACATCGCGCGACGCTCCAAAGCATTCGCCGTTATTAACGGCGAACTATACAAACGCAGCATTACAGGAGTGCTACATCGATGCGTCTCCATGGCTGATGGAAGAGCAATTCTCCTCGACATCCAAGAAGGGACCTGCGGGAACCATGCAGGCAGTCGCGCCCTCGTCGCCAAAGCTCTACGAGCTGGATTTTATTGGCCCACGGCCATGCGCGATGCCAAGGACATAGTCCAAAAATGCAACGCTTGCCAATGATTCGCCGACAAGCCACACGCACCAGGCGCAGAACTACGGCCTATTCCATTGGCCTGGCCCTTCGCCCAGTGGGGTCTCGACATGGTTGGCAAACTTCCAAGGTCCTCGCAAGGAGGATACGTCTACCTCTTGGTCGCAGTCGACAAATTCACCAAGTGGATTGAGGCCATGCCAGTGACCAAGCAATCAGGGCACAGCGTAGTCAAGTTCTTCGAGTCCATCATCTACCGCTTCGGCGTGCCGCACAACATCATCACTGACAACGGGACGAACTTCACATCCAAAGAGTTCCAAGAATTCTGCGGAAACCTGGGGATCAACATCTGTTATGCCTGAGTCACGCATCCACATACCAATGATCAGGTGGAAAAAGCAAACGGGTTCGTCTGCAGCGGCATCAAGAAGCGACTCCTTCGACCACTCGAACACGCCGCGGGTTGCTGGCCAGATGAGCTCCAATCCGTACTTTGGAGCCTACGTACAACTCCAAACAGCGCCACAGGCTACACGCCATTCTTTATGGTGCACGGAGCAGAAGCGGTACTACCCGCCGAAGTAAGGTACAAGGCGCCGCGCATAGTCGCCTACAGCGAACAAGAGTCATCTCTTGCACTCGAAGACTCCGTAGACCTCCTCGACGAGGCAAGAGAAATCACCGCAGAAAGATCCACGATCTACCAGCAGAACCTGCGCAACTACCATAGTAGAAGGCTTCGCCCCAGATCCTTCGTCGAAGGTGACCTGGTCCTGCGACTGAAGCAGCAGGGGCATCTCAAGCTCGAGTCCCCCTGGGAAGGACCATACTTGATTATAGAAGTAATCCCAGGTGGCGCCTATCGCCTTCAAGACTTAGAGACAGGAGTCACATACTCCAACCCTTGGAACATCGCACAACTGCGACGCTTCTACCCCTAGCTATTTTTTCTTTTACATCGCAAATAAGGCTACCCAGCCAAGGCTACTTAGCCACACATTGTACCTCGTACTGTTCTCCAAATAAATAAAAGCTAAGTGCCCCAAAACTCTGTGTTTTCTTTTCACTCCTGTCAATTTTATACTTGGGGGCTGCACCACCCTACATACATCTGTTCTTTGAACCTGTAAACGCGATATCCTGAGTAGCTGGCACATCAATCAAACCCCTTAATGAAAACCCAACCCAGCTGCAACGCACCTGGCAGGTTGATAAAGGGATGGCCAGGCTAACGAAAAGGACTCGCATGGTGCAACGCACCCCGCACTAGCAAAGCTGTTTATACACGTGTGACAATAAATTATCTATAACATATATATGAACCTTACAGCACAAACACACTTATATGCAGGACACAAATCTGGTTACTGCTGCAACAGAAGAACATTGGTTTACTCCTCGAAGAAGTCGACAATCTCCTCTGCTGGGCGGTTCACCGCTTGATAATGCGGCACCATATTCCAAGCAGATCCGGCTGGCGGCGCTGGCAGACCGGAAGCTACGACGAGGACATCCACGTCAGGCCTGTGCAATCGCACCATTGAGAGGGCAGCCTTGGCACCAGCCACCAACTGCTGCCTCACGCACTCGCGAACCGCGGACATATCTTGAAATTTGGCCAGGAGAGCCAACAGGCTTGATGGCGTGTCATCCAACGGGAACATAGCCCGATAGATATTCTTCAAACATGACCGCGACTTCTTTAGGAACAGCAGCACTCGCGAAGCGCGATCCTATAGGGTCGCCAATGCAGTCGCACGATCATGATCCACCCAGAAGTACCACTCTCTTGAAGTTGCTCCTGGGTGAGACCATGAAGGCGGATGGCAATCCTATCCCTCTCCTCCTGCGGATGGCGTGCGCTAACAACTACACGAAGCAGCATCAATAGCATGAGTACGACGTACCACTGCGACTAACTACAACGAAGAAGATGAGGACGAGAAAACTAACACTTAAACTGGTCACCCAGCTGCGTCACCTCGCCAAGCAAATATTGCTCATGGGCGGCGGCTTTCTCCGCCCTAGATTTCCACACGTCTGCATTACCGCGGATCAGGGGTAACTCACGCTCCAGCTCCTTCACGCGATCACGAAGTCGCGATAGCAAGGACAACTCCTCTACCCTGGAGCGCGGCGGTACCACTGCCTCATCAAGAGATGGCGAGTCCTGGTTTCCCCCCACGGGACCACTGGATGTGCCCTACCACAAGTCAAGACAGAAGCAAATAAGGCGACCAAATTAACACAAAGGCAAGGAGAAAAGATGCATTCAAGATAAGCATAAATATTCACAAACACACTCGCCAACAGGCATGTCTTTAGACCAAAAGGACAATTCATCATCTATTACAAAAGTTAAACTAAGGAGCAGCTGGCTTCTTCGACTTCGACGACTTCGGGGGCTTCATCAAGTCCGTGGCAGTATCAGATGCCACTGACTTGCCGCCCGCCCCTGAGGCCGAAGCTTTAGCCGCCTTCTTCACGCGTTGGATCTCCTCCGAATGCTTGGCAACAGTATTTATCAAGGAATGGCCATATTTGGCACAAGCAGTCGCAAAGGGAGCGAAGACTACCTGCTGACCATCCGCGCCAACAGGCATTGTCTTCGACACCGCAGAGGGATCTATCTCGACTCCGTGGGCTTGCACCATGGTGAGTGACATTGTTGCACCAGCTGCCCGGAGGGAGTTCTTGTAGGTAGAAGGCACGCCCCCGGCGAGTGACTCCACCAGCTCGTCCATATTATCAACCTGCTCCGCCTTTGGCATCAACTCCTCCGGGAGGCGACTAAGGGTGACCTTGGCCTTGGACAATGTATCCTAGACGGCGGCGCTTCGGTCCTCGACCACGGATGCCGCGCCGGCCAGAGCGTCATCACGACGAAGGGCTTGCGGGTCAAAACTCAAGTCGCCAGCATCTACACCAAAAAAAAACATGGATCAAATTTCTAGTGCCACCGGCAAAACCCTAGAAGCAGAAAAGAGCATCAATAAAATATCCACCAGTAAAGGTACCTGATAGGGCCTTGGCGACTGAGAACAGTTGCTCCTCGAACAACTTTTCCCTGTCCGCAAAGGAGGCGCGCAGATCCTCTTCGCGCTTCTGGGTATCATCACGAGCCGCGATTGCCTCATCGCGCCCCTTCACAGCTGCGGCCAATGTCTTCTCCAATGTTGCGACATTGCGTAGTAAAGCGTTATGCTCAGCTACATGGCAGTCAATAATTGGCTATCAGTCGAATATACCAAAACAGAGAGAAGATGAAAAGAACAAGCGTGGAAGCACTCACAGGAACGGCGGGAATTGGTGACTCCACGCCAGCAACTGTGCCTTCTGGAGTTGAAGCAGTCGACGCATCGGAGTCCTCGTTGCGCGAACGCTTGCGAGTATCTGGGCTCTCGGACTTGGGGGCTTCCTCTTCCACATCAGAAGGGACGGTCGACTCAGACTCATCCTCTTCCAAAGCTTCGCGAGAAATAATGCCCTCAGGGAGAGGAGGCATACAAGGCGACACCGCCCAATCCTGCATACAGACAATGAAGATCAGGAAACAGAGCAGGTAAGCAACAGAAAAAGCAATCGCGAACATAAGCTACTGCGTAACACGACTGTACCTCGGGAGGAGGATTCGAAGCATCGAAGGGAGGAACGACTGGCTCATTTAGAAGCACATCCTTGAAGGTGTACTTCGTGACCAGTCGCACCCTCTTATCTACCTCACTTGCGGACATGCCATCGGCAGACATGCGAGTGGCATCATCGGCGCCACCCCATTGAAACATGGCATGGACTCTAGCCTGGAGAGGCTGGACGCGACGACGCAGCCAAGTCTTGACAAGGGCGCAACCTCCCTCTTCTGCGCCTATGCGACTCTTGAGGTCGCAGACGCGTTGATATAGCACGTCTGTCTCCGCAAGTTCGGAAGGCTTGATCACGTTCTTCCAAGAATGCATCTTCTTGCAGGGAGTCGCAGGGTCGAAAGGCGCGAGTCCAAAATGCTCGTCCTTGGCCTTCTAGTCGCGAACATAAAACCATCTGTCCCTCCATCCCTGGACGGACTTGGCGAGCTTGATGTCGAAATAGGTGGCGGATGGGTCGACATGGATCCCACAACCACCTACGTCATAAACTAAAGAGCCAGATGCGGACTGACACTTTAGCTTAAATAAGCGTTTGAAAAGGCCAAAGTGCGGCTCGATTCCGAGCCAGCACTCGCAAAGGGTGATAAAACAAGAGATGTGATGAATCGAGTTTGGGGACAGCTGATGGAGCTGGAGCCCGTAGAAACAGAGGAGACCCCTAAGAAAGGGGTGGAGAGGCAAAGAAAGGCCGCGAATGATGAAAGCAAGAAACATCACTTGAAAACCAGCGAGAGGCACAGGAATGGTGTCACCGCTGGGGACGCGCGCGTCGGCGACTGCTGCAGAAATAACTCCGTCTTGGCTAAGAAGACGGAGATCGGACGCCTTGATGATAGAGGGGCGCCACGCGCCATTGGTCACGCGGGTTCCCGCGACCTTCCTTTTTCCGCCGGCGGCGGCACTGGTGCCCGCAGCAGCGGGGCCACCCTTCTTCTTCGTCGCAGCGGCGGTGGCGGCGGATTCAGTGGCAGCGCCTCCTTTCTTCTTTCCCATTGCGCGGCGGCGATGAGAACGCAGGAAATAACTTGGAAACGAGCGGAGATGGTCCAGAGCTGAGGAGGAGATGAGCGCAGGAGAAAAGCAGAGGAGCAGCAGCAATGGCGATGGCAGCGAGGAAGAAAAGGGCGCAGATGGAAAATTACCGCTGTAGCATCGCTACTTAACCCTTAGGAGATGCAATCCAATGGCTCACAAAAGCCCTACTGGACGCATGGCACGCATCGCGCTCGACACGTGGAGAAGAGGAAGCGCGAACCGCCCCTCCCCTGCTCCCATTACGTGCGGAAATCGAGGAGGTACAGTTAATAATAAGATTACGCACGCCCAGTCAAATCAAAGTCAGAAAGTGGGACCCACCGCTCGTCATGTCCCGTCAAAACCGCTCACGCGGGCAACTGAGGTCATGCAAGCGTCAGCACTGACGTCCTCAACGGCTACTCAGCGAAAAACTTCGATTACTTTAGTCCTTGCTGGAGTCTTCGTCTCCACCAAGCACTCGGGGGCTACTCCCATAGGGAGCGCTGGCCGCGCACCCTATGATTTTTATTTTCTTATTGCAGGGATACAGGCAATCGCAATCAAACCCAACCACTCGAAACACGGTTCGACTATGGACATGGGTTACTCCCATAGGGAGCGCCGGAAACAACTTCGACTAAGACAAGCAAGCAAAAGACGACAGCAGTCGCAAAAGTGTTTTAGTCCCTGTCTGAATCTTCGACTGAAACAAACAAGCAAAGGCGACAGCAGTCACAAAATTTCTTTAGTCCCTGCCTGAGTCTTCGACTCAACCAGGCACTCAGGGGCTACTCCCATAGGGAGCGCTGGCCGCGCACCCTATGATTACTTGCACGAAAGCTGTGCGTTGATTACATCCGCACTCGCAGATCATGGCGACACAGCCTCCTAATTCTCCCTACAAAGAGACTGCGTCTCCTGGGTCGCCCGAATCATCTCCGCGATGATAAAATTCGGATGCCGCGCTTACAACGTGAAGGTAAGACCTGAGTAAGGCCTGGCAATGTATTTAACTGTGCACTACCAGAAACATATCCGTGCCTACAGGCACAATGAACATGCCTTGACGGACGCGTCAAGTGCTCACACCCATATAACTGGAATTCGACTCCTGTAAGACCTCCGCGGCCTGAGTCAAATTACGCCAGCACTTTTCCGGATTCGAGTCCGGGGACTCGAGTTCGAGTAGATTGCGTTGTTTCACCCTAAGGTGGTTAACTGATACCGATACTTCGGCTATATCGGGCACGTATATCAACAATCCTATGACATAAATGCAAGCAGTCGAAAAATGTACTCATTCAGGCACTCGAAGATTTCAAAAAGTACCCAGTCGAATCTGCGATTCCACTGGATACTCGAGGGCTACTGACATGGGTATACCCTATAGGTACTCGAGCTTGGTATATACGGTCTAAATACGAGCAGGCCCACGGTGTCACCAAGGCCCAGACGAAAGGACTCGAGTAATCTGCGGACTCTCGATTGCTTGAGAGACAAGAAGAAGCTAAAGATAGAAAGTTTGAAGGGGAAAAACCCTAACTTGTAACCGACTCGACCTGCTACCCGAGACCTAGCCTATCTATATAAAGGCTAGGAGGGGGCGGCGAGGACGACACACGCAACCCTAGTTTCCACAACTTTCGCCAGATTGCATCTGCGCATCATTGTAACTTTCGACTCCTTTGATAATTCCACGAGCAGACAAGCAGGAGTAGGGACCTCTACGAGGCCTGAACCTGGGTAAATCCTTTGTCCCCTGTGTGCTTGTTTGCTAGCCAATAGATGTCTCCAGCACTCCCTCCTTCTCCAAAACCCAAGTCCATAACAATGGGCATTGATGAGTTAAACCCTCGTCAGGCACTATATGTCAAGAGCGGGATTTGTCCGTCCACGTGACGGAAAGATACTTAAGGGCCCACTCAGGAGAAGTTATATCCAATAGCTTTGCAGCGTGTGATTTGATCACATGGATATCACTTGTCGGAACGAGTCAAGTAGCATTGTTCAGTAACGAGATTGAACATGACATGGTGATGTCATTGATCAGATCTCTGGCAATGCAAGTATCGAGAGACAAAGGGAATAAGACATGACTGTCTCGGTTCAAACGACGAAAGATCTTCGTGGAAGGCACAAGGGTCACATGGCCATCCAGGTCCCTCTATCGATCATTGGTCCGGGAGTGTCCCGACCATCTCTGGAGTGTTCCCGAACCATAGGGTATCACGCTTAAGGGTTTGATGATGCTTAGAGAGTGTATATAGGATCAGAAGAATCGCCAAAGAATAGTAGAGAGAAAACCGGAAGGGTTTCGGTAAGTCTGGAGGATGTTCGGAGTGGAGGTGGAAGGTGTTCAATAGCCACGAAGATTGAGTAATATGTGAATGAATGTTAAATATTGATTTAATCATTTATTCATAATTATTTATAAAAGAGAAAATCAATTTAAAGGTCAAAAGGCTTAATGGGCCAAATTCGGAGGGAAGAGGGCCCATTAGGGAAGGGCAAGAGGGAGAAGGGCCAAAGGGGGTGGCCGGCGCCCTAGTGCGCCAGCCCCCCGCGCGGGGCCCATGAGTGTGGCCGGCGGCACCACCCCTCCCCCTCTCCTCTCCTTTAGTCCCACCCCAGGACTTTGAGGGAGGTAGTACCTCCCCTCCCCTATATATAGTGGGGGTATTTGGCCAGATAAATACACACAATATTCAATAAAAGGTTTCCTCTCTTTTGGGGAGACCTCGAATTGGTATTCTCTCTCTCTCTTGCTCTCTCTCTCTCTCTCTCATGACCGTGGCCCCAAGTTCGGACTGCGTGAACGAGAGACGTCTTCACCGCGGAGCACCGTCATGCTACGGGATTCGGATCCAGGAGCGCTACTTCCGCAACTGCTGCTGGATCGGGGAAGCGGGAGTCATTGTCAGGCACCAGACATGTGTAACTCCCCACGAGGTATCACACTTGAGGCACTCAAGTTGTTGGAGCCACAGGAGCGCAAGGAATTCATCACGACCTTGAGGTCGGCTTCGGCTCGTCTACATCAACCACGCTCTCCTGAGCATTGAAAATTCTTTTCGGTCTTCAAGGGTAAGTTCGCGAAAATCCCCTCTCGTTACTGTGTTACTAATAGATAGGTCCTGGCAACATCAGGGGTTCAGGGGCGTAGGGTAATAATTTATTGTTTTCATACGCGAAACCCCTTCACACCACCTGGCCTGCATCAAGATTCCCTGGCTGGCCCGTCTAGCCGGAGGCCAGGATAGCCAGCCAGGTGGCCATCTCTACCCGTCCGCCTCGGATCCGTTGGCCAATGGTACGGGGGAGGGTGACACTCCCTGCTGAGCGCACCCTTGACCGGACAGGC
This sequence comes from Avena eriantha, assembly GCA_910589775.1. Lineage (NCBI taxonomy): Eukaryota > Viridiplantae > Streptophyta > Magnoliopsida > Poales > Poaceae > Avena > Avena eriantha. The sequence goes on from OU342742.1 coordinate 133,344,334, forward strand.
TGTCGCTACCAGACAAAGGAGCCAAAGCGCTAAGGCTGGAAGATGATGGACAAAGTCTCGGCTGACGGATAAAGTGCCAAGCTGATGGTTAAAGCGTCGGGTGACGCCCAAAGCGGAGGTGCTGAGACGCTGGGGCACTGCCCCCACCTGTACTGAAGCTTGACCAAGACCCTGGACCACCGAATGGGCCTGGATAGCCGGCCCGCTTTGTAAATCCAAAGCCCAAAACAGTAAACCCAAGAGCCCACATTGTAACCTACCCTTCTAGCAGTATATAAGGAGGGGTAGAGCTAGGGTTCTAGGTAAGGGAGGATAAGTTAGAAGTTAGCCAGAATCCCCAAGTCGTATGATCCATGTTCCTCTAGCTCCCAAGAGTAGCTAGGGAAACAGCTTAAGGAGCACTTGTATTGAGCACCCTCTCCGCATATAGTAGATTCTTGCAGGAGTAGGAGCATTACCTCGACCAGAGGGCTCTGAACCTGGGTACACCACGGTGTCTGCAGTATCTGTGCCCAACCCATTGCGAGTATCCTCCGATAGCATCCTGATTGTCCCCTCTCATGCCATCCCCGATGGCACTGTCGTGTTCCACACCACGATAGTTGGCGCCCACCATGGGGCACAACGCTTCGGCTGGGGTCATCTTTCACATGGGACTTCTGCTTGTCGCCGGTGAGCGAGTCGCCTCTAGCCTCGTCCTCACCTTCGGCTTGTTCGACTGCATCCTTGACAACGCATCATGCTTCAACGGGGAAAATTTCCCAAGTGACGGATCTCCGTCATGCACTTCGGCGAGCACCGCGTCTACGTCGCCACCATCGCCAAGGAATTCCCTCACAAGGTCGTCGCCGTCTCCGGTGCGCCTCCAGGTTTCTCCGCCCCGCTCCACGCGAGCGGCAGCGTCGAGGTCATGATGGCCGGCGCAGGCGAAGGACGTCGCCTACCTCTGGAGCGTGACGCAGGCGCCCAGGACCCCGCTCTGCAAGGGCAATGCGGAGACCCTCTGGTGGATTCCATCCAAAACCTTCGCATCCCCATCGCCACTGAGTTGGATCCAGCTGCCGCGGCAGCTGCACTGCAGACCATGCGCCAGATCCTCCTGGAGGAAGCCAAGAGTCGCCGCACGCCAATGATGCCTAGACGTGACTGTGCAGGAATACAACACTGCGCATGGCTTTTCTCGCCTACCCGGCATAAACCGGCAGGTGCCACCGCAAGGTCGTAACCTAGGCTCGGAGCTAGACCGCGCTACTGACTCGCGCGTGGCGGCGCCTCGCCCGGTCTACAGCAATCCGGCCAAAAACATGAGGGCGGCGGAAGCTACTGCCGTGGAGCTTAGCCACCTGGAGGGCGACGAGCTGCGCCACCAGCAGGCACGCGTCCATCTCCTTGTGGAAATAGCTAACCGGCAGTAGGCCGAGGCAAGCGCAAGCCTAGGCAGCAACAGCAAGAACCAGCCACCTCGCCGGGTGGGTGAGCCGGCTACAGGCGGGAGCAAGGCTTCCTCTCCAAACGTCACAAGGCAGGACAACCGTTCGTGTGGAGGGTCAGCAGGCCGTGGATAAAACCCACACGAAGCCACCAGCAGAAACCGCGACCCGACCAACGAAGCTAGAAGGGGAAACACGCCACCCAGGTCCCGCCTTTCAGGTCGGCTTGGCCCGGCCGAGCCGGAGGAACCACGAGACGCACGTGAACGCATCGACCTGCTGGTCCAATCGCACGCGCTAGAGGAAGAAAGTCCGGCTGGCCCAAGGTGTTTCGGACCACACATCTGGAATGAACCATTTCCAAAGGGATTTTCGCTCCCAAGGGACACGCCGAAGTACAATGGCACCATAAAGCCGGAAGATTGGCTGGTGGATTATACCACTGCGGTGGGCATTGCAAACGGCAATCGCCGGTCGGTGGTGCGCTACGTCCCACTCATGTTACTGGATTCAACCAGAACCTGGCTCAACAGATCTGTTCGGTGGACAAGTACGTCACCGCGGAGGCGGCAATGAAAAGATCTGTCCGGCTAGACGACCAGGGACAGATCGTCGTGGAGGCCACAACGGATCAACACCAGTCGGAGGGAAACAACCACAACTCCAGGCGGCATGATAACCGCCATGTCAAGAGGAAGGACGACTAGCCGGATAACCACTACGGTTCCAGGTAGATAGCAGTAGTCTAGGAGGATTCGACTGCGGGAGGCAGGCAGAGACAGAAGCCCGACGACCGGCCACCTCGACCCAAGTACACCATCGAGTCGATGCTTGATGGCCCATGCAAGTTCCATAGCGGCAGCAACAAGCCGGCTACACACACAACCCTTCAGTGCACCTAGACAAAGAAAATATCCGGAGTTTGCGGTCTACCACCACCACCCCCTCCTCCGCCAGCCAGTAGGCAATAGGACAACCTCGAACGCCAAAACCGCTAGGACGAAGATGGTGAAGACTACCCTCGCCAGGTAGGAAACTAGCACATCTTCACCACGGAGCCGGAAACCAAGCACAGCAAGCGGCGCCACGAGGCGGAGGTGAACGCAATCCCCGTTCCCCAGTTCCTGAACTGGTCGAAGCAGGAGGTCAAATGGAGTCAGAAGGACCAGCCAAGCGTTCTACCAAACCCAGGCACATACGCTATGGTCTTGGACCCCATCATCATCTCAAAGAAACACTTGTGCAGATTCTCCCGCGTCTTGGTGGATGGAGGAAGCAACATCAACCTCCTATACCGTAGCTCCCTCAACCGGCTTGGCATCAGCGAGTCCGAGCTAGAGCCATCCACCACCTCCTTCCACGAGGCTGTTTGGGTCCATCACATTCGCCCATTGGCAAGATCCGGCTGGATGTCATCTTCGGCTGCGAGCCTATCTGGTTCGAGGTGGTCAACCTCTACAACGCTTACCATGCCATCCTGGGACGCCCTGCACTCACCAAGTTCATGGCGGTGCCACACTATGCATACCTCAAGATGAAGCTCCCCGGGCCGAAGGGAGTAATCACCATGGTGAGTGACTACATGCAGTCGGTGGAATGCGCCACAGACGGATCACTGAGGCCATGATCATTGTAGAAGAGAAACGCATCATCATGCAGAACATGGCAGCCCTCCAGGCGGACATGCCGGCTGGCGAGCCAAAGCCAGCTGGAGAGGCACAATTCAAGCCGTCAAAAGGTACCAAGAAGATCCTTCTGAACAAGGCCGAGCCGGACAAGTTCGTCCTGGTCGGAGACAACCTTGACAGCAAATAGGAAAACAGGCTCGTCGACTTCCTCCGTGAGAATCGAGATATCTTCACATGGTCCCCCAAGGACATGCCTAGTATTCCGAGGGAGCTCGCCGAGCATTCTTTACATGTCAGGCCAGATGCAAAGCCGTTCAAACAGTCGTTGCGTCGCTTCGCGGAAGAGAAAAGAAGAACCATCGGTGACGAGATCACCCGGATGCTTGCAGCCAGATTCATCATGGAAGTGTTCCACCCGGAATGGCTGGCAAACCTAGTACCGGTGTTCAAAAAGAACAAGACTTGGCGCATGTGTGTTGAATACACTAGCCTCAACAAGGTATGCCCCAAAGATCCATTCGCCCTGCCACGGATAGACCAAGTGATCGACTCCATGGCCGGCTGCAAACTGCTGTTGTTTCTGAATGCGTACTCCGGCTACCACCAGATCCGGCTGAACCCCGCTGATCAAATAAAGACAACATTCATCACCCCATACGGGGCCTACTGCTACACCACCATGCCATTCGGACTCAAAAATGCAGGCGCCATATATCAAAGCTGCATGCAAAAGTGCCTACAATCACAAATTGGCAGAAATGTGCACGCCTAGGTCGATGACATGTGGTCAAGACAATGGAGAAAAAGACCCTCCTCGAAGATCTGAAGGAAACCTTCGCCAACCTTCGACGGTTCGAAATAAAGCTGAACCCAGAGAAGTGCGTGTTTGGCGTCCCAGCCGGCCAGCTCCTTGGTTTCCTCGTCTCAGAGCGTGGGATCGAGGCCAACCCGAAGAAAATCGACGTAATCGAGCGCATGCAGCCACCGCAGAACCTGTGTGACTTGCAAAAGTTCACTGGATGTCTGGCCTCCCTCAGCCGGTTCGTCAGCCGGCTGGGCGAGAAGGCATTATCCCTGTATCAGCTCATGAAGAAAATAGACAAGTTCATCTGGACGGTGCAGGCGGACAAGGCATTCTGCGGCCTCAAGCGCATGTTATCCTCTCCACCGGTACTGACTTCCCTAGCCGCGAAGGAGCCAATGCTGATGTACATGATAGCCACTAACTGGGTCGTCAGTGTCGTACTGGTGGTAGAGAGGCTAGAAGAAGGGAAGGCTCAGCCAGTCCAACGCCCGGTGTATTACTTGAGTGAGGTACTCTCGCTATCAAAGCAGAACTACCCCCACTACCAGAAGCTGGTGTACAGCATGTACCTGGCCGCCAAGAGGCTAAAGTACTACTTCCAAGAGCACTCCATCCGGGTAGGCGCTGGCCCCTGATACGTTGCTAACGTATCTATAATTTTTTATATTCCATGCTTGTTTTATATCTACTTTCTTATGTTTTGTCCACACTTTGGAGAATTTTTATACACTTTGTTCGCCTAACCTATTAACAAGATGCCACAGTGCCAGCTGCCTGTTTTCTGCTGTTTTTGGTTCCAGGAAAGTCAGAAAATGAATATTCTCGGAATTGGACGGGACAAAAGCCAAAGTCAATATTTAACCGAGAGGGACACGGAGCTAGAATACGAGACGGAGAGGGGCTAGAGGCCGTCCACACCACCTGGCCCCGCGGCCAGGCCTGGCCCGCGCCAGGGGGTGGTGCGACCCACTAGGGCACACCCTCGGCCTCCCCTTTCACCTATAAGATGCCTCCGATACAGAAACCCTTGTACCCGATCAAAATTCTAGAAAGAGTCTGTAGCCACCGTCATCTCCATCCCTAGACCGGGAGGGATCTGAAGCTCTTCCCGGCACCCTGCCGGAGGGGAGAATTCACCCTGGAGGCCTTCTTCATCACCATGCAAGCCTCCGGTGTGATGCATGAGTAGTTCATCTTTGGACTACGGGTCCATGTAGTAACTAGATGGTTGGTTCTTCTCCTTTGTGCTACCATGTCTAGATCTTGTGAGCTCCGTTCATGATCAAGATGATCTATTTGTAATCTTACATGTTGTGTTTGCGGGGATCCGATGGATATTGAGATGCTATTTCAGATTGATTATTGATTATATCATGTCTTTGTTATTTGTGATCTTGCATGCTTTCCGTTGTTAGTAGCTATCTTGGCCAAGTAGATGCTAGCAACTCCAAGAGTTAGTGTTTATGCTCGATAGTGGGTTCATCCCTCTAGTAATCTGGGGAAGTGATAAAAATCTCTAAGGTACTAGATGTGATGTTGCTACTAGGGAGAAAACAACAATCCTTTGTTCATAGAACAATCGTATTGTTTACTTTACACGCAATGCGTAATGCAATTATATGTTGCTTGCAACTTAATACTGGAGGGGGTTCGGATGATAACCTAAAGGTGGATTATTAGTCATAGATGCAGTTGTATTATGGTCTATGTATAATGTTGTAATGCCCAATCAAATCTCAAAGGAGTTAAGATGAGTAGTATATGCATGTATGCTTTCTCGATGTTTGTCATTTACCCCGCTGTAATTTGTTCACCCAACATGTCATCTATCTAGCCACCACCAGTGAACTATGGACCCCAGTCCTTTCTTTTATCATCAATCTACAACTGTTTACTGCTTTCTATTTACTTTCTGCAAACTATTACTTCCTTCCATTCGATATGTTTAATCCTTTGTTTTCAGCAAAACCGGTGAGATTGACAACCTCACTGTAAGTTGGGGCAAAGTTCTGTGGTTGTGTTGTGCAAGTTTCCACGTTGCTAGTGGCGCCGGTAGTGCGCCCTGCCAAAGTCCAGCTAGCAACACCTTGGAGGTGTTTCCTTGCTCCTACTAGTTCGATAGCCTTGGTTTAATAATTGAGGGAAAACTTGTTGCTGTGCTCATCATACCTTCCTATTGGGGTTCCCCAACGAGCTTGATATATTTTGGGTCATGAGCCCCCTTGGCGAAGATCATCGGCAACAAAGATGCCACAGGCCAGGTGGAGAAATGGGCGATAGAGCTCGCCACGCACTACATCTGGTACGAACCAAGAACGGCAATCAAGTCTCAGGCCCTGGCAGATTTCCTCGTCGATTGGGTGGAGACGCAATACCTGCCTCCATGTCCTGACTCCACGCACTAGCAGCTGCACTTCGACGGCTCCAAAATGTACGGTGGGCTCGGAGCCGGGGTCGTCATCACTTCCCCAAAGGGAGATCGTCTAGAATACGTGCTGCAGATCCATTTCCCCGCGTCCAACAACATCGCTGAGTACGAAGCGCTCGTTCATAGCCTCAAGATGGCAAAAGAGATCAGCATCAGGCGCATCCTCTTCTTCGGTGACTATGACCTGGTGGTGCAGCAAGTATCAGGTGATTGGGACGCCAAGGACGAAAATCTAGCACTGTACCGCTTGTTCGTACATCAGCTTGATGGCCCAAAATATATCGAGCTCATTGGGAAACCCCAAGAGGAAGGTATGATGAGCATAGTAGGATGTTTTCCCTTAGTACAAAACCAAGGTTATCAATCCAGTAGGAGCAAGGAACCACCCCAAAGGTGAAGCTAGCTGAGCCTTGGCAGGGCACACTACCGGTGCTAGTAGCAACATGGAGACATGCACAACACAACCACAGAACTTTGTCCCCAACTCGCGACGAGGTTGTCAATCTCACCGGTTTTGCTGAAAACAAAGGATTAAACGTATCGAATGGAAGGAAGTAATAGTTTGCAGAAAGTAAATACAAAGCAGTAAACAATTTGATTGTAGATTGAATGTAAAAGAAAGGACCGGGGTCCATAGTTCACTAGAGGTGGATCTCCTCAAGATAGATAACATGCTGGGTGAACAAATTACAGCGGGGCAATTGACAAACATCGAGAAAGCATACAAGCATATACTACTCATCTTGACTCCTTTGAGACTTGATTGGGCATTACAACATTATACATAGACCGCCATCTAACTTCATCTATGACTAATAATCCACCTTCAGGTTATCATCCGAACCCACTCCAGTATTAAGTTGCAAGCAATGGATAATTGCATTACGAATTGCGTATAAAGTAAACAATACGATTGTTCTATGAACAAAGGATTGTTGTTTTCTCTCTAGTAGCAACAGCACATCTAGTACCTTAGAGATTTCTGTCACTTCCACAGATTACCAGAGGCATGAACCCACTATCGAGCATAAATACTAACTCTTGGAGTTGCTAGCATCTACTTGGCCAAGATAGCTACTAACAACGGAAAGCATGCAAGATCACAAATAACAAAGACATGATATAATCAATAATCAATCTGAAATAGCATCTCAATATCCATCGGATCCCCGCAAACACAACATGTAAGATTACAAATAGATGATCTTGATCATGAACGGAGCTCACAAGATCTAGACATGGTAGTGCAAAGGAGAAGAACCAACCATCTAGTTACTACATGGCCCCGTAGTCCAAAGATGAACTACTCATGCATCACACCGGAGGCTTGCATGGTGATGAAGAAGGCCTCCAGGGTGAATTCTCCCCTCCGGCAGGGTGCCGGGAAGAGCTTTAGATCCCTCCCAATCTAGGGATGGAGATGACGGTGGCTACCGACTCTTTCGTGGAATTTTGATCGGGTACTTAGGGTTTCCGTATTAGAGGCAATATATAGGCGGAAGGAGAGGCCGAGGGGGTGCCTGGGCTGGCCAGACCACCCCCTGGTGCGGGCCAAGCCTGGCCGCGAGGCCAGGTGGTGTGGCCGCCCTCTGGCCCTTCTTTGTCTCGTATTCTGGCTTCAAGTGTCCCCCAGTAAAATAATGACTTTGGCTTTTATCCCGTCCAATTTCGAGAATATTCATTTTCTGACTTTCCTGGAACCAAAAAAAGCAGAAAACAGGCAGCTGGCACTATGACTCTTATTAATAGGTTAGTCCAAGAAATCATATGAAAATTACTCCAAAGTGTGGACAAAACACAAGAAAGTAGATAAAACCAAGCATGGAACATCAAAAATTATAGATACATTTGCAATGTATCACAGCTATGCGCCTGCTTTGAAGGATGCGAGTTTTACCACGTGCCTCGAGCAAACAACAAAGCCGCGGACGCACTCGCCCGCGTAGGCTCCACAAGAGTAGCAATACTGCGTAGAGTAGCCCTCGAGCATCTGCGCAAGCCCTCCATCACGCCATCATCGGAATCCGACTCCATCATCCTAGACGCGGACCCGGGGACTGTCGGCTCCATTCCGGGGACTGCCAGGCCGGACCCGGGGACTGCCGCCTACATCCCGGGGACTGCCACGCTGCACCAGGGGACTGACGCCTTCATCTCGGGGATTGCCACGCCGCACCCGGGGACTGCCATGCCGCACTGGGGACTGCCGCCTCCATCCCGAGAACTGCCGGCTCTAGACTCCCACCTGGTCAGCCGCCTGACGAGCCTGAGCTGGCCAGGAGCGAGGAAGTGAAGCTGATCATGCAAATAGTACTCTCCATCCAGGAGACACTGTCATGGGGCAAGCCGGGTTTGCCGGGTATGCATGCCGGCCTGGAATTCTCCAGGAGACACAAATTCTACCTTGCAGATGTCGGGTGTGCCTACAATTCTCTGAGAGACACAAATTCTACCTTGTAGATACCGGGTATGCCTGTCGGCCTGGAATTCTACCACCCTTCAGGTCAACGAGGTACCATATCAATGAGTTCTCTGCTAGGAACTACCCAAGGACTCCGGGAGAACTTGTCAACCTTAGGCACTCTAGCCTTAGAGTCACGGTTGAGAGGGTTTTTGCTGCTCTGAAGAACAGGTTTAAGATCCTTGATCAGAAGCCTTTCCACTCTTTCTCCACCCAAGTTAAGCGTGTCCTTGCATGTTGCATTTTGCACAACTGGATCTTGCAATTTGGTGCCGACGAGTACTTCCTGGCTGAGGACGACGTAGTTCCTAACGACAACGACACTGACGATGGCCATGGTGTTGCACATAACGATTGTGCGGCTTGGAAGAGCAGGAGACAACAGTGGGCGCTCGACATGTGGGCGACGAGACGCAACTACATGATATGAAGAAGAAGATGATGGTTTGTTGATGAAGTGTTGTCCTTATGTTCCATGAACAACCCCTGATGTTGGTGTTAGATTGTCATTTGCTAGTAGCTAGGTAATATTGTGGTGAACTGTCATTTGGTAGTAGCTAGGGTCGTAATTTGGTACTGCTAGTTTAATATTCCGCTTGTTTGAAACTGCTATTTTAGTTTTCTGCCTATTTGGTAATTTGTGGTAACATCACCCGCTGTGAGAAGGGGTGAGGACATCACTTTGGCATGAGCAACCAAACATGCAACTTCTTGCCAAAATTGCAAGAAAACTAGATACGGGCAACCAAACGAGAAGTGCTAAACTGGCCCAAACCCAATCCCCCCTAAATGCAGCACCCGCCGAGCAAAATTAGGAAAAACGGAAAAATTGGGCCTGACCAACCAAACACGCCCCTAACGTCTCGATGGAAGATTTGAAGGTGGTGTTGTGTTGAATCAGCATCTCATATGGTTTGGGGTCTTGCTACTTTTTGGGTGAGTCTTCACCTAACGTCTGGAATTGTGATTTCTCTAGTCTGACCGCCTCATTGCCAATCGTTGTGAAGACAGCACAACTTAGTATGTTTCTTTTCTTCATAAATATTTTGTTCTATAATTGACCTGTAATAATTTTGTGTGATCATCTAAAATTGTGCAGCGTTAACCCTAAAATTATATTGTTCGAACCCATGCTTGTTAATTAGCAGTATTCGTATTACAAAAAGCACCAACTCTTCTCGGTCGAATCCTGATCAAGAAACAAGGAAAACATGCGGTTGATTGCTTTTTGTTGTTGAGGAAAACAGTATCGCTACTGTATAAATTCTAGATTATAGAGACCGGTACAAAGATCCAGAGCAAGTTCGATAAATCTCACCGAGGGGAAAAACGCTTCCCCTAGGCCGTCCCCTGCGGGTGACCAGGGGACCTCACCTCCACCACGCCCAACCACTCCCTCCCCTTCCCCTCCTCGCCGCCACCAGGCGAAGCTCGGGCGGTGCCGGCGGCAGCGGATCTCCTGGTCTCCGCCCTCGAGAAGGCTGCGCGGGGCGGCCCTTCTTCTGCGGTGGACGTCCTCAGCGACGGGCCTCTTCTCCTCGCACGGTGGGCCGGCGACCGCGGCTGAGGAGGCCCCTCGCAGTGGAGGCGGCGGGGCTCAGAGGCGCCTCCTCCTCCTCGAGCGATGGCAACGGTGATGGCTCCTTTTGAGACCCCTTCCGGTGGTTGTCTTCGGCGCCGGCGGTGGTGCAGGTGGGCAGACAGTGCTCCAGCGCGGGGTTGGGTGGTGACGGGGTGTTCGGGTGTTGCCGTTTTGGTGGCGCAGGTGGCGGTGCTCCTGGCTCTGGCCGATGGATCTTTGTGCCCAGATCTGGGCCCTTTTGGCCTGATCTAGGTCAGGGCAGGACGGTCAGGCTCGGACGCGCCACCTCTAGTTGGATTGAGGAGTAGGTTGTGATGAGGGTGTTCGTGTTGGCGCCGCATGTTCTGTTGCGTAGCGGCGGAGCTTGACGGGTCCGATCTGGACCCGGTCGGGCCTTGGGAGCCGAACTTGAGGGTAGCAACGGCGGTAACCTACGTGCTGCAGCGTGGTGGCGGGGACTTCACGGACCCATCTTGGGTCCGACCGGGCCTAATCGGTCTGGTGTGTCCCTGTTGCCGCGTCCGGTCGGCACCTGCCACGGGCGGTGGAGGACGTCCTCTAGGTGGCCATGTTGTATCCGCCCTCCGGCTCCAATGTTTGCCTTGGTGTGTGCTTGCCACGGTGTCCGGTCGGTTACCGCCGTAGACGGTGAAGGTCGTTCCCTTCCGCATGGATGCGATACTACCGCCCTCGTTTATGACTCTTTATTTCGGTCTGGTCGGCCTCGCAGCATGGCTATGGTGAGACGACAATGGTGACTGCAAGACCGTGGTGGCGCATATTGGTGGGCGGCAAGCTTGGTTGAGAGCTCCGATTTGTCCGGCGTGGCGGTTCTAAGGCCGGGGGAAATCCCTGTCGGCATTGCCGACACCGACGCGGTGACGCCTGCGGGTGCCACCCTTGCTTCCTGAAGGGTGTCGGTTGCTCCTCTTCCACAGGCCCTCTGTGTGCCGAGAGAAATCCTAGAACCAGTCTGGGTAGCAGCATCGTCGTCGTCGCATTCCTTCTTGAAGGTGTTGCTTGGTACACGGCGATTCGGAGGCTTAGAAGCATGGTGGGACTTAGCAGGAGGGCGCAGCGGTCTCGGGTCAACTTTGCTTTTGTCGATCCGGTGCTGTCAGCATTATTTTCTCTTTTCTTCCTCTTGTTTTTTTGGGGCTGGATTGAGCTATTTCTGCCCTAGTGGTCTCGTGGTTGTTCCGACTTGTACTTTGGGCGTTGTGTTGTCTGACCCAGCAGCGATCTCACATATGTGCTTTATTTATAAAGTGGGGTGAAAGACTGATTTGAGGAGACTGGTACAAAAAGGGGAAAATGATATCATGCAATATATTACTGGCAAGTCCGACATTTGGCGATACTGAACTCGACTCTAATTTGTTTCACATGAAATTTTGAAGTGCCAACAAACGGACACTGCTTGGGTGGAGCAATAGTTTCCTTCTAGATAACAGAATGAACAAATTCAAGCAACAACATGGTCAAGTTAGAGCAGCTCTAATGGATCCCGTAAATTGTGTTTACAAGGCTTGGCAAAAATTATCTACAGTTCGAAAATAGACGGCGCGGAATGAATACTGTAAACCTTAACTGTATCACACGGGACCCACCTGGCTGCTCACGCCGCCGCAAGGCCTCCCCAGCCACCGCTGCCTGTGCCCCCAGCTACCCACCCAGCTAACCGATGAAAGCTAGCTCACTATGGAATCGATCAAATGGATTGGAATTGATCGATTAATCAATCCCGTGAAAGCTAGCTAGCTGCCCACATGTGCCTACTACTCGCTCGCGCGTGTGGCTGCTGGCTACCTCGTCCGCTGCGTTGCTCCACGCCTGCACGCGCCACTTCTGCTAACTAGCTCGCCTGCACGGTCTGACCGGGTATCCTCAACCTTCCTCGCTGATCAGGGTGGTCCACTTCGGGTTAGAGCTTTGCTTTACGGGCGGCCCAGTCATGGAGAAGAAACGGAGTCTAGTCCGGCTACGGGAAGGCCCAGAAGACTTACCGACATAGGTCCATAGTATTACTTGTAGTTCAAGATGTACTTTGTAACCGACTCTTAGTCGTAGCCGGATAGATCTCTCCTGTAAACCCTAGGCCGAATATCTATATAACACTAGTGCACCCCCCTCTAACACCGGTTTGGAGGGCCCTCTAACAGCGGTTGTAGAACCGCTGTTGAGGGTTCGGTGTTAGAGGGGCCCCCCCTTTAACACCGGTTCTTATACGAACTGGTGTTAAAGGGTGGCACACGTGGGGCTGCCGCAGGGCTCAGGGCCCCCCCTTTAACACCGGTTCGTAACACGAACCGGTGTTAAAGGTTCTATGCCGCGGCAGGAAAAAGAGATAAATCTCTACCGCGGCAGGAAAACGGCCTAAATCTCTGTCGCGGCAGAGTTCTACCCCTGCCCCGTTCTGAGCGTATTTCTGCGGCGCGGCGGGGACAGGGAGGGGGGAGGGGGAATCGATCGGGAGCGGTATACCATACATCGTCATCGGTACATACGAGTACATGAATAATTAAGCAACTATTATTATACACAACATCGTCATTGTGTGGTATTCTCCGTAAACGTTGAAGCATCAAGTACAAGACAAACACGTTCAAGCATATATACAACGTTCATTTTGGTGGATATCTAAAGAGTTCTCCGCCAGGCATGACGACCTCATCAAGTATGAACCCCGCCAATTCCTCTTGAATGGCTCGTATGCAGTCAAATGGTAGGAGTTGGTCCCGCATCCGTTCGATCTGAATATATATGAAGAATGGGGTCAATATATATATAAGAATAAAACTCAACACAATTGATGGTAATAAAATAATGTTGTGTACTTTGTTTACTTACTCTAAGTTGTTCTAGTGCGGCTTGGCCCGTCGCACATATCGTGTTGCGAATGAACTCGCAAACATAGTACCCACATAAGTTATTGCCGTGTCCCTGATGAGTGCACTTTACGAGAATAGAGAGTTCAATCAAAATAATAATCAATAAAGCATGATATAATGGAATTGGAAGCAGAATCAAAGAGATACGCAGACCTAGCTAGCTAGTATTACTTACATTCTGGTCTACAAATTTTAGTTCTTCTGACCATTCACCCACGGCCCTGCCCGTGAACCTTTTCCAAACCCTGTCCGGCAAAGAAAATGGATAAAGCAATAATTAATTACTTGTTGTCATGAAAGTTGCCGATCTAGTGCGATAATATGATTGAAATTACCTCTGGAGCATCTCTCTAAAGTCTGCCCATAGCTCTTTTTCTTTTCGTAACGAGTCCATGACAAGGACTTTTCCTGAGTCAGGTTGAATGACTAGCAGAATAAAGTGGAACCTACGCACGCATAACTCATCATCAGTTACACTTAACATCGAGTAAGCCGAAACAGAATGTGTACAAGAGAGGGTAACAGTACTCACGAGAAGTTGTAAGGAAATAGTATTTCCCTTTTGGTTTGTTGTCTCAGTAAAGACCTTAGCAATAAATCTTCTGTTTGCCCGGGTTTGGTTCTTACCACTTCTTCATGAACTCTATTTGGGTCAACGAACCCAATGTCAAAAGGTCCTCCTTTCATGCATTCCAGAACCTTTTTCCTGCATAATAGTATATACATATATGGTGAGCATATATATACATGCAATTAATGAAGTGAATGAGATGAGATAGAAAATACAGAAATAGTACTTACACACAATAAAGGCTGATGGCAGCTTTGTCGAGTTCCTTCTGATTGAATAGAAAATGCAAGTCTTGAATGTTGAAGTCGATCTCATCGTCTCCGCACAAGAAAATCTCATCTCTTATATGCGCCGTGATCCATTCTTCCTTTCTCGTCTTGCAGAAATCAAGGTACCACTTGTGCAATCTTCGCATCTTTGTTGGTAGATTCTTGAGCTCCTCTTTCTTGACGAGATTCTTCCCATACTTCCATGGCTGTATGGGGTTGGCATCGTATTTGGGCAAGTTGTCTCCCATGATGTTCAAGTATGCAATGTAAGTCATCCCCATCTCATTGGCCTTTCTTTGTAGCTCTGCCTCGTAATCATTTACGGGAGGAGCGTCCCGTGTGTCGAACACTTGGAGCGGGGCGCATGATTGGTTTTCCTGCTCTCCAAGCATGGGAACTGTTTTCTGGGGTGCCGCACGACTGCTACTTTCAGTCTCCCTATGGCGCCTTGCATCCGCCTTCAAAATCTGGCGCTCGTAGTCCGGCACAAGTGGGGTTTCAGGTTTCAAAAGATTTTTGTAAAACTTCTCCACCACCGCCGGATCTATTTTCTCCTTTGGCTCGGCCCGTCTAGGTGCAAAGAATTTCTTGACATCTTCTTCCGAGATCCTATTGGTCTCCTCGTCGCTGCGATTCCACGGTAAAACCGGCAATGGCTTGGCGGAAGGCTGCCGGACGTAGTTTTTTGAACTCTTTGGCATACGGTTTCCTGCGGATTTCTTTGTGGCAGTGCTAGTGATGCTCTTCGTGGCAGTGCTCTTCCGCTTACGCTGAGGAGATGGCTGAAGCGCCGGAGATGGCTGACGGGCAGGAGATGGCTGGCGCGCCGGAGATGGCTGGCGCGCCGGAGATGGCTGAAGCACCGGAGATGGCTGCCGCGCAGGAGATGGCTGAAGCGGCTCAGACTGCTGACGCTGCGGAGACGGCGGGGGTGCCAGTGGCCTCCAATTTGGAAGCACGATGTGTTCCTTCTTCCAAAGAATGGTTGTTTTCACTGCAAATTTGAGTTGAGTTTCCCCTTCACCTGTAGCATGGTCAAGCTATGCTTCCTCATATTCCTTCACAACCTCATCCACCCCGACAATAGCATAGCCATCTGGAATCGGTCAGCAGTGGTAAGTTCCACCAGCTACAGGAGGTAAGGCATAGCCGACAGCCACCTTAATGGATAAGCCCATTAATCTCACATGCAGCTCAGCGTGTTCGCTCTCCGTGATCTCATCCACGGGGTATCGAGGACCCGCCATTTCAAGCGTGGGCTGCACGTTCTCCGTGGAAGCCACGCTGCTTTTCCGCGCAGAGTCTGGGCCGCCGGCAGATTCCAATGCAGGCTCTTCGTGCCGCTGAGATGGGCCGGTAGCTTGATGGCTCTGTTGTGCATTCACTTGCGCCCGCAGCGCCACAAGTGCATGTTCTATCTGTGTCATCCGCTCTGTACGCTCTTTTTCTTTTCTGCCGCGCCATCTGTAAGAGTCGCTCCACTCGGCAAACCCATCCTTCCACGTCATACCCCCTGTGCCTCGTGCATGTCCAGGATGTTATTTTTTACCGATGGCGCGTGTGAGCTGGTCATTCTCTCTGTCGGGATGGAAGTTCCTGGCGGCTGTTTCCTCGTATGCCGTGATGAGTTCAGTGACGGGTTTGGCAAGGAGGGTTGGGAAGATACACAATCCTGTTGCTGGGTCCAACCTTGCCCCGATTCCGTAGAACCAAGTCTTTGCACGTAGGTCCCACCCATGTGTCTGGGGTGTGATCCCTCTGTCGCGCAGGGCCTTCTCAGCTTCCTCCCACTTAGGCCTCTGAGATATGTAGCCACCTGACCCTGTCCTCTGGTGATATTCCTTCTTCTGGGCATTTAGCGTATTGGTTTCTGACCTCTTTGTAGCTATAACACCTTCCTTGTATGCCACAAATTCGCGCCAGTGAGGTCTTATCTTCGCATAATATGCGTCTTCGAAATCTGGAGTCTCGCGAGCTTTGACAAATTTGTTCAATTTTGTCTTCCAGTTGATGAAAGCGTCAACC
Source organism: Avena eriantha (assembly GCA_910589775.1). Classification (NCBI taxonomy): domain Eukaryota; kingdom Viridiplantae; phylum Streptophyta; class Magnoliopsida; order Poales; family Poaceae; genus Avena; species Avena eriantha. Next base: position 133,360,424 of record OU342742.1, read on the forward strand.
ATCTTCTTTAGAGTCCACTCTTTGACCTTTTCCTTTATAACCGGTTTGTTTTCATCCTCCTCTGGCGGAAGGGTGAAATTTACCAACAGCGAATTCCAAAGTGTTTCTTTGGATCTTTCATCGACAAAGGAACCGTTACCCTTCTTTGGCTTATTCCAATATTCAATTATGATTGGGATTTGGTCCCTAACAAGAACTCCAGCCTGACATACAAATTTGTCTGCGGCCTTCTTGGGCTCCATCAGCCTGCCATCAACACGGACTGCTTCGATCGTGAACTTTGCACAATCTTTCAATCGATGGCTCGCGCCTCGCTTGCTCTTTTTCGTAGAAGAAGATGGTTGCTGGCTGGTCGATCCAGAGGGCTAAAAGAAGAAAGAATCGTTAATTAATACATGTAGAAGAAGATTGTTGGTGGAAGTCAGCAGAGGCTTAATCAATGGATATACCTCGCCGGACTTTGTAATCACTAAATTGCGTTCACTGGAGTCTTCATCTTCTCCATGACTACTTGAGCTGTCATCATGTCCCTCCAAGTTCAGATATTGTGAGGTGTCCTCATCGATAATGTTCTCCATTATTTCTTCTTCTTCAAGGTTTCTACTAAGTGGATCCATAGTTTCTAAAACAATAATATTATCTAGAGTAAGAGAGTAAACATTCAAGTGGACTTGGATTCATACACAAATATACATATTATTCATACAAAAATACACAAAAAAATACACAGATGAAATTAAAACCCTAAGGATGCTTGATCATTTTAAACGAGTTCCGAGGGGTCCAAACCCTAATTCGGAGAAATCCCGGATGCATATGAGAGGGGCTAGCTACAGTGGCTGACCGGAGGATGCTCTAGAAAGCGGCGGTTGGCGGCGCTGGAGAGCGACCTAGGGCGCGCGAGGTGGCGGGTTCGCCTTAGCGTGATGCGGCCTACCTAAAACGGGTGGCGCCACTACCTAGGGGTCACCAGAGCGACGTTAACGACGACGGCCAGCGGCGGCGCTTGCAGAGCAGCGAGGTGACGACCCTAAACTAATACTAACTATAAAATACACTAAATAACCCTAAACTAAATACACTAAACTACAGTAAATAAATAACCCTAAACTAAATAAATAACCCTAAACTAATAACCCTAAACTAAATAAACCCTAAACTAATAACCCTAAACTGAATAAACCCTAAACTAATACTAACACTAAACTACTAATAATATAGACTAAACTACACACTTATAAAATACTAATAACTAATTATATACATATATGCAACAATATATACAACATATATATACACTCGCTGGCGCGGCCGATGCGGGCGCGCGCGGTGGTGGACGGTGCTGGCGCGGCGGGGGGCGTCGACTGCGACGGCGACGGCTCGCGGGCGGGGAGGGGGCGACGGCGCTCCCGCGGGATGGCGATGGCGAGGGCGGCGACGGCGACGGCTGGACGGCGCCGGCTCTCCTCTGCTTTTCTCTACGCGCGCTTTCAATCTGGCTGGGGGGAAGAAGGAAGGGGAAGGCGCGCGTTATAACCCCCCCTTTAACACCGGTTCATGGCTGGAACCGGTGTTAAAGGGGGGGGGGAATTCGTTTCGCGCCCGCACCCCCCCTTTAACACCGGTTCCAGCCACGAACCGGTGTTAAAGGGGGGGGGTGTGTGCACGCGCGAAACAAAATAAATGCGCCCCCCCTTTAACACCGGTTCGTGGCTGGAACCGGTGTTAAAGGGGGAGGGGGCATTTATTTCATGCATTAAAGGGGTGGGGGCATTTATAATTCAAAAAATAGGATATGAATTTAGAAAATCCATATCTTATTCATTTCAACTCAGAAAAATATGAATAATATATCATAATTTTCAGAAAAATAATATCTATCCATTCATGTAAAAACATTTTATATTTACTTTAGATGAAAATTTTCAAAATGATTAAACACTTACATATAAAATTTGATTATTCAATTCAAACAAAAATAAATTGTCAAATCCTAAAACTTTGAACATAAGAAATATTAAGCATCTAAAAAGGAATCTAACCCTATTTTATTAGAGCAAATCATATTTTATTTTGTATTAACATTTTTGAATTGATTGGATATTTAAATGCCGCATCTTTTGTATACACTTGAATCTGACAAAGCCTCGCTCAACTTGCATTGGATTTTTGATAAAATAGCATATTGTGAACCTAAAAATTATTTTTGTAAAAAATCATGAGCATCGTATCATGTACCTGTAGTTCATATCTGACCCACTTCCTGCCGATTCGGCAGGAATTTGTCTTTTTACCAGAGGTGGATGGAAAGGTTTCAGATCCCCCTATTGGTACATTGTCCATATAAGGTGGTCTAGTATTTTTGTAAAATGTGGTGGTGGTTTTTTGAATTAGCCATTTGGTGGTTGCTTCACAAAACCGTCCGTTTTTATGCTCGGAAAACGGAAAATGCCTTTTTGGTGCGATAAAAAGGAAAACTTCCTCTTGCAACATTGTTTGCCATGCCATGATGCACATGTATGCACAATATGGCCGTATTATCACAAACTATGCCTTGATTCTAGCCATAACATTGGTCATTTGACCCGAAAGCCAAGAAACCTCGAATGAGATAGGTCATTTTGTGAAGGAGATAGAACTGGAATTAAAATACAGAATGCAACTAATAGTAAGTTACATAAAGCACGACTGAAAATTAAGATACATAAAAGAACTGAAAATTAAGATACATGGCCAGATTAAGTAACAATCGGCCGAACTTGTTTCGGAATGTTGGAGTGATTCAGTCATGCTCCTACCTACACCTGTAATACTCGCCACTGTAGTCGTCGTACTCGCCGCCGCCGTCATCGCTGTCGTCGTTGGGGTCGCCGTAATTGAACCTTGAAGGCAGAGTACGCGTGGGCTGGACTTGAGGGTAGCGCAGACGGGGGTTAGAGTCGGCGGCAGTGTCATAGGCCATGACGCTCTAGAGGGTCTGACCGCGCCACCATAGCCGACGGCCGGCCTCGTTGTAGTTCGGAGGAGGTGGACCGTCCTCCTCGTGCCTGGCGAGCGCCCTCTCACGCCGATCCACGAAGAAGGCTTCCCAAGTAGGGAAATAGTCGGGATGCCATCTGGGATTCCTCCGTTGCTCTGGCGTGAGCTCGAAGTAGTAGTGGTTCGTGATGGCCATCCGGCGCGCCACACCTAGAGGGACAGGAGGAACCGGCACGCCTCCGGCGCTCAGCATCCAGCCGACGGGGACACAGTAGCCCGGCGGGCAGGGGTAGTTCGAGGCGCAAAGCGCCTCCGCCTCCCTGGGGGTTAGTGCTACGGTGGAAGCCATGGGAAAGAGTGATGAGGTTGCAGATATGAGTCTAGAGATGTGCAATGACAATGGAGGCCAACCCTACATATATATAGTGAAGAATTGGCGGGAAGAACTGGAGGGAAGAACTGGCGGGAAGAAAAATGGCGGGAAGAAAAATGGCGGGAAAAAATGGCGGGAAGAAAAATGGAGGGAAGAAATAGAAGGAATAAAAATGGCTCATTTAATACATATACTGTTAAAAGAAGAAATATGATATTGATTTCCATGTTGAGATACATATGTGTGCCAAAAATGGCTCAATTAATACATATAGTCAATCTTATGATCGCGTCGGGCGTAACCATGGAGTATCAACACCGTTTAACAGGATGGTTGGGTCAGTCTTCACTCTGAAGGGCGGAATTTCATCGAACTTATTATAATCTTCTGACATGTCTGTCTTGTCCTCCACTCCCACGATGTTTCTTTTCCCTGAAAGAACTATGTGACGCTTTGGCTCATCGTGTGATGTATCTGTTTGCTTATTTTTTCTTTTTTTCGGTTTGGTAGACATGTCCTTCACATAGAAAACCTGAGCCACATCATTGGCTAAGACGAATGGTTCGTCTAAGTTCTTGTCTACCTTCATAAGATTGTTGAGATCCATCGTTGTCATTCCGTACTTCTTGTCTACCTCAACCCCCCCTCCTGTTAGCTTGACCCATTTGCATCGAAACAAGGGGACCTTAAAATTAGGTCCATAGTCAAGTTCCCATATCTCCTCTATGAACCCAGAATACGTGGTCTTTTGCCCATTGTCTTCTGCTGCATCGAAGCGAAACCACTATTTTGGTTGGTGCTCTTTTTATCTTGGCCTATCGTGTAAAATGTATTCCCATTTATCTCGTACCCTTGGAAAGTACATACAGTCGAAGATGGTGTCCTGGCCAACAAGTATAGCTGATCCCCAACAGTGGTGTTATTCGTGAGAAGTCTTTGCAGCCAGCCGCCAAAACTCGCCATGTGTTCACTTATAATCCATTCATCAGACTGCCCCGGGTGTTTGAGGCGTATTAAATTCTTGTGTTCATTGATATACGAGGCAACCAAGCTAGATCTTTGTAAAACGTGTAGTGTGCTTGATTGAGAGAATGCCCGTCCCTACATATCATTGCTTTACATCCTAGGGTGCCTTTTCCACGCAGTCTCCCCTCATGTCGTGATTCTAGAACACCAATTTCCTTAAGGTCAGGAATAAAATCAACACAGAACTCAATGACCTCCTCTGTTACATAGCCCTTGGAGATGCTTCCTTCTGGCCTAGCACGGTTATGAACATATTTCTTTAAGACTGCCATGTACCTCTCAAAGGGGAACATATTGTGTAGAAATACAGGACCGAGAATGGCAATCTCTTCTACTAGGTGAACCAGGAGATGCGTCATAATATTGAAGAAGGATGGTGGGAACACCAACTCAAAGCTGACAAGACATTGGGACACATCTGTCTGTAACCCTGGTAGGCTTTCTGGATCGATTACCTTCTGAGATATTGCATTGAGGAATGCACATAGCTTCACAATGGGTACTCGAACATTTTCAGGTAGAAGCCCCCTCAATGCAATCGAAAGCAATTGTGTCATAATCATGTGGCAGTCATGAGACTTCAGGTTTTGGAATTTTTTCTCTGCCATATTTATTATTCCCTTTATATTTGACGAGAAGCCAGATGGGACCTTGATACTGCTCAGGCATTCAAAAAAGATTTTCTTCTCTGCTTTGGTAAGAGCGTAGCTGGCAGGAGTTAAGTGGCATCGTTTACCCTTCTCGTTCTCAGGATGCATAGGCTCTTCAGGGTCTTTCAGACGTTGATGGTCCTGCCGTGCTTCCGGTGTATCTTTTGTCTTCCCATACACTCCTAGGAAGCCTAGCAGGTTCACACAAACATTCTTCGTCACGTGCATCACGTCGATTGAAGAGCGGACCTCTAAGACTTTCCAATAGGGTAGGTCCCAAAATATAGATTGCTTCTTCCACATGGGCGTGTGTCCGGCATCGTCATTCAGAACAGATAGGCCGCCAGGATCTTTTCCAAAGATTACTTCTAGGTCCTTGACCATACCAAATACCTCCTCACCGGTATGGAGGACAGGCTTCCTCCGGGGTTCTGCCAGACGTTTGAAATGCTTGCCTTTCTTTCTTACTGGATGCAGGTTCGGAAGAAATCGACGATACCCTACGTACACAACCTTCTTACATTTATCCAAATATACACTTTCAGTCTCATCTAAACAGTGTGTGCATGCATTGTATCCCTTGTTTATCTGCCCTGAAATGTTACTAAGAGCAGGCCAATCATTGATGGTTACGAAAAGCAATGCTCGTAGGTCAAATGGCTCCCCTTTGTGCTCATCCCACATACGTACACCTGGTTTGGCCCACAACTGTAAAAGTTCTTCAACTAATGGCCTTAGGTACACATCAATGTCGTTGCCGGGTTGCCTTGGGCCTTGGATGAGCACTGGCATCATAATGAACTTCCTCTTCATACACAACCAATGAGGAAGGTTATAGATACATAGAGTCACAGGCCAGGTGCTGTGACTGTAGCTCTGCTCACCAAAAGGATTCATGCCATCTGTACTTAGACCAAACCTTAAGTTGCTTGCGTCACGTGCGAAGTCCGGGTACTCTCGCTCGACTTTTCTCCACTGTGACCCATCAGCGGGGTGTCTCAACATCGTGTCTTTCTTACGGTCTTCCATGTGCCATCGCAACAACTTGGCATCCTCTTTATTTCTGAAGAGACGTTTTAACCGTGGTATTATAGGAGCATACCACATAACCTTGGCAGGAACCTTCTTCCTAGGGGCCTCGCCCTCAACATCGCCAGGATCGTCTCGTCTGATCTTATACCGCAGTGTAGTGCATACTAGGCATGCATCCAAATTCTCGTACTTCTCACCGCGGTAGAGGATGCAGTCATTAATGCAGGCATGTATCTTCTGCACGTCTAATCCTAGAGGGCAGACAACCTTCTTTGCTTGGTATGTACTGTCGGGCAACTCATTATTTCTTGGAAGAAGATTTTTCATTTTTACCAACAACTTTGAAAATGCGCTGTCAGTCACACCGTTCTCTGCCTTCCATTGCAGCAAATCCAGTGTGGTACCTAGCTTTTTGTGGCCATCTTCGCAAGTTGGGTACAACAATGTTTTGTGATCCTTTAACATCTGCTCCAGCTTCTCCTTCTCCTTTTCAGTTTCACATTCTTCCTTTGCATCAGTAATGGCCCGACCAAGATCGTCATCAGTGGGCCCATCTGCTGCCTCTTGATCTTCATTATCTACCCCCGTTGCAGTATCATCATATTCAGGATACATATTATGATAGTTGTCATCATCCTCTTCTTCTTCGTTGTCTTCCATCACAACCCCTTTTTCTCCGTGCTTGGTCCAACAATTATAGCTGGGCATGAAACCGGATCGAAGCAGGTGGGCGTGAATGGTTCTGGTATTTGAGTAGTCTTTCTTGTTCTGACAGTGAACACACGGACAGCACATAAAACCATTGTGACCATGGTTTGTATTAGCCACAACGATGAAATTTTGGAGGCCCGTAATGTACTCGGAAGTGCCGCGGTCACCGTACATCCATTGTCGGTTCATCTGCATTAATATATAGTATATATCAAAAAATAATAGGGAGATGACCATTTATATATATACTACATCAATGACACATGAAAGGATAGTTGCCAACCTCGACCGAGAAGGAAAGAGCAACGAGAAAACTTATTTTGAGCTCTCGGGCATTTCACCGAACACCTCTTGTGCATACGAAAAAAACACAAACTAGCACACTTCACACCCTCTTGCTAGGCTCCAAAATGAGATAGTGAAAAAATGGAAGAGTGGGGTGTGGGCTGCGGTGTCTTATATAGCCCCCCCTTTAACACCGGTTCAAGCCACGAACCGGTGTTAAAGGGGGGGGGGGGGTTGCGCGGGCCACTGGTGCAGGGGACTTTGACACTGGTTCGTGCCACGAACCGGTGTTAAAGGGGGGGCTCCTTTTTGCTGCACGGGCCACGCTGGTACATGCCCCCCTTTAACACCGGTTCGTAGAAGAACCGGTGTTAAAGCCCATTTTCAGGCTCAACCAAAGGCCTCGTTTCCACTAGTGTAAGCCGACCTAGGGAGAGCCTTTAGGGCACCCTCAATAGTCTACAATCTCAACTCGCACAAGCGAACCCTTGTAACCCATATTCTGGCTCTATCGTATTACTGGATTGCTAGCAGGAGTAGGATCCGTCCAAAGCTGGCGGATTCGAACCTCGGTAAACTTGTGTGCTCACCGTCCCAGAACACCGTACGTCTCATACCCCTCTCTTCTGCACGCCTCGAGGACCCCCTCATGGCGTACTTGTCATCAATCCGACGACAGTTGGTGCCCACCGTGGTGCAAGTGAGCTTCGGATCTACGTTCCGAGCGGAATCTGCAAGAATCGGAATCGGCGAGACTATCACCGTCGGTCGCATCCTCTACGCCAGCGAAGTCCCTCTCATCGTTCTCGACGAGACTTGGATTCCGGCTAGGGAGGCTGTAACTGCCTATACCATCATGTCTTTCGGCGAGATTGATGTTTACATCGATTTTGCTAAACCTGTCCCACCCACCCTAGCGGTGATGATAGAGGCAGAAGAAGTCTCTGGGTCCCCTCTGTCCACGGAGGCGGCAGAGTTCCGGATCCCGGAGAATCCTAATCCCACCCAGCCCACACCAGTTGTGGAGATAGTGGAGAAATCCGAGTCTGAAGCAGACCTAGCGGTCCAAGTCGAATCTGGAGTGGATCTCCCCGGTGAGGCCGAATCCCAGATCGACCCACCTGCTGAAGTCGAAATCCAGGAGGAGCATAACAACAACTACAGTTCCGGCTCTGACGATGCCGGGATGGACATGCCTTTTCTGAGGAACACGCTACGGCGTATGATAATGCAAAACTCAAGCGTAGATACAATTCTCGAGACCATCACAAGTTTCGACGAGGCCGATCGCGAGAGCCGCAGGTATCTCAGGAGGCACGCGTCGCACTTCGTCGGATATGTGGGATCCGGATCCAGCAATGCCGATGCTGGAGACAACACCGACTCTGTGCTGGAGGCGATCAGAACAAACGCCGACGTACCTGCATCCTCGGACGAGTCAATGATGTCGGTGGATTTCTGAAAGTTCTCCACAGAATATGATGAGGAGCTTAACTCCACAACTACAGCAGAAGGAGAAGACATGGACGAAGGATCCGGAGAAAACTCTCCCAAAGCGCAGGACAACATGGATCTCGGAGACAATCCCGAGAACCAAATGGCCAAAACTACCGATCAGAGCTTGACTCCGGGAAACGGGCCCAAAGCCTTCTTTGCTACCGGCGCTGCCAAGAAGGCAAAGAAGAAGAATAAGAAGAACAAGACCCCGACAAAAGATCCTCCGGCAGAGGAGGTGATTGCCGAGGAATACGAGGAAGACTCGGATGGAGCACTTATCCCAGACGAGCCTAAAAAAGAAGAATCGGTGGATGGACACGTGATCACTGAAGGTGCGCGTAAACTCATCGATGCTGCATTAACCACACCTATTCCTACAGCTGCATAACTTACTGCTGAAGAACTCGACGAGAGGGCACAGGCCCTAGAAGCGCATCTTCAAGTACTCCTCGATGAAGCCAAAAACATTGAGGAGGAAAAGAAATGCATGGCATCTGCGGAAAAGTACAACTCTAGGCAATACCAGAATACCAGGAAGCGTCATACTAATGACAACCAATTCCCGCAGATTCACGCCATCCTTTTCGGGGAGGGGATGGGGAAGCCTCGGAAAGATAGCAAAGGGGATTGGGTGTATCCAACCCCAGTGCAGAACACCGTTGCGGCCCGAGAAATCCTATCGGCTAATCCAGGACCGAAGCAAATCTGGTTGGGCATCAAATTACTCAACAAGGGACTGGAGCAGCAAAAGGTCGCCATGTCCGAAAGTGAAAAGCTGGTCTCAGATTCCGACCAATGTCGCACAGATCCGACATGGGCTGACGTAAGACCCCAGCGTGTTCCGGAACAGCACCACCGTTCCGACCGTCGGGAAGACAATTACTCAAGAACCGGATCTTCAGGGCAGAACCACAAAGCTGCCCGTGACTAGCGTAACATTAACCCAGTTGTGGAGGAAGAGGCAATTGCCGCACTAAATCCGAGGAACCCGCCCCGACGAGAGTCGAAAGGCCGCAGGGACAACAATAAAGAGAAAAACGTCGGGAGGAGGACCGACAAAGAATGCCACCTCCTAGACACGCTAGCCGTCCGGACGACAGACGGAGGAACGACGGACACCGTGCCGACACAAGCCGGCAGGGGGCTCGTCACAATGAAGACCCTCCACGGAACCGGAATAATGATGCTCCGGATGGAGGCCGGCGATCAGCATGAAATAACCCAGCTGCTCCACCTTCCCCGCCAAGTAGCCATCCCAACGGCTCCCAAGGAGGCCAGGGAGGGTGTCATGGTGGAGGAGGTGGTGGTAGAAGCCAACGTCCGGCTCCAAGGCACCGCAGCCACAGCCGACACTCGGGACGATCTCTATCCCCGAACGACGCAAGGCACATGATCAACTCCAATATAGAGGCGCGGCACTACAAAAATGATGATATATACGTGGGACCAAAGTGCTTTGGACCACGCACAAGAGCCACGAGATTCCCAGAAGGATTTGCTATCTCACGACATATCCAAGCCTACGACGACATTACTCGGCCAGATACTTGGCTACAAGATTTCTTCCAAGCTTGCTGCATCGCCAAAGGCGAAAACTGCCTGGCCGCAACCCGATATCTCCCACTCATGTTGCGGAAGACGGCACGATCATGGCTCAATGAACTTCCGGAGAACACCATCCACAACTGGTATGACATGCAAAGTGTGTTCTTTCGGAATTTCGAAGGCACATACCATAGGCCCTGTATGGTTGGAGACCTACATCGTTGCACACAGAAAGCCAGACAAACTTGCCGAGATTACCTCGGATGATGGATCGACACCAAGAACTCCTGCGAAGGAGTAAATGACCAAACTGCGATTGAAGCTTTCATTGCAGGTCTCCCAATTGGTTTACTACGTCATCGCTTGAAGTGCGACAAAGTCACTGATTTGGGAGAGATGATAGAAACAGCGAGCAAGTATGCAGATGCTGACGATGATGCTGAGGGATTACTCAACTCCCTAGCTATGCCATAGTCGGCAAAACAACCAAAGCAACAGGCTCGGAAGCGCAAAAAACACCTCGAAGAAAAACCCAACGCAGAAACGGCAGTGGTCACTGATACTTTCGGGTCTGGAGCACGAGGAGGACGTGGCGGAGGCCGCGGACACGGTTGTGGTACTTCGAGAATCCAAGGTAGAGGAGACCAGCAACCAGGCAAAACCTACTCTTGGGCCGACATTGCCAATAACCCATGTGTGCATCACTTAGACGCCAATGGGGGCTCGTCCCACACAAACCCCGAGTGTCGTTTCAACGACGACATTAAGAGAGATGACACCGCTGGCTACAAAGCTAAGCAGAAGAAGGGAAAGAAGAATCCCGAAAAAGATAAAGATACCAAGGAAGATTCCGACATGGAGGAAGCCGATGCTTCAAATCCCAAGTCGGAAGGGAAGAAAAATTTTCCAACCAAGAAAGACACTTACGTCACCTTCCTCGGATCTCAACCAGCAAACGTCAAGAAAGCAGTTCTACATGAACTCAATGCAATGGTTCCGGCTGTCCCCCAATTCTTGGACTGGTCGGAGGTGGCAATCACATTTGACCGTGCTAATCATCCGCCTAAGCTACACAGGCAAAGAAAATACGCCTTAATTGTCAACCCACTTATTGACGGTTATGGTTTCTCCAAGACTCTCATGGACGGTGGCAGCAGTATTAATATTCTGTATGTCGAAACGCTACGCCGGATGAAGATCTCGGAGACCCAGCTGAACCATAGCTCTGTAATCTTTCACGGAGTTTGTTGGAGATATGCCCAAGAGGCAATAATAAAGTGATTATTATTATATCTTTATGTTTATGATAAATGTTTACATCCCATGCTATAATTGTATTAACCATAAACATTAATACCTGTGTGTTTTGTAAACATAAAAGAGTCCCTAGTAAGCCTCTTATTAAACTAGCTTGTTGATTAATGGATGATCATGGTTTCCTGATCATGGACATTGGATGTCGTTAATAACAAGATCATATCATTAGGAGAATGATGTAATGGACACACACCCATAGTAAGCGTAGCATAAGATCAAGTCATTAAGTTCGTATTGCTATAAGCTTTCAAATGCATAGTAACCTAATCCTTCGACCATGAGGTTATGTTAATCACCATCACCGGATGGATACTTTGATGACATCAAACACCGCTTCATAACTGGGTGGTTATAAAGGTGTCATTGGGTATTCTGAAAGTATGTGTTGAAGCGCATGGACCAAGATTGGGATTTGTCCATCCATATGACGGATAGATATGCTCTGGGCCCTCTCGGTGGAATGTCATCTGATTAGCTTGCAAGCATGTGACTGGGTCACAAGGGATGACATAACATGGAACGAGTAAAGAGTACTTATCAGTAACGAGGTCGAACTGGGTATGGAGATACCGACGATCAAACCTCGGATAAGTAGAGTATCGCGTGACAAAGGGAATTGGTTTCGTATGTTAATGGTTCTATCGATCACGAAGTCATCGTTGAGTATGTGGGAGCCGTTACGGATCTCCAGGTCCCACTGATGGTTATTGATTGGAGATGTGTCTCCATCATGTCTACATATTCACGAACCGTAGGGTGACACACTTAAGGTTCGAAGTTGTTTTAAGTAGATATGGAATATGCGTTGGAGACCGAATGTTGTTCGGAGTCTCGGATTGGATCTGGGACATCACGAGGAGCTCCGGAATTGTCCGGGGAGTAAGATTCATATAATGAGGATCTTTTTCTGAGGTAGGAAATGTTCCGGAGTATTTGTATGGGGATTCTAGAAGGTTTCGGAATGTTCCGGAAGGTTTTGAAAGATTTCTTGGAGTTTGCTTGAAAACCAAGAAAGGATCAAGGAATCCTTGTGGGGAAAGACAAGGAGTCATGGGGGAGGAGGACTCCTCCCCCTTCCCAATCCGCCGGCCAAGGAGGGAGGGGAGTCCTACAAGGACTCCACCTCCCCATGGCGCCTCCCTCCTTTAAATAGAGGGGTGGAGGCGCCACCCCCTTGCCCCCTTCCACTCCAAACCCTAGCCGCCTCTCTCCTCCTCCTTCCCTCTGCTCTGGCTTAGGCGAAGCCCTGCAGAATTCTCTACTCCACCACCACCACCACGCCGTCGTGCTGCTGGGATTCCGTGGAGAGATCTACTACCTCCGCTGCTCGCTGGAACGGGGAGAGGAATGTCTGCTTCGACTCCGCACGTGTGACCGACTGCGGAAGCGCTGCCGGAACGCGGCGCCGGAAGGATCGTCTACTCGATCTTGAGATCGGCAAGTGATCGACTACATCAACCACGAGATCCGATCTCGTAACACTATTCGGATCTACAAGGGTTAGTACAGATCTATCTCGTTGCACATGTCTAATAGATTAGATCTTGGCTTTTATCTAGATTAGATCTGGGTTTTGTTCGTTCTTGCGGTAGAAATTTTTTGTTTTCCATGCTACGAACCCATCAGTGGTATCAGAGCCGTGTCTATGCGTAGATCTGTTGCACGAGTAGAACACAGTGGTTTTGTGGGCGTTGGTGCTCGTGCCGTATTTTGTTTTGTGTACTTTGCATCTTGCGGTATGGTGGGATGAAGCGGCTCGGGCTAACCTTACATGTCATCGCACATGAGACTTGCTCCACGCTTGACGTGTAACTTGCTTTGCACAAGTGGCTTTGCCGGTGTCTGTCTCTCTCACCATAGTATAGATCCAATCTACACTTTGCACTTGATAGCACTTGTATCAACGTTGTGGTTCATGTTCGTAGGTAAGATCCGTTCTTATTCGAAAGCCCCAAGCCACGTAAAACATGCAAAGAAGATTAGAGGTGTCTAACTCGTTTTTGCAGGGGTTTTGTGATGTGGTATGGCCATTATGTGATTGTGATTATATTTGATGTATGCAATGATCCTTATTGTAATATGGCAACCGGCAGGAGCCTAATGGTTGTCTTTAAATTTTGTTTAAGACCCGCATGTCTATTCATCATGTAATAGCTTTATTCCAAGTAGTTGTAATAGTTGCTGTTGGTGATGGACAACCATGAAGCGGCGCCACGGACCTTGACGCCACGCTGGTGATGATGGAGATCATGCCCATGCTTTGGAGATGGAGATCAAAGGCACAAGAAGAAAGGCCATATCATATCACATATTATGAATTGCCTATGATGTTAATCCTTTATGCATCTTGTATTGCTTAGATCGCGACGGTAGCATTATAAGATGATCCCTCTCACTAAATATCAAGTAATAAAGTGTTCGTCCTTAGTTGGCACCATTGCTAAGACTCGTCGTTTCGAAGCATCTCGTGATGATCGGATGTGATAGATTCTACGTGTGCATACAACGGGTGTAAGCCAGATTTGCACATGCAGAAACTAAGGTTAACCTTGACGAGCCTAGCATGTACAGACATGGTCTCGGAACACGGAATACCGAAAGGTAAAGCATGAGTCATATGGATGATATGATGAACATGTTGATTGTTCGCCTTTAAAGCTACATCATCTCACGTGATGATCGGACTTGGTGTAGTGGATTTAGTTCATGTAATCACTAAAACAACTCGAGGGATGTTGTTTTGAGTGGGAGTTCATTTGTAATTTGGATTAGTCGAACTCAATTTATCATGAACACAATCAAAGTGAATTTGCATAGTTTGTTGTAGTCATTGGCATCCGTTCACCACCTTACGCTTAGTTATAGTTGAGATAGTGGAACTATAGAAATTCTGGATATTTACTTTACGAACTGGTATCGTATTGTTTTGAATGTCAATTTAAAGTTTATAAGTCCTATTGCAAACTTTCAGCAAACTCTATTTACTCCATGAAGTTTAATAAATAGTATTAAATCAAGAGTAACAATTCCAGTGTTAGTATCTAATGTATCATGTTTGCCTCCATGATTCTTGATACTCAAAAGATTGTTTTTAATATCAAGTTTATCTAAGAGCTGAAAGAAATGTTTCAGAAACCATCATATGTGAAAGGTATTGCGATATCTAAAACAATGTGTTGGTTACAACATGATAGAGTATACGTCCTCATATTTGATGAAAATTTGTGAAGGTTGGAGACGCTAGTCGTCCTAATCTTCCAAAAGTTTTTGAAAAAGAAACATTATAATCGCAATTCACCTTTATAAGCTATAGCAGCTTGATCATGAAAGTTGTCATAATATAGATGAATAGAAGATGTAAGTACAATGTTTACTACACTAATAGATTACTAAAGAATGGATTTTTGAAAGAATGCCAAACATTTGATGATGGTGATCCATTTCAAAGTGCAAGTCCAAAGGTATTAGTATTTGACTATATACGCTTTGTACTATGTGTCATGTGAATGACACCACTATTGATGTTGATAGATTCTTTTAAAAGAAAAAGGAATTGCTGAAAGAAAATCTATAAAACATTTGGCAGAAAAGAAAAGATTGGAGATGTCCAACTTAGGTATATAGATGATACATGTTATGGCTGTATTCCTTGGTTGTTAAACAATGTGGTTCTGCGGTATTGGATACCGAATTGGTTGGTATGAAGTGTCATACAGGACAACATAACTCATGAACTGCAATGGCGTAAGTAACTAGCAAGAGAAAATGTGATGATGTTCATCGAAAACAAACAAAGGGTTGTTGTGTTGCTCGTTAACATCAAAGCTTGCCTTCAAGATTTGTTTCAATAATTGTTATTTTGATCAGGTATTATGACGACAAAAGGTTGTTCAAATAATTACTGTATTCCATAATAGATGGATAATATACAAGTCTGGTAGGAGCAATAACGACCATAAAACTAATGCTAAAATGTCGCAAGACAAATGATTGAAAGATCACTTATGAAGTGACATCGCTGTTTAAAATATATTGAAAGGATATATGAAGAAACTCCATGTTGATGAATTTTTGGAGTCTTTGATTTGGATCAAATGACGCTTGTGATACTTTCTTGGATATAATTAAAACTCTGTTCGTAGGCCAAAAGAGGAAAGGACGACTAACTGATTGGAATTTGTACATATTGATGTATATAGTCCATTATGTGTAGTCTTGGGCGATGGATTTCAACTTCATATGCTTTCTCCGAAGATTTGCGTGAGTATATGTATGTACTTACTCAATAAGGAAGAAGTATGAAACATTTGAAAATGTTCAAAAAACTTTCAAGATGAAGTGGAAAATTATTGTAACAAGAAAATAAAAAGAGTTTATGATTCGATCATAAAGAAAGATGTTTGAGTTACAAGTTTAGCAAAACACCTAAGATTTGAGGAATCGTTCCATGGATTTGCATTTCCCAAAACACCATAGGAGTATGGAGTGTTCAAGATATGTAATGAAACCTTGTTTGACATGGTAAGATCAAAGGTGTCATTTATAAAACTGCCATTATATATTAAAGATTAAAGCTTTAGTGACTACCCCTTTTACACTGAAAAGAGCTCCATCATGATCCGTTGAAATAACACCATATGAGTTATGGTTTGGGATAAAACCCGAATTGTCTTTTCTTAAATTTGGTATGCTATGCATAAGTAAAATGTTTACAACCAAAGTCGGATAAGCACATCTTTGTAGGTTATTCCAAAGAATTTTTTGGGAATTTCTCCATAACGCCAAGGACAAAAGAGTTTGTCGCTTGGAACGTCAAGTTACTTGAGAAGGAATTTTTCGTGAAAAGTTAAGTGGGAGGACAATAGAACTTTGATAAGGTTGTTGAGCCTTAGCTATATGTGCTAAGTAGCGCAGCGCCGGAAAGTGTCCTGGTGACGGCCACAATGCTCATGGCTCTCGTGATTACAAAAGGTGTGATCTCGGAGATTAGAGTTCCTATAGAACCGTGTGGGTCGGTAAGTATCAAATAGTAAGATTTGATAAGGAAGTCGTTATTGTTTTGACAATGATGAACCGACTACATGCAAAGAAGCGATGATGGGCCCTGACTCCATAAAATGACTAGAAGTCATGGAATCCATGATAGTATCCATACACGAGAAATCAAGTTTCTGAACTTAGAAGACCCTCCGGAAAGGCGTGAAGCCTATCGGTCGTGTTTGGATTTATAAAGAAATAAGACATGGATGTTTAACATCTATGAAATAGTCGACTATGACAAGATTTGATCTTTCATAGCGATATATAGTCTTGACGGATTGATGTAGCAACCAATACATATAATTTGGTATATGGTAGTTGAATAAACAAAACAAGGTTCTTCTAATAGAACGGTAACCTAGGACATGTACATGACATGATCCAAAGGGTTTTGTTAATTCAAAGGATGCTAAAAGAGTATGCAAAACTTCAATGGTTGAAGTGAGCATTGCGGAGTAGGAATCTTCACCGTGATGAAACCGTTAAAAGGTTTAATTTCATCAAAGACGATGAAGATGTTTGCATTTTGCAAGAAATTAAGTGGGAGCGCTAAGACATATTTCTAATACATTATGTGAAAGACATATTGTTGATTAGAAATGATGTATCTTTTATTGACACAGGTTAAGAATTTCATTTTGATGAAAGACTTAGGCATAACCCAAGAATTAGGCATCAATGTCTATATGAATAGATTGAGGTGCTAATATGGTTTTGCCAAATGTACATAGATAAGATGTTGAATGAGTTCAATATGGAAACAACAAGAAATGTTCTTGTCGCACGGAAAGGACTGAATCAAGATTCAAGTGTGTTGACACGAGATTCAAGTGTTTTGACACTTGGTGAAATCACAAGAATATTTTGATCAATCATTCTTTGAGATGTACACATCCAGATATGTCCTATGCTATAAATGTTATGAGCATATACTAGAATGACTCATAAGATGATCATTGGACAATAGTAGGGATATTCCTATGATCTTTGAAAGAACTAAGAATATATTATTTATATAGTGGTGACAAATAGTTCATTGTAAATTGTTACATTGATACTAGTTTTGTCACAAATTAAGTTTATCTCAATTTAAACTATTGGTGGCACAATGTAATGGAAGGGAAGTTCCATAACGGATTTGGTTGAGTACCAAAGTTAAAACATTGTGACAAATACTACAACAAAAGGCTAAGTATATGACTACTATTGTAGCAGCAAATGAGGGCATTTGCATCAAGTAGTTTGTTATCAAACTAGGTGTGGTTCATAGCGGGATAATACTATGAAGATACATTGTATGATAATTGTATCAACATGATTTAATCCCAAGGAACTAAAGGTCTCACCAAAGGACCAAATTTATACAATGCCATCTCATTGGAGAATGAGTAATGCGTAGAGACGCAAGGACATGCAAATACACACGGACCTGGAAGTGTCAGATCCGAAGATTATGTTTACCACTAGCAATAGTATCTATACAACACCAGAAAGCCATAGGTGTTGAATGCACAAGTTTTTAACTAGATTATTGACTCTAGTGCAAGTGGGAGACTGTTGGAGATATGCCCAAGAGGCAATAATAAAGTGGTTATTATTATATCTTTATGTTTATGATAAATGTTTACATCCCATGCTATAATTGTATTAACCGGAAACATTAATAGTTGTGTGTTTTGTAAACATAAAAGAGTCCCTAGTAAAACTAGCTTGTTGATTAATGGATGATCATGGTTTCCTGATCATGGACATTGGATGTCGTTAATAACAAGATCATATCATTAGGAGAATGATGTGATGGACACACACCCATAGTAAGCGTAGCATAAGATCAAATCATTAAGTTCGTATTGCTATAAGCTTTCAAATGCATAGTAACCTAATCCTTCGACCATGAGGTTATGTTAATCACCATCACCGGATGGATACTTTGATGACATCAAACACCGCTTCGTAACTGGGTGGTTATAAAGGTGTCATTGGGTATTCTGAAAGTATGCGTTGAAGCGCATGGACCAAGATTGGGATTTGTCCATCCATATGACGGATAGATATGCTCTGGGCCCTCTCGGTGGAATGTCATCTAATTAGCTTGTAAGCATGTGACTGGGTCACAAGGGATGACATAACATGGAACGAGTAAAGAGTACTTATTAGTAACGAGGTAGAACTGGGTATGGAGATACCGACGATCAAACCTCGGATAAGTAGAGTATCGCGTGACAAAGGGAATTGGTTTCGTATGTTAATGGTTCTATCGATCACGAAGTCATCGTTGAGTATGTGGGAGCCGTTACGGATCTCTAGGTCCCGCTGATGGTTATTGATCGGAGATGTGTCTCCATCATGTCTACATATTCACGAACCGTAGGGTGACACACTTAAGGTTCTAAGTTGATTTAAGTAGATATGGAATATGCGTTGGAGACCGAATGTTGTTCGGAGTCTCGGATTGGATCCGGGACATCACGGGGAGCTCCGGAATTGTCCGGGGAGTAAGATTCATATAATGGGGATCTTTTTCTGAGGTAGGAAATGTTCCGGAGTATTTGTATGGGGATTCTAGAAGGTTTCGGAATGTTCCGGAAGGTTCTGGAAGATTTCTTGGAGTTTGCTTGAAAACCAAGAAAGGATCAAGGAATCCTTGTGGGGCAAGACAAGGAGTCGTGGGGGAGGAGGACTCCTCCCTCCTTCCCAATCCGCCGGCCAAGGAGGGAGGGGAGTCCTACAAGGACTCCACCTCCCCATGGCGCCTCCCTCCTTAAATAGAGGGGTGGAGGCGCCACCCCCTTGCCCCTTCCACTCCAAACCCTAGCCGCCTCTCTCCTCCTCCTTCCCTCTGCTCTGGCTTAGGTGAAGCCCTGCAGAATTCTCTACTCCACCACCACCACCACGCCGTCGTGCTGCTGGGATTCCGTGGAGAGATCTACTACCTCCGCTGATCGCTGGAATAGGGAGAGGAAGGTCTGCTTCGACTCCGCACGTGTGACTGACTGCGGAAGCGCTGCCGGAACGCGGCGCCGGAAGGATCGTCTACTCGATATTGAGATCGGCAAGTGATCGACTACATCAACCACGAGATCCGATCTCGTAACACTATTCAGATCTACAAGGGTTAGTACAGATCTATCTCGTTGCACATGTCTAATAGATTAGATCTAGGCTTTTATCTAGATTAGATCTCGGTTTTGTTCGTTCTTACGGTAGAATTTTTTGTTTTCCATGCTACGAACCCATCAGAGTTGTCCTAGGAAGACAAGCTAATTCCCTGGGAGAAATCACTTTGGATGTTACCTTTGGAACTCCAAAGAACTATCAGACGGAGGCACTTTCCTTCGAAGTAGTCCCGTTCAAGAGCACGTACCACGCTATATTCGGACGTCCCGCTTACTGGGCTTTTATGGCTCGTCCGTGTTACATTTACAATATGATGAAAATTCTAGGTCCCAACGGCGTGATCACTATCAGGGAGACCCGAAGAAAACGCGAGAGTGCGAGGATGGAAATGCTGCCTTTGTCGAAGCCGTGCTGCACGCCCAGGAGTACCAGGAGATCAAGAAGAGCATAGATCTGTCTGAGATGCCCGCAACAAAAAAGGAGGTGACTAAGCCAAATCCGGAGTTCAAGGCATCAGAAGAGACGAAGAAGACACTGTTGAAGGATGATGACCCCTCCAAGGTGACCCAGATAGGCGTAGGCCTAGGTAGCGCATAGGAAAGCGCGCTCGTCATGTTGCTCAAAGCAAATCAAGACATCTTCGCATGGCAGCCATCTGACATAACCGGAGTACCTAGTGAACTTGCCGAGCATTCTTTAGATGTAAACCCGAACGCTAAACCCGTCAAATAGTCCCTATGACGTTTCGGCAATGAAAAGCGTAAGGCAATAGCTAAGGAACTAGCACGGCTCGAGTTAGCCGGATTTATAGAAGAGGTCATCCACACTGAGTGGTCGACCACTCCTGTAATGGTCCCTAATAAGGACACCACTGATTTAAGGATGTGTGTTGATTATACTGCCTTGAACAAGGCTTGTCCCAAAGATCCGTTCACTCTTCTTGGATTGATCAAGTTATCGATTCTACGGCAGGCTCAGAACTCCTCTGTTTTCTCGACGCATATTCCGGTTATCATCAAATTCGGATGAAGGAATC
This sequence comes from Avena eriantha, assembly GCA_910589775.1. Classification (NCBI taxonomy): domain Eukaryota; kingdom Viridiplantae; phylum Streptophyta; class Magnoliopsida; order Poales; family Poaceae; genus Avena; species Avena eriantha. The sequence goes on from OU342742.1 coordinate 133,381,032, forward strand.
TGACAAAGTCAAAACTTCATTCATAACCCCTTTCGGAACCTTCTGTTTTTTTACGACGCCCTTTGGGATGAAGAACGCATGAGCAACGTACAAACGCACAATGCAGCGTTGCCTGCACGATCAAATCGGACGCAATGTACATGCATATGTGGATGATATTGCGGTGATGTCCAAAAAGAAGGAAACACCAATTTCCGACTTGGAGGAAACGTGCGCCAATCTACAAAAATACAACATCATGCTTAATCCGAAGAAATGCTCCTTTGGAATTCTAGCTGGAAAATTGTCAGGTTTCATCTTGTCACAAAGAGGCATAGAGGTGAACCGAGACAAAATTAAGGCTATACTCAATATTTCCAGGCCAACTCGCATGAAGGATGTACAAAGACTAACTGGTTGCATTGTTGCAGTCAGTCGATTTGTAAGCCGGCTTGGTGAAAGAGCCGCACCATTATACAAACTCTTGAAAAAGACTAAGGATTTTGTTTGGACCGACAAAGCTGAAGCTGCATTACAAGACTTGAGGAAAGTACTCTCATCTGCTCCTATCCTTGCTGCACCGGAACCTCAAGAACCAATATTGCTTTATCTTGCCGCGACTAACAAAGTTGTCAGTGTCTTCATGGTAGTGGAGAGACCAGAGGAAAATCAGGAACACTTGGTGCAGCGTCCGACTTATTTTGTCAGCGAGGTTCTAACAGAGTCAAAACAGCGGTATCCACACTATCAAAAGTTGGCTTACGGTGTCTTCTTGGCATCTCGTAAGCTACGACACTATTTTCAAGAGCATCCAATTACCATGGTGAGCACAGCTCCCATGAGAGATATAATCAACAACAGTGACGCCACAGGACGCGTTGCCAAATGGGGCATAGAGCTCTCAGCTTTCGATATTGAGTATAAACCTCGGACAGCAATCAAATCCCAAATCCTTGCCGACTTTGTTGCTGATTGGACAGAGACGAAGGAGAATATGACCCTCCCTGAGTCGGAATATTGGATCCTATACTTCGATGGGTCTAAGGATCGAGGGGGCTCGAGGGCTGGCGTGGTGCTCAAATCATCCCAAGGAGATAAATTTTTATACGTGTTGCAGATCCACTTCACAGCGACAAATAATATTGCCGAGTATGAAGCACTGCTGCATGGAATCCCGATTGCTAAGGATATTGGCATCCGACGTTAGATGTGTTACGGAGATTCAGATCTTGTTGTTCAGCAAGTGTCGGATATTTGTAATGCAAATAAACACATGACAGCGTATAAAGCCGTCGCGACTGATTTATCAAAATCGTTCGAAGGGTTTGAGGTTCAACACATCCCTCGAGCAGAAAATGAGGAAGCATATGCTTTATCTCGAATAGGCTTTGCACGGAAGGAGGTCCCGGATGGCGCTTTTTTAGAGCACCTCAAAGTTCCCTCAATAAAGGGAGTAGATGAGGAATATCCGACCAAATCCGACTCACCTTTAATAGCAGTTCTGGCTATAATTCCAAGCTGGACTCCACCTTACCTCGATTATTGGTAGATGGCAAATTACCCGAAGATGAGGTGTTGAGCCGGCAGATCGTCCGACGAGCAAAAACCTACACTATAGTTAAAGGTGAGCTCTATAAGCGGAGTGTATCTGGGGTCTTTCAGCGCTGCGTATCTCCGGAAGAAGGAGTGGAAATCTGAAGAGAAATCCACGAAGGCGAGTGTGGTCATCACGCTGCAGCCAAATCTTTAGTGGCAAAAGCTTTCAGACACGGTTTTTCTGGCTTACAGCCAAGGCAGATGCCGAACGGCTGGTCAAGACGTGCAAGGCTGCCAAAAGTATGCCAAACAAGCTCATGTTCCGGCTGATCAGCTGCGAACAATACTTATAACATGGCCTTTCGCGGTCTGGGGGCTTGACATGGTAGGACAATTTAAACGAGCTCCAAGTGGATTTACTCACCTCTTAGTGATGGTGGATAAGTTCACCAAATGGATTGAGGCTAAACCCGTCACTAGTTGTGATGGAGCAACAACCAAAAGATTTGTCGAGGATGTTATAATCCGGTATGGTTATCCACATAGTATTATCACAGACAACGGGAGTAATTTTTCTATGGGAGAGCTTGCCGAGTTCTGCAATGAACAAAATATTCGGCTGGACATTGCGCCAGTCGCACATCCACAAGCTAATGGAAAGATTGAAAGAGCAAATGGTTTAATCCTACAGGGCCTAAAACCGAGACTCGAAGCACCACTACGACGTGCTACGGGGGCTTGGGCAGAGGAATTACCCTCTGTAATTTGGAGTTTACGAACAACTCCGAACAGATCAACCGGATACACACCTTTCTTCTTGGTCTATGGCGCAAAAGCAGTTCTTCCTAGTGATTTGATTCACACTTCTCCTAGAGTGGCCGTGTATATCGAAGAAGATGCCGAGATTTCTCGACAAAATGATCTCGAATTAGTCGAAGAAGTTCGCGCCGTGCTGAAATGAGATCAATAGCCTATCAGCAGAAGTTACGCAAGTATCATAGCCAGTGAGTAAGAAACCGGTCTTTCAATAAGGGCGATTTGGTTCTCCGGCTTGTGCAACAAAGAAAGCACAAACTTTCCCCAGTATGGGAAAGGCCATTTTTAGTTAGTCGAGTATTACACAATGGTTCGTACTACTTAACTGATATGAGGCCAGTCAAAGAAAGACATGCTACTAAGAAGGGAAAGAGAGCTGGCGGTAGTACGAATCCGGAGGAGTTAGACAGACCATGGAATATTTCTCAGCTACATCCCTTTTATTCTTAGTTTATCTTTCTTTGTAATCATATGTGTACATGTTCTGTGAGAAACAAAAGTTTTGGTTGCCTCAAGATTTTTCTGAGAAGTTTTTGCCATCTTATTTCCGAATGATTATGTCACAGTCGAAAATCCCAGAATACTTGAAAGTATTTATGCTCATGTTTATTCTAGTTTAGATTTCCGATTCTAAAAATGCTACCTTCGGGTATAACTCTAAATTTCATAGTCTATACTTTGGTTATTTGTCTGATTACCAGATGCAGGTATTTTCCGAGTAGTGAATTGTCGGTACTGGAAGCCGGCTTTGTTTTCGAGTTTAAACTGGTTTAGCAGTTGAGCTCTGTTGCTTGGCAAAGTTTCTGTGGAGAAGGTTTAGCCGGCTCACGAAAGAGATAAAGCGGAAAGCTAGATAAACGATAAGTACAGGCAAAAAAGTACAGGTGCTTATGTAAACATTTCAGGCACACAAAAATTAAGAGCCAAAAGTGCTGAATAGATTAAAACTTTGCACTAGCAAAAGTATAGTACTACATATTTACATATCCATAATGTTTTTCAGAATAGCACATTTGTTTTTTGATGATCTATGATGCAGGAGAAGAGGTAGGCGCTGCCGGCTCGCTGGATGCATCGGCCTCGGTTTGATAATGTTCTGATATGCTCAGATCCAATTCGGTTTGTTCATCGTCGGAAACTTCAGCTGCTTCTTCCGGAGGCCAAGGCGGCGTATCTACGCGGGTGAAGAAGGGAGTGTCGTAGCTGGTTAAATCAGCCACATGGCACCCATATCCGGCACAGGAGTTCATGATAGCTTTGTCCTGCTCCCGGCTGTCTTCGTCCACAGTAGAGTACCCTCTGGTCACTTGCCAGATTTCCATGCTTCCATGGTATCTCATGACCATAGTGAGAGCGTTCTGCGCTGCGGATCGCGCGTAGGACATGTTCCAGTCCTGGACAAGCTGTGGCATCTCCTTGGCCTTGTCCCACACTTGAAAGTCGGACATGCTATGCATGTCCGGAACCCTGAGAGCTTCGCCAATATCCTCGATGGATTGGCGGAAGTCATGAAGCAAATCACCGACTTGGGTAAGTCGGTGGGCGCGAGGCTCGGTGGAAACGGAATCCGTCAAGTTAAGAGTACCTATATATATATAAAACGCAAAATGGTTAAGAAAATCCGACATTGAGAGAGTCGAAGAATGAAGGTAAGTCAGAAAGATGAAAACATACCGAAGATGACGTCATCAACTTTGGTCTTCTCTTCTCGAAGACTCTGGAGTTCAGCGCGGAGCGCCTCGGAAAGATCCTTCTCTCTACAAAGATCATTGTTGAGATCCGAGATTCTCTGATCTTGAATAGCAATCTTACGATCACGTTCGTCAGTGGCCATGGAGGTGGATTCGAGAATTTGAGCGATGCTCTTCTCATGATTTGCCTTGAGCTTATCCAGCTCTTGGCAAAGTTCTTTATTCTCCACCACCAGGGTTTTGAGGTTCTCGGCCTCTTCAATCATAGCACATGACTGCTTGACTAGTGCTGTAAGGAAAAATAGCAACAGTTCAGCAAAAATATTTGACTATAAACAAAAAACAAGACAAGGTTTGAGTCTCGGAATGTTTACCTTCGGCCTCATCCTTGGAGACTTTCAGCTCAGCATTTTCAAGTCAGAGAGCTTTGATCTCTCTCCGCTTGTTGCATATATTCTTCAACAAATCCTGGCTATATGAATTAACTTTCTGTAAGTCAAAATACCCAGAGTCAGAAGTCTACTTAAGACTCGGGCTAATATTGTCACTAATATCAGCACGAGCCTTGGGGGCTACACTAGTTCGTTCTTTGGCATCCTAAGGAAGCATAAACCCGGATTCTATATCTTACTTCATGCTTGGGGGCTAGAGGATATGATATAAAGTACAATAAAGAAAAACGTGAGCTGGAATTCCGACTTACATGATGTTCATGTGAGAGCTTGCTCAGGCACATGTTCACCTTGGTGGTAACCTTCTCGACGAGGGTGAGTGGAATAACCTGAGGTGGTGGAAGCACACCAGCTCTTAGTCCATCGTCGCGAAGGCGGACTTGTTCAAGAAGGTCGGAGTACTTGATGTCCTCCGCTTCTTGTGCTACTTCTTTGGCAAAGAGATTAGGGTTCTCCAGGCATTGTCAGGCCAGCCGCTGGATCTCCTCCGCAGATTTCCGAGACAAGCCAAGTTTGGCAAGTCCCGGATTGCTCACGAGGTTTTTGGCGAAGGTCTCTGCCGGGGGATCATTACCCGAAGAGGGTTCACCCTTATCTAAACCTAAGCCACCCATGGTGGCGTCAGTTTGCGACTCAAGGGTCGCTGGCTTCGTTGAAGGAGCTAGATCTTCTGCGACAACTGGCGATGGTATGATCACCAGCATTGCAGAGGGTTGTGGGGCAGGAGTCAGAGGAGCCATGGCAGGAGAAGCGATAGTCAGCTTCGTCTGCCGCAAGGGCTTCGAAGAAGTTCCCTTCCCCTTGCCCTTGATGAGCTACTTAGCTCTGGGAATGTAAATAATTGAAAATATTACATCTCGGAAGAAATTACGAGTAAAGTACAAAGTCGGAAGTTGTGTTGAAAGTTACCTCTTCACGACTAGCACCTCCTTTGTGCCAACAACCACTATCGGAGCCTTGCGCTTCCTGGGCACAACGTCCGGCAGTAGGACCAGTTCCGCCTCCTAAGAAAACTCCAGAGGATATCCCTCGATAGGAGCAAGCTCTGACTCAGGGAGGTTGTCAAGCTGAAAACAAGAAAGTATCTCAGTATTGCAAAATAACTTAAAAAGTGAAACACATAAAAGGGTTTATTATTGAAGCTTACCGGAACAACAGGGTCTTCCGTCGTGTGCATATCCAGAGACAAGTCCGGAATCTTTCTCTCAATCCGCTCCTTGATCAGCCATTTGATCTGGCTTATGTAATCCTGTGGCTTTAAAGCCTCAGGACTGATGCAGAGGGAATCATTCTTCGACGCCGTGATGGAGTGCATCAGACGGTCGCCGTGGTACTGGAGAGGCTGGATCCGGTGTGCGACCCAGCACTAGACCAGGTCGGATCCCTTCAAGCCCTTGTGTTTTATCAGGTATTCGATCCGCCTCTTAGCGAGGATCAAATCGCCACTGAGAGCCAGAGAAGCCTCGTCCCAAGACGGTTGGGCCGTAGCAGCTCCATCGATGAAAGCCGGCAAAGCAGTAGCTTTGGCGGGAGCAGCAATATCCCTATGATAAAAGAAAGTGGCCGGCCATTGTTTGACCGACTCACTAGCAGAAATGCGAGGATAACTACGCTCGCGGCTAACTGAAAGACTAATATTACCGGTAATATAAGGATTACCGGCGGTAATTGAGTTTCTCCGGACATGAAAGTAGTACCGGAATAAGGTGAGACTCGGCCTAATACCGAGAAACCCCTCGCACAAAGCTGTGTACGAACTCATCTCTAAGATGGAGTTCGGGGGAAGGTGGTGGCGCTGAACACTGTAATGATCCATCACCTCGGAAAAGAATTCCGAGGGAGGCAATGACAAACCTCTGTCGAGGTGGGTACCAAAGTGGACCCGCTCGTCGGCATGCGGGTTGGGGATGGTTTCACCGAAACCGCTCTGCCAGTCGCCGGCGCGGAGGAGGCCCTCATTCTCCACACCGCGGAGCTTCTCGTTGTCGAGGAGACAGGGGATCAAAACCCCCCGGTTGCTCTCCTTCTCTACCGCTGACGCTGCCGCCGCCGCAGCTGCCGCCGCTGCCAAGCCGGATGATGAAGAAGCAGCCATTTCTCTGGTGCGCTGGTGACCTTGGATGGGCGGCGCTAGGAATCTGGGAGGTAGGAGAGCTCTATGCGCTGGGGAGATGTGGAGAAGAAGGAACGACAAAGGGAACATGTGAAGAGGGGAGAAGGAAAATCCTCACCCCTTATAACCACCTAACCGCACCAAGATTCGTGCAAACGGCACTGTGTAAATGCCACGCGTCGTGAAAGGAACTGGGAAGGACCCACGCGATGATTACGTCGCCTCGATCTCCGTGTACGCATTGAAACGGCGCCTCGGTTCCGTGAACGGCGGACCCGCCAACGGTCGTGCTGACAGGATGTTTGTCAGATGACGTGACTTGACCATGACCAGTGTCAGGTGACGTCGGAGACCAAGTTCCTGCTTAGTTTGAATATTAAGCTGGAAAATCTAAGCAATGTGTTGACATGTCTGACTTATTTTTAAGACCCGGATCGTATCTTTTGCTTTGAAGTTTCAGGAACCCTTCAAGATTCTGCAAGCCGAAGATCAAGCTAGACGATGATAAATCCGACTTTAGATCTTGGAGACTTCCGGGGGCTGCTGTTGGGGATATACTTTCTGAGTATCCTCAACCTTCCTCGCTAACCAGGGTGGCCCACTTCGGGTTAGAGCTTTGCTTCACGGGCGGCCCAGTCAGGGAGAAGAAACGGAGTCTAGTCCGGCTACGGGAAGGCCCAGAAGACTTACCGACATAGGCCCATAGTGTTACTTGTAGTTTAAGATGTACTATGTAACCGACTCTTAGTCATAGCCGGATAGATCTCTCCTGTAAACCCTAGGCCGGATATCTATATAAGTCGACCTAGGGAGAGCCTTTAGGGCACCCTCAATAGTCTACAATCTCAACTCGCACAGGTGAACCCTTGTAACCCATATTCCGGCTCTGCCGTATTACTGGATTGCTAGCAGGAGTAGGATCCGTCCAAAGCCGGCGGATTTGAACCTGGGTAAACTTGTGTTCTCATCGTCCTAGAACACCGTACGTCTCACACCCCTCTCTTCCGCACGCCTCGAGGACCCCCTCATGGTGTACTTGTCATCAAGCCGACGACAAGCCACACTGCCGGAGCTTGACACAGATAGCCAATTTTGCCTAAGCAGTTAGTATTTTACGGCTAGAGGGACAATGTACGGAAGACGGTCGGCGAACGTGAGCGGTGAAGAAACTAAGGTTTCGACCCGTAACCGCTTCTCGGAACGCTATATGTACAGGCCGTAGGGGCGCGTTTTCAGGTCACTGTAAAAAGATACACGGGTCGGGATCTTTTACAGTCTCCGCTAGCTCGACAAAATCACGACAAACCGTAAAGTTATCGGGCTTTAAAGGGTTTAGGATTTTTTACAGCCTCCGTTAGAGCTGCTCTTAGATCTCGTTGATCACGTGCTTATCCAGCGGGGATGGGGTGGAATCCTTGTTGAACAGTCATGATCAACATATGATGTCTTGGTTCCGGAGCAATCATGAACAAGATAACATGCATGTACTCCCTCTGTTTCATAATATAAGATGTTTTAGATATATGAAGCAAATGTATCTATACTATTTTTACTGTGTAGGTTCATAGAAGTTCACTCCGAACCTACACATTAAAAGGAGGCTAGATAAATTTCTTTCACCAAGCTAAAACATCTTATATTTTGAAACGGAGGGAGTAGGTATCTGATATGGAAAAATAGATGCGGTGTTAACCAAACTGTATTGTCCTTTCTCAGTGCTCTCCTTCTTGGAAAGGAGTCATTTGGGATGCTAATGCTGTGAAAAAGGGGTACAGATGGAAGTTAGGCAATGAGGTTGAGGTGAAATTCTGGGAAGATGTGTGGTTGGGCATCTGCAGTTTGGAGCTGTGGTGGTGGAGATGATGTTAAGGTTGTCCCCACACGTGAGATCTGCTGTCGTTTTTGTGTTGCAGGATGCGCCTCCACTTGCCACTCTCAAGCTAGAGCCGTTTCCTGAAGTTGCACGCCGAGCATCCATGACCATATCATGGCACACAGGAGGTCGAGGAAGGGGCAGGGTCGGGCTTCGGCCATGGCACATCTAAAGGAGGTGGTCGCCACCGCGTAGACCATGCCGTCGAGTAGTTTTTGTTGCACCGTGGGCCACGTACATCAAGGAGTCCGGACGGTCCTTGCTAGTCAAAACCATGGGGTGGGCGTCTCTCGCTTCCCTGGTGCCCCTTTTAAGCATCGTCGGAGTGGGGAGTCTGGGGATGCTCACTTCCGCGTGGGAGAGGCAGGGAAGCTCCATAGGCCTGAGGATGGATTTTTGTCGGGGTCGAGGATAAGTCTAGGCGGGGATCGAGCATATGGACATGGAGGAGGGGGCTTGCACCAGCAAGGGTGAGCGGGTTGTCCTCCATCGGCGTGCTCCATCGGTGGTGGCACCAGATATTTTAGGGGCCGGGGACATGTCGAGGCTGGGATGCAGTAGAGACCTAGTAGAAGGGAGCAGGGGAGGCAGATGGAGATTGGGTTGCTACTGTATTTTACTTAAGGGGCCTTTTTGCAAAAAAACATGGCCTGCCAGTTAGTCCCACTCAGCGTCACGGCAACGTGGCCCGGTGTATTATAACTTTTAATATTTACAATATAAAATTATACCCCTTGATACATCATAAAACATATTTTTACATGGTATCTATATAATATCATAATTCTCGATAGTTCATAACCTAACTTTTCAAAAAATGCAAGCTTTAATCTTTGAAATGGAGGTAGTCCATCGCTGTGCCGCGAGCGGTGAATGTGATTGACACTTCGACACGTCTGACAAATATAATGACTATGATGGATTTAACTCTTTTGTTGTTGACTATTACATCCTGACATTTGTTGTCTCTGTGTGAGGAACACGTGGAGGAGAGGAAAATTCTAGTGAAGTGGTGTGATAAGAAACGCAGTGCGTAGCAAGCTTGATAGTGAACCTTTGCCTATTAGGCCATGTTTTCTCAAATGTGTTCCAGAGAAAAGATTTACAAAGCACTGGAATTATTTCAATGGACAATGGAATTGTTTCGGGTGAAATTGCTGAAATTGGTTCTGCATGTGATATTGAAATAATGCAGGGGTTTTATGTGAATGTTTATTAATTAAAGTAATTAACAAAATTCTGAAAAAAGAGTTTTATTAAATGAGAGTTGCATTAAATTTGGTGGAAATTTAATGCATGCGAGTGGAAGTGTGAGTGGAGTCAAATTTATGTGAGTGGAGCATCCACCACATGAATGAAGGAAGAGGTGACGGCACCTCATTTGGCCGCCGGCCATGGGAGGGGGCTGCCCCTTTCCCTATAAAAGGCCCCCTCTCCTCCTCACAAAACACACCTTGTCGTGAAGGATCTCCCTCCCCCTCTAGAATTATTCCCCCATGGTCTCGGATTAGCGAGATACATGTTCCCGGTGGCTTTTCGTCTGGAAGGACTTGCTGCTTCCGCTGCATCGCTGGAGCGAGGAGGTAGAGGTTGTTCGGTGGACCGGACGTGTGTGCGAGCACGGATGCGCTGCTGATTTGCGGCGCTAGGACTTCCTCTCGATCTTGAGATCGGCAAGCGATCGACTACATCATCCACGAGTCTAATCTTGCCACACTTTTTCGGTCTTCAAGGGTATGTTCTCCATGGATGTATATACACCCGTTGTTTGTATCTAGGTAGATAGATCTTTGTGCTTAGTTGTTCCCATCGTAGGAATTTTTTGTTTTCTATATTGCGAACCCAACAGTGGTATCAGAGCCTGATCTATGCGTAGATGCTTTGCACTAGAAGTACACATAAGAGTATGTGGGCGATGATGATCATGTTATTGCATCTTATATATTTTTTGTATATCGGTGGCATAGTGGGATGAAGCAGCCCGGACTAACTTTACATGTCCTCGCACATCAGACATGTTTCATGCTTGACATGCAACTAGTTTTGCGTAAATGGCTCACGGGTGTCTGTCTCTCCTACTATAGTCAATATCTGATTTGCAATGAGTTGCTAATAATTTGTTTATCATTGTTGTGGTTCCATGTTCGTAGGTAAGACCGGTTCTATCTTCGAAAGCCCTAAGTCACGTAAAACTTGTAATTCATAAATTAGAAGCATCTAGTTTAGATTGTTGCTGGGCTAGTGTCATGATATGGTAATGTTATAATTTGAAGTATAGTTGATACTCTTGGAAATTATAGCATACCTAACATTTAATTTCCATAGACCTTGGCCTTACACGGAAAGGAATGATAAAGATCATACCACGATGCACATGATAGCGATTAAGTGCAAGAACCATATCATTTCACTTTATGCATATGATGTTTGCATCTTATATTGCTTGTTTAGCGTTTTAGTAGCATTATAAGATGATTCCTCATTTAGATTTTAAGATAAAATGTGTTCTTCCTTAAGTATGCACCGTTAAGGAAGTCTGTTGTTTCAAGACATCATGTGATGATCGGGTGTTTTTGACTCTACGCTTTCATACAACAGGTGTAAGACAGTTTTACACATGCGAGTATTAAGGTTCTTACTTGGCGAGCGTAGCATTTACAGACATGGCCTCGGAACATGGACCGAAAGGTTAAACATGAGTCATATAGTTGATATGATGCCCATATAGATGCTTGCCTTTGAAGCTACACCGACTCATGTGATGATCGGAGTTGGTGTAGTGGATTTGGTTCGTGTAATCACTAAAAAGAAACGAGGGATGTTGTTTTTGAGTGGGAGTTCATTCGTAATTTGGATTAGTTGAACTCGATCTATCGATAAACTTAGTCTAAATAAACTTTATAAATTCTGTTATAGATGGCACCACCTGCTTTTAATTTCAGTGTGTTCATGGAGATAGAGAAACTTGTGACGAATGATAGCAGCTTTACCAACTGGGACCTAAATCTGTGGACATGTAATATATCACGAGACAAAGAGATTTAGTTACTAGCGTTAAATGTTCTCACGATCACAGAAGTCATCGTTGAATGTGTGGGAGTAAGTATGGATCTCCAGGTCCCGCTACTGATTATTGATCGGAGAAGGGTCTCGATCATGTCTGCATTATTCGCGAACCATATGGTGACACACTTAAGGGATACCGACAACATTTGAAGCAAATGTGTTCCAGAGAAAAGATTTACAAAGCGCTGCAATTATTTCAATGAACACCGGAATTGTTTTGGATGAAATTGCTGAAATTGGTTCTGCATGTGATATTGAAATAATGCATGGGGTTTTATGTGAATGTTAGTTAATTAAAGTAATTAACAAAATTCCGAATAAAATAAATAAAAGAGTTTTATTAAATGAGAGTTGCATTAAATTTGGTGGAAATTTAATGCATGTGAGTGGAAGTGTGAGTGGAGTCAAATTTATGTGAGTGGAGCATCCACCATATAAATGAAGGAAGAGGTGGGGGCACCTTCTTTGGCCGTCGGCCATGGGAGGGGGTTTCCCCCTCTCCCTATAAAAGTCCTCCCCTCTCCTCCGCACAAAACACATCTCCTCGTGAAGGATCTGTCTGCCCCTCTAGAATTATTCCTCCATGATCTCGAATTAGCGAGATACATGTTCCCGATGGCTTTTTGTCTGGAAGGAGTTGCTATTTCCGCTGCATCGCTGGAGCGAGGAGGTGGAGGTTGTTCGATGGACCGGACGTGTGTGCGAGCACGGATACGCTGCAGATTTGCGTCGCTAGGACTTCCTCTCGATCTTGAGATCAACAAGCGATCGACTACATCATCCACGAGTCTAATCTCGTTACACGTTGTCGGTCTTCAAGGGTATCTTCTCTATGGATATATATCCACCCGTTGCTTGTATCTAGGTAGATAGATCTTGGTGCTTAGTAGTTCACATAGTAGGAATTTTTTTATTTTCTATGTTGCGAACCCAACTATGGGGACGGTTATGCCGTCATATTTGAGGCAGTTGCATGATACGTCCAAAACGTATTACTTTCCCGAACACTTTTGCTATTGTTTCTCCTCCAAACTTGTGTGATTTGGACGCAACTAACGCGGACTGACGCTGTTTTTAGCAGAATTGCCTTGGTGTCTAGTTTTTGTGCAGAAAATGAACTATCAGGAAAAATCCCGAAAAATGTGCCAAAAATCCTATTTCACCAGAAGATTCCTGGAGCTAGAATATGAGACGGAGTGGGCCCAGGCCACACCACCTGGCCACGCGGGCTAGGCCTGGCCACGCCAGGGGGTGGTCTGGCCGCCCCAGACACCCCCTCGGTCTCCCTCTTCGCCTATAAGTTGCCTTCTAACCTAAAAACTCAGGGGAGTTAGACGTTTTTCTAGAAGGAGTTCCGCTCCGCCGCCACCACCAGATTCCACGATTTGGAACCAGAAACTCCGTTCTAGCACCCTGCCAGGACGGGGAATTGGAGGAGATCATCGCCATCATCATCACCATTGCTTCTCTATCAACCATCCATGTTTCCCCCATCTATGAGTGAGTAATCCCCCACTGTAGGCTATGGGGATGGTAGGGATTGGATGAGATCGTTCATGTAATGGCATCGGATTGTTAGGGCATGGTGCCTAGTATCTTCTATTAGTGCTTTATGACTTTGTTGCGACTTGTTATGCTTAATGCTTGTCACTAGGGCCCGAGTGCCATGATTTCAGATCTGAACATGTTATTGATTCATTATGATAGTATTTTTTATGGTCTTACCTGCAAGTTGTATACACACGTTGTTGTCCGGAACCAATGGCCCCGAAGTGACAGAAACCGGGATAACCGGAGGGAATGGCTTTGATGTGAGGATCACATGTGTTCACGAAGTGTTAATGCTTTGCTCTGATGCTCATTAAAAGGAGCACCTTAATTGCCAGTAGTTCCCTTGAGGCCCCACTGCAAGTGGGCTGGCAGGACAAAAGATGTTGTGCAAGTTCTCATTGCGAACACATATGGCTATATATGGAACACATGCCTAGGATTATCTAGTACTTGGATGCTTTATCTTATTTATCTGCAATTGCCCTATGTTCTAATTGCTATGTGAATTGTCTTGTCCATGCAACGCCCGTACATCCATCCCTATGCCTACCGCACTCGAATCCTACTGTTTACTGCTATTGTTACTACTGTCTTTACTTTACTACTGCTGCTACTTTACTATTGCTACTACAAAACTATTGCTACTGATAAACTGATGTGAGCAAGATTGTTTCCAGGTGTTGCTGAATTGACAACTCAGTTGCTAAGGCTTATACATATTCTTTGGCTCCCCTTGTGTCGAATCAATAAATTGGGTTTCACTTCCCTCGAAAATACTGCGATACACCCCTATACTTGTGGGTCATCAAGACTATTTTCTGGCGCCGTTGCCAGGGAGCATAGCTTTATTTATCAAGTTCACTTGGATTCTCTATTGTTCGCTGCTACCCATCCATCATGGGTAAGTCTCGTGATGGAAAGGTTCCTATTTTACCATCCACTACAAGAAGAGGTATGTTTCTGAACACCTATGTTTCTCTTGATTCACCATCTGTTATGAGTAAGCTCGTTACACCACCACATACACATGCTACACACACTGCTACTACTTCTCAATCTGAAACTTCTGATACTTATGATGCTGCTTCTACTGTGCTTGATAAAAGTGGTTCATTAGGTCCTTTTCTAGATGCTACGATTGCTAGAACTATAGTTGGAAATAGTAAAACTCCTAATGAAGACACTACTACACTTGTTAGTTCTCCTGAGTCTAATGAGAGTTATGATATTGAAGACGGTTATGTTGAGATGACCGATGAATTTATTAAAGAATGTAAAAACACCCATGATAGGAGCGCTGCTAAGAGTCTCCTTGAGAGGCGTACTATTAGACCCAAATTGTCTCCTATTGCTAAATTTGCTGCTTCTCCCATAAACATTAAAGATAAAGATTATGATTTCTCTCTTGATCTCTCTTACATAGCTATTGTTGAGAAAGAACCTTTTTGTGGGACTAATAATGAAAGTGCGGTAGCACATATGAATGAACTTTCTACCATGAGTGGCTTGTTTTCTGATGATATTAAGATGCATACTTACATTGTTGCTAAGATTTTCCCCTTTTCACTGAAAGGAGAAGCTAAAACTTGGTTTAGTAATTTACCTCCTGGATCTATTGATAGCCCTGATTGCTTGATTAGTACTTTCTTGCGGAAATATTTTCCTCCTAGTGCTAGACATGCTATTTTGTAGGAACTTTTTGATTTTAAACAGGGATAAAAAGAGATATTGCCTGAATCATGGGCAAGGTTTTGTGCTTTGATTCATGCACAGGCTGGAAGTCCATTACCTAAGAATGAGCTTCTTGATATATTTTATAATGGACTAACTGAAGAATCTAGGACATACCTAGATAGTTGTGCTGGTTGTGTTTTTAGGAATAGGACTCCCAAGGAAGCTGAGGAATTAATGGATAAAATAAGCAAGAATTATGAGGACTGGTGTTGAGGGCAAACCTCTAGGGTGGCCCGATCTTTCACGAATCCCACTCAAATCAAGGGTGGAGTGAGGGGAAAGGAGGGAAGGATGAACACGATGAACACACGCACGAAGAACGCGATGAACACACACACACGCAAAACCACGATAAACATCAATAGCTCACGTCGGCGGTGACCGGTCCGGCGCAATCCCTAGGATCGGCGTCGGGCGGAGGACTCTCTCTCGAACCGGCACGGCGAGATGGGAGACTCGGTGAGATATTGACGTCTTGGCAAAGGGACACCAATGCCAAGGCCTTGTACAACACGGAGGCACGATGCAAACTCCAACGAGGTTTGGGGATATTGGTGCTCCTTGGTCAAGGAGCATGAGGCAAAAACTAGATAGATCCACAAAGGTGTTTCCACTAATTCCAGTATCATGTCTGCGGTTTACAATGGAGGTGGGGGACTATATATAGGCCAACCACAAGTTCAGGGGTAAATCAGGCATTAAAGTAGAGTTCTGGGCGAAGTAGAGGGATACATGGGCCATAGGGCCCAGCTAGGCCCACAAGCCCATCTTCAGGCCGGACAGTCCTGGTTGGAACGGCCGAACAGTCCGGGGTCGCCGGACACTCCGGGTAGTGTCCAGGGAGTGTCTGAACTGGCCTTCTGAATGTCCACGCCAGGTTGGGGCTGGGGCTGGCCGGACACTACGGTCGAGTCACGCCGGACACTTTGGCCGGGCCGGACACTCCAACTGGTTCTGGGCGGACACTCCAGCTCAGTCAGCTTCAGCACAGGTGCAGCTTCAGGGCTCGTGGGTCGACACGGCGGGGGTTCGTACCTGATGATGCACAGAGTAGTGGTATGAAGTAGAAAGCCATCCAGGTGTATGTCAAAGTCACATGATGAGAGGAGCGAATTCACCTTATCTTGAAGGAGCTTGGCTCGGGCGCGGGTCATCGGTCCACTTGGGGGACTCGGTGGTGTAGATGTAGGAGCGTCCGTAGGACGGGCCGCATCAGCTCCCCCCTTGGGAAAGAGTCATCCTCGACTCTTCATGGTTGTCATCTTGAACATCTCCATGGTAGGGTGAGAGATCCTTGAAATTGAATGTATTGCTTGCAAGGTACTTGTAGGTCGGTATGTCGATGATGTAGGTGTTGTTGTTGATTCTTTTGAGGACCTTGAAGGGACCATCTCCTCTTGGCTTGAGCTTGGAGTCACGTTCCTTGGGGAAGCGGTCTTTGCTTAGGTGTATCCGCACAAGGTCACCTTCTTCAAAGATCATCTCCTTCTTGTCCTTGTTTAACCTTGAAGCTTGGCGATGGACTTGTTGTTCGAAAGTAGCTCTTGTTTCTTCATGAAGCTTCTTCATAGCTTGTGCACGCTTCTCGACGTCCATGTTCGTGCACTCATGGAGAGGTAGTGGTAGGATGTCAAGCGTGGTGAGGGGCTTGAAACCATAGACGATCATGAATGGACTCATCTTAGTTGTTGAGTGATTTGCTCGGTTGTAGGTGAACTCGGCGTGGGGAATGCATTCCTCCCAATCCTTCAAGTTTTTCTTGATCAACACACGTAGGAGAGTTCCGAGGCTTCGGTTGACAACCTCGGTTTGTCCATCGGTTTGAGGATGCGATGCGGATGAAAAAAGGAGCTTGACACCGAGCTTGGCCATGAGGGTCTTCCATAAGTAGCTCATGAATTTGACGTCGCGGTCGGAGACGATTGTTCGTGGCACACCGTGTAGACGGACTATTTCCCTGAAAAACAGATTTGCAACACGTGAAGCATCGTCGGTCTTATGGAACAGTATGAAGTGTGCCATTTTGGAAAAGCGATCCACAACAACAAATATAGAATCATGACCATGCTTAGATCTAGGCAATCCTAACACGAAATCCATGCTAATGTCGGACCAAGGTGTTTGAGGAATAGGCAATGGCATATAAAGACCATAGGGATTAGCTTGTGACTTAGCTTGAACACATGTCGTGCATCGTTGAACGTAGCGCTCCATGTCGCGCTTCATCTTGGGCCAAAAGTAGTGAGTGGAGAGCATGTCCAATGTCTTGTTACGGCCAAAGTGACCCATGAGGCCTCCACCATGAGATTCTTGGAGAAGCAAAAGTTGGAGCGATGATTTCAGAATGCAAAGCTTGTTTTGTTTAAAAAGAAAGCCCTTATGCAAATAGAAATCTTCAAATCCTTTGTTAATGGAGCACTTTGTGAAAATTGGTTCAAAGAACGGGTCGGAAGCATACAAAGATTCTATTTCCTCAAGACCCAACACGTTGATTTCAAGTCTCGTAAGAAGGCTTGTGTGCTTGCGAGACAAAGCGTCTGCAACTACATTATCTTTGCCCTTCTTATACTTGACTATGTATGGGAAAGACTCCATGAACTCAACCCACTTAGTGTGTCTCTTACTCAAGTTGGCTTTGCCTTTGAGATATTTCAAGGACTCATGGTCGGAATGTATGATAAATTCCTTGGGCCATAGGTAGTGTTGCCAAACTTTAAGGACACAAACTAAGGCAAAAAGCTCTTTGTCATAAATTGGATAATTAAGGTGAGCACCATCGAGTTTGTCGCTATGGTAGGCTATAGGACGTCTGTTTTGCATAAGGACTCCTCCAATGCCAATACCACTAGCATCGCACTCTATCTCAAAAGTTTTTGTGAAATCCGGTAAAGCAAGGAGAGGTGCTTCGGTGAGCCTCTTTTTGAGTTCATCAAAAGATTTTTGTTGTGCTTTGCCCCACACGAAGGTGACATTCTTTTTCATCAAATCGTTGAGAGGACAAGCAATGGTGGAAAAGTCTTTCACAAAGCGACGATAGAAACCGGCCAACCCATGAAAACTTCGGAGTTCACTCACATTTGTTGGGATGGGCCAATCTCGTATGTCTTTCACCTTGGAAACATCAACTTCAATTCCCTTCAAAGAAACGACAAATCCAAGAAAAATCAACTTGTCTTTAGCAAAAGTGCACTTGGGAAGATTAGCATAAAGCTTTTCATGTCTAAGGGTTTGCAAGACTTCCTTGACATGTGTTATATGGTCCTCAAGTGATTTGCTATAAACAAGAATATCATCGAAATAGACAACAACACTTTTTCCAATGAGAGAACGCAAGATATGATTCATGAGACGCATGAAGGTGGATGGGGCGTTAGATAAACCAAATGGCATAACCAACCATTCATAGAGACCAAGTTTGGTCTTTAAGGCGGTTTTCCACTCATCACCTTCAGCCATGTGTATTTGATGGTAACCACTACGAAGATCAATTTTCGAAAAAATAGTGGCTCCACACAATTCATCAAGCATGTCATCGAGACATGGTGTAGGATGTCGATAACGCACGGTGATAGCATTGATTGGACGGCAGTCCATGCATAACCGTAATGTATCATCCGTCTTTGGAATAAGAATCACGGGTATGGCACTTGGACTAGTGCTAACTTGGATCAAACCTTTGGAGACGAGTTGGTTGATTTGACGTTCAATCTCCTTTATCTCCTCCGGGTTCGTGCGGTAAGCGGCATGGTTGGGAAGTGGTGCACCGGGGATGAGGTCAATGCGATGTTCAATGCCGTGAAGAGGAGGTAGTCTATGTGGAAGCTCTTCGGGGAACACTGTAACACCCTCAAATCGGCCCTATGCAAGTTTTAGCGATTTCCGCCAATCCCGCATAGAAACGATTCAAGGACGCCCACCAGGCACTTTCGTGCGGGTGGAAAACGAAGTAATAACATTACACAACAGTCCTCGATGGGACCCACATAACAGATATATACATTAGCGACTCCATGAGTCAATAATACAGATTTAATATACAAAGATCCAAATCACCTCGAAACGATAGAGCGTCCGACTACGGACAAGATGCAAATGGGGCTAAGAGCCCTGAAGAATAACCAATGGCGTCCATAACCCTGCCCAGGCCAAGCCAGAAGGGTAACCCTGCTAACGACGGCGATCTCAAACCTACTAAAACAAAAGGGGTGCCGACAAAGGGCAAAGGAAAAAGAGGAGCGTCAGTACTGAGGCCAGTACACGGCGAGGCTAGAATTCGGCGGCTCTCGCCTACATAGGTATGGTGGGCTGAAGCGGCAGCGCAACGGCACTAAACAACCTATAGAGACTCGGTATCACTGGCGGCTATTAGAGAGGGGTAAGAAAGACCTATTCGGATCCAACCTGAAGCTAACACCAAACAAACCCATCCTGGTATTTCCCCCTCGAGACCAAACGAGGAAGTCGGACCAAGGAACTCACACAGTTGCCAATTTTACTCATTCCATCATAGTTGCAGCAATTACTAATCAGATATAGATATCATGAGTCATCCTGATAGCATAAGTAGTGGGCAGTTTTAACTACCATTCCGTTGTAGTTGGAACATTTACTAGGCAGATATAATTGTCCTGAGAAATATCAAACCCAACAGTTGTTGGCACTTTTATCACATTCCATTGGAGTTGCAATACTTACTAGGCAGGTATCTTAAAACACGATACGACCAAGATCCACCAGTTGTTGGCATTTTTAATATCCATTCTGTTATAATTGAGCTGATTACTAGTCACATATTAAGTCAAATTTATAACACTACTTTAGTTATGCTTGTCTATGATCGAGATACTGTGCTCCAAGTCATCCATAACCGCGGACACGGCTTTCAGAAAGTTTTACCCTGCAGGGGTGCACAAATAGCAACACACACTCGATCAACCTCGGAAAAACCAACTCAAAACCCAACAAGGCATTCACGACAAAGCGATCACAGGATTCATAAATATTTCAGGGGGCCACCCCATTAAGCTACCCGCAACGAAGTTGGCCGACTCCGCGACGGACCCAAGTTTTGCGCCAATGGCTGTAAACGACTAGGAACCCGAAAGTGTGACTGGGCTTGTCGATACCGCGAAAACACTCCGCAATCCTAAACAGTACAGGTGCTCCACGCACAATCTTAAATAAAGCGGTAAAGCATGGCATAGGTACAGGATAGTAATAAAGCCCCAAACTACTTTGTGGCCCCAAGAAATAGAGATGAATCAAGCTCTGGCTCAGGGGGGTCCATAAGGCCTCCCGGATGTGGATAGTGCCAAAAAAAAATCAAGGAACAGGTATCAAGTACTCGGGGTCCTACGGGACACAAGTGAGCGTGGAAGAACCAAATAACATCTATTGCCCACCGATGCCTCTGCATTAGTTATATCTAGCATTTTAATAGTTGTAATTAAAGTCGTGATCATCTCCACCATTAAGCATCTCCACCATTAACATCCGCCAGCATTCCAACAACTATGGTACTCGACAACACAAGATCGCATCTGAGCAAGCAACTACGACTCGCAAGGCCAGCTATCTACCAACACGGGTAATAGGAGGTGTCCAAGGCAATATAGAGGCTGCACGGGATATAACTGGTGCACGGAAACTAA
The DNA here is from genome assembly GCA_910589775.1 of Avena eriantha. Taxonomy (NCBI): domain Eukaryota; kingdom Viridiplantae; phylum Streptophyta; class Magnoliopsida; order Poales; family Poaceae; genus Avena; species Avena eriantha. The sequence continues at coordinate 133,401,494 of OU342742.1, forward strand.
AGCATCGCGACACGGATAGCAATAGATCAACAGGAGGAAATAAAGACTATAAATGCAAAATAGGTAGAAGGGGGAGAGATGCTCGCCTAGAAAACACTGCTGAAGGTTCATATCCGGAGAACTTGTCAATACTCGCACCAACTCATCGGCCTAATCCGCGAAGAAGCAAACACTAGAAGAAACACCAGAATGCACTATTTAATATTACGGCAGAAGATCCGGCATGCTTATGATATGATGCAGGTGCAGTGCAATTTAGGCAATATTAAGCGGAACCGGGGTTCCGACAATTAATTATATGGTTCAAGTTGTTTTAAAACCCCGCAGATTAAATGTTGAATTGATAAGGTAAAGCATGGCAGGGGTGATCTACATCAAAGTTAAATGGCGCGGGAAGATATTATGAGTATTTCCAAATTACTCCATATGTTACTTAATAGGTGTAATGCATCTATGACCAACCCACAAGATACTTGATGCAATCAAATATGAGGATGTCATATTATTGTTCTATGCATTTTTCTGATAAATTTTCATATAAAATACTTTTTATTTTGAGTTACCAAAAGAAAGATATGATTTATAGAAGATATAGATATATTCTGGAATTCATTTAAAAAAACGGGGGATGGGCCGGGTCTGAGAGTTAACTCGCTACCTGCCGCACTAGGCGAAGGAAACAGGTGGGCCGGTGCCAGGGTGAGCGCCAGGTGGAGGTGGGAAGTTTGGTGGCGGCAGGTGGGGCCTGGCCCGCCTGGGGCTGCGCGCCCAGGTGTGTGCACGGCGCGCGGGAGGCGGGAAAAGGTGGCCAGGTGGGGAGAGCTGGCGGTGGGGCCCAGGGGCAGAGAGAAGGGCGGTAGGGGTGGTGGCTGGCTGGGTGAGGTGGCGACATGGTATTGGAGGGGGTGCGGTGGAGGGGCTGGGTAGGGAAATAGGGGTAGGATATTTGGTGGGAAAAGTTTTGGGTGATATCTGGTAGGTCGACGAGTTTTGGGTGATATCCGCTCTTCTCACAAGTAGGTGTTGTGCTTTGCACCCTCACTAAAGCCTTTGCATTGTCCGCAATTATTTGGCTAGGAGTCATCGGTTGCAAAACACATGTTTTGTTGAGCCATTTGAAGGTGTATACATTGGTGCGACCATCATGTTGAGCAGCCTTGTCAAATTTCCATGGTCTACTAAGAAGCATGTGGCAAACTGTCATAGGAACCACATCACACTCCACCGTATCTTTGTAAGGACCAATGGCGAAGGAGACCGATACGGTATGCTTGATCTTCATGGACCCTTGGTCACTTGCCATTGCACGTGGTATGGGTGCTTGTGCGGATGGAGGGTGAGATTGAGCTTCTCACACAACTCGGTGCTAGCAAGGTTGTGGCAAATCGCTCCGTCGATGATTACCTTGATAGATTTGCCATTGATGTCGGCTCGTGTTTGGAAAATATTGGAGCGTTGGTCTTCATGCTCTTGTGCTTGAGTGGTCAAGATCCTTGTGACAACAAGCGAAGGACTTGCGTCATGTTCACACATGAGGAGTTCTTGATCATCTTCCACTCGTTGCCTTGCCATTGCTTCCTTGACACGGGCATCAAATTCATCTTCACTCAAGTACTCTTCATCACCATTGTCATGGATGAACAAGACTTTCTTGTTTCCACATTTAGCCGACTTGTGTCCTTTACCTCCACACTTGTAGCATTCACCATTGAAAGGTGTATCACTCTTTGCTTGTTTGCCACTTGGGGGCAGTTTTAGTTGAGGAAGTGTGGGCTTGAAGGAAGGCTTGGGGGTACTTGAGGAGCTTCCATTGACTGTTGTTGGTGTAGTGGTTGAAGCTTGCTTGTAGGTGAAGTACGTCTTGGGCTTATTGTACTTGATATCCTCTTGCACTTGATGTTCAGCCTTTGTTGCGATGTGCACAAGCTCAACCATGGTGTTGTATGTTTGGAACTCGACGATGCGCTTGATTGGGTGATTCAAGCCAATAAGGAAACATGCCATTGTTTGCTCCATGCGTTCATCAATGTTCGTGCGAATCAAGTTGAGTTCCATTTCCTTGAAGTACTCTTCCACGGTCTTTGTCCCTTGACGAAGCGCTTGAAGGTTGTTGAAGAGGTCACGCGTGTAATGCGCGGGGACAAAGCGGGATCTCATATGAGCCTTCATGTCATGCCAAGTTGTGATTGGCGGCTCTTGTCTTGCATCACGAGCAACTTGAACTTTTTCCCACCAAAGGTTGGCGTAATCATCAAACCCAAGCGAAGCCATGGCGATCATCTTCCCATTGCTATAGTTGTGCATGTGTAAGATCTTGTTGACCTTGAGTGCCCACGAGAGGTATTCTTCGGGGTCATTGGATCCGGTGAACTTGGGCATTGTGAACTTGAGCTTGCCAAATGTTTCTTCCTCAATGCGGTCACAGTAGCGATTGTTGCCATGTTGATGATGGTCTTCATCTTCCATGTGATCATTGTGACGAGCTTGTTGACGATCTTGTGGTTGAGGAGGTGGAACTTGGTTCTCGTGACCTTGTTGCGGAGCTTGCTCTTGATATTGTTGTGGAGGAGCTTGCCCTTGTTCTTGGCACGGTTGTTGACGGTGTTGAGGCGCTTGGGCCTCATGGTGGAGAGAGGGTGGAGCCTCTTGACGCGGTTGACGATGAAGGGGAGGCTCGTTCCTCGGTTGGTGACGTTGGTTAGGCACATGGGCCTCACGGCGAAGATCATGGTTGTGAGCCTCTTGACGTGGTGGGCGTCGCTCAACTTGTATCACTTGATGCTCCAAGTTTTTTTGAGGTGGAGGAGGAGCCTCGTGATGACCGTGGTATCGGTGCGGACGTTCATGACATTGATGACGAGGAGGAGGATCTTGGAGAGCTTCACGTCGATGACGAGCTTGATTCTCCAAATTGGACTCATCACTTGTTGTGTCAAGTATGTGCCGCGGTCGATGGTGGTAGACTTGCGGTTGCACTTGCGGTTGCTCTTGTTGAAGCACTAATGCCCTTGCGTGATGACGGTGTGCTTCTTTCCTTGCTCTTGGCCTTGAAGAGAAATCACCATCATAGCTTGATGTTGTGGCGTGCCGTGGGGAAGGTACATAGTCCGACGAACTTCCATCTTCAACCACAGGGGCATCATTGCGTCTTGGAGAACTTGGAGGTAGATCTTGTTGAGGAGGTGCATGATGACGTGAAGAACTTGAAGAGCTTGATGCGCGTGAACGTGGCCTTGCCATTCCATCGATGAGGCGTCGAGGATTGTCATTTGTTTCGGCGACGGAGCATTGGAGCGCTTCATTTTGGTGGCCGAAGTTGTCATGCATTGCATGCATTTGTCGTTTGAGGCCGTCGAAGCGGTTGTCGATGTTCTTGAACTCGGCTTGCGTCTCGCCAAATTGTTCATCTTGTGTTGTCTCAAGGGCTTGGCAACGTTCACGGAACTCTTGTCGAACGATGAAGTGACTTGCGCGCGTCATGTACGGACCTTGATCTTCTTCTTGGGAAGGTGGTTGGCTAGACTCACCGTGCCTATCCATCATGCAAGACACACAAGTATTGTATATGGAAGTGGGATATGGTGGTGTTAGCCTTGTACCCCACCTTGGGGATTGCACCGAACTAGAAACCACAAGTGAGAGCTATAAGCGTGCAAAGTGGAATTGCAAAGAAAACTCACACTAAAGAAAGAACTAACTCTCAAAAGCTTGTTGGTGGTAGGTTAGGATTGTGGAATGCCAAAGAACCAACCAAAAGAAAAGGGATAGTCAAAAGTGGGTAAAATCCAACAAAACTCAAGTCAAAGGCGAAGGTCAACAACTCAAAAGGGGTGACGGGAACCTACGACTATATACACACACGTGGAGATTGTTGAGATTGACACGACTATGAAAATGAGCAAACAAAATGTCCTAACAAAGACTAAGCTCGTTGTCGTGCCAATGCAAGGAGAGACTGTGGCTCGTTTGCAAAGAAGAAAGTGAGCAACGGATTTGTGCACTTGCCTTGGGCGCTCTTATTTCTCTCTTGCTTACAAGCTTTGAGACTCTCTTTGGCAATGGGAGACTATTTTTCTTTTGCTTTTTCTTTGTTTTTTTTGCTCTCCCTTGATGCTACCTAGTCACACTTGATATTGCTCTTGCACTCTCACTATCCAAGGACAAATGCACAATGCTCAAGCAAACACAAGATGAGCCACTCTCATGGGATAGGTACACACAAAGGAAGATAGGGGTTAACAAGGTGACGCAAGTTATACCTTCGTTGGTGATGATGAACTTGGCGTCGGTGGTGCGGGATGATGTTCATGGGTCATGGTGTCGATGAGCGCGGAAGTTGTTGATGCGGAAGCTTGCTGTTAGTTGACGATACGCACACGGGCACAAACAAACAAGTGGAAATTACCCAATGCAAGATTAGAGGCAAAATTATCAAAATCAGGCGTTATAGCCGGACACTCTGGTCTGTATGGGCCGGACACTCCAGTTAGGCCGGGCACTCCGGTCGGGTTCCGCCGGACACTCCGGTCGGGTCGGACACTCCGGATGGATCTGCGGACACTCTAGCGCGGGTTTCCTGCTCGTGTTCTTGAGCGGAAATCCTCGCCTTCGGGCCTCAAATCCGTGAAAAATTGGCCAAATCGGGTTGGGAAAACACAGGATAAAGCTGGACCAACCCCTAAGACAAGGTTTGGTCGGATCAAAACCACAAATAACACTCCAAATCAATAGATCGATCCAAAGGCAAATATGGGGCTCTTTTGGGGGGAGGGATTTCGAATTTTTGGTGGATAGAAGAAAAATTTGTGGGGGAAATCGTGAGCAACGAAGCTCTTGATACCAATATGTTGAGGGCAAACCTCTAGGGTGGCCCGATCTTTCACGAATCCCACTCAAATCGAGGGTGGAGTGCGGAGAAAGTAGGGAAGGATGAACACGATGAATACACGCACGAAGAACGCGATGAACACACACACGTAAAACCACGATAAACACCAATAGCTCACGCCGGCGGTGACCGGTCCGGCGCAATCCCTAGGATCGGCGTCGGGCGGAGGACTCTCTCTCGAACCGGCACGGCGAGATGGGAGACTCGGTGAGATCTTGACGTCTTGGCAAAGGGACACCGATGCCAAGGCCTTGTACAACGCGGAGGAACGATGCAAACTCCAACGAGGTTTGGGGATATTGGTGCTCCTTGGTCAAGGAGCATGAAGCAAGAACTAGATAGATCCACAAAGGGGTTTCCACTAATTCCAATATCATGCATGGGGTTTACAATGGAGGTGGAGGACTATATATAGGCCAACCACAAGTTCAGGGGTAAATCAGGCATTAAAGTAGAGTTCTGGGCAAAGTAGAGGGATACATGGGCCACAAGGCCTAGCTAGGCTCGCAGGCCCATCTTCAGGCCGGACAGTCAGGGTTGGAACGACCGGACAGTCCGGGGTCGCCGGACACTCCGGGTAGTGTCCGGGGAGTGTCCGAACTGGCCTTTTGAATGTCCACGCCAGGTTGGGGCTGGGGCAGGCTGGACACTCCGGCCGAGTCGCGCCGGACACTCCGGCCGGGTCGCACAGTCCGGTTGGTTCTCGGTGGACACTCCAGCTCAGTCAGCTTTAGCACAGGTGCAGCTTCAGGGCTCGTGGGTCGACGCGCCGGGGGTTCGTACCTGATGATGCACAGAGTAGTGGTATGAAGTAGCAAGCAATCCAAGTGTATGTCAAAGTCACATGATGAGAGGAGCGAATTCACCTTATCTTGAAGGAGCTTGGCTTGGGCACGGGTCATCGGTCCACTTGGGGGACTCGATGGTGTAGATGTAGGAGCGTCCGTAGGACATGCCGCATCAACTGGACTCCTCTTGAACCAGCTATACCTGAACTAATCATACCTGAATCAACTATTCCTGTACATATTCCAATATCAAAGAAGAGGGGAGTTATTGAATTAAATGATGAAGTGATGAAGGAAGCTAAGAAATGTCTTAAGGAGAAGGGAATTAAAGTTGCAGATGTCAAGAATTTACCTCCTATAGAAGAACTATGTAAGCCTATCCCCTACTCATCCACTATTGAGGTACACTCTCTCCAACACTTTGATGAAGGTGATGTCCCTTACTCTAAACCTCCTAATCAATGCTTAGAAGAATTTGATATCTTTATTGTTAAGCAAGATAATTTTAATAAAAGGGTGCAAAATCATCTAATGGAAAACACTAGAGCTATTATTGAGTTAAAGGATATTATGGAAATAACCTCTAATGATGTTAAAATGATTGTTAAACACTTTCAAATGGTTCAAACTCAAATAGGTCAACTTATTAAAGTGCAAAAATACTTGCTAGTTAATGCGGCCAAAGAAAGACATGCTTATGAAATTAGAACTAGAAGTGGTGCTGCTACCCAGGATCCTCTATATCCTGAGGGGCATCCCAAAAGAATTGAGCAGGATTCTCAACTAGCTGAAAATAGTTGTTCTACTCGTAAGAAAAGAAAAAAGAAACATAAAACTACTGTAGAACCACCTGAACCTGCTATAGATCCTAATAGTATATCTATTTCTGATGCTGAAACTAAAAGTGGTAATGAAGAAAATGATGTTCCTAATGAAGAAAAAGTTGAAGAAGAACCTGAAAAGCACACTAAGAATGCTAAATACACTAAAGAAGATTTTATTGCTAAGAAACACGGTAGTGAAAGAGAGCCTTGGGTCCAAAAACCTATGCCTTTCCCTGATAAGAAACACAAGTCAAAGGAAGATGAACACTATAACAAGTTTTGTGAGTGGATGAAACCTTTATTCTTGCAAATTCCTTTGACTGATGCTATTAAATTGCCTCCTTACTCAAAGTATATGAAGGATATTGTCTCGAATAAAAGGAAGATCCCTAATGAAGAAATTTCTACTTTGCTTGCTAATTATTCCTTTAATGGTAAGGTTCCTAAGAAACTTGGAGACCCAGGGATTCCAACTATCCCTTGCTCTATTAAGAATAGCTATGTTAGAACTGCTTTGTGCGATTTGGGAGCTGGAGTTAGTGTTATGCATTTCTCTCATTATAAGAGACTTCAACTGGAAAAACTAATACCAACTGATATATCTTTGCAAATGGTTGATAAATCTACCACTATTCCTGTTGGTATATGTGAGGATGTACCTATTCGAGTGGCTCATAATTGCTTGATATTAACTGATTTTGTTGTGCTTGAAATGCCCGAAGATGATAATATGTCTATTATTCTTGGGAGACCTTTTCTTAATACTGCAGGAGCTGTTATTAATTGTAATCAAGGAAAGGTGACCTTTAATGTTAATGACAAGGAACATACTGTCTATTTCCCCAAGAAGATTGATAGGACTTATGGTTTGAATTCAATTGAACATGTTGAGGTCATTCAAGTTGGAGAAATATATTGTCCCATACCAAGAGAAAAATATGAAACTATTATGTTTGGGACCATTCCTATCAAAGTTGAGGTAACATAATCATTACTGGAATACAAAGTTTTGTTTCATATAAAATTGTTTTGATAACAAGACATGATCAACCTTGTTAACAACAGGATTTCATTGAACAAAACAATGTTTTCACCATGATTATCTCCTCTTACTTCTATTCTATCCATTTTAGTTTTAGCTTTCGTTTAGTTTTCTTTTTGTTGGTAGTTGCTTGCATGTTAGAGTGTCTTAGAACTTCTGTAGTTCTATCCTTGTTTTGTCATTACATCATTCCAAAAAAAAATCTTTCTGTCAAAAAATCATTCATCTATGTCTGAAAATGCCCAAAAATAAAGTGTCTCGAAAAATTTCAGAAAATTCATATTAAATTTTTACGTAAAAAAAGGGGCAGAGGAGTGCCTGGAAGGTACCAGGGGGACCACCAGGAAGGCACACCACCTGGTGGCGCAACCAGCCCTGGGGCGTGCCAACCTATGGTGTGGGCCACCCCTGGCCCTCCACTCACTCTCTCACTTGCCACTTTCTTCTCTCTCCCGAGTAAACTCCAGTTCATTGCTCAAATTCGCGTTCTTTCTGTGCTTGCCCTTGATTTTTCGATCTCCTTGCTCAACCCATCTTTGCTGCTGAATTTTGGAGCATTTGTTCTCCGGTATGTGACTCCTCCGCCTGTCCAAGTAGATTTGTGTTTAGTGGATTATATCTTGAGTATTTTGCTGTTGTAGGTGACATGTTATGAGAGCTTGTAAGCTTGTTTGATGCTTAGAGATATAGTTTTGATGCATGTTTAGGCCTCTTACAAGTCCATATGAGTAGTGCCCTTCATTATATTCACTTTGCAATCACTTGTTTAAATTTCAAAATACAAGATGAATGAGCATCAACTAAACCAACATGAACTATGGGTGCCTGAGGTTATGAAGGTTCACCAGGAGGAGGAAGTTTTTTCCTTCCATTTATCCATGTTCTGAGTTCATGAGAGTTGTAGGAAGTCTCCAGGATTTCCACACTTTGGTTTCTAATGCAGGATTGGAGCACTTTTTTGGAAGATGAACCTTGTCAATTTGTGAAGCTAACAATGTCTATGGTGCATGACTTTCAATTTAGTTACTCTTTGCCTAACCCCATGGTCCACTACAAAATTTACAATATTGCTGTCGACCTTTCTCTCGATGACTTCTGTGCAACTATTAAGGTACCTTAGTGGGGATCATGTACAAGGATTAAAGAGCGACCTGCACCATTCATGGATCTATACGCAGAAATTTGCCAAGGGAGCAGCTTCTCGAAGGAGAGTGGGAAAATCCGGTAGGATGGTCTCTCACGGAGGAGGCGCTTGCTACGTACTTGGGAGAGCTCTCCCAACAGGAGCGGGATACTAGAAGGGAGGTCATAGATGACTCGCTCTAGCCCTCGAATGAGGAGAGTCTTCATATCAGTAGCCTACTTATGATTGGGGAGCTTCTTCTTCGTCCCACGGGCCTAACTACGATCATTCTTACAATGACCCGCCTGCTTGGAGACCTTACCCGTATCTGGATTGACACCCATTTAGGCCAAAAGCCTAAGCTTGGGGGGAGGTACGCCAACATCACACTCATCTCCTTATCATGTTTCGTCGGTACTTTGTATATTCATGTTTCATTCTCTTTTTAGTTTTGTTCTTTCTTTGCTTTTGCTTTCTAAAACACAAAATGACCAAAAATATTTCTGTTGTTTCTCTTTGGTTTCCTTCTTCCTTTTTGCCTTGGTTTGCTTGCTTTGTTTGAGCTATTCGAAAAACCCAAAAATATTTTGCTTTGCTTGTTTTTCCCTTTTTGGTTCTGGTTTAAAAAACGAAAACACCAAAAATATTTGTTGTTCTTGTTTGGTTTTGTGAGTTTGTTGCAGGGTTCAGCAGTCCTCAGTGGATATTGGTTTCATGTTATTATTCAAGCCACACAAGTGAAGGGCAATAATGAGGATTAATGACAACTTGAGGTGTGGTAAGAGGCTGGTAATGAACTCTATTTGTTTTCATTTTTGTACATATACTCATCATTGTGGGCGTGCTTAGTCTGTTCATGTAGGGCGTATGTTATTCATGGATGCTTAGTAGTTCTTGCTTTCATATGATTAGTTCCAGCTTGCTAATAGTTTGTAGCATGTCATATGAATGTTTGCTTGCATTACTCTATTCATAACTTGGTATGACACCGTGGTATCCTCCTCTGAATGTTTCATTTGAATTGACTTGGCACATGCTCACGCATGCATATGACTGAAATAATCAGTTGAGCCTCGATGAATTATTTTGCCTTGAGGATCTAAATCACTTTCATGCCATGATTAATCCTGTTTTGTTGCAAGCATGATTATGAAAAGTTATTGCTCTCTCGTTTGTCGCTCCCTCTCTAATTGCTAGCCTTCACTTACACTGAGTATGCTCTACTCGTGTTTCCAATTTCCTAAAACCAAAGATTGCCAAAAATGTCCACCATACCTACCTATTAGCATCATTTGTTGTTCCGTGCATATTCAATATGCCTTGTTTTCTTCTGAATAAAATGTTTGCTTGTTATGAGAAAGTTAGTTAGTAAAGCTCTCACGAACTTGATGGCACACTTTATTTTCTTACACTTAATAAACCCGAACCATTGCGTCCTTCTTTGTTGCGTATATGCTTGCGCTTTATAAGTTGAAGTTAGCAGAACCATGTATCATGGAGAACACTTTTAACATTGCACTGGTACTTAGTACCTCGTTGATATCATGTTCTTTTGCCTATGGATCCCGGCAGTATGAAATAAAAGTGGAACGTGTAAGATCATTAAGTTTGTATGTGTGTTAGAGAAACGCCTTGGCCGCTAGCCATGCCTAATCATGGTGGAAACTTGCAGCATAACCGTAATGAGCATTATCTGAAGCATCCTCAATAAAAAATCTATGCACATAGTAAATAAAAAGATCGCTGAGATGCTCATTGTCTGCTTGCCTTGTCATTTTGATTATGGGATAGCTCCTGTATTATGTGCAAGGGGTACCCCGTTGGCGGTTCTCTATGATACGTATATACTTACAATGACAAGAGCTTACTCGTGACTGAAGTTGAGTAGCATGAGGATCGGTCTTCGTAAGTAAGGGGCATGAGACTTCGATTTATAACTTGTCAATCATATCCTCTTAGTTGTGTAACTTTAACCTTAACCACTTAAAGATGCTTATGATAAGGTCAATGAGAGCTCAAAGCTAACGAGTACCATACTTTTAGCATTTGGAAGCCTTTCAAACTTTTCAAAACCTTTTTCGTTTTCCTTGTTGAGTCTCCACATATTCTATGAGCACCTTCTTGAGAGCATAGTTGTCATTCTTAGTGACGAGGGTTTAACTCATCAATGCCCATTGTTATGGACTTGGATTTTAGAGAAGGAGGGAGCGCTGAAGACATCTATCGGCTAGCAAACAAGCACACAGGGGACTCGAAGATTTACCCAGGTTCAGGCCTCGTAGAGGTTCCTACTCTTGTCTGCTCGTGGAATTATCAAAGGAATTGAGGATTACAATGGTGCGCAGATGCACTCTGGCGAGGGTTGTGGAAACTAGGGTTGCACGTGTCCTCCTCGCCGTCCCCTCCTAGCCTTTATATAGATAGGCTAGGTCTCGGGTAGCAGGTCGAGTCGGTTACAGGTTAGGGTTTTCCCCTTTGAACTTTCTATCTTTAGCTTCTTCTTGTTCTTCAAGTAATTGAGAGTCTGTAGGTTACTCGAGTTCTTCATTTGGGCCTTGGCGACACCATGGGCCTCTATGTATTCAGGCCGTATATACCAAGCTCGAGTACCTGCAGGGTATGCCCATGTCACTTAGTGTAATGTGCTTGCCTCAAAACTTGATTATTTGTGTTATGACTTTGATGGTTGTGTCTTTGATATCTTTAGTTCTAGTCTTCACCTGAACTTCAGAGGTGCCTTGGCATTCATAATCAAAGGCAAGCGAGATACCACTCTATCATACCTTGTTATAAGCATTGTAATGTTGCTTATATTTATGTTTCATGCTACTTATTATTTTTAAGTTGGAATCTCTTCATAGCTTGCAATGCCTATTAAGTAAACTTAGTTGCATACTCTTTATTATGAATTGTCTAAGTAGTTGATCACATGCTGAGAGTATATACATCATATAAAGCAAATGTGTTCGTGAAAGTTTCTTTTATCGCACTCAGTTTTCAACTGAATTGCTTGAGGGCAAGCAATAAGCTAAGCTTGGGGGGAGTTGATACGTCCAAAACGTATCTACTTTCCCAAACACTTTTGCTATTGTTTCTCCTCTAAACTTGTATGATTTAGATGCAACTAACGCGGACGGACGCTGTTTTCAGCAGAATTGCCTTGGTGTCTAGTTTTTGTGCAGAAAATCAACTATCAGGAAAACTCTCGGAAAATATGCCAAAAATCCTATTTCACCAGAATATTCCCGGAGCCAGAATACGAGACGGAGGGGGCTGGGCCCAGGCCACACCACCTGGCCGCGCGGGCTAGGCCTGGCCGCGCCAGGGGGTGGTTTGGCCACCCCAGACACCCCCTCGGTCTCCCTCTTCGCCTATAAGTTGCCTTCTGACCTAAAAACTCAGGGGGGTCGACGTTTTTCCAGAAGGAGTTCCGCTCCGCCGCCACCACCAGATTCCATGATTCGGAACCAGAAACTCCGTTCTGGCACCCTGCCGGGACGGGGAATTGGAGGAGATCATTGCCATCATCATTACCATCGCTTCTCCATCAACCATTCATGTTTTCCCCATCTATGAGTGAGTAATCCCCCGCTGTAGGCTATGGGGATGGTAGGAATTAGATGAGATCGTTCATGTAATGGCATCAGATTGTTAGGGCATGGTGCCTAGTATCTTCTATTAGTGCTTTATGACTTTGTTGCGACTTGTTCTGCTTAATGCTTGTCACTAGGGCCCGAGTGCCATGATTTCAGATCTAAACATGTTATTGATTCATTATGAGAGTATTGTTTATGGCCTATACACACGTTGTTGTCTGGAAACAATGGCCCCGAAGTGACAGAAATCGAGATAACCGGAGGGAATGGCTTTGATGTGAGGATCACATGTGTTCACGGAGTGTTAATGCTTCACTCTGGTGCTCTATTAAAAAGAGCACATTAATTGCCAGTAGTTTCCTTGAGGCCCCGCTACAAACGGGCTGGCAGGACAAAAGATGTTGTGTAAGTTCTCATTGCGAGCACGTATGACTATATATGGAACACATGCCTAGGATTATCTAGTACTTGGATGCTTTATCTTATTTATCTGCAATTGCCCTATGTTCTGATTGCTATGTGAATTGTCTTGTCCATGCAACGCCCGTCCATCCATCCCTATGCCTACCGCACTCGAATCCTACTGTTTACTGCTATTGTTACTGCTGTCTTTACTTTACTAGTGTTGCTACTTTACTATTGCTACTACAAAACTGTTGCTACTGATAAACTGCTGTGAGCAAGATTGTTTCCAGGTGCAGCTGAATTGACAACTCAGTTGTTAAGGCTTATAAATATTCTTTGGCTCCCCTCGTGTCGAATCAATAAATTGAGTTTCACTTCCCTCGAAAATACTGCGATACACCCCCTATACTTGTGGGTCATCATTGCATCACATGATCTCTGGATGTGGCACTTTTTTTTCCTGCATGGCTGGATCAAGCAATGACATCAATGTGCTGCAGAGGTCTCCGGTGTTTGCTAGGCTGGCGGAAGGCAATGCCCCACAATTTTCCTATGAGATCAATGGCAATGCATATGATATGTGGTTCTATCTAGCTGACGGTATCTATCCATCCCGGGCCACCTCCGTGAAGACAATCCGCAACCCTGGAGATCAGAAATGCAAGAGATTTGCGAAAGAGCAAGAGGCCGCTAGGAAGGATGTGGAGCGAGCATTTGGTGTGCTTCAGTCAAGGTGGGTCATTATTCGATACCCTGCTAGAACCTGGAGCATAGAGAGGATGTGAGATGTGGTGACTGCGTGTGTGATCATGCACAACATGATCGTCGAGGACGAGCGTGACGACGGCATCTTGGAGCAAGGCTGGGATATTGAGGTCAGTTGGTTGCGTCACATGCACACCCATGACCGGCTTCAACTAGATTTGGTTGAGCATATATGCGCTTTAACGGTTAATCCTTTATTTGTTTTCTGTAATTTGGCTGACGGTTGGTTAACTTTTATTAAATCATGTGAGTGTGAACTATTCGTATGTAATCACTATTTTAATTAAATTATCTAATGTAGTTTATTTCCTTTTCAAACTATACATTTATCAATGTACTTTGTGTTTAAATAAAAAAATCTAGCCAGCAACATCGCTGGCTAGACACGGACAAATAGGTCGCGTTCGCTGGACACGGCTCGCCGGACAGGCCGGACCGCGATCTTAAAACGACCGCAGGCCGATCTAAACCGACAGATTCAGCCAACCTTTTGGATCGGCAGGTGGAGATGCCCTTGTCTCTACTCAAATGAACCGGCAGCATCACTGTTTGCCGGTTAGGATGCTTGCTTGCCTCAAACATTTGTGATATTCTAGCTGATTCCATTTCTAGGAAGCTGCTAGTTTAGGAGAGGAGTACATTTTTAGGTAGTACATCTTCATTGGCCACACACAGATTTTGTTTGTTTCTCTTAATTAATAAACGATTCGTACTCGAGCACTAGTACTGGCGTCTTCCAAGCGCGTTGGCGTTGTCCAGTCCATGCATGCTCCCCTAGCTATGGCGTTGTCCAGTCCCCTCGACCTAGCCCTGAACGTGCGTTGGGTTGGGAACCGTCGTTCTGCTGCGTCCGCCAGTGGCAGGGCTAGCGGCGCACGCCACGCCCCGTTTTTACTCCTCCCCTTGACCAATGACCACTGTCAAATCAATCGACGAGGCGGCGAGACGAATATTAATTCATCCACACCACGGCTGCCCTGTGCCCGCCTCCCACGCCCTTTCTTCTTCTAGTACTACTACACTAGTCTTCTTCCACCTCGCAGCTAGTTCAGAGAAGTCGAGGAGGATGCAGAAAGGCGGTTCCGAGGAGAGGAACAGGGGCTCGCGGCCAGTGATGGACAAGGGCGGCAGGGACCAGAGCGCCAAGAAGCCGAGGGTGGAGCCGCCTCCTAGCGTCCCCGTGAAGCAGGAGATCGTCGTGCACCATGGCGCGGGCACGATCGTCGCGGTGGAACGCGTCCCGAGGACGGAGCTCGGCCTGAAGATGGACGTCGCGGTCCTCCACTGCCCCATCTGCCTCCACCCTCTGAGGCCTCCCGTCTTCCAGGTTCCTTTTTCTTTCTTTCTTTTTTTTTTTTTTTTTTGCTCCGACGCCCTTTGTTACTGCGCGGGCTTGAATTTCTTTCTTTCGTGCGCGCAGTGTAAGGGCGGGCACTTGGCCTGCCCCGGCTACCGCACCGGTGGATGCGGCAAGTGCGGGAACGGCCGCCTTCGACGTCGCAAACACAGCCATGGACGACGTCGTCTTGGTGGCCAGGATGGAGTGCTTCCACAACGGGTGCGGCAGCTACGTCGCCTACTTCGAGGTCAGCGACCACCGGGACGTGTGCCCGCACGCGCCGTGTTCGTGCACGGAGCCCGGCTGCGCCTTCGCGGGCCCGCCGCCCGAGCTTGCCACGCACCTCATCGCCGCCCACGCCATGCCCGTGCACAGGATCCCGTACGGCAAGGTCGAGCAGATCCAGGTGTCGGTGCCGGAGCCGACGCGCGTTCTGCTTGTCGGCGGCGACGGGGAGGAAGCAGCCGACGCGTTCCTCCTCACCCTGGCCGCGTTTGGTCCGGCCACCACTAGTGCACCCCCCCTCCCCCCCCCCGCGCTAACACCGGTTTGGAGGGCCCTCTAACAGCGGTTGTAGAACCGCTGTTGAGGGTTCGGTGTTAGAGGGGCCCCCCCTTAACACCGGTTCTTATACGAACCGGTGTTAAAGGGTGGCGCACGTGGGGCTGCCGCAGGGCTCAGCCCCCCCCTCTTTAACACCGGTTCAAAGGTTCCGTGCCGCGGCAGGAAAAAGAGATAAATCTCTGCCGCGGCAGGAAAACGGCATAAATCTCTGCCCCTGCCCCGTTCTGGGCGTATTTCTGTGGCGCGGCGGGGACGGGGAGGGGGGGAGGGGGAATCGATCGGGAGCGGTATACACATACATCGTCATCGGTACATACGAGTACATGAATAATTAGGCAACTATTATTATACACAACATCGTCATTGTGTGGTATTCTCCGTAAACGTTGAAGCATCAAGTACAAGACAAACACGTTCAAGCATATATACAACATTTATTTTGGTGGATATATCTAAAGAGTTCTCCGCCAGGCGTGACGACCTCATCAAGTATGAACCCCGCCAATTCCTCTTGAATGGCTCGTATGCGGTCAAATGGTAGGAGTTGGTCCCGCATCCGTTCGATCTGAATATATATGAAGAATGGGGTCAATATATATATAAGAATAAAACTCAACACAATTGATGGTAATAAAATAATGTTGTGTACTTTGTTTACTTACTCTAAGTTGTTCTAGTTCGGCTTGGCCCGTCGTACATATCGTGTTGCGAATGAACTCGCAAACATAGTACCCACATAAGTTATTGCCGTGTCCCTGATGCGCACACTTTAGGAGAATAGAGAGTTCAATCAAAATAATAATCAATAAAACATGATATAATGGAATTGGAAGTAGAATCAAAGAGATACGCAGACCTAGCTAGCTAGTATTACTTACATTTTGGTCTACAAATTTTAGTTCTTCTGACCATTCACCCACGGCTCTGTCCGTGAACCTTTTTCAAACCCTGTCCGGCAAAGAAAATGGATAAAGGAGTAATTAATTACTTGTTGTCACAAAAGTTGCCGATCTAGTGCGATAATATGATTGAAATTACCTCTGGAGCATCTCTCTAAAGTCTGTCCATAGCTCTTTTTCTTTTCGTAATGAGTCCATGACAAGGACTTTTCCTGAGTCAGGTTGAATGACTAGCAGAATAAAGTGGAACCTACGCACGCATAACTCATCATCAGTTACACTTAACATCGAGTAAGCTGAAACAGAATGTGTACAAGAGAGGGTATCAGTACTCACGAGAAGTTGTAAGGCAATATTATTTCCCTTTTGGTTTGTTGTCTCAGTAAAGACCTTAGCAATAACTCTTCTGTTTGCCCGGGTTTGATTCTTACCACTTCTTCATGAACTCTATTTGGGTCAACGAACCCAATGTCAAAAGGTCCTCCTTTCATGCATTCCATAACCTTTTTCCTGCATAATAGTATATACATATATGGTGAGCATATATATACATGCAATTAATAAAGTGAATGAGATGAGATAGAAAATACAGAAATAGTACTTACACACAATAAAGGCTGATGGCAGCTTTGTCGAGTTCCTTCTGATTGAATAGAAAATGCAAGTCTTGAATGTTGAAGTCGATCTCGTCGTCTCCGCACAAGAAAATCTCATCTCTTATATGCGCCGTGATCCATTCTTCCTTTCTCGTTTTGCAGAAATCAAGGTACCACTTGTGCAATCTTCGCATCTTTGTTGGTAGATTTTTGAGCTCCTCTTTCTTGACGAGATTCTTCCCATACTTCCATGGCTGTATGGGATTGGCATCGCATTTGGGCAAGTTGTATCCCATGATATTCAAGTATGCAATGTAAGTCATCCCCATCTCATTGGCCTTTCTTTGTAGCTCTGCCTCGTAATCATTTACGGGAGGAGCGTCCCGTGTGTCGAACACTTGGAGCGGGGCACATGATTGGTTTTCCTGCTCTCCGAGCATGGGAACTGTTTTCTAGGGTGCCGCACGACTGCTACTTTCAGTCTCCCTACGGCGCCTTGCATCCGCCTTCAAAATCTGGCGCTCGTAGTCCGGCACAAGTGGGGTTTCAGGTTTCAAAAGATTTTTGTAAAACTTCTCCACCACCGCCGGATCTATTTTCTCCTTTGGCTCGGCCCGTCTAGGTGCAAAGAATTTCTTGACCTCTTCTTCCGAGATCCTATTGGTCTCCTCATCGCTGCGATTCCACGGTAAAACCGGCAATGGCTTGGCGGAAGGCTGCGGGACGTAGTTTTTTGAACTCTTTGGCGTACGGTTTCCTGCGGATTTCTTTGTGGCAGTGCTAGTGATGCTCTTCGTGGCAGTGCTCTTCCGCTTACGCTGAGGAGATGGCTGAAGTGCCGGAGATGGCTGACGGGCAGGAGATGGCTGGCGCCCCGGAGATGGCTGCCGCGCCGGAGATGGCTGAAGCACCGGAGATGGCTGCCGCGCAGGAGATGGCTGAAGCGGCTCAGACTGCTGACGCTGCGGAGACGGCGGGGGTGCCAGTGGCCTCCAATTTGGAAGCACGATGTGTTCCTTCTTCCAAAGAATGGTTGTTTTCACTGCAAATTTGAGTTGAGTTTCCCCTTCACCTGTAGCATGGTCAAGCTGTGCTTCCTCATATTCCTTCACAACCTCATCCACCCCGACAATAGCATAGCCATCTGGAATCGGTCGGCAGTGGTAAGTTCCACTAGCTACAGGAGGTAAGGCATAGCCGACAACCACCTTAATAGATAAGCCCATTAATCTCACATGCAGCTCAGCGTGTTCGCTCTCCATGATCTCATCCACGGGGTATCGAGGACCCGCCATTTCAAGCGTGGGCTGCACGTTCTCCGTGGAAGCCACGCTGCTTTTCCACGCAGAGTCTGGGCCGCCGGCAGATTCCAATGCAGGCTCTTCGTGCCGCTGAGATGAGCCGGTAGCTTGATGGCTCTGTTGTGCATTCACTTGCGCATGCAGCGCCACAAGTGCATGTTCTATCTGTGTCACCCGCTCTGTACGCTCTTTTTCTTTTCTGCCGCGCCATCTGTAAGAGTCGCTCCACTCGGCAAACCCATCCTTCCACGTCATACCCCTGTGCCTCGTGCATGTCTAGGGTGTTCTTTTTTACCGATGGCGCGTGTGAGCTGGTCATTCTCTCTGTCGGGATGGAAGGTCCTGGCCGCTGTTTCCTCGTATGCCGTGATGAGTTCAGTGACGGGTTTGGCAAGGAGGGTTGGGAAGATACACAATCCTGTTTCTGGGTCCAACCTTGCCCCGATTCCGTAGAACCAAGTCTTTGCACGTAGGTCCCACCCATGTGTCTGGGGTGTGATCCCTCTGTCGCGCAGGGCCTTCTCAGCTTCCTCCCACTTAGGCCTCTGAGATATGTAGCCACCTGACCCTGTCCTCTGGTGATATTCCTTCTTCTGGACATTTAGCGTATTGGTTTCTGACCTCTTTGTAGCTATAGCACCTTTCTTGTATGCCACAAATTCGCGCCAGTGAGGTCTTATCTTCGCATAATATGCGTCTTCGAAATCTGGAGTCTCGCGAGCTTTGACAAATTTGTTCAATTTTGTCTTCCAGTTGCGGAAAGCGTCAGCCATCTTCTTTAGAGTCCACTCTTTGACCTTTTCCGTTATAACCGGTTTGTTTTCATCGTCCTCTGGCGGAAGGGTGAAATTTACCAATAGCGAATTCCAAAGCGTTTCTTTGGATCTTTCATCGACAAAGGTACCGTTGCCCTTCTTTGGCTTATTCCAATATTCAATTATGATTGGGATTTGGCCCCTAACAAGAACTCCAGCCTGACGTACAAATTTTTCTGCGGCCTTCTTGGGCTCCATCGGCCTGCCATCAACACGGACTGCTTCGATCGTGAACTTTGCACGATCTTTCAACCGATGGCTCGCGCCTCGCTTGCTCTTTTTCGTAGAAGAAGATGGTTGCTGGCTGGTCGATCCAGAGGGCTAAAAGAAGAAAGAAGCGTTAATTAATACATGTAGAAGAAGATTGTTGGTGGAAGTCAGCAGAGGCTTAATCAATGCATATACCTCGCCGGACTTTGTAATCACTAAATTGCGTTCACTGGAGTCTTCATCTTCTCCATGACTACTTGAGCTGTCATCATCTCCCTCCAAGTTCAGATATTGTGAGGTGTCCTCATCGATAATGTTCTCCATTATTTCTTCTTCTTCAAGGTTTCTACTAAGTGGATCCATAGTTTCTAAAACAATAATATTATCTAGAGTAAGAGAGTAAACATTCAAGTGGACTTGGATTCATACACAAATATACATATTATTCATACAAAAATACACAAATAAATGTGGGGGGCCGCGAGCACCACCACCCAAACCCTATCTCTAGGGAGGGCCGCGAGCACCACCACCCTAACCCTAAATGCGGGGGCCCACGAGGACCACCACCCTAACCCTAAGTCCGGGGGCCTGCGAGCACCACCACCCTAACCATAAGTCCGGTCCCCCGCGAGCACCACCACCCTAACCCTATCTCTAGGGGGGCCGCGAGCACCCCCACCCTAACCCTAAATGCGGGGGCCCACGAGGACCACCACCCTAACCCTAAGTCCGGGGGCCTGCGAGCACCACCACCCTAACCATAAGTCTGGTCCCCCGCGAGCACCACCACCCTAACCCTAAGTTTGGTTGCCCGCAAACACCATCACCCTAACCCTAAGTCTGGTCGCCCACGAGCACCACCACCCTAACCCTAAGTCCGGTCGCCCGCCAGCACCACCACCCTAACCCTAAGTCCGATCGCCCGCGAGCACCAACTCCCTAACCCTATCTCCGGGGGGCCCGCGAACACCACCACCCTAACCCTAAGTCCGGTCGCCCGCGATCACCACCACCCTAATCCAAAGTCCGGTCTCCCGCGAGCACCTATATAATACAAATATTTCCTATATAATACAAATATTTCCTACATATACACAAAAATATATTTCCTATATATATACAAATATATATTCCCTATACAATACAAATATTTCCTATATAATACAAATATTTCCTACATATACACAAAAATATATTTCCTATATATATACAAATATATATTCCCTATACAATACAAATATTTCCTATATAATACAAATATTTCGTACATATACACAAATATATATTTCCTATATATATACAAATATATATTCCCTATATAATACAAATATTTCCTACATAATACAAATAGTTCGTACATATACACAAAAATATATTTCCTATATATAGACAAATATTTCCTATATAATACAAATATTTCATACATATACACCAAAATATATTTCTCATATATATACAAATAATTCCTATATGTAATTCAAATATTTCCTACATATACACAAAAATATATTTCCTATATATATACAAAATTTTCCTATACATATACAAATACATAAAAAAATATTTACTATACATATATATACAAATACATAAAAAAATATTTACAGCCACGAACCAGTGGTGGCAGGCAGGGGTGGTGGCGGTGGTGGAGCGGTGGTGCTGGTGCTGCCGGGGCGGTGGCGGCGGAGCTCGTGGCGGTGGCCGGGGCGGTGGCAGAGCCCGTGGCGGGGGTGGTGGCGCGGCCGGGCCGGGGTGGTGCTGGCGCAGCGGGGGGCGTCGACGAGGGCGGCGACGGCGAAGGCTTTTCTCTGCGCGCGCGATCTGGCTGGGGGGAAGAAGGAAGGGGAACGCGCGCGCGTTATAACCCCCCCCTTTAACATCGGTTCGTGGCTAGAACCGGTGTTAAAGGGGGGGGGAATTCGTTTCGCGCCCGCACCCCCCCCTTTAACACCGGTTCCAGCCACGAACCGGTGTTAAAGGGGGGGTGTGCGCACGCGAAACGAAATAAATGCGCCCCCCCTTTAACACCGGTTCGTGGCTGGAACCGGTGTTAAAGGGGGGGCATTTATTTCATGCATTAAAGGGGTGGGGGCATTTATAATTCAAAAAATAGGATATGAATTTTGAAAATTCATATCTTATTCATTTCAAATCAGAAAAATATGAATAATATATCATAATTTTCAGAAAAATAATATCTATCCAGTCATGTAAAAACATTTTATATTTACTTTAGATGAAAATTTTAAAAATGATTAAAACACTTACATATAAATTTTGATTATTCAATTCAAACAAAAATAAATTGTTAAATCCTAGAACTTTGAACACAAGAAATATTAAGCATCTAAAAAGGAATCTAACCCTATTTTATTAGAGAAAATCATATTTTATTTTGTATTAACATTTTTGAATTGATTGGATATTTAAATGCCGCATCTTTTGTATACACTTGAATCTGACAAAGCCTCGCTCAACTTGCATTGGATTTTTGATAAAATAGCATATTGTGAACCTAAAAATGATTTTTGTAAAAAATCATGAGCATCGTATCATGTACCTGTAGTTCATATCTGACCCACTTCCTACCGATTCGGCAAGAATTTGTCTTTTTCACCAGAGATGGACGAAAAGGTTTCAGATCCCCCTGTTGGTACATTGTCCATATAAGGTGGTCTAGTATTTTTGTAAAATGTGGTGGTGGTTTCTTAAATTAGCCATTTGGTGGTTGCTTCACAAAACCGTCCGGTTTTTATGCTCGGAAAATGGAAAATGCCTTTTTGGTGCGATAAAAAGGAAAACTTCCTCTTGCAACATTGTTTTCCATGCCATGATGCACATGTATGCACAATATGGCCATATTATCACAAACTATGCCTTGATTCTAGCCATAACATTGGTCATTTGACCCGAAAGCCAAGAAACCTCGAATGAGATAGGTCATTTTGTGAAGGAGATAGAACTGGAATTAAAATACAGAATGCAACTAATAGTAAGTTACATAAAGCACGACTGAAAATTAAGATACATAAAAGAACTGAAAATTAAGATACATGGCCAGATTAAGTAACAATCGGCCGAACTTGTTTCGGAATGTTGGAGTGATTCAGTCATGCTCCTGTCTACACCTGTAATACTCGCCACTGTAGTCGTCGTACTCGCCGCCGCCGTCATCGCTGTCGTCGTCGGGGTCGCCGTAATTGAACCTTGAAGGCTGAGTACGCGTGGGCTGGACTTGAGGGTAGCGCAGACGGGGGTTAGAGTCGGCGGCAGTGTCATAGGCCATGATGCTCTGGAGAGTCCGACCGCGCCACGATAGCCGACGGCCGGCCTCGTTGAAGTTCGGAGGAGGTGGGCCGTCCTCCTCGTGCCTGGCGAGCGCCCTCTCACGCCGATCCACGAAGAAGGCTTCCCAAGTAGGGAAATAGTCGGGATGCCATCTGGGATTCCTCCGCTGCTCCGGCGTGAGCTCGAAGTAGTAGTGGTTCGTGATGGCCATCCGGCGCGCCACACCTAGAGGGACAGGAGGAACCGGCACGCCTCCGGCGCTCAGCATCTAGCCGACGGGGACACAGTAGCCCGGCGGGCAGGGGTAGTTCGAGGCGCAAAGCGCCTCCGCCTCCCTAGGGGTTAGTGCTACGGTGGAAGCCATGGGAAAGAGTGATGAGGTTGCAGATATGAGTCTAGAGATGTGCAATGACAATGGAGGCCAACCCTACATATATATAGTGAAGAACTGGCGGGAAGAACTGGAGGGAAGAACTGGCGGGAAGAACTGGCGGGAAAAAATGGAGGGAAGAAAAATGGCGGGAAAAATGGCGGGAAGAAAAATGGAGGGAAGAAATAGAAGGAAGAAAAATGGCTCATTTAATACATATACTGTTAACAGAAGAAATATGACATTGATTTCCATGTTGAGATACATATGTGTGCCAAAAATGGCTCAATTAATACATATAGTCAATCTTATGATCGCGTCGGCCGTAACCATGGAGTATCAACACCGTTTAACAGGATGGTTGGGTCAGTCTTCACTCTGAAGGGCGGAATTTCATCAAACTTATTATAATCTTCTGACATGTCTGTCTTGCCCTCCACTCCCACGATGTTTCTTTTCCCTGAAAGAACTATGTGACGCTTTGGCTCATCGTGTGATGTATCTGTTTCCTTATTTTTTCTTTTTTTTGGTTTGGTAGACATGTCCTTCACATAGAAAACCTGAGCCACATCATTGGCTAAGACGAATGGTTCGTCTAAGTTCTTGTCTACCTTCATAAGATTGTTGAGATCCACCGTTGTCATTCCGTACTTCTTGTCTACCTCAACCCCCCCTCCTGTTAGCTTGACCCATTTGCATCGAAACAAGGGGACCTTAAAATTAGGTCCATAGTCAAGTTCCCATATCTCCTCTATGAACCCATAATACGTGGTCTTTTGCACATTGTCTTCTGCTGCATCGAAGCGGACACCACTATTTTGGTTGGTGCTCTTTTTATCTTGGCATATCGTGTAAAATGTATTCCCATTTATCTCGTACCCTTAGAAAGTACATACAGTCGAAGATGGTGTCCTGGCCAACAAGTACAGCTGATCCCCAACAGTGGTGTTATTCGTGAGAAGTCTTTGCAGCCAGCCGCCAAAACTCGCCATGTGTTCACTTATAATCCATTCATCAGACTGCCCCGGGTGTTTGAGGCGTATTAAATTCTTGTGTTCATTGATATACGGGGCAACCAAGATAGATCTTTGTAAAACCGTGTAGTGTGCTTGATTGAGAGAATGCCCGTCCCTACATATCATTGCTTTACATCCTAGGGTGCCTTTTCCACACAGTCTCCCCTCATGTCGTGATTCTGGAACACCAATCGCCTTAAGGTCAGGAATAAAATCAACACAGAACTCAATGACCTCCTCTGTTACATAGCCCTTGGAGATGCTTCCTTCTGGCCTAGCACGGTTATGAACATATTTCTTTAAGACTGCCATGTACCTCTCAAAGGGGAACATATTGTGTAGAAATACAGGACCGAGAATGGCAATCTCTTCTACTAGGTGAACCAGGAGATGCGTCATAATATTGAAGAAGGATGGTGGGAACACCAACTCAAAGCTGACAAGACATTGGGACACATCTGTCTGTAACCCTGGTAGGCTTTCTGGATCGATTACCTTCTGAGATATTGCATTGAGGAATGCACATAGCTTCACAATGGGTACTCGAACATTTTCAGGTAGAATCCCCCTCAATGCAATCGAAAGCAATTGTGTCATAATCATGTGGCAGTCATGAGACTTCAGGTTTTGGAATTTTTTCTCTGCCATATTTATTATTCCCTTTGTATTTGACGAGAAGCCAGACGGGACCTTGATACTGCTCAGGCATTCAAAAAAGATTTTCTTCTCTGCTTTGGTAAGAGCGTAGCTGGCAGGAGTTAAGTGGCATCGTTTACCCTTCTCGTTCTCAGGATGCATAGGCTCTTCAGGGTCTTTCAGACGTTGATGGTCCTGCCGTGCTTCCGGTGTATCTTTTGTCTTCCCATACACTCCTAGGAAGCCTAGCAGGTTCACGCAAACATTCTTCGTCACGTGCATCACGTCGATTGAAGAGCGGACCTCTAAGACTTTCCAATAGGGTAGGTCCCAAAATATAGATTGCTTCTTCCACATGGGCGCGTGTCCGGCATCGTCATTCAGAACAGATAGACTGCCAGGACCTTTTCCAAAGATTACTTCTAGGTCCTTGACCATACCAAATACCTCCTCACCGGTACGGAGGACAGGCTTCCTCCGGGGTTCTTCCAGACGTTTGAAATGCTTGCCTTTCTTTCTTACTGGATGCAGGTTCGGAAGAAATCGACGATACCCTAGGTACACAACCTTCTTACATTTATCCAAATATACACTTTCAGTCTCATCTAAACAGTGTGTGCATGCATTGTATCCCTTGTTTGTCTGCCCTGAAATGTTATTAAGAGCAGGCCAATCATTGATGGTTACGAAAAGCAATGCTCGTAGGTCAAATGGCTCCCCTTTGTGCTCATCCCACATACGTACACCTGGTTTGGCCCACAGCTGTAAAAGTTCTTCAACTAATGGCCTTAGGTACACATCAATGTCGTTGCCGGGTTGCCTCGGGCCTTGGATGAGCACTGACATCATAATGAACTTCCTCTTCATACACAACCAAGGAGGAAGGTTATAGATACATAGAGTCACAGGCCAGGTGCTGTGACTGCAGCTCTGCTCACCAAAAGGATTCATGCCATCTGTACTTAGACCAAACCTTAAGTTTCTTGTTCTGACAGTGAACACACGGACAACACATAAAACCATTGTGACCACGGTTTGCATTAGCCACAACGATGAAATTTTGGAGGCCCGTAATGTACTCGGAAGTGTGGCGGTCACCGTACATCCATTGCCGTTTCATCTGCATTAATATATAGTATATATCAAAAAATAATAAGAAGATGACCATTTATATATATACTACATCAATGACACATGAAAGGATAGTTGCCGACCTCGACCGAGAAGGAAAGAGCAACGAGAAAACTTATTTTGAGCTCTCGGGCATTTCACCGAACACCTCTTGTGCATACAAAAAAACACAAACTAGCACGCTTCACACCCTCTTGCTAGGCTCCAAAATGAGATAGTGAAAAAATGGAAAAGTGGGGTGTGCGCTGCGGTGTCTTATATAGCCCCCCCTTTAACACCGGTTCAAGCCACGACCCGGTGTTAAAGGGGGGGGAGGGGCTGCGCGGGCCACTGGTGCAGGGGCCTTTAACACCGGTTCGTGCCACGAACCACGAACCGGTGTGAAAGGGGGGCTCCTTTTTGCTGCACGGACCACGCTGGTATAGGCCCCCCCCCTTTAACACCGGTTCATAGAAGAACCAGTGTTAAGCCCATTTCCAGGCTCAACCAAAGGCCTCGTTTCCACTAGTGCACCGTCATCACCGCGGTCTGCATCCGGGCGGCGGCATGCCCTTGGCCGCGGTACACTGTCAAGATGTGGGTCAACGGGCCGCCTCCGGCGGAAGCGAACCGCAGGACGGACACCATGCAGACAGAACTCGAGGCGAGGAGCAGCACCACGCCGGGGGCCCTTGTCTGGGAGGATCTCAAGTCGTATTTGGTGGTGCCGCCGCAGTACTTGGTCGGCGACGGGCCATGCAAGGTGCTGTCTATCAACGTTCGTATCGGGAGGGCTACCTCCTGATCGATCTCTTGGTTGGTGTTCCGCTGTTCTTTAGCATTACTAATCGCCTCGTTGAATTGTTCTGTGATGATGGTGTGCTAAACTGCTAATGCTAGGGTAATGAAGGCGCAGTTTGGTTCGGGAGGTGATAATTTTGGTTGCAGTATGCGACATAGTACTGCTAATTTTTTTAAATAATATTTTTTTAAAGTAATTTCAAGAATGTTACGTCAAAATAGGAATTTTTACAGATATAATACACCGTCATTTTTCGAGACAACGACTTTTCGGAGTCGTTTTTCCAGGAAACGACGTGCGCGGGCCGCCTTTTGAGGCGCCGAAAGGGGCGCCGCGGACCCCACCCTGTCGGGCTGCAGGCGGACAAGGGCGCGTCGTTTTATGCACGGACGACGAGAAAGGCGCGTCGTTGTGCGCTCGAACGACGAGCCGTGTCGTTCTACGGCCGGACGACGAGACCCCTTCTTATTCCCTCGCCGCGCCTAGACCAGCCCCGCGCCGGCACCCTCTTCTTCCTCCTTCTTCCTCTCTCTAGTGTTCATCTGGCCAGTTCATCTGCCCACGCGTAGAGCACTGCTTTGGAGCAATCTTTTGCCCTGTTTTCCACCAATATTTGCTGCTGAAACACATTAGACAGTTAGTATAGTCTTGATCTACTAATTGGATAATCTGGTGCGATGATTTGAGGCTTTTTTAGGGGATTTCGTGGTGTTCTTGTGGGGCAATGGCTATGGTGGAGGTTGGTGTTGCAGCTTGAGTGGAGCTGTTCTTGAGTGGTGGTTGTTGATCTGTTGATTGGAGGCAGCTGCACGGTAGGATTTCTCTCGCTTCAAGGGTAAACTCTAATATCTTGCTCACTGTAGTCATCTGTGTAGTTTTATTTCATCCGTGGGTTAGCTGCTAGATTATTCGGCTAGGTTAGCTGCTAGATTATTCGGCTATAGGATTATAATTATATTTGCGGGCTATGCAAGATTATTCGGCTATAGGAATATTAGTTTATTTTTTAGCTAAAATCTGCCACTGTACGGTCATTTGACAAATTGTGGTATTTTTTTAGGGCTGAAGTTATGTCCAGTAATGTAGTGTTTAAGTTCTACTATGGTGACGGTGTCGTGAAAACAAACCAGAATGGAGTTGATTTGATCGATTTCAATTGTATTGATGAAGTGCTCCAGGATCCTGAAACCATCCCCATTATTGAGCTGAAAGATTGGTTATGTGCTCGTTTAGGGCTCCCTCCCACCCATACTGTCGGTGTGCATGTATTATGGACAAAGTCAAGGATTAAACCTGATTTTTATTTGAGACCGATAGAAGAGCAAGCTAAATGGGTCAAATGGGTGAAAGCCTGTCTGCATAGGGTAGTTAACCCCAGTGTCTTAGTGCTTCCTATGGCGAAAGAGCATGTTTATGATCAGGGCCAAAGTAGTCAGACACACCATGCTGGGGGTGGTTATGATCATGAGCAGAGCAGTCAAGCCGAAGACGGAGGTGGTGGTGGCTACTATAATGACCAGAGCAGTCAAGGCCAAGATGGCGGTGGTTATTATGAACCTGGGCAGAGTAGTTATGCACACACCGATGGAGGTAGTTATGAACCTGGTCAGAGTAGTTTTGCACACACTGGACATGAATCAGCTGAAGGTAGTCAAGGGACAGGAGAAGATATTTTCAGTGGTGAGGTCGATGAGGACGAGATACACGACGGTTGGTTGCAAGATCAGATGGAAGCCGAAGATTCAGAAGGGTACAGTGATAGCTCTTATGATTCCGCTGAGTCTGATCAGGAGGACCAACCTATTCCGGCATCATGGAATCAAGACCACATAGCAGCAATGAATGTGAACGATGGGCACGATTCCTCGTGGCACTATCACGCCAACAACATCTCCATTGGTGCATTATATCCTAGCAAGAGGCATCTACAGGAAGCAATCATTGAGTGGGCATTGTCCACGCAGCGGGTTTTCAAAACAAAGGTGTCATCCCAGCAATATTTGACTTTGGTTTGCGAGGTAGCTAGGTGTCCTGCCAGGGTCCATGCCCATGTTCCTCGATATGACACCAACTGGAAGGTTAGCGATGTTGTGCAGCACACATGTCAACTTGACAATGTCCTGCAAGACCATCGTAATCTCACGTTAACCCTCCTGGCTAGACTGTTATACACTGAGATAGTGGAGACCAAAGCCATGGTGGTGAAAGCTATCATCAACAAAGTTCCTGTCAGATTTCGCTACAATATATCTTACGGAAAGGCTTGGAGGACTAAGCAGAGGGCACTGGAGACAAGATTTGGTTCGTTTCGAGATGGATACGACTGTGTTGTTCGGATGCTGCAGACACTGCAGGCTAGGAATCCAGGCACATACCTCGACATCCAACACTTAGCATTGCCTCAAGAACCCAATTTGAGGGTGCTGCATCGATTGTTCTCATTTGCTATATGCATAGAAGCTTTCACTCACTGTCCACCAGTCATTTGTGTAGATGGAACATTTCTCACTGGCAAGTACAGGGGCCACATATTGACTGGTATAGGTCAAGACAGGAACAATCAAGTTGTTCCACTTGCATTTGCTTTCGTGGAGAGCGAGAACACCGAGAGTTGGGTATGGTTTTTCAGGCAGCTGAAGATAGCAGTTGTGAGGGATGTACCAAATGTATGCGTCCTACATGACAGGCATCCAGGTATACTCAGCGCGATAAGGAAGCTGACTCAGCCTGCTCCAGATGAACCAACTCCATGGCTAGACATGCAGAGTCGTTGGTGCATGCGGCATCTAGGGGCTAACTTTTTCTCACAGTTCAGGAACAAGGCCCTTATGAACCTATTCAAGAAGCTTTGCAAGCAGAACCAGGAGTGGAAGTATATCAAGTGTCGGGCCTATCTAGATGAATTCACAAAAAAACATGTTAGGCAGAGGAGAGCAACTAGAGCAGCAGCTGTGGCGGCTCATGCGGCCGCGGTAGCTGCACAGACAGTAGCTGGAGCAGCACCACCCGAGGAAGAACCAATTGCTCTTTGCGATTTGCCGGGATTTGACCAAGCCGATACTAGGAGGAGGCCTGGTAGACGGATTAAGAATTTTCAGGAATGGATAGAGCACGACCTGCGGAGAGGTGGTCTCTGTTGCACGACACTCATGGTGCTAGGTTTGGCGTCATGACTACAAATCTTGCCGAAACTTACAACTTCGTCTTGAGAGGAAGCAGGGCTGTGCCATTAACAGCTATTGTGGAGTGTATTTTCACCGGAACGTTGAAGTACTTCAGAGACAGACTCCAGCTTGCTCAGATGCATATCATGAACAACCCAAACACGAGGTACTGTTCAAAGATAATGGATTACTTGAATGCCAAAATGGAAAAGGCTCGGTCTATGCAAGTCGTCGCCATCGGTAATCAAGAACGAAGATTTGAGGTTTGCCTCCCTTCCAACATGATCGGATCTGGAGAAGAGGTAAAGACACAAGAGGTGAGGATAGGCAATGAGGCTTGGCCGACGTGTGAGTGTACCTGCAACAAACCCAAGCTGCTACATCTGCCTTGCTCTCATGTACTTGCTACGTGTGGGCGGTTAGGTATGGATGCGAGATCGTTTGTGTCTCCTTATTTTCTTAAGGAGTCGGTGATCAATACATGGACTGGCGAGATGATGAGATATAGAGCATGGGGCAATTTTAACAAAGTAAACCCCGGTGAAAGGATTTACATCCCAGATCCGGAACTAATGCGGACAGGCAGAGGAATGCGATAATGTGTTCGGATCCGTAATGATATGGATGAATCTGAAGCCGGGGGCCCTACTAGACAATGTTTTCTATGTAATCGTTTTGGTCATAGAGACACCAATTGCCATATCTTCGGGACTGGAGGAGCGGCTCCTCATGGACGTGGCAGACGTGGCAGGCGAGGAACAAGAGGCAGAGGCAGAAACTAGTTTTGAATTTGTAATTCGTATGGAACCATGTTTTAAATTTGTAATTCGTATGGAACTATGTTGTAAGTTTGTAATTTGTATGGAACTATGTTTTAAATTTGTAATTCGTATGGAACTATGTTTTAAGTTTGTAATTCGTATGGAACTATGTTTTAAATTTGTAATTCGTAAGGAACTATGTTGTAAGTTTGTAATTCGTATGGAACCATGTTTTAAATTTGTAATTCGTACGGAACCATGTTTTAAATTTGTAATTCTTATGGAACCATGTTTTAAATTTGTAATTCGTATGGAACCATATTCTAAATTTGTAATTCATATGGAACCATGTTCTAAATTATGCAGATGGCGGGATCTTTGCTTAATGCTGATATTGATAGAAAGCACCGGTCAACTTTATTGGATGCGGAACCAGGGAGCTTAAAGCACCTTATCACTCGCACTCCCATGTGTAACTGGATGATACACCCTTATTGGCTGCAGAGGTATGAGACATTTATTCCTAATTCGTATGGAACTATGTTATTAATATTTTAGGGCCATAGTAAACAAATTGTAATTCTATCTCGGTATGCAGGTTGAAGTGGGCTGGGCTACTACCATTTGTGCGTCTGGTTGAGGCCACTCATACGCAGGAGATAGAAGGACGACACCATGGATTCCAGACCACGCGCATGGCCTACGACGGGTCGTTGCTCACCTGCTTAGTGGATCGATGGAGGCCCGAGACTCACACTTTCCACTTTCGGTGGGGGGAGATGGCTCCTACACTACAGGATGTCTCGTACTTGCTGGGCCTGCCGTTGGCTAGAGTGCCAATAGGCCCGGTGGATGCACCGGAGAATTGGGCCTAAGAACTGGCCCAACGATTCTATGACATTCGTGAAGGAGTTTCGGAGTTCACGTATGAAAATCATGGGCCCAAATTTGATTGGTTGCAGAACTATCAGGTTTGTTTGTTCCTAAGTATCTTCGTATTTGATCCAACTATTTTCATATCACACGATGCTAAAACTTGTTCTATTAACCAATGCAGATACAGAGGTTCGGGTACCCAGATGTTCTGATGAATGAGCCACAAATTATGCGCAGCCTTGAGGCGTACTTATTGTGGCTACTTGGGAAGGTGATGTTCACCGAGAACCACGTCTCAACCATTAGTGCACGCTACATCCGCTATGCTAGAGAGATCGCGGAGGCGACGTGCCAGAACGACATCACCTAATGGAGTTGGGGGTCTGTTGTCTTAGCAGCAATGTACCGAGGTATGTGCACGGGCTGTACGCTAACCAAAGAAAAATCTGCCTTGCTAGGATGCCCATTGTTGCTGCAGTTGTGGTCATGGGAGAGGTTCCCTATTGGCCGCCCGGAGGTAGCAAAAAATCAGGCGGTTATCGTCCAGGGAGAGCGCCCCGTTGTCTATGAGTCTGATATGCTGTTTGACCACGAGAGAATTGACATGCCTACATTCGGTACACATTGGACACGCCGCAAGGTAATTTAAAAGGTTCTGTTAATTGCATGGTCCATATTGCACTACGAAGGAAACTAACAACTATTTAATCCAACAGTGTCATTTCGCGGGAGAACAAGTAACCCGCTGCTACCCGGCGTTCAGCGAGCAGTTCGACACGTTGAAGGAGGAATCGATGATTTGGGAGCCGTACACCACAGCTGAAGCAAGAGCAAGATATCCCGGCGGGTTATCTATTATGTGTCGTAGAGATGAGGACTACTGGCTCACTAAATTGAAGATCATCTTCGATTGTCAGGTGGAGGAGATGTCTCAACAGAGGGTCATGAGGCAATTCGGTCTTCGCCAGATGGTAGATCCTCCATCTCCGGAGGCGCCCCTTTCATCAGACGTGCATATGTAAGTTAATATATTATGTATCTATAATTTTACACCGATTGTGTACTTACAAAATCTAACTGCAGGTACTCTCGGAAGGGTACTAAAAGAAGTGCAAATCAGTGGCTTCAACGGGTTAATACTTATATCAATGGTTGGCAGAATGCAACACATGACGTGTGGACCGCTCCTGCGTTTGATATGGACCTATTCCGTGCATACTTACAGAGGTACATGAGCATGACACGATTGCGTCCCGTCCACCACGCACATGATGATGAAAGATACCCTAGCCAGTCGACTATGGAGCCCAGACAATCAGCGGTAAATACATTTTTCTTCGTCACTGCACCTGGTAGCCTATATAATGTGTACTTATCCACTATACAAATGCAGGCCGATATGACATGGGAGCTACAGAATGAAGTGAATCAGTGGGGACGTTCGCTCTCGTCCGCTCCTCTTCTACTACCACGCCAAGGAGTTCATTCCTTCGTAAAGCGTGTCCAGGAAAGACTACAGAGTATCTATGCGACCATCACGTGCACGAACGTTTCAGACGTCGTTCAGCACCGAGCAGCATAGCGTCCACCTCGTCACTCCGTGGGGGAGGGCCAGCCGCGTCGCTGCACGCAGGCTCGCCCTCCACGTCACTCGACGCAGGAGCGCACCCCGCGTGCGGACCAGACACTTCTCGGAGGCTCACAGCAGGAGACACCCACTGCACCTACCCGCCACGGGCCTCGTCCACGGATCTCACAGCAGGAGACACCGAGAGCACCACCCCCAGACCAAGCTGGAGGCTCAGCGTGGCACCAGCAGCAGGAGACACCGAGAGCACCACCCCCAGACCAGGCTGGAGGATCGGCGTGGCAGCATCAGCCGCAGTTTGATTTCGACCAGTGGCAGCAGCAGCCGCATCTTACTTTCGACCAGTGGCACCAGCAGTAGCCGCAAGTCCCATTCATGGGCTATCGTCCTGAGGGTATGCATCTTCCTATCTATTTTGGTTACATGTAGTGTATAATCGTTGAGTACTTAATATTTTTACATGGCAGGAGGATATGGAGACCCAAGCATGTCCTCAATGGGTTCGTGGGCGACTAATGAGGAGGATCAGCAGACTCATCAGGATAAGGTTGACCGGTTTGGACTGTATCAGACGCAGCAGACTCAGGAGACGCATCAGACTCCACCACCTATCCCCACACAGGATACACAGACGCATAATGACGCGTCAACTCTACCTCCCCGCAATGTGGTGCCTCCTAGAAGGTACGGATGGACTACACCGACGCCAGGGCAACCTCGTGACCAGTGGCAGTGATATCTATCTATGTATCTGTCTGCGTATCTGTCTATGTATGAGACTTGAATCTTGTATCGGTCTAGTTATCTGTCTATGTATCAGACTTGTATCTTGTATCAGTCTAGTTATCTGTCTATGTATGAGACACATTTTTTATTCGACAAACACTACAGCATAGCTTGCAACACAATTCAACATAACTTGCGGTAAATAAATAAGAGTGCTCTCTATCCCTACGACTATGCCCTTACACTTCAACGATGCCTTCTTCATGGCCTGCTCTTCTTGCCCTTACCCTTCGACGATACCTCGTCTTTACCCTTCTTCTTGGCCTGCCTTTCGTCCCACTCAGCTCTCCACTTAGTCCCAACGGCAGGCGTCATGAATATATCATCTTCATCTTCACTCTCTTCTAGCTTGTCATTGCTCTTCTTGCCCTTACCCTTCGACGATGCCTCGACCGATGATGGCTTGCCCTTACCTTCGACGATGCCTCGTCTTTACCCTTCTTCTTGGCCTGCCTTTCGTCCCACTCAGCTCTCCACTTAGTCCCAACGGCAGGCGTCATGAATATATCATATTCATCTTCACTCTCTTCTAGCTTGTCATTGCTCTTCTTGCCCTTACCCTTCGACGATGCCTCGATCGATGATGGATTTTCCTTACCCTTTGACGATGCCTCATCTTTACCCTTCTTCTTGGCCTGCCTTTCGTCCCACTCTGCTCTCCACTTAGTCCCAACGGCAGGCGTCATGAATATATCATCTCCATCTTCACTCTCTTCTATCCAAATCCAAGGGAACGTGAGGTTCTGCTACCTTGCCCCTTCATTAGAGAATCTTTGCTTGCTCCACCTAGCATTGATCCGAAGTAGATCTTGCCGTATCTCCTCTGGAGTCCTCTTTGGCCACCCTTTCCTACGCAATCCCTCACGCAGCTCAGTGAGGAGACAATCACTACCAATTAGTTTCTCCAATGGGGCTGGATTGTTGTCTATCATAAATTTCCTAGCCAAATGAAATAGGTCGACGGACATGTCTGGCACGAAACTACGATCGTAGGGAAACATACTGGCTAAAAACGGGGTGGCTGCTGCTTAAACAACTGCGCGGGGAGGGGTTTTTATAGGGTAACATTCTGGCGGGAAAAAATCTGCCGGGAAACATTATGGCGGGAAGCATTTTGGCGGGAAAGATTTTGGCGGGAAAAATTGTGGCGGGAAACATTCTGGCGGGAAAAAATCTGGCATGTTGAAATTATAGATACATCACAACACTCTAACTGAAATGAAGATACATCAAGACACTACAACTGAAAGGAAGTTACATCAAGACACTACAACTAAAATTAAGATACATCGGGACACTACAACAGGAATTAAGATACATCGGTACTGAGACATACGTCTACCTTCCCTGAGTCCAGCGCGGGTACTTCCCGGTCTTGTCCCCATGTTCCTCTGTCGCCCGCGCCTCGGTAACTCTTTCTCTTAATCTCTTCCTTTCCGCCTCACGGGCCTCCTTGCGCACCTCTTCCTGGCGCTCGCGGATTCCATTCTCTTCCTCCCTTCTCTTCCTGTTCAGCTCGCGGTTCCGAGCTTGCTCTGCTCGGAATTCTTTCATTTCTC
This sequence comes from Avena eriantha, assembly GCA_910589775.1. Classification (NCBI taxonomy): domain Eukaryota; kingdom Viridiplantae; phylum Streptophyta; class Magnoliopsida; order Poales; family Poaceae; genus Avena; species Avena eriantha. The sequence continues at coordinate 133,436,608 of OU342742.1, forward strand.
TCTCCCGTTCCTTCTTCCCGTTCGCAGCCTTCCTTTCAGCACGTTCCTCATCAAGAAAGATCTCCCTTGCACGTCGGCTCCTGTCCGCAATCTCCTGCACGGCCCAGGCTGGCTGCTCGGTGTCAATCCAATGGTACCACTTGCAAAGTGGAGGAGGAGACTGCAAGCAAATCAATGGAATGAATAAAAGAACACATGATAACATGAATGGTTAATATTAACCATGCTCTGGGAACATACCGGAGGCCTCTCGTACGACGAACTTGCTTGCCGGGGCGGGCTTGCGTCGTAGTTGGGACACATGAAAAACTTCATGCCCATGTAGGTGGAGAAATCGATCGACTCCTTGACCTTCGCGAGATGGCCGCACCAACAATGCTCGTGTGTCACCCCTTGCGGCAACCTGGCATCTTTCGTCTTCGTAGGCCTATACTCGGGGTCCGAACATGGCACACTCATGATGGAAAGAAGAAGGAAATGGGAGAAATAGAGGAACAACCGGATGGAGAGATACCATCTCGGTGCCAGTATTTATAGAGGCAACTAGTAGAAATTGGCGGGAGATAACAGCGGGAACAAGGGGCGGGAGAGAAATGGCGGGAAGAATTGGCGGGAGAAAACGGCGGGAAGAAATGGCGGGAAGAATTGGCGGGAGAAAACAGCGGGAAGAAGTGGCGGGACAGAAACGGCGAGAAAAATGTGGCGGGACAAATACTGGCGGGAAGAGGTGGCGGGAGATAAACGGCGCAAAAAAGTGGCAGGAGAAATACTAGCGGGGAAAATAACGGCGCAAAATAGTGGCGGGATTAGTCTAACGTAGTGTGCATGATCCATGCAAACGTCATCTTTTCAAAAAACGATTTGCGACTGTCGTTTTTTCAAAAAACGACCAGCTGCCAGCCGTTCTTGTCAGCCTGCGGTCGTTTTTTCAACAAACGACACCAGCTGTCGTTTTCTCAAAAACCGACTTAGAGCTGGTCGTTTGTTCAAAAAACGACGGTGTATTATATCCGTAAATTCCTTTTTTAGCGTAATATTCTTGAAATTAATTAAAAATAATGTATTATTTAAAAAAATTTAGCACATAGTACTAGTACTAGTACATCAAGAGTAGATGAGGTACTACTAGTAGTAGTAGTTTCTACTAGTGTAAAGGTGATTTTCTTTGAGCTTCTGCTTATGCATAAGCGTACATGTAGGGAAAAATTGCGTTAGGGCTTCTTTTGGGTTTATGCTGTTTTAGCTTATTTGCTGCGATGAGTTATGAGATATCTGTTGTGCCCCTAAACTTGATCTGGCCACTTAATAAAATGATATTATATAGTACGATGCGGATTTGCTGCCCGTGGTGGCCGTGTGATCACCTGCGCTGGTCACGGCTGTGATGGCTATTTAACGGAGCCGCTTCATCCGTCAATCACGCTGATAAGCATGCGTTATCGTTGGGCACATGCAATGAATGATGATTGCATATGCGCATGGAGCACGGATTGAATGCATGTAGCATCTAATACCTGCCCCCGTGAGAAAACTGCTATAACGGATGAAAGTAACAAACACTTATAGACAATGGCTAATATGCATGCGTATTGTAGTGAGTATGTTATAACGGATGGAAGTTACAAACACTTTTGGACAGTGGCTAATTAATATGCATGCGTCTATGCACAAAAAAAATCTAATCCGCTGTTGTAAGCACTCATCACATGCATGCCTAAAACATGGTTGCTAAGGTATCATGCATGTAATATATCACATGCATGCAGCCGCAGCCATGTGTCTTCGCCCGCAAACTTCAGCTGATGTTGGACATATGTGTTTTGCCTCTCATTGATTCTCTGCTGCCGTGCCCATGTGTGTTCGCCCCCAAACTTCAGCCGATGTTGGGCGTATGTGTTTTGCACGGCTACCCATAATGGATGCATGACATGAACCGTCTGACCATGTACCGTGAAACATGGGTGTGTTTGGTGACTTTTGTGACCCCAAGGCCGCATGGATGTGCTCTCGAAAGAAAACGCTGCCTAACACTGTCTGCTCTTTTTATCTAATCAAACGGTAGTCAACCATGATGATCAGCATGGCGTTGCTAACGGCCTACCGCTGGCCACATTCAATGACCGGTTTCTTCACAGCCTACTCATGGACACGGCTCATGAAATAACGGTAGCTGCATGCAAGCATGCATGTCCAACGATTTTTGCAGATGCCAATGGAGCACAGATTGAATGCATGCATTGTTTAAGAAATCCCACCGTGAGGCATGGATTTGTGTCGCCCACGGTTCCTTGCTCCTTGCTTCATGCATGTGTGGGAAATGGCTTGCATGGCAATACTTATTAGGAAATCCCACCGTGAGTCATGGATGTGTGTTTGTCGGCCTCCTTATTTTATGTATGTATTTTGTCGCCCATGGTTTCTTGCTCCTTGCTTCATGCATGTATGGCCAATGGCTTGTATGTCATAATTATTACTAACTACACTGTGAGGATTACATGTGTGCTTGCCGGCCTTCTTCAACCATAGTGACACGGGTGTATTTTGCGGCCACCAACTATCCATAATGCATGCCCTGCCACCGTCTGGCTCTCGGATGAAAATCGTTAGCTACTTTGTGAATACTTGCCGTTTGCCAGCTACACACCGTGTGTACCCTTAATCTAATCTGACGGTAGATATCATATGCACCGTGGCCATCATGGGCATGCCACCGTGGATTTCATGCCTATGGGGGCTGTATCGCATACGCTGGTCATCGTTCGATCACAGTGTATGTGCTCCCTTTCTCATGGACGCTGGCAACGGCTGCGCGGTATAGCACAGTATAACTAACGTAGTTGAATAGCCTGCTAAGCCAGCCATACACCATTCATAACTATCCTCTCTAAGACTTTATGCTATTGCATGCAATGACGGTGCACCACGCGTGAACATGAACATCATGCAAAAACGATGTTCACATACGGCTATGGTTCATTCAATGGTAAGCTAGTCGTACACCACTCAACAACGTTCCTCTCGTGAACACTAGCAACATGCAAAAACGATCTTCTCACACAGATACGGTGCATGCAATCATTCATAGTTGTAATATAATAACTGCTTCGCGCGCGAACGCAGCAAATCAAAGTCCTTGTATTACACACTGTAGCCTCAAAAAACAAGAAACTATAACGTGACGAAAGCTGGTACAGGCGAGAGGTATGAGGACAACTAAGAACTACTTTCTCACACGATTTTATTTTTGTGGTAGAAGAATTAACAAGATCAACCTGGCTGCTAGGATATAGGTGCCCCAACCCATCCACACCTATCGCTGCGGTGCTAAATCAATAAAACTATGCTTACACACATGTTTGCTGATGGACAACGGCTTGGATACGTTTGCAACAGTGGTGCTACCGTGCAACATGGGTGTGTTTGCCGCCGTTGTGATACCGTAAGATATGTATGGGTTTTGCATGGGTATCCATGATGCATGGATGGCATGCACCGCTGGGCTGTGTACCGTGAAACATGGGTGTGTTTTCCAGCTATTGTCCCTCCATGGCCGCATGCATGTCCTTTTCGGCCATTTATGCTCTCGAAAGAAATCGCGTTAGCTACTTTGTAAAATGTTGCCGTTTTATCTCTCTAACACCGTGTGCTTCCTTTATCAGATCAGACGGTGGTCAGGTTATGCACCGTGGCCACCATGGACAGCCCACTATTTCCCTTATATAGTATGTATACATATGCTCGTTATAAGTAGAAATAGAGCTAGAAATAAAATAAAAGACATGGTGTTATAGTATAATTCATGACATGGTGTTAGTAGTACTAATACATCAAGAGTAGATGAGGTACTAGTAGTACTAGTTTCCACTAGTGTAAGGGTGATTTCTTTTGGGCTTCTGCTATAAGCCTGCTTATAGATTCTAGTGGGGAGGTGGGGAGAAAGAAGCTCGTAGAAACTCTCTAGAGGGCTTATGTTATTTTGGCATATTTGTTGCGATAAGTTGTGAGATGTCTGTTATACCCTGGACTTGATCTGGTCACTTAATAAAACGAGACTATATAGTATACATATGGTAGTTATAAGTAGAAATAGAGCTAGAAATAAAAAAACATGGTGTTGTAGTATAATTCATGACATGCCAAAATAATAGAAAATGTAATACAATTTTGAAATTACAATAAAAATAACATCTCAAGCTATTATTCCTTCAACGATGCGATAATCGCCGGTGGAGGGAGACCAGCGAGAGAGGGGGACAAAAATCCACCGGGGATTGGAGCTGACGGGATCAGGAGGAGAAGTTCCGGGCCAAAACTTGTCGGGGCGGGTAGGATCCGTCCGCCCTCCGCTGGGATCTGGAGGTGGCGACGGTGACATACGGGTAGGGAGTAGAGATACAGGGCAGGAGTGGTGGCGCTCTGGAGTCTGGTCGCGAGCGTCGCGACTCGAGGGGAGGGGAGAGGTAGGTCAGGCCGTTAGGTGTGGATGGGATCGATCGTTTTCCTTTTTTTATTTGTTTTTTCAGCTATTGTGGATGGTGGCAATTTGGTTGTAATAACCGACAAAGAAATATCCAGTTCCGAGGAACGTTTCGCATCCGGAATGGAGAAGCTCGGGAACCGGTAGCGACCAGATTCTCCCCACTGTATTTAAGTTGGCTGTTGGGGAGTTTCTCGGTAGAGAGAATCCAGACACTTCTTTTGTGCTTATGTGGTGGGGTGCCTATAAGCCATGTTAGAAACCCAAAAGAAGTCGCCCTAAGACGTTTTCTATAGAAACTGGTTTTCAGATTGGATGCAAGATCTTTGGGAAACTAGGGCGTGTTTGGTTGCTCGACCCAAGATTTCCCGTTTTTTTCACTTCGCCCGCTGCATGCTGCATGGGGGGAGATTGTGCTTGGGCTAACTTGGGAAAGTTGTTTGGCTTCCTGCATTTTTGTTTCCTACAAATAGGCCCAGTTGTTTGGTTGCCCAGATTCTTGTCTTTTTCCCTGCTGATGCATTTCATAGGTGTTTGGTTTGGTGCTTTGCATCTGATCACATCGGTTATGATCACCCATTTCAAATTTGGTGATCTTACCACCCAACGCACGAAACATGATCACAAGAACAGTCATATGCACACACAACACACTACGAGCTAGATGATCACAATAACAGCCATATGCAGACATAAACATTGCTAGCTACACCATAACAGTCTTAACAATCACACACACGTAGCAATCAGGGGTTCTAAACTACACCCTTGATCAAAAGAACCATCAGCAGGGCATCGCATGCCCCTCAAGCACAAGGGGCTTAACCCCTGATGAAACAAACCATCAACATGGGCATCCCATGCCCTTGAACCACCACCAGGGGTTTTCACCCCTAATCAAAAGAACTATCAGCCTACTTAGTTCACCATCACAAGTTGTTCATCCGCAACTACTACTACTACTTATAAATTTACACAAGTCGCCGCCGGCTAGCCGTGATCTGGGTAGATGTACTGCCTGGCGCTGGAGGAGCCGACCTTGTAGATTCTCATCTTGATGACGAAGGCCTTCATCTTGAACTCCACGACATCGTCACGCTCCAGGTCATACTTGTACACTAGCTTCGGCCAGTTCTTCCTGAAGGCAACCTGGCCAGCGAACCAGTCCACCTGCACCCAGTTGGTGCACCAGCGGCAGGTTGTGGCCTACACGATAGGTGCTCATGCCAAACTGGAACGCAGGTGGCATCACCAGCATGTGGAGGTCAGTCGCGTCCAATTGGATGATGAAGCGACGAGGGACCTCGGCGATTGGGTAGTGGCCAAGCTTTGGCTGCCGGCCCTTCTTGCTTTGCGGCTGTCAAGCCGCCTCCACCCTACCGATGACCACAGGCTTTAGTGCCTAGCGGTTGGTCGGGAGCACGTCTACAAAACCCGGTGGGGGTTGACAGCCCCTCCCGATAGTCTTGCATTCAAACTTAACCACCTTGGCATGAAGCAAAATGATGTCTACGCACTTTTATTCTTGTAGACAGTTGTTGGGCCTCCAAGTGCAGAGGTTTGTAGAACAGCAGCAAGTTTTCCCTTGAGTGGATCACCCAAGATTTATCGAACTCAGGGAGGAAGTGGTCAAAGGTATTCCCTCTCAAGCAACCCTGCAATCAAGATACAAGAAGTCTCTTGTGTCCCCAACACACCCAATACACTTGTCAGGTGTATAGGTGCACTAGTTCGGTGAAGAGATAGTGAAATACAAGTGGTATAGATAATTATAAGTGGTAACGGTGATAGAAAATTGCTTGATGGCGTGGAAAATACTAAAGGCAAACTGAAATAAAGATGGAAGCAAGCAAACATGTAACAGATCTAGTAGCAAACGGTGTATCAATGCTTAGAAACAAGGCCTAGGGATCATACTTTCACTAGTGAACACTCTCATATAAATATATTCCTCTTTATGATACTACACTGAACTACTCTCCGGTTGGACACTCTAATCGATGGTAGGGCTATAACAGCACACCTCAAAGTAAGCCTTCCCCATCTAGAAAACCCCACACTGTCACCTTGAGTACTAGACGAGTCCAACAAAGACCAAAATTTCATAAAGACATCCAACTCCAAATATAACTCATAACAAGTATTTGTAATCTCTAGCCTAAGTGCCACCATGGTGAGCACGCTGTCACTTTCACACACATGGGGAGAGTAGAGATTCAATAAAGCACTTGAGTAGCAGAATAGATCTATAGATTACAACCTCCGGATCTCAATAAGATCATGCATAGCGAGAGAGATGAACACAGCTACCGGTAGAACCCTTAGCCTCGAGAGAGAACTACTCCCTCCTCATCATGGGAATCAGCAATGGTGATGGAGATGGTGGTGGAGATCGATGGAGATGGCTCCAGGGGCACTTCCCCGTCCCGGCAGGGTGCCGGAACAGAGACTTTCTGTCCCCCGAATCTCCCCTACGGTGGCGGCGGCGCTGTGGAACTTTTCATGGCTAGAGGCTTGACGATTTAGGGTTTTCATATCGGGAGGCTTCTTATATGCAAAGAGGCAAGGTCGGTGGAGTGCCAGGGGGCCCACACCACCTGGTGGTGCGGCCAGGGCTAGCCCGTGCCACCATATGGTGTGGCTAGGCCTTGGCCCTCCGCCGTCTCTGCTTCGGGCTCCGTGAGTCTTCCGGTAAAATAGGAACTTAGGTTTTGTCCAGTCCAATTCCGAGAATATTGATTTTCTGACTTTCCTGGAACCAAAAACTGCAGAAAACAGGCAACTGACACTGTGACTCTTGTTAATAGGTTAGTCCAAGAAATCATATGAAAAGTACTCCAAAGTGTGGACAAAACATAAGAAAGTAGATAAAACCAAGCATGGAACATCAAAAATTATAGATACATTTGCAATGTATCAACATCCCCAAGCTTAAATCCTGCTCGTCCTCGAGTAGGTAAGTGATAAAAAGAAAGAATAATTTTTGAGGTGACATGCACCATCAAAGATTTGATCAAAGTATTTGTAAAACATTCAATGCTGGGATCATAGTACTTCAATCATAACATGAAAGATAAAGTTCTAGCAATAAGACAAAGCAACTATGTTGCAACATGAAAAGGTACAAACAAAAGATTCATAAATAACAATGCTTTGCAAGACGTTTGTTTGTTTCACATAAAGAAAACATAGCATAATAGTATTCAACTTCTCCCTCATAGAGTAGCAAATATAAATGCATAGGACACCTTCAAAGTTCATAAGAGTGACTAGATACAATAGTTTAAAACAAGCAATAACAAGTTATGCATCAATCAACTAGTCTTGGGACAATGCACATAGAACTAAGAATGGCCACTATGCTCTCAAAGTAGGTGCATAAAGGTAGAAGGTGGAGACTCAATCTAATGGTGGAAGAAAGGCATTCATAGAAGGAAGTAGGGATTCAAGTTTCATAAAGAGCTTCCAAAAATTATGGTACTTATAGCTTTCAGCTCTCAATGCCCCTATCATAAGCATCTTGAAGGTGATTAAGGTTAAAGTGACACAACTAAGATGATATTCTTGACAAGTTATAAACCGAAATCTCATGCCCCTTACTTACGAAGACCGATCCTCATGCTACTCAACTTCAGTCATGAGTAAGCTCTTGTCATTGTAAGTACATGTGTATCATTAAGAACCGCCAACGGGGTACCCCTTGCACATGATACGGGAGCTTTCCCATAATCAAAATGACAAGGCAAGCAGACAATGAGCATCTCAGTGATCTTTTTATTTGCTATTTGCATAGGTTTTTATTGAGGATGCTTCATAGAGTGCTCATTATGGTGATGCTGCATGTTTCCACCATGATTAAGCATGGCTTAGGCTAGCGGCCCAGGCGTTTCTCTAACACACATACAAACTCCATGATCTTACAAGTTCCACTTTTATTTCACACCGCCGAGATCCGTAAGCAAAAGAACATGATATCAACGGGGTACAAAGTACAAGTGCAATGTTGAAAGCGTTCCCCATGATACATGGTTCTGCTAATTTCAACTTATATAGCGCAAGCATATACGCAACAAAGAAGGACCCAATGGTTCAAGTTTATTAAGGGCAATAAAAGTAAAGTGTGCCATCAAGTTCGTGAGAGTTTTAATCACTAGTTTTCTCATAACAAGTTTTATTTGGAAGGTAAACAAAAGCATGAATATACTTGGAATATCATAAGCTAGTAGGTAGGTATGGTGGAATCTTTGGAATAACTTGGTTTAGGGAGTTGGATGCATGAGTGGAACTCATACTTGGTTGTGGAGGCTAGCAAAAGACTGGGAGCGACAAACTAAGAGAGCAATAATGGCCATAATCATGGAGAGCGAGAAAACATGATTGATCAAAGCATAAAGTGATACTACAAGTTGAAAACTAAAGGATCATAAAGGCTATGGTGACTTGAGATAGTCATAACATGGTGTGAGCATGCGCCAAGTCAACCCAAATAAAGCATCAAAGGAGAATACAACTATACTATGCTTTAATATGCTAAAACAACGCATGATTCATCCAAGGCACATTAAGCAATCTCAATTGTTTATAACAAGTCATGCTACAACAAATAATACTAAGCATAAAGCCAAAACAATATCAAGCATGGCATGACAGAGCATAGGCCACAGTCAAAAACAAGCTCTTTTTACCACATAAGTATGAACTTTCCTACTCTTTTCCAAACCAAACCAAACTATTTGAAAACCAATGTATGAAAGAGGGGGTCCAACCAATTTATTCAGGAAACTAAGCAAACCAAGCAAATGAAAAACCAAAACAAAAAGAAAAAGAAGATGCTCCAAGAACTACACAACTGTGCATGAAACAATAAAAATGAAGCGTTTGGAAGAAACCTGGGATTTTTATTGATGAAGAAGGGGATGCCTTGGGCATCCCAAAGATTTGACGCTTGTACTTCTTGGATATTTCTTGAGGTGACACGCGTGGCATCCCCAAGCTTGAACTTTAGTCCGTCCTTCATCTCATTACTCATTCCTTCCATACACCTGAAATTTTTCCTTCATACAAAACTTCACACAATCTTTATTAGCAACATTAGTGCACTCAACATAATAGGTCTTAAGGTTCAGTTATAACACCAATAAACTTCCATTAAAACACTAGCTACTGTAGCAGTTCCCTCAAAAATCTCAATTTCCCAAAAGAACTCAAAAAAGGAACCAACAAGAAGCAAATGCAGAAAATGGCAGAAATCTGTCAAAACGGACCAGCAGGTAAACACAATTTTTTTCGAAGACCTTCTGTTGCTCAAATCAAAAAGTGTTGAACTAACGAAAGTTAGATAACAACCTAGGGCAGAAGCACGAAAATTCACGCCTCAAAAGTACATACAGAGATTTTACACGAATATTTACGGTGAAGTACAGAAATTTGTTTAGGGACAACAACTTTCCCAAGCATTACTTCTCTCTCATTAGAGGTTACTCTTGGCACAAAGAAGCAAATAAAAAGGATAAAGAGCGGTTATTACAGAAGTAATAACTTCCAAGACTCATCTAAAACTTTTGGGTTATCTTCCAATAAGTACTTTTCTTTAACGCCTTTGAGTTAGGCATGATAGTTTGAGAAGATGCTCACATAAGAAATATGAATTGAAGTAAAAGAGAGCATCAAGAAGCAAGTTCAAAGAACATTTAAGTCTAACCCACTTTCTATGCATAGGAATCTTGTAAAGAAATAAGTCATGAAAGCACAAAGCAACAAGCATAGGAAAGCAAAACAAGTGCAACTTCAAAATTTTCAACATAAAGAGGGGAAACTTAATATTATTGAGATGCATAGAACCATGTTTCCCTCTCTCATAATAACTTTCAGTAGCAACATGAATAAAATTAACAATATAACTATCACATAAAGCATTCTTATCATGAGCCACATGCATAAAACAATTATTACTCTCCCTATAAGAATAGTCATTCTTATTAATTGTAGTGGGAGTAAATTCAACCACATAACTACCATTATTATTCTCATCACCATAATCATCAAATATAGGAGGCATCTCGTAGTCATAATTAATTGCCTCCTCAATAGTAGGTGGACTGAAAATATCATATTCATCATTATAATCATCATATATTGGAGGCATAGTATCATCAAAGTAAATTTTCTCCTCCATGTTTGGGGGAGTAAAAATATCATGCTCATCAAAACCAACTTCCCCAAGCTTAGACTTTTCCATAGCATTAGCAATAATGGTGTTCAAAGAATTCATACTAATAACATTGCTATTAGCATGCAAATAAAGTTCCATGGGTTTTTTTATTTTCTCTTCAAACACTTCATGTCCTAACTCAAGATAAATACTATAAAGCTCTATAATTTTGTTGTTGTTTTCCATTAAGCCTAACAAGTGAAAACAAGAAACAAAAAGACAAAATTGCAGAATCTAAAGGAAATAACTTCGAGCACTCACACCGAAGGATATGAGTACCTTTTACATTACCTCCCCGGCAACGGCACTAGAAAATTGCTTGATGTTTACGCACTTCTATTCTTGTAGACAGTTGTTGGGCCTCCAAGGGTAGAGGTTTGTAGAACAACAGCAAGTTTTCCCTTAAGTGGATCACCCAAGGTTTATCGAACTCAGGGAGGAAGTGGTCAAAGGTATTCCCTCTCAAGCAACCCTGCAATCAAGATACAAGAAGTCTCTTGTGTCCCCAACACACCCAATACACTTGTCAGGTGTATAGGTGCACTAGTTCGGCGAAGAGATAGTGAAATACAAGTGCTATAGATAATTATAAGTGGTAACGGTGATAGAAAATTGCTTGATGGCGTGGAAAAGACTAAAGGCAAACTGAAATAAAGATGGAAGCAAGCAAACATGTAACAGATCTAGTAGCAAATGGTGTATCAATGCTTAGAAACAAGGCCTAGGGATCATACTTTCACTAGTGAACACTCTCATATAAATATATTCCTCTTTATGATACTACGCTAAACTACTCTCCGGTTGGACACTCTAATCGATGGTAGGGCTATAACAGCAGACCTCAAAGTAAGCCTTCCCCATCTAGAAAACCCCACACTGTCACCTTGAGTACTAGACGAGTTCAACAAACACCACAATTTCATAAAGACATACAACTCCAAATATAACTCATAACAAGTATTTGTAATCTCTAGCCTAAGTGCCACCATGGTGAGCACGCTGTCACTTTCACACACATGGGGAGAGTAGAGATTCAATAAAGCACTTGAGTAGCAGAATAGATCTATAGATTACAAGCTCATGATCTCAATAAGATCATGCATAGAGAGAGAGCTGAACACATAGCTACCGGTAGAACCCTTAGCCTCGAGAGAGAACTACTCCCTCCTCATCATGGGAATCAGCAATGGTGATGGAGGTGGTGGTGGAGATCGATGGAGATGGCTCCGGGAGCACTTCCCCGTCCCGGCAGGGTGCTGGAACAGAGACTTTCTGTCCCCCGAATCTCCCCTACGGTGGCGGCGGCGCTACGGAACTTTTTGTGGCTAGAGGCTTGACGATTTAGGGTTTTCGCATCAGGAGGCTTCTTATAGGCGAAGAGGCAAGGTCGGTGGAGTGCCAGGGGGGCCACACCACCTGGTGGCGCAGCCAGGGCTAGCCCGTGCCACCATCTGGTGTGGCCAGGCCCTTGCCCGCCTCCGTCTCTGCTTCGGGCTCTGTGAGTCTTTTGGTAAAATAGGAACTTTGGCTTTTGTCCCGTCCAATTCCGAGAATATTGATTTTCTGACTTTCCTAGAACCAAAAACAGTAGAAAACAGGTAACTGGCACTATGCCTCTTGTTAATAGGTTAGTCCAAGAAATCATATGAAAAGTACTCCAAAGTGTGGACAAAACATAAGAAAGTAGATAAAACCAAGCATGGAACATCAAAAATTATAGATACATTTGCAATGTATCAACATCCCCAAGCTTAACTCCTGCTCGTCCTCGAGTAGGTAAGTGATAAAAAGAAAGAATAATTTTTGAGGTGACATGCACCATCAAAGATTTGATCAAAGTATTTGTAAAACATTCAAAGCTGGGATCATAGTACTTCAATCATAACATGAAAGATAAAGTTCTAGCAATAAGACAAAGCAACTATGTTGCAACATGAAAAGGTACAAACAAAAGATTCATGAATAACAATGCTTTGCAAGACGTTTGTTTGTTTCACATAAAGAAAACATAGCATAATAGTATTCAACTTGTCCCTCATAGAGTAGCAAATATAAATGCATAGGACACCTTCAAAGTTCATAAGAGTGACTAGATACAGTAGTTTAAAACAAGCAATAACAAGTTATGCATCAATCAACTAGTCTTGGGACAATACACATAGAACTAAGAATGGCCACTATGCTCTCAAAGAAGGTGCCGATGCCGAGTCTGCATCATTCCTTTGTTTCCGAACCTCGCTTTTCGAGTTCTCCAGTCCAATTCGAAGAGTTGGTCGCATAATTCTCCTATTAATGTACATAGTAATGGTTTGGGTGCGCGATGGACTGATCACCATCCGACTACTCTTATCATTCGCTTTTGTATATTGAATCGGCGGATCCAGCAATTTTACTCCGTCCACGGAAGCTAGAGGTGGCTTTATTTGTTGATACCTCTACCTTCACCCAGTGTTCCCGGAGTGTTCTCCCGACACTCGCGGACAACGACCTCTTGTTAGTGGTGTCGCGAGGATCTACACGAAGCGAGACGATTCAGATCGCCGACCTTCTCCCCGGTACCACGAGGCGGATCTCGAGGGCGAGATCCATTGTTAGTGGTGTCGAATTGTGGCATCCCGCAAAAACCACTACTAGAAAATCGCGTGTTATTTTTATTTTATGCATCATCATGACATCATACATATTTTTCTTGCATTTTTCTGAGCATAAGGTTTATTTTATTAAACATCGTATTTTGTTTGCTAAATTGCTATACATAAAGTTAAAACTAAACAAAATAATATTACCAGTCGTTATAAGACTGTAAAAAAGTTTTTTTATTTTACTAATAATTAAAGTAGAAAAAAGCCCGTCTAAGGTTTTAGCCCAAAACTAGCCCTATCTAGTCTACTTTGGACTAGATAAATATCTCAATCTCCATCTGTCTCCCCAAACCATAGCCTAAAATCTGAGATCTAAATCTGTCCAACGTCCTCTACCTTTTCCCTTTTCTTTCTCCTCAAAATTTCCATTCCAAATATCGTAGCAGGGTGTTCCTTCTTGATTCAATTTCTCGTGCCCAGCAAACAGCTCACTACTTTCATGAAAATCAATTGAGCCACATGGTAGCTTGTCCAAGCAAATCGATCAGGTTCTCGATCTGTTCAGCTAGATCTTTGTGCGTGGGATGACCAGAGTCCAGAGGCACCCTTTGCCTTGTACGCCGTATACCACCTGCCCCTTGCCTCCTGTCGAGAGCTCCACATCGCCACCAGATCCCCACCCTGTAGCGGCATGCAGCCGACCAGCAGCCGACATGCTCGCTCCACCTCGCCTTGGGTTGCACGTGAGCGCCTCCAGCTCATGCGAGCGCAGCACAGGACAGTTCCTGTCGGCCCCTATTCTCTCAGGTGAACTTGCCGTTCGTCGGTGTCGTCTCTCGACCCCCTGCATGTACGCGCCCGAGCAGCTCTCGCAATTCCTCCAATTTATTCTGATTGACCGTCGTTTTATTTGCAGGTTCTGGCTTTAGTATTCTGTGTCAGGGAATCAGCTAATTTGCTTCTTTTCTGTCGTGCACAGCAGCCTTGGCCAGCCCAGTTCATCTGCAACATGTTCGACCAATTATCCTCAAGAGCTCCGATTTGGCTTAACATGCCTATTTCATTCCGTTGCCGACCAATTCTATTTCATCAAGTTTTCCTTAGTTTCATTAGACCGCACCAACAACTGTTGCTTGACCTCGCCATCCCTTCCACCATGATCTGTTCTCCGGTGTCTGCTATTTGGAATCCTTCTGTGATCATAGACTTCTTTTGCTGCTCCAACTTCAACTCGAAGACCAGTCCCTTCCCCTCTCCAATCCGAATTGTGAGACCTCAATCATAGTCTTATTTTATAAATGTCATATATCTTGTTGCATGAAATCATTCATCTCGCATACATATCTTTGTTGTTTGGGGTATTCATGCGATTCACCTAAATTAATATGGGGTCTATATGTGGACTTTTCTAGTGTTATACCGGCTCCATTTAAATTTTTGTAGCGAACCGATGTCATGTCTTGCCTTGCTATATCAACATTTAAATTGTGGGGTATCTAAACAACATGAACCTATTAATTAATTGTCGGGACCTCGGTTCCGCTTAATATTGCCTAGTTGCACCGTATCTTTGACATGCCATGCATCATATCATAATCATGCCGGATCTTCTGCCATAGTATTAAATAGTGCATCCGGTATTTCTTTTAGTGCTTTGGTTCTTCGCGGATTAGCCGATGAGTGGATGCGAGTATCGACAAGTTCTCCGGATATGAACCTTTGGCAGTGTTTCCCCAGGCGAGCATCTCTCCCCCTTCTACCTATTTTGCATTTATAGTCTTTATTTTCCTCCTGTTGATCTATTGCTATCCGTGTCGCGATGCTTTAGTTTCCATACCCCAGTTATATCCCGTGCAGCCTCTATATTGCCTTGGACACCTCCTATCACCCGTGTTTGGTAGATAGCTGGCCTTGCGAGTCGTAGTTGCTTGCTCAGGTGCGATCTCGTGTTGTCAAGTACCACAGTTGTTGAAATGCGGTAGATGTTAATGGTGGAGATGCTTAATGGTGGAGATGATCATGACTTTAAATACAACTATTAAAATGCTAGATATAACTAATGTAGAGGCATCGGTGGGCAATAGATGCTATTTGGTTCTTCCACGCCCACTTGTGTCCCGTAGGACCCCGAGTACTTGATTCCTTTTCCTTGACTATTCGCACTATCCACATTCGAGAGGCCTTATGGACCCCCCTGAGCCAGAGCATGATTCATTTCTATTTATTGGGGCCACAAAGTAGTTTGGGGCTTTATTACTATTCTGTACCTATGCCATGCTTTGCTGCTTTATTTAAGATTGTGCGTGGAGCACCTGTACTGTTTAGGATCGCGGAGTGTTTTCGCGGTATCGACAAGCCCGGTCACACTTTCGGGTTCCTAGTCGTTTACAGCCATTGACGCAAACCCTGGGTCCGTTCCGGAGCCGGCCAACTTTGTTGCGGGTAGCTTAGTGGGGTGCCCCCCTAAAATATTTATGAATCCTATGATCGCTTTGTCGTGAATGCCTGGTTGGGTTTTGAGTTGGTTTTCCGAGGTTGATCGACTGTGTGTTGCTATTTGTGCACTCCTGCAGGGTAAAACTTTCTGAAAGCCGTGTCCGCGGTTATGGACGACCTGGAGCACAGTATCTCAATCATAGACAAGCATAACTAAAGTAGTGCTATAAATTTGACTTAATATGTGACTAGTAATCAGATGCAACTATAATGGAATGGATATTAAAAATGCCAACAACTGGTGGATCTAGGTTGTTTCGTGACATGACGTACCTGCCTAGTAAGTATTGCAACTCCAATGGAATGTGATAAAAGTGCCAACAATTGTTGGGTTTTGGGATTCCTCAGGACAATTATATCTGACTAGTAAATGTTCCAACTACAACAGGATGGTGATTAAAACTGCCCACTACTCATGCTATCAGGATGACTCCTAATATCTATATCTGATTAGTAATTGCTGCAACTATAACAAATTGAGTAAAATTGCCAACTGTGTGAGTTCCTTGGTCCGACTTCCTCGTTTGGTCTCGAGGGGGAAATACCAGGATGGGTTTGTTTGGTGTTAGCTTCAGGTTGGATCCGAATAGGTCTTTCTTACCCCTCTCTAATAGCCGCCAGTGATACCGAGTCTCTATAGGTTGTTTAGTGCCGCTGCGCTGCCGCTTCAGCCCACCATACCTATGTAGGCGAGAGCCGCCGAATTCTATCCTCGCCATGTACTGGCCTCAGTACTGATGCTCCTCTTTTTTCCTTTGCCCTTTGTCGGCACCCCTTTTGTTTTAGCAGGTTTGAGATCGACGTCGTTAGCAGGGTTACCCTTCCGGCTTGGCCTAGGCAGGGGTATGGACGCCATTGGTTATTCTTCAGGGCTCTTAGCCCCATTTGCATCTTGTTCCTAGTCGGACGCCCTATCGATTTCAAGGTGATTTGGATCTTCGTATTGTATATCTGTATTTTTGACTCGTTGAGTCGCTTTTGTATATATATGTGTTCTGTGGGTCCCATCGAGGACTGTTGTGTAATGGTATTACTTCGTTTCCACCCGCACGAAAGTGCCTGGTGGGCGTCCTTGAATCGTTTCTATGCGGGTTTGGCGGAAAGGGCTAAAACTTGCGTAGGGCCGATTCGAGGGTGTTACAGAGTGATATCAGAGCTCAGTAGTTGCGATACCCCACAAGTCCAGCCTGTAGGATAACCTAGCTAACGGCCGAAGTAGAGTGTCAAAACTATTTTGCAAAATCGGTTGGATAGATCTGATTAGGTCTGCTTTTACTCCTTACCCCTCTGCTATTCTCCTCTTACCTCCGCGCTTTTTGATTCTACCCTCTTATCTTTTCTTCGAGTCTAGGATTTCTCGTGGTTGGGTTTTCGTCGAACCTTCAGGGTTTCGCTTCCTCCTTTGGTAACGGTGCTTCTACATCCGGTCTTCATGCTATCTGAGCGATCCTTTATCTGTGGTACCATTCTTGGTCCCTTGTTTGTGTCCTCCGGTGTTTTCCGACGCAATGACATCATCTACGCCAGATCTGATGCCGAGTCTGCATCATTCCTTTGTTTCCGAACCTCGCTTTTCGAATTCTCCAGTCTAATTCCGAGAGTTGGTTGCATAATTCTCCTATTCATGTACAGAGTAATGGTTTGGGTGCGCGATGGACTAATCACCATCCGACTACTCTTATCATTCGCTTTTGTATATTGAATCGGTGGATCCAGCAATTTTACTCCGTCCACGGAAGCTAGAGGTGGCTTTATTTGTTGATACCTCTACCTTGACCGTGTGTTCCCGGAGTGTTCTCCCGACACTCGCGGACAACGACCTCTTGTTAGTGGTGTCGTGAGGATCTAC
Source organism: Avena eriantha (assembly GCA_910589775.1). NCBI lineage: Eukaryota > Viridiplantae > Streptophyta > Magnoliopsida > Poales > Poaceae > Avena > Avena eriantha. Next base: position 133,454,223 of record OU342742.1, read on the forward strand.
ACGAAGCGAGACGATTCAGATCGCCGACCTTCTCCCCGGTACCACGCGGCGGATCTCGAGGGCGAGATCCATTGTTAGTGGTGTCGAATTGTGGCATCCCACAAAAACCACTACTAGAAAATCGCGTGTTATTTTTATTTTATGCATCATCATGACATCATACATATTTTCTTGCATTTTTCTGAGCATAAGGTTTATTTTATTAAACACCTTCTATACATAAAGTTAAAACTAAACAAAATAATATTACCAGTCGTTATAAGACTGTAAAAAAGTTTTTTTATTTTACTAATAATAAAAGTAGAAAAAAGCCCGTCTAAGGTTTTAGCCCAAAACTAGCCCTATCTAGTCTACTTTGGACTAGATAAATATCTCAATCTCCATCTGTCTCCCCAAACCATAGCCTAAAATCTGAGATCTAAATCTGTCCAACGTCCTCTACCTTTTCCCTTTTCTTTCTCCTCAAAATTTCCATTCCAAATATCGTAGCAGGGTGTTCCTTCTTGATTCAATTTCTCGTGCCCAGCAAACAGCTCACTACTTTCATGAAAATCAATTGAGCCACATGGTAGCTTGTCCAAGCAAATCGATCAGGTTCTCGATTTGTTCAGCTAGATCTTTGTGCGTGGGATGACCAGAGTCCAGAGGCACCCTTTGCCTTGTACGCCGTATACCACCTGCCCCTTGCCTCCTGTCGAGAGCTCCACATCGCCACCAGATCCCCACCTTGTAGCGGCATGCAGCCGACCAGCAGCCGACATGCTCGCTCCACCCCGCCTTGGGTTGCACGTGAGCGCCTCCAGCTCATGCGAGCGCAGCACAGGACAGTTCCTGTCGGCCCCTATTCTCTCAGGTGAACTTGCCGTTCGTCGGTGTCGTCTCTCGACCCCCTGCATGTACGCGCCCGAGCAGCTCTCGCAATTCCTCCAATTTATTCTGATTGACCGTCGTTTTATTTGCAGGTTCTGGCTTTAGTATTCTGTGTCAGGGAATCAGCTAATTTGCTTCTTTTCTGTCGTGCACAACAGCCTTGGCCAGCCCAGTTCATCTGCAACATGTTCGACCAATTATCCTCAAGAGCTCCGATTTGGCTTAACATGCCTATTTCATTCCGTTGCCGACCAATTCTATTTCATCAAGTTTTCCTTAGTTTCATTAGACCGCACCAACAACTGTTGCTTGACCTCGCCATCCCTTCCACCATGATCTGTTCTCCGGTGTCTGCTATTTGGAATCCTTCTGTGATCATAGACTTCTTTTGCTGCTCCAACTTCAACTCGAAGACCAGTCCCTTCCCCTCTCCAATCCGAATTGTGAGACCTCAATCATAGTCTTATTTTATAAATGTCATATATCTTGTTGCATGAAATCATTCATCTCGCATACATATCTTTGTTGTTTGGGGTATTCATGCGATTCACCTAAATTAATATGGGGTCTATATGTGGACTTTTCTAGTGTTATACCGGCTCCATTTAAATTTTTGTAGCGAACCGATGTCATGTCTTGCCTTGCTATATCAACATTTAAATTGTGGGGTATCTAAACAACATGAACCTATTAATTAATTGTCGGGACCTCGGTTCCGCTTAATATTGCCTAGTTGCACCGTATCTTTGACATGCCATGCATCATATCATAATCATGCCGGATCTTCTGCCATAGTATTAAATAGTGCATCCGGTATTTCTTTTAGTGCTTTGGTTCTTCGCGGATTAGCCGATGAGTGGATGCGAGTATCGACAAGTTCTCCGGATATGAACCTTTGGCAGTGTTTCCCCAGGCGAGCATCTCTCCCCCTTCTACCTATTTTGCATTTATAGTCTTTATTTTCCTCCTGTTGATCTATTGCTATCCGTGTCGCGATGCTTTAGTTTCCATACCCCAGTTATATCCCGTGCAGCCTCTATATTGCCTTGGACACCTCCTATCACCCGTGTTTGGTAGATAGCTGGCCTTGCGAGTCGTAGTTGCTTGCTCAGGTGCGATCTCGTGTTGTCAAGTACCACAGTTGTTGAAATGCGGTAGATGTTAATGGTGGAGATGCTTAATGGTGGAGATGATCATGACTTCAAATACAACTATTAAAATGCTAGATATAACTAATGTAGAGGCATCGGTGGGCAATAGATGCTATTTGGTTCTTCCACGCCCACTTGTGTCCCGTAGGACCCCGAGTACTTGATTCCTTTTCCTTGACTATTCGCACTATCCACATTCGAGAGGCCTTATGGACCCCCCTGAGCCAGAGCATGATTCATTTCTATTTATTGGGGCCACAAAGTAGTTTGGGGCTTTATTACTATTCTGTACCTATGCCATGCTTTGCTGCTTTATTTAAGATTGTGCGTGGAGCACCTGTACTGTTTAGGATCGCGGAGTGTTTTCGCGGTATCGACAAGCCCGGTCACACTTTCGGGTTCCTAGTCGTTTACAGCCATTGACGCAAACCCTGGGTCCGTTCCGGAGCCGGCCAACTTTGTTGCGGGTAGCTTAGTGGGGTGCCCCCCTAAAATATTTATGAATCCTATGATCGCTTTGTCGTGAATGCCTGGTTGGGTTTTGAGTTGGTTTTCCGAGGTTGATCGACTGTGTGTTGCTATTTGTGCACTCCTGCAGGGTAAAACTTTCTGAAAGCCGTGTCCGCGGTTATGGACGACCTGGAGCACAGTATCTCAATCATAGACAAGCATAACTAAAGTAGTGCTATAAATTTGACTTAATATGTGACTAGTAATCAGATGCAACTATAATGGAATGGATATTAAAAATGCCAACAACTGGTGGATCTAGGTTGTTTCGTGACATGACGTACCTGCCTAGTAAGTATTGCAACTCCAATGGAATGTGATAAAAGTGCCAACAATTGTTGGGTTTTGGGATTCCTCAGGACAATTATATCTGACTAGTAAATGTTCCAACTACAACAGGATGGTGATTAAAACTGCCCACTACTCATGCTATCAGGATGACTCCTAATATCTATATCTGATTAGTAATTGCTGCAACTATAACAAATTGAGTAAAATTGCCAACTGTGTGAGTTCCTTGGTCCGACTTCCTCGTTTGGTCTCGAGGGGGAAATACCAGGATGGGTTTGTTTGGTGTTAGCTTCAGGTTGGATCCGAATAGGTCTTTCTTACCCCTCTCTAATAGCCGCCAGTGATACCGAGTCTCTATAGGTTGTTTAGTGCCGCTGCGCTGCCGCTTCAGCCCACCATACCTATGTAGGCGAGAGCCGCCGAATTCTATCCTCGCCATGTACTGGCCTCAGTACTGATGCTCCTCTTTTTTCCTTTGCCCTTTGTCGGCACCCCTTTTGTTTTAGCAGGTTTGAGATCGACGTCGTTAGCAGGGTTACCCTTCCGGCTTGGCCTAGGCAGGGGTATGGACGCCATTGGTTATTCTTCAGGGCTCTTAGCCCCATTTGCATCTTGTCCCTAGTCGGATGCCCTATCGATTTCAAGGTGATTTGGATCTTCGTATTGTATATCTGTATTTTTGACTCGTTGAGTCGCTTTAGTATATATATGTGTTCTGTGGGTCCCATCGAGGACTGTTGTGTAATGGTATTACTTCGTTTCCACCCGCACGAAAGTGCCTGGTGGGCGTCCTTGAATCGTTTCTATGCGGGTTTGGCGGAAAGCGCTAAAACTTGCGTAGGGCCGATTCGAGGGTATTACAGAGTGATATCAGAGCTCAGCAGTTGCGATACCCCACAAGTCCATCCTGTAGGATAACCTAGCTAACGGCCGAAGTAGAGTGTCAAAACTATTTTGCAAAATCGGTTGGATAGATCTGATTAGGTCTGCTTTTACTCCTTACCCCTCTGCTATTCTCCTCTTACCTCCGCGCTTTTTGATTCTACCCTCTTATCTTTTCTTCGAGTCTAGGATTTCTCGTGGTTAGGTTTTTGTCGAACCTTCAGGGTTTCGCTTCCTCCTTTGGTAACGGTGCTTCTACATCCGGTCTTCGTGCTATCTGAGCGATCCTTTATCTGTGGTACCATTCTTGGTCCCTTGTTTGTGTCCTCCGGTGTTTTCCGACGCAATGACATCATTCCTTTGTTTCCGAACCTCGCTTTTCGAATTCTCCAGTCTAATTCCGAGAGTTGGTTGCATAATTCTCCTATTCATGTACAGAGTAATGGTTTGGGTGCGCGATGGACTAATCACCATCCGACTACTCTTATCATTCGCTTTTGTATATTTAATCGGTGGATCCAGCAATTTTACTCCGTCCACGGAAGCTAGAGGTGGCTTTATTTGTTGATACCTCTACCTTGACAGTGTGTTCCCGGAGTGTTCTCCCGACACTCGCGGACAACGACCTCTTGTTAGTGGTGTCGTGAGGATCTACACGAAGCGAGACGATTCAGATCGCCGACCTTCTCCCCGGTACCACGCGGCGGATCTCGAGGGCGAGATCCATTGTTAGTGGTGTCGAATTGTGGCATCCCACAAAAACCACTACTAGAAAATCGCGTGTTATTTTTATTTTATGAATCATCATGACATCATACATATTTTCTTGCATTTTTCTGAGCATAAAGGTTTATTTTATTAAACACCTTCTATACATAAAGTTAAAACTAAACAAAATAATATTACCAGTCGTTATAAGACTGTAAAAAAGTTTTTTATTTTACTAATAATAAAAGTAGAAAAAAGCCCGTCTAAGGTTTTAGCCCAAAACTAGCCCTATCTAGTCTACTTTGGACTAGATAAATATCTCAATCTCCATCTGTCTCCCCAAACCATAGCCTAAAATCTGAGATCTAAATCTGTCCAACGTCCTCTACCTTTTCCCTTTTCTTTCTCCTCAAAATTTCCATTCCAAATATCGTAGCAGGGTGTTCCTTCTTGATTCAATTTCTCGTGCCCAACAAACAGCTCACTACTTTCATGAAAATCAATTGAGCCACATGGTAGCTTGTCCAAGCAAATCGATCAGGTTCTCGATCTGTTCAGCTAGATCTTTGTGCGTGGGATGACCAGAGTCTAGAGGCACCCTTTGCCTTGTACGCCGTATACCACCTGCCCCTTGCCTCCTGTCGAGAGCTCCACATCGCCACCAGATCCCCACCCTGTAGCGGCATGCAGCCGACCAGCAGCCGACATGCTCGCTCCACCCCGCCTTGGGTTGCACGTGAGCGCCTCCAGCTCATGCGAGCGCAGCACAGGACAGTTCCTGTCGGCCCCTATTCTCTCAGGTGAACTTGCCGTTCGTCGGTGTCGTCTCTCGACCCCCTGCATGTACGCGCCCGAGCAGCTCTCGCAATTCCTCCAATTTATTCTGATTGACCGTCGTTTTATTTGCAGGTTCTGGCTTTAGTATTCTGTGTCAGGGAATCAGCTAATTTGCTTCTTTTCTGTCGTGCACAACAGCCTTGGCCAGCCCAGTTCATCTGCAACATGTTCGACCAATTATCCTCAAGAGCTCCGATTTGGCTTAACATGCCTATTTCATTCCGTTGCCGACCAATTCTATTTCATCAAGTTTTCCTTAGTTTCATTAGACCGCACCAACAACTGTTGCTTGACCTCGCCATCCCTTCCACCATGATCTGTTCTCCGGTGTCTGCTATTTGGACTCCTTCTGTGATCATAGACTTCTTTTGCTGCTCCAACTTCAACTCGAAGACCAGTCCCTTCCCCTCTCCAATCCGAATTGTGAGACCTCAATCATAGTCTTATTTTATAAATGTCATATATCTTGTTGCATGAAATCATTCATCTCGCATACATATCTTTGTTGTTTGGGGTATTCATGCGATTCACCTAAATTAATATGGGGTCTATATGTGGACTTTTCTAGTGTTATACCGGCTCCATTTAAATTTTTGTAGCGAACCGATGTCATGTCTTGCCTTGCTATATCAACATTTAAATTGTGGGGTATCTAAACAACATGAACCTATTAATTAATTGTCGGGACCTCGGTTCCGCTTAATATTGCCTAGTTGCACCGTATCTTTGACATGCCATGCATCATATCATAATCATGCCGGATCTTCTGCCATAGTATTAAATAGTGCATCCGGTATTTCTTTTAGTGCTTTGGTTCTTCGCGGATTAGCCGATGAGTGGATGCGAGTATCGACAAGTTCTCCGGATATGAACCTTTGGCAGTGTTTCCCCAGGCGAGCATCTCTCCCCCTTCTACCTATTTTGCATTTATAGTCTTTATTTTCCTCCTGTTGATCTATTGCTATCCGTGTCGCGATGCTTTAGTTTCCATACCCCAGTTATATCCCGTGCAGCCTCTATATTGCCTTGGACACCTCCTATCACCCGTGTTTGGTAGATAGCTGGCCTTGCGAGTCGTAGTTGCTTGCTCAGGTGCGATCTCGTGTTGTCAAGTACCACAGTTGTTGAAATGCGGTAGATGTTAATGGTGGAGATGCTTAATGGTGGAGATGATCATGACATTAAATACAACTATTAAAATGCTAGATATAACTAATGTAGAGGCATCGGTGGGTAATAGATGCTATTTGGTTCTTCCACGCCCACTTGTGTCCCGTAGGACCCCGAGTACTTGATCCCATTTCCTTGACTATTCGCACTATCCACATCCGAGAGGCCTTATGGACCCCCCTGAGCCAGAGCATGATTCATTTCTATTTATTGGGGCCACAAAGTAGTTTGGGGCTTTATTACTATTCTGTACCTATGCCATGCTTTGCTGCTTTATTTAAGATTGTGCGTGGAGCACCTATACTGTTTAGGATCGCGGAGTGTTTTCGCGGTATCGACAAGCCCGGTCACACTTTCGGGTTCCCAGTCGTTTACAGCCATTGACGCAAACCCTGGGTCCATTCCGGAGCCGGCCAACTTTGTTGCGGGTAGCTTAGTGGGGTGCCCCCCTGAAATATTTATGAATCCTATGATCGCTTTGTCGTGAATGCCTGGTTGGGTTTTGAGTTGGTTTTTCCGAGGTTGATCGAGTGTGTGTTGCTATTTGTGCACCCCTGCAGGGTAAAACTTTCTGAAAGCCCTGTCCGCGGTTATGGATGACCTGGAGCACAGTATCTCGATCATAGACAAGCATAACTAAAGTAGTGCTATAAATTTGACTTAATATGTGACTAGTAATCAGATGCAACTATAATGGAATGGATATTAAAAATGCCAACAACTGGTGGATCTAGGTTGTTTCGTGACATGATGTACCTGCCTAGTAAGTATTGCAACTCCAATGGAATGTGATAAAAGTGCCAACAATTGTTGTGTTTTGGGATTCCTCAGGACAATTATATCTGACTAGTAAATGTTCCAACTACAACAGGATGGTGATTAAAACTGCCCACTACTCATGCTATCAGGATGACTCCTAATATCTATATCTGATTAGTAATTGCTGCAACTATAACAAATTGAGTAAAATTGCCAACTGTGTGAGTTCCTTGGTCCGACTTCCTCGTTTGGTCTCGAGGGGGAAATACCAGGATGGGTTTGTTTGGTGTTAGCTTCAGGTTGGATCCGAATAGGTCTTTCTTACCCCTCTCTAATAGCCGCCAGTGATACCGAGTCTCTATAGGTTGTTTAGTGCCGCTGCGCTGCCGCTTCAGCCCACCATACCTATGTAGGCGAGAGCCGCCGAATTCTATCCTCGCCATGTACTGGCCTCAGTACTGATGCTCCTCTTTTTCCTTTGCCCTTTGTCGGCACCCCTTTTGTTTTAGCAGGTTTGAGATCGACGTCGTTAGCAGGGTTACCCTTCCGGCTTGGCCTAGGCAGGGGTATGGACGCCATTAGTTATTCTTCAGGGCTCTTAGCCCCATTTGCATCTTGTCCCTAGTCGGACGCCCTATCGATTTCAAGGTGATTTGGATCTTCGTATTGTATATTTGTATTTTTGACTTGTTGAGTCGCTTTTGTATATATATGTGTTCTGTGGGTCCCATCGAGGACTGTTGTGTAATGGTATTACTTCGTTTCCACCCGCACGAAAGTGCCTGGTGGGCGTCCTTGAATCGTTTCTATGCGGGTTTGGCGGAAAGCGCTAAAACTTGCGTAGGGCCGATTCGAGGGTGTTACAGAGTGATATCAGAGCTCAGCAGTTGCGGTACCCCACAAGTCCATCCTGTAGGATAACCTAGCTAACGGCCGAAGTAGAGTGTCAAAACTATTTTGCAAAATCGGTTGGATAGATCTGATTAGGTCTGCTTTTACTCCTTACCCCTCTGCTATTCTCCTCTTACCTCCGCGCTTTTTGATTCTACCCTCTTATCTTTTCTTCGAGTCTAGGATTTCTCGTGGTTGGGTTTTCGTCGAACCTTCAGGGTTTCGCTTCCTCCTTTGGTAACGGTGCTTCTACATCCGGTCTTCGTGCTATCTGAGCGATCCTTTATCTGCGGTACCATTCTTGGTCCCTTGTTTGTGTCCTCCGGTGTTTTCCGACGCAATGACATCATCTACGCCAGATCTGATGCCGAGTCTGCATCATTCCTTTGTTTCCGAACCTCGCTTTTCAAATTCTCCAGTCTAATTCCGAGAGTTGGTTGCATAATTCTCCTATTCATGTACAGAGTAATGGTTTGGGTGCGCGATGGACTAATCACCATCCGACTACTCTTATCATTCGCTTTTGTATATTGAATCGGTGGATCCAGCAATTTTACTCCGTCCACGGAAGCTAGAGGTGGCTTTATTTGTTGATACCTCTTGCATCTTGTCCCTAGTCAGACGCCCTATCGATTTCAAGGTGATTTGGATCTTCGTATTGTATATCTGTATTTTTGACTCGTTGAGTCACTTTTGTATATATATGTGTTCTGTGGGTCCCATCGAGGACTGTTGTGTAATGGTATTACTTCGTTTCCACCCGCACGAAAGTGCCTGGTGGGCGTCCTTGAATCATTTCTATGGGGGTTTGGCGGAAAGGGCTAAAACTTGCGTAGGGCGGATTTGAGGGTGTTACACTCCCACACATTCAACGATGACTCTTGTAATGGGGATATGCCGAATGGGGTGTGCCTAGCAGGACGTTCTGATTGGGCCAAAGGCCTCGCGAGTGGGCCTGTGGGAAAGCGACTAGAACGCGACTAAGGAGGAGGCCTGGCGACTGGAGACTGGAGGCCCAGAAGTGTAGCTGAAGCCCAGTCGGATTAGGTCAAAGCCTCTGAATCCATGACTTGGTCGGTTGTATACTATAAATCCTAGCGAGGTACCCCGTTATATAAGCCTCCCTAGGGTTCCCTTTGTACTCACGTTCCATTGTACACCCCTTCGAGCGACTCGCTTCTTAGGCGCCAAGCTCGCCACCCCTGTAACTTGCTCTCCACCAATACAATCTAGCAGGAGTAGGTCTTTACCCTTCGGGGGACTTATGACCCACAAGTATAGGGGGTGTATCGCAGTATTTACGAGGGAAGTGAAACCCAATTTATTGATTCGAGACAAGGGGAGCCAAAGAATATTTATAAGCCTTAACAACTGAGTTGTCAATTCAGCTGCACCTGGAAACAATCTTGCTCACAACAGTTTATCAGTAGCAACCGTTTTGTAGTAGGAATAGTAAAGTAACATCAGTAGTAAAGTAAAGACAGGAGTAACAATAGCAGTAAACAGTGGGATTCGAGTGCCGTAGGCATAGGGATGGATGGACGGGCGTTGCATGGACAATACAATTCACATAGCAATCAGAACATAGGGCAATTGCAGATAAATAAGATAAAGCATCCAAGTACTAGACAATCCTAGGCACGTGTTCCATATATAGTCATACGTGCTCGCAATGAGAACTTGCACAACATCTTTTGTCCTCCTAGCCCGTTTGCAGCGGGGCCTCTAGGGAACTACTGGAAATTAAGGTGCTCCTTTTAATAGAGCACCGGAGCAAAGCATTAACACTCCGTGAACACATGTGATCCTCACATCAAAGCCATTCCCTCCGGTTATCCCGATTTCTATCACTTCGGGGCCATTGGTTACGGACAACAACGTGTGTATACAACTTGTAGATAAAACCATAAACAATACTATCATAATGAATCAATAACATGTTCAGATCTGAAATCATGGCAGTCGGTCCCTAGTGACAAGCATTAAGCACAACAAGTCGCAACAAAGTCATAAAGCACTAATAAAATATACTAGGCACCATGCCCTAACAATCTGATGCCATTACATGAATGATCTCATCCAATCCCTACCTTCCCCATAGCCTACAACAGAGGATTACTCACTCATAGATGGGGGAAACATGGATGGTCGATGGAGAAGCGATGGTGATGATGATGGCGATGATCTCCTCCAATTCCCCGTCCCGGTAGGGTGCCAGAACGGAGTTTCTGGTGCTGTTTCATGGAATCTGGTGGTGGCGGCGGAGCGGAACTCCTTCTAGAAAAACGTCGAACCCCCCGAAGTTTTTAGGTTAGGAGGCTCCTTATAGGCGAAGAGAGAGGCCGAGGGGGCGCCTGGGGGGCCCACACCACCCCCTGGCGTGGCCTGGCCTGGCCCACACCTGCAGGTGGTGTGGCCACCCCTGGCTCTTCTCCGTCTAGTATTCTAGCTCCTAGAGTCTTCAGGTGAAATAGGATTTTTGGCATATTTTCCCGGATTTTTCCTGATAGTTGGTTTTCTGCACAAAAAGTAGACACCAAGGCAATTCTGCTGAAAACAGCGTCAGTCCGCATTAGTTGCATCCAAATCACACAAGTTTAGAGGAGAAACAATAGCAAAAGTGTTTGGGAAAGTAGATACGTTTTGGACGTATCAACTCCCCCAAGCTTAGCTTATTGCTTGTCCTCGAGCAATTCAGTTGAAAACTGAGTGCGATAACAGAACTTTCACAAACACATTTGCTTCATATGATGTAAATATTATTAGCAATGTGATCAACTACTTAGACAATTCATAATAACGAGTGTGCAACCAAGTCTACTTAATAGTCATTGCAAGCTATGAAGATATTCCTACTCAAAAATAATAAGTAGCATGAGGCACAAACATAAGTAACATTACAATGCTCATAGAAAGGTATGATAGAATGGTATCTCGCTTGCCTTTGATTATGAATGTCAAGGCACCTCTGAAGTTCAAGTGATGACTAGAAGTAAAGATATCAAGGATACAAGCATCAAAGTCATAACACAAATAATCAAGTAATGGAACAAACACAAAAAATGACAACTATGCTCTCAAGAAGGTGCTCAAAGAATATGTGGACACTAAACAAGTAGAAGAAAAGGTTTTGAATAATTTGAAAGGCTTCCAAATGTTGAAAGTATGGTACTCATTAGCTTTGAGCTCTCATTGCCCCTATCATAAGCATCTTTAATGTGGTTAAGGTGAAAGAGAGGTCCAATCTAAGTTATATGCTTGAAAGACTATAAACTGAAAATCCCAAGTGCCTTGAGTACGAGGGCCGCTCCTCGTGCTACTCAACTTTAGTTACCGGTAAGTTCTTGTCATCGTAAGTATGTGCTTATCATTGAGAACCGCCAACGGGGTACCCCTTGCCCGATGATAGGGAAGAATCCCCATATCAAAATGACAAGGCAAGTAGACAATGAGTATCTCAGCAATCTTCTTATTTACCATGGGAAAATGGTGCTTTTTTCTCTCTTTCCTCTTTTCATAAAACTCCTTTTTTATTTTCCTCAATAGCTATCTCTCTCTTATTTTATAAGAAGAATGCTTCATAGATATCATTATGGTTACGCTGCAGGTTTCCACCATGTCAGCATGGATTAGACCGGCGGCCCAGGCGTTTCTCTAACACACATACATAACTCCATGGACTTACAAGCTCCCCTTTTATTTCACACCGACGACATCCGCAAACAAAAGAGCAAGGTATCAACTGGGTATATATTTACAAGTGTTGAAAGCGTTCCCCGTGACAGCACGGTTCTGCTAATCCCCAGCCTATAATTTGCAAGCATATAACTTTCATGGAGAGTTCACAATGGTTCAGGTTTATTAAGTGCAGGAAATAAAGTGTGCCATCAAATTCGTGAGAGCTTTACTAACTAATTTTCTCATAACAAGCAAACATTTTATTCGGAAGAAAACAAAGCTTATTGAATATGCACGGAAATAGCAAATGATGCTAATAGGTAGGTATGGTGGACACTTTGGAAATATTTGTTTTAGGGAGTTGGAAACTTGAGTAAAACACTCAGTGGAAGTGAAGGCTGGCAATAGTAAGGGAGAGACACACGAGAGAGCAATAGCTTTCATTATCATGCTTGCAACAAAACAAGACTACTCATGGCATGAAAGTGATTCAAGATCCTCAAGGCAAAATAATTCATCGAGGCTCAACTGATTATTACAGTCATGTGCATGCGTGAGCATGTGCCAAGTCAATTCAAATGAAACATTTAGAGGAGGGTGCCACGGTGTCATACCAATTTATGAATAGAGCAATGCAAGCAAACATTCATAAGACATGCTACAAACTATTAGCGAGCTAGAGCTAATCATAAGAAAGCAAGAACTACTAAGCATCCAAAGATAACATACACCCTACATGAACAGACTAAGCATGCTCACAATGATGAGTATATGTACAAAAATGAAAACAAATAGAGTTCGTTACCAGCCTCTTACCATGCCTCAAGTTGTCATTAATCCTCATTATTGCTCTTCATTTGTGTGGCTTGAATAATAATATGAGACCAATATTCCACTGAGGACTGCTCACCCTATAGCAAACTCACAAAACCAAAGAAGAACGACAAATATTTTTGGTGTTTTCGATTTTTAAATAAGAACCAAAAGGGAAAAACAAGCAAAGCAAAATCTTTTTGGGTTTTTCGAATAGCTCAAACAAAGCAAAAAGGGAAAAAACAAACCAAGGAAAAAAGAAGAAGAAAACCAAAGAGAAACAACAGAAATATTTTTGGTCTTTTTGTGTTTTAGGAAGCAAAAGCAAAGAAAAACGAAAACTAAAAAGAGAACGAAAACATGAATATACAAAGTACCAACGCAACATGATATGGAGATGAGTGCGTTGTCGGCGTACCTCCCCCCAAGCTTAGGCTTTTGGCCTAAGTGGGTATCAATCCATGTACGAATAGGGGTTCCAAGCGGGCGGATCTTGGTAAGAATGGTCGTAGCTGGGCCCATGAGAAGAAGAAGAAGCTCCCCAATCATAAGTAGGCTGCTGATATGAAGATTCTCCCTCATTCGAGGGCTGGACCGAATCATCCGTGACCTCCCTTCTAGTTTCCTGCTCCTATTGGGAGAGCTCTCCCAAGTATGTGTCAAGCTCCTCCTCAGTCAGGGACCATCCTTCCCTGTTATCAAGGTTAAACAAAACAGGTGCAGGAAAAAGAACAACACGCTCGGACTTGCTCTTTCTCCAACCAGCTTTCAGAAAGGTTATTTCATAAGATAACTCACTCATACTAGCCCACGAGGAAACAAATTTATGCTGTATCATGGAATTAAGATCAAGCCTTTCTATGGGAAACTGCAGGTCTAGATGATGAGGCACTAAACCATGCAATGCTAGTAAACGAGAAGCAATGAGGCCTCCACAAATTCCACCTTTCTCACGGTTAGTAGCAAGACGGAAAGCTATCAAAGCACCCAAGTTGTAAGACCTATCTCGTCTAAGAGCAGCAGAGATAAATGCTAGATCAAATGAAGATAACTTATTGGCAGTTTTCCTAGCAAGAACACACTTGGCAATAAAGTAGGCAAAGTAGCGAATGGAGGGAAGATGAATGTTACGGATTTTTCCACTCTCCTTCGAGAAGCTACTCCCTTGGCAAATTTTTGCATATAAATCCATGAGTGGTTCAGGTCTCTCCTTAATCTTCCTACATGATCCCCATTGAGGTACCTTAATAGCTGCACAAAAATCATCAAGAGAAAGGTTGACAGCAATATTGTAAATTTTGTAATGGACCATGGGGTTAGGCAAAGAGTGACTAAATTGGAAATCCTGCACCATAGACATGGTTAGCTTCACAAATTGACAAGGTTCATCTTCCAAAAAGTGCTCTAACCCTGCATTAGAAACCAAAGTGTGGAAATCTTGTAGAATTCTTGCAGCTCTCATGAACTCAGAGCATGGATAAATGGAGGGAAAAACTTCCTCCTCCCGGTGGACCTTCATGAACTCAGGTACCCAAAGCTCTTGTTGGTTTAGGTGGTGTTCACTCATCTTCTATTCTGAAATTTAAACACCTATTAAACAAGTGATTACAAAGTAAATATAATGAAGGATTCTACTCATAGGGACTTGCAAGAGGCCTAAACATGCATTAAAACTATATCTTTAAGCATCAAACAAGCTTACAAGCTCTCATAACCAGTCACCTACAGCAGCAAAATACTCAAGATATAATCCACTAAACACAAATCTACTTGGACAAGGGGAGGAGTCACATACCAGGGAACAAATGCTCCAAATTTCAGCAAGAAAGAAGGGCTGAGCAAGGAGATCGAAAAAAAACGAGAGCAAGCACAGCAAGAACGCGGTTTTGAGAAATGAACTGGAGCTTACTCGGGAGAGAGAAGAAAGTGGCAGGTGAGAGAGTTAGTGGGGGGCCAGGGGTGGCCCACACCAGGGCATGGCGCCACCTAGGGCTGGCCGTGACACCATGTGGTGTGCCTGCCTGGTGGGCCCCTGGTACCTCCTAGGTACTCCTCTGCCCCTTTTTTCACGTAAAAAATTAATATGAATTTTCTGAAATTTTTCGAGACACTTTATTTTTGGGCATTTTTCAGAAATAGAAGAATGATTTTTCTAACATACAGATTTTTTCTTTTGGAAACATGATGCAAGGACAAAACAAGGCTAGAACTACAGAAGTTCTTAGACAACCTAACATGCAAGCAACTAACAACAAAAAGAAAACTAAACGAAAGAAAAAACTAAAATACAAAGGCTAGAAATAAACGGAGATAATCATAGTGAAAACATTGTTTTGTTCAATGAAATCCTTTTGTTAACAAGGTTGATCAAGTCTTGCTACCAAAACAATTGCATATGAGAAAAAACTTTGTATTCCACTAATGATTATGTTACCTCAACCTTGATAGCAATGGTCCCAATCATAATAGTTTCAAATTTTTCTCTTGGTATGGGACAATATATTTCTCCAACTTGAATGCCTTCAACATGTTCAATTGAATTCAAACCATAAGTCCTTTCAATCTTCTTGGGGAAATAGATAGTATGTTCCTTGTCATTAACATTGAAGGTCACCTTTCCTTGATTACAATTAATAACGGCTCCTGCAGTATTAAGAAAAGGTCTCCCAAGAATAATAGACATATTATCATCTTCACGCATTTCAAGCACAACAAAATCAGTTAATATCAAACAATTGTGAGCCACCTGAACAAGTACATCCTCACATATACCCACAGGAATAGTGGTAGATTTATCAGCCATTTGCAAAGATATATCAGTTGGTATTAATTTTTCAAGTTGAAGCCTCTTATAGAGAGAGAAAGGCATAACACTAACCCCAGCTCCCAAATCACACAAAGCATTTCTAACATAACTGTTCTTAATAGAGCAAGGGATAGTTGGAATCCCTGGGTCTCCAAGTTTCTTAGGAACCTTACCATTGAAGGAATAATTAACAAGCAAAGTAGATATTTCTTCATTAGGGATCTTCCTTTTATTCGAGACAATATCCTTCATATACTTTGAGTAAGGAGGCACTTTAATAGCATCAGTCAAAGGAATTTGCAAGAATAAAGGTTTCATCCACTCACAAATTTTATTATAATGTTCATCCTCCTTTGACTTGTGTTTCTTATCAGGGAAAGGCATAGGTTTTTGGACCCAAGGTTCTCTTTCACTACCATGTTTCTTACCAATAAAATCTTCTTTGGTGTATTTAGTATTCTTAGTGTGGTTTTCAAGTTCTTCTTCAACTTTTTCTTCATTTAGGAACTTCATTTTCTTCATTACCACTTTCAGTTTCAGCATCAGAGATAGATATACTATTAGGATCTATAGCAGGTTCAAAGGGTTCTACAACAGTTTTATGTTTCTTTTTCCTTTTCTTACGAGTAGAACCTCTATTTTCATCTTGTTGAGAATCCTGCTCAATTCTTTTGGGATGCCCCTCGGGATATAGAGGATCCTGGGTAGCAGCACCACTTCTAGTTCTAATTTCATAAGCATGTTTTTCTTTAGCAGCATTAACTAGCAAGTCGTTTTGCACTTTAACGAGTTGATCTATTTGAGTTTGAACCATTTGAAAGTGTTTAACAATCATTTTAACAACATTAGAGGTTCTTTCCACAATATCTTTCAACTCAACAATAGCTCTAGTGTTTTCCATTAGATGATTGTGTACCCTTTTATTAAAGTTATCTTGCTTAACAATAAAGATATCGAACTCTTCTAAGCATTGATCAGGAGGTTTAGAGTAAGGGATATCCCCTTCATCAAAGTGTTGGAGAGAGTGTACCTCAATAGTGGATGAGTAGGGAATAGGCTTACATAATTCTTCTATAGGAGGTAAATTATTGACATCTGTAGCTTTAATTCCCTTCTCCTTAAGACATTTCTTTGCTTCCTTCATCACTTCATCATTTAATTCAATAACTCCCCTCTTCTTTGATGTTGGAATAGGCACCAGAATAGATGGTTCAGGTACAATTACTTTAGGTATAGCTTGTTTAGGAGGAGTCCAATCTTCATAGTTCTTACTTATTTTAGCCATTAATTCCACAGCTTCCTTTGGAGTCCTATTCCTGAAAACACAATCAGCACAACTATCTAGGTATGTCCTAGATTACTCAGTTAGTCCATTATAAAATATATCAAGAATCTCATTCTTAGGTAATGGACTTCCAGCTTGTGCATGAATCAAAGCACAAAACCTTGCCCAAGATTCAAGCAATACCTCTTTTCCTCCCTGTTTAAAATCGAAAACTTCCTACAAAATAGCATGTCTAGCACTAGGAGGAAAATATTTCTGCAGGAAAGTACTAATCAAGCACTCAGGGCTATCAATAGATCCAGGAGGCAAGTTACTAAACCAAGTTTTAGCTTCTCCTTTTAGTGAAAAGGGGAAGATCTTGGCAACAAAGTAAGTACGCATCTTAATATCATTAGAAAACAAGCCACTCATGGTAGAAAGTTCATTCATATGTGCTATCGCACTTTCATTCTTAGTCCCACAAAAAGGTTCTTTCTCGACAATAGCTATGTAAGATAGATCGAGAGAGAAATTATAATCTTCATCTATAATGTTTATGGGAGAAGCAACAAACTTAGCAACAGGAAACAATTTGGGTCTAATAGTACGCCTCTCAAGGAGACTCTTAGCAGCGCTCCTATCATGGGTGTTCTTACATTCTTTAATAAATTCATCGGTCATCTCAACATAACCATCTTCAATATCATAACTTTCACTAAACTCAGGTGAACTAACATGTGTGGTAGTGTCTTCATTAGGAGTTTCGGTATTTCCAACTATAGTTCTAGCAATCGTAGCATCTAGGAAAGGACCTAATGAACCACTCTTATCAAGAACAGTAGAAGTAGCATCATAAGCATCAGAAGTTTCAGATTCAGCAGTAGTAGCAGTGTGTGTAGCATGTGTATGTGGCGGTGTAACGAGCTTACTTATAACAAACGGTGAATCAAGAGCAGCAGAGGTGTTCAGAACCGTACCTCTTCTTGTAGTGGATGGTAAAATAGGAACCTTGCCATCACGAGACTTACCCATGATGGATGGATAGCAGCGAACAATAGAGAATCCAAGTGAACTTGATAAATAAAGCTATGCTCCCCGGCAACGGTGCCAGAAAATAGTCTTGATGACCCACAAGTATAGGGGGTGTATCGCATTATTTTCGAGGGAAGTGAAACCCAATTTATTGATTCGACATAAGGGGAGCCAAAGAATATTTATAAGCCTTAACAACTCAGTTGTCAATTCAGTTGCACCTGGAAACAATCTTGCTCACAGCAGTTTATCAGTAGCAACAGTTTAGTAGTAGGAATAGTAAAGTAACAGTAGTAGTAAAGTAAAGACATCAGTAACAATAGCAGTAAACAGTGGGATTCGAGTGCGGTAGGCATAGGGATGGATGGACGGGCATTGCATGGACAAGACAGTTCACATAGCAATCAGAACATAGGGCAATTGCAGATAAATAAGATAAAGCATCCAAGTACTAGACAATCCGAGGCACGTGTTCCATATATAGTCATACGTGCTCGCAATGAGAACTTGCACAACATCTTTTGTCCTGCCAGCCCGTTTGCAGCGGGGCCTCTAGGGAACTACTGGCAATTAAGGTGCTCCTTTTAATAGAGCACCGAAGCAAAGCATTAACACTCCATGAACACATGTGATCCTCACATCAAAGCCATTCCCTCCGGTTATCCCGATTTCTATCACTTCGGGGCCATTGGTTCCGGACAACAATGTGTGTATGCAACTTGCAGATAAGACCATAATCAATACTATCATAATGAATCAATAACATGTTCAGATCTGAAATCATGGCACTCGAGCCCTATTGACAAGCATTAAGCACAACAAGTCGCAACAAAGTCATAAAGCACTAATAAAAGATACTAGGCACCATGCCCTAACAATCTGATGCCATTACATGAACGATCTCATCCAATCCCTACCATCCCCATAGCCTACAGCGGGGGATTACTCACTCATAGATGGGGGAAACATGGATGGTCGATGGAGAAGCGATGGTGATGATGATGGCGATGATCTCCTCCAATTCCCCGTCCTCGCAGGGTGCCAGAACGGAGTTTCTAGTGCTGTTTCGTGGAATCCGGTGGTGGCGGCGGAGCGGAACTCCTTCTGGAAAAACGTCGAACCCCCCGAAGTTTTTAGGTCAGAAGGCTCCTTATAGGCGAAGAGAGAGGCCGAGGGGGTGCCTGGGGGCCCACACCACCCCCTGGCGCGGCCTGGCCTGGCCCGCAGCAGCAGGTGGTGTGGCCACCCCCTAGCTCTTCTCTGTCTCATATTCTGGCTCCTCGAGTCTTCGTGTGAAATAGGATTTTTGGCATATTTTCCCGGATTTTTCCTGATAGTTGGTTTTCTGCACAAAAAGTAGACACCAAGGCAATTCTGCTGAAAACCGCGTTAGTCTGCATTAGTTGCATCCAAATCACACAAGTTTAGAGGAGAAACAATAGAAAAAGTGTTCGGGAAAGTAGATACGTTTTGGACGTATCAGGGACCGAACCTAGGTAAACTCATGTGCATCCGCCCCCATCTCGCACCGCAGATGGCCGCCAGCTCTTGCCCCTAATCTTATCAATCGCTACCCCTGGTAGCGATTGCTGCGGGCATTCCCACGACAGTGGCACCCACCATGGGGCGTAGCCAGACTGGCCTGAGTTCTACGAGACCCTACTCTCCAATCGATCGGCCGATCGCCACCGGTCACATGATCACTAGTGGCGGGATTCTCCAGATCCTGCCCAGCAGCTACATCCCGGTGTCGCGCCCGATCACCCACAACGCGGTGATGCCGGTCGGCACCATCAACTTGTTTGTCGGCTTCACCGATGTAGTCGAACCGGCGGGGATGATGATCTTCGGCAGATCACCGCCATGCCGTGATCTGCTCTCGGAGGAGCAGGTCCGCTCCATCAGCCACCTCGCCACCGAGTATGACTTGACCGCCAGCAACGCGGTTGGGACTAACGCCACCACCAATGACGCGGCTCTCCACGACGACGCTGACTCCGTGACCCCTGCCTCGATCGACGGATCCATCACTACCGCGTCGCGGGAGGACTCCATCATGCAGGTCTCCAACCCTGAGGACTTCGAGGATCCCTCCATCCTTGGGATCTTTGACTCCGACTCTGGCTCGGATTCCCCCGAGAACTTCCACGCCAGATCCAATAGCTTTAATGTGATCTACATGGCATGCAGCATGGCTGCTCCACCAGATCCATTCTCCACGCCGATCCCACCGACCGCCACAGCGACGGAGGTGGAGGAAGCCCGCCGGCGCCTGGAACAGGTGACACACAAGGAGCTCGCCGAGCGCGAGAAATTTCACCTCGAGCGGGAAACGGCGCAGGAGCTATCGCTCTACCATCAATGCCGCATCAGGACCCGCCTGCACTCCAACGTCCAGGGCCGCGTCCTGAACTTCAATGACGAGGGAAACCCCACACGCGCGGCCGAGCACGAATAATGCGAGAATGCGCCACCCGGTGGCAGCAGTTGCCCACCACCCGGCGCACCGGCGACCGAAGCCCCACCACTACCCATAGGACGCTGATACATTGCAAATGGATCTATAATTTTGATGTTCCATGCTTGGTTTTATCTACTTCATGTGTTTTGTCCACACTTTGGAGTACTTTTCATATGATTTCTTGGACTAACCTATTAACAAGAGTCACAGTGTCAGTTGCCTGTTTTCTGCTGTTTTTGGTTCTAGGTAAGTCAGAAAATGAATATTCTCGGAATTGGACGGGACAAAAGCCAAAGTTGATATTTTACCGGAAGACTCACAGATCCTTAAGACGAGACGGAGAGGGGCCACAGGGCGGCCACACCATGTGGTTGCGGGGGCTAGCCCTCGTCGCGCCACCAGGTGGTGTGGGCCCCCTGGCCGCCCACCGACGCCTCTTCACCTATAAGATGCCTCCTGATGCAAAAACCCTAAATCATCAAGGCTCTAGCCACGAAAATATTTGCAGCACCGCCACCGAAGGGGAGATTCAGGGGATAGAAAGTCTCTGTTTCGGCACCCTGCCGGGACGGGGAAGTGCCCCCGGAGCCATCTCCATCGATCTCCACCACCATCTTCATCGCCGTTGCTGATTCCCATGATGATGGAGTAGTTCTTCCTCGAGGCTAAGGGTTCTACCGGTAGTTATGTGTTCATCTCTCTCTCTATGCATGATCATATTGTGATCATGAGCTTTGTAATCAAGTAGATCTACCTTGCTACTCAAGTGCTTTAATAGATCTATGCTCTCCCCATGTGTGTGAAAGTGACAGCGTGCACACCATGGTGGCACTTAGGCTAGAGATTACAAATACTTGTTATGAGTTATATTTGGAGTTGGATGTCTTTATGAAATTGTGGTGTTTGTTTGAACCATCTAGTGCTCAAGGTGACAGTGTGGGGTTATCTAGATGCGGAAAGCAAACTTTGAGGTGTGTTGTTATAGCCCTACCATCGATTAGAGTGTTCAACCGGAGAGTAGTTAAGAGTAGTATCATAAAGAGAAGATATTTATATGAGAGTGTTCACTAGTGAAAGTATGATCCCTAGGCCTTGTTTCTAAGCATTGAAACACCGTTTGCAATTAGATCTGTTACATGTTTGCTTGCTTCCATCTTTATTTCAGTTTGCCTTTAGTCTTTTCCCACATCAACCACACGCCAGCAAGCTATTTTCTGGCACCGTTACCACTTATAATTATCAATACCACTTGTATTTCACTATCTCTTCGCCGAACTAGTGCACCTATGCACCTGACAATTGTATTGGGTGTGTTGGGGACACAAGAGACTTCTTGTATCTTGATTGCAGGGTTGCTTGAGAGGGAATACCTTTGACCACTTCCTCCTTGAGTTCGATAAACCTTGGGTGATCCACTTAAGGGAAAACTTGTTGCTGTTCTACAAACCTCTGCACTTGGAGGCCCAACAACTGTCTACAAGAATAGAAGTGCGTAGACATCAGACGCGCGCCTCCGTCGGATCAGCCGTGAATCATCATCTCGCTGCAGTCCTAGGACGCCAAAGGGCTCCCGATGTACTTGACCCCCATGGACAATGTGATCGCGGCAGACGCCGCGGTCGCCCACCTCGACATCCAAGGAGAAGGCGCGCTGCAGACCAATACGCTAAGTCCCTGCTCGCCAGGGTTGTCAAGCAGCAAGCCACGGGAGTTGACCCGCGAGGGTGGATGTATTCCCGCTCATCGGCAAGTAGGGTGACCTCAAGCGGCAACCCAACCATCGCTAACACCGCTAACTGCCCACCACCCGAGCCACTACCGCACCAGCTGCGGGCCACCAACCCCGCACTCTCAACCAACGAGCCGTGGCCAACAAACAATACGGTTGCTGCCAATGGTCAGCCCGTCGACGCACGCACGCACATCGTCAACAACCAGGCCTGGCAAGCGCGCTAGCCCAACGACCTGAGGCACACCCTCAACAACCGTGGTGACCCCGAACCAAGGGGCTCGCTAAGCTGAGTCGGCCCCCAGTGCTTTGGACCAATGATCTGAGGCGAGAAGTACACCGCCAACTTCAAGGCGCCTAAGGAGATCGAAAAATACGACCCAACGTATGACCCAACTGTGTGGCTGGACACGTACCTCATGGCGATGGGAATCGTCGGCCACACCAACCTGCTCGCCGCTCACTACCTCCCCCCGATGATGGAGGGAGCGACCAGGCAGTGGATCAACACCCTCCCTGCCGACATCATCGACTCGTGGGAGGAGATGCGTGACGCCTTCATTAGGCACTTTGAGGGCTCCTACACTCACGCCACCACCATCGAGGACCTAGAGCGATGCATCCAGGAGCAGCGCGAGTCGACCCGCCACTGGATCCAAAGGTGGTAGGAACTGTGGATCAATGCCTCCGGCATCCACCCGGACACGGCGATCCACTGCTTCAAGAACAAGTGCCGGTACGAGCCCCTGGTCGCCAAGATCAAGAGGGTCTACCGGACCCTCGACAACATCCCCGACCTCCTCGAGATCACCAAACGGTACACAGAGGAGGACCCTATTAGGACTCCAATGACGAGTCAGGAGGAAGACACCGCACCAGCGGCCACGACAACGGGCAACAGCGTGACATGCGCTACAGCAACACTCACCTCACCGGCAAGCTCCACGGTGATGGGTGAGTCGACTTCGTCGCCAACGGCGGCTACGGCCAACGCGACGGAGGAAACTACCACGACAGCGGAAATTACCACGCCAACAATGCGACGAGGCCAAAATTCGACCCCGTCACCATGCTCAACCAGCCCTATGTTTACCATAGTAGGGAGGGGAAGCCCGCCACCCACACTACCGCAGACTGCCACTCCCTCAAGGAGATTGAAAAGGCAAGGCGGGCACGAGACGACCCCAACAACAACCCACCAAGGGACAACGGCAACACCGGCGACTTCGGCAACACTGTCGGATCGCTCCACACCTTCACCGGGCTCGGCACCAAGCGCAAGAAGAAGGTGCTCACCCGTGCAGTCACTGTCAATGCGGTGATGCTGGTCGACATCCCCCGCTTCCTCAACTAGTCTGAGCAAAGCATCACCTGGAGTCGCCAAGACCCCACGCCTAGGATCGAGTAACCGGGGCGAGTTACCCTGGTGGTTAGGCTCAAAGTGGCCGACTACTGGCTGCCCAAGACGCTGATGGACGGTGGGAGCTCCATCAACATCATGTACTTGGACAAATTCAAGTGGCTCCAGCTCCCGGAGTCAGCGATCGATGCAACCCTGACAACCTTCCACGACATCGTCCCCGGTCGGAAGGCGTACCCGATTGGCAAAGTGACGCTGCCAGTCACCTCGGCAAACTAGCGAACTACCGCACTGAGCAGATCATCTTCGAGCTTGTGAACTTTTGCAGCCCCTACCACTGCGTCATGGGGCGCCAGGCGTTCGCCAAATTCATGACGACCCCACACTACGCCTACAACATGATGAAGATCCCAAAGCCAAGCGGCATCATCACCATCCATAGCGACCCCGACATGGCCGTGGAATGCGAGGACAAAGGCACCGAGCTCGCCGACACCGTCATCGCCGCGGAGACCAACCACATGGACGAGCTCATGAAATATGCGGGCAGCATCAACAAGGATGACCCCACCATCCCAAAGAAGCCAACCGTTGTGAGTTCTACTTTTGAGGCGACTACGCACACCCGCACCGTCGAGCTCATCCCGGGCGACTCCAGCCAGACGATCACCATCGGGGCGCACATGAGCCCCGCATTGGAAAGCGCGCTCATCGGTTTCCTACGTGAGAATCGAGACATCTTTGCATGGAAACCATCCGACATGCCTGGTGTCCCGAGGGAACCCGCTGAGCATAAACTCAACACCGACCTCAAAGTGCGACCAGTGAAGCAGTCGATGTGGCCCTTCAATGAAGAGCGCTGCCGAGCAATCGCCGAAGAAGTACATCGCCTGCTAGCCACAGACTTCATTTGGACCATCAAGTACTCCAAGTGGCTGGCAAACCCAGTCCTGGTTCTGAAAGAGAACAACACCTGGAGAATGTTTATTGACTACACCAACCTCAACAGCGCCTGCCCGAAGGAGGAGTCCGTCCTACCGCGCATCGACCAGATCATCGATTCGACCACAGGTTCAAAGTCGTTGTGCTTCCTCGACGCGTATTATGGCTATAACCAGATCAAAATGGCGGTCGAGGACGATGAGAAGACGGCGTTCATCACACCATTTGGCGCCTTCTGCTACACGGCCATGACGTTCAGCCTCAAGAATGCCGGTGCCACCTACCAAAGGTGCATGCAGGAGTGCCTCGCGGACCAAATTGGACGCAACATCCACGTCTACATCGACGGCGTGGTGGTAAAATCCACCCGCCAGGACAACCTGCTGGCTGACTTGGCCGAGACCTTCGCAAATCTGCAGAGGTATAACATCAAGCTCAACCCAGGAAAGTGCACCTTCAGCGTCCCCACCGGATAAATCCTGGGGTACGTGGTCTCCAAGCGGGGCATCGAGGCAAACCCCACCAAGATCGACAACATCGCGTGGCTCGGGAAACCCGAGTGCCTGCGCGACGTCCAGAAGTTGGCCAGGCGAGTCACGGCTCTCAGTCGCTTCATTCCCCGGCTCGGCGAGAAGGAAATGCCCCTCTACCGCCTGATGCGCAAGAACCCCACGTTCCAATGGGACGCAGAAGCAGACAACACGCTCAAGGCACTCAAAGAAGTGATGCTCGCGGCTCCACTACACGCTGCCGCAATCAACAAAGAGCCAATGCTCATCTACGTCGCGGCCTCCACTCGAGTCGTCAGCGCTGTAATGGTCATCAAGTGGCCAGAAGAGGGCAAGGAGCGCCCCGTACAGCGCCTCATCTACTACATCAGCGAGGTCCTGGCGGACTCAAGGCAGCACTACCCGTAGTACCAGAAACTGGTATATGCGGTGTTCCGAGCCCAGCGGCGGCTCCCCCACTACTTCCAGAAGCACCCAATCAAGGTCGTCTCCTCTGCGCCACTACAGGACATCATCTGCAACTGCGAGGCGACTGGGTGAGTCACCAAGTGGGCTGTCGAAATCGGCATCCACAACATCAAGTATGAGCCACACAAAGCGATCAAATCGCAGGCCTTGGCCGACTTCCTCGCCGATTGGGAAGAAGCACAGCAGCCGGAGAAGCTTCCCTACCTCCATTATTGGTTGCTCCACTTCGACGGTTCCAAGAACGCCGATGGCGCCGGGGCCAGGGTCATACTGACCTCCCCTAAGGGAGACACGCTCCGCTACCTGCTCCACCTCGACTTCAAGCCCTGCACAAACAACATGGCCGAATACGAGGCCCTCCTTCACGGCATGTGGGCCACTAAGGAGATGAACGTCAATCACCTACGGTGCTACCGCGACTCCGACCTAGTCGCTGGCCAAGTTGCGGGGACCTATGATGTCGTCTCCCCGACAATGATAGCATACCACCAAGCAGTAGACTAGCTGGGAGGACACTTCGCCGGCTACTCAGTCGAGTGGATCGACAGGAAAAAAATGAGGAGGCTGATGCCCTCTCCCGCATCGGGTTGGCCCGACAAACTCCACCTGCAGGAGTCTTCCTCGACATCATCCACAAGCCTTCGGTCTCCTCGCCCAAGGAGGTCGAGATCGGGATACCCCTGTAGCCCGAGCCCTCTCTAGTCGCCATGGTCATCGAGCCCAGCGACTGGACCGCAACATACATCACCTTCCTTGAGCAAAAGATCCTTCCAAGTGACGGGACGGAGGCGTGAACAATTGTGCGTCGTTGCAAATCCTTCGTCATCATAAATGGCGAGCTCCACAAGCATAGTGTGACCAGCGTGTTCTAGCACTATGTATAGCCAAAAGAAGGACGCAGGATCCTCCAAGACATCCATGCCGGCGACTGCGGCCATCACGTCAGCACCAGGTCGCTAGTCACCAAAGACATGCGACACGGCTTCTACTGGCTCACCGCGCACGTCGATGCCATCGACATCGTCCAATGATGCGTTGGGTGCCATAAGTACGCCAACCAGACACATCTCCCTGGTTCGGCACTCAAGACCATCCCCATCACCTGGCCATTCACCGTATGGGGCATGGACATGGTCGGGCCGTTCAAGAAGGCCCCATCCGGCTTCACCCACCTCCTGATCACGGTCGACAAGTTCACCAAGTGGGTCGAAACCAAACCGATCAATAAGTGCGATGGCAAGACCGCCACCAAGTTCCTACGCGAGCTCATCTAACGGTACGGCTACCCGCACAATATCATAATGGACAATGGCACCACTTCGCCAAGGGCGCCATGGCAGAATGCTGCGAAGAGCACATCATACGACTCGACTTTGCCTCAGTCGCCCACCCGGAGTCGAACGGCCAAGCGGAACGTGTAATCAAAGTGTCCTCCACGGGCTCAAACCGCGACTTCAGGTGCCCCTCGAGTGAACCCTAGGATGCTGGGTCGAAGAGCTCCCCTCCGTAATATGGGTCATCTGCACCTTCGTCAACCACTCCACAGGGTTCACGCCCTTCTTCATGGTGTACGGCGCTGAGGCCGTAATTCCAACCGACCTGGAGCACGACTCACCTCGGGTCACCAACTATGTGGTGGCGGAAAACGAGATCGCCCGCCAAGACGGAATCGACCAGATCGATGAGGCACGCGACCTAGCTTGCTCCCGCATCGCCATCTACTAGCACGGACTCCGCCGCTACCACAACCGCCGAGTACAGACCCACACCTTCCATGAAGGCGACCTGGTCCTACGACTAGTCTAGGACAAAAAGGGCATGCATAAGCTTTCTCTCCCATGGGAGGGCATTCGCCATAGGGAGAGTCCTCGGCAACGACGCCTACTACCTCATCGACATACGAGGCAATGGCCAACTCGAGGTCGGGAGGCCATGGAATGTAAACCTCCTCCGGAAGTTCTATACATAGAACTAAATCTTGTACTCAGTTGCTATATAATGAAACCATTTCATATCGCACAACTTGTGTCTACTCGCCATCCTCTTGTGCCACTCGCACTCGTACGTTCAACAATACGCTACCTATGGAAGTCAACCCTTGGTCGCGCGACCGGCATGACTAAGTAATGCGACTCAAGGGCACCGAAGATATTCGGGCCATTGTGTCGTCCATGAACACGCCACTAATGGCCCAAAATATATCGAGCTCGTTGGGGAACCCCAAGAGGAAGGTATGATGAGCACATCAGCAAGTTTTCCCTCGGTTGTGAAACCAAGGTTATCGAACCAGTATGAGCAAGGAAACACCTCCAAGGTGTAGTTGCCAACTTGGAATCCTGCACAACACAACCACAGAACTTTGCCCTCATCTTACAGTGAGGTTGTCAATCTCACCGGTTTTGCAGGAAACAAAGGATTAAACGAATTGTGCGGAAGATAGTAATAGCTTGCAGAAAGTAAACAGAAAACAGTAAACAATTGTAGATTGATGGTAAAAGAAAGGACCAGGGTCCATAGTTCACTAGTGGTGGTTATCCTTAAGATAGATGACATGTTGGGTGAACAAATTACAGCGGGGCAATTGACAAACATCGAGAAAGCATACATGCATATACTAATCATCTTGACTCCTTTGAGATTCGATTGGGCATTACAACATTATACATAGACCGTAATCCAACTACATCTATGACTAATAATCCACCTTCAGGTTATCAGCTGAACCCCCTCCAGTATTAAGTTGCAAGCAACAGATAATTGCATTACGCATTGCCTGTACAGTAAACAATACGATTGTTCTATTGACAAAGGATTGTTGTTTTCTCCCTAGTAGCAACAACACATCTAGTACCTTAGAGATTTCTGTCACTTCCCTAGATTACTAGAGGCATGAACTCACTATCGAGCATAAATACTAACTCTTGGAGTTGCTAGCATCTACTTGGCCAAGATAGCTACTAACAACGGAAAGCATGCCAGATCACAAATAACAAAGACATGATAGAATCCATAATCAATCTGAAATAGCATCTCAATTTCCAACGGATCCCCGCAAACACAACATGTATGATCACAAATAGATGATCTTGATCATGAACGGAGCTCACAAGATCTAAACATGATAGCACAAAGGAGAAGAACCAGCCATCTAGCTACTACATGGACCCGTAGTCCAAGGATGAACTACTCATGCATCACACCGGAGGCTTGCATGGTGATGAAGAAGGCCTCTAGGGTAAATTCTCCCCTCCGACAGGGTGCCGGGAAGAGCTTCAGATCCCTCCCGATCTAGGGATGGAGATGACGGCGGCTACAGACTCTTTCGTGGAATTTTGATCGGGTCCTTAGGGTTTCTGTATCGGAGGCATCTTATAGGCGAAAGGGAAGGCCGAGGGGGTGCCCTAGGCAGCCACACTACCCCCTGGTGCGGGCCAGGCCTAGCCGCGCGGCCAGGTGGTGTGGCGGCTCTCTGGCCCCTCTCCGTCTCGTATTCTGGGTTCATGCCCCTGGTGAAAAACTGAATTTGGCTTTTGTCCCGTCCAATTCCGAGAATATTCATTTTCTGACTTTCCTAGAACCAAAAATAGCAGAAAATAGGCAGCTGGCACTATGGCATCTTGTTAATAGGTTAGTCCAAGAAAGTGTATAAAAAGTACTCCAAAGTATGGACAAAACATAAGAAAGTAGATAAAAACCAAGAATGGAACATTAAATATTATGGATACGTTAGCAACGTATCAACATCCCCAAGCTTAACTCCTGCTCGTCCTCGAGTAGGTAAGTGATAAAAAGAAAGAATAATTTTTGAGGTGACATGCACCATCATAAACTTGATCAAAGTATTTGTAAAACATTGATAGCTAGGATCATAGTACTTCAACATAGCATGAAAGACAAAGTTCTAACAATAAGGCATAGCAACTATGTTGCAACATGAAAAGGCACAAACAAAAGATTCCGGAATAACAATGCTTTGCAAGACGTTTGTTTGTTTCACATAAAGAAAACATAGCATAGTGGCATTCAGCTTGTCCCTCATAGAGTAGCAAACATAAATGCATAGGAAACCTTCAAAGTTCATAAGGCTTACTAGATACAAATAGTTTAAGAACAAGCAATATCAAAGTTATGCATCAATCAACAAGTCTTGGGACAATGCACATAGAACTAAGAATGGCCACTATGCTCTCAAAGTAGGTGCATAAAGATAGAAGGTGGAGACTCAACATAAAAGTAAAGGAAAGACCTTCATAGAAGGAAGTAGGGATTCAAGTTTCATAAAGAGCTTCCAAAAATTATGGTACTTATTAGCTTTCAGCTCTGGTTGCCCCTATCATAAGCATCTTTATGTGATTAAGGTTAAGGTGACACAACTAAGAGGATATGCTTGACAAGTTATAAGTTGAAATCTCATGCCCCTTACTTACGAGTACCGAACCTCATGCTACTCAACTTCAGTCACAAGTAAGCTCTTGTCAATGTAAGTACATATGTATCAAAGAGAACCGCCAACAGGGTACCCCTTGAACATGATACAGGAGCTATCCCATAATCAAAATGACAAGGCAAGCAGACAATGAGCATCTCAGCGATCTTTTTATTTGCTATTGCATAGGTTTTAATGAGGATGCTTCATAGAGTGCTCATTATGGTTATGCTGCAAGTTTCCACCATGATTAGGCATGGCTTAGGCTAGTGGCCCGAGCATTTCTCTAACACACATACAAACTCCATGATCTTAAAAGTTCCCCTTTTATTTCACAGCGCAGGGATCCATAGGCAAAAGAACATGATATCAACGGGGTACAATGTACAAGTGCAATGTTGAAAGCGTTCCCCGTGATACATGGTTCGGCTAACTTCAACTTATAAAGCGCAAGCATATACGCAACAAAGATGTATGCAATGGTTCAAGTTTATTAAATGCAAGAAAGTAAAGTGTGCCATCAAGTTCGTGAGAGCTTTAATCACTAATTTTCACATAACAAGTTTAATTTGGAAGGCAGATAAAAACATGAATATACTTGGAATAGCAAATGCTAATAGGTAGGTATGGTGGACTCTTTGGAATAACTTGGTTTTAGGAGTTGGATGCATGAGTGGAACTCACACTTGGTTCTGGAGGCAAGCAAAAGACTGGGAGCGACCAACTAAGAGAGCAATAATGGCCATAATCATGCAAAGCGCAAACCATCATTAATAAAAGCATAAAGTGATATTACAAGTTGAAAACTAAAGGCTCATAAAGGCTATGGTGACTTGGAATAGTCATAACATGGTGTGAGCATGCGCCAAGTCAACCCAAATAAAGCATCAAAGGAGAATACCACAATACTATGCTTTAATATGCTAAAACAACGCATGATCCTTCCAAGGCACAATAAGCAATCTCAATTGTTTATAACATGTAATGCTACAGCAAAGATCACTAAGCATAAATCCAAAACAATATCAAGCATGGCATGAAAAAGCATAGGCCACAGTCAAAAATAAGCTCTCTTTACCACTTAAGCATGAACTTTCCTACTCATTTCCAATCCAAACCAAATTATTTCAAAACCAATGTATGAAAGAGGGGGTCCAAAAAAATTATTCAGAAAACTAAGAAAACTAAGCAAACGAAAAGCAAAAACAAAAAAAGAAGATGCTCCAAGAACAACACAACTATGCATGAAACAATAAAAATGAAGTGTTTGGAAGAAACCTGGGATTTTTATTGATGAAGAAGGGGATGCCTTGGGAATACCCAAGCTTTGATGCTTTTACTTCTTGGATATTTCTTGGGGTGACACGGGGTGGCATCCCTAATCTTGAGCTTTAGTCCATTCTTCATCTCATTACACCATTCTCTCCATACACCTGAAATTTTTCTTCATACAAAACTTCACACAATCTTTATTAGCAACATTAGTGCAATCAAGATAATAAGTCTTTGGGTTCAGTTTCAACACCAATAAAACTTCCATTAAAACACAAGCTACTGCAGCACTTCCCTCAAAAATCTCAATTCCCCAAATAGAACTCAAAAAGGAACCAACAAGAAGCAAATGCAAATAATGGCAGAAATCTGTCAAAACAGACCAGCAGGTAAAAATCAATTTTTTCGAAGACCTTGTGTTGCTCAAATCAAAAAATGTTGAACTAACGAAAGTTAGATACAAACCTGGGACAGAATCACAAAAATTCACGCCTCAAAATGACATACAGAGATTTTACACGAATTTTTACAGTGAAGCACAAAAATCTGTTTCGGGACAGCAACTTTCCCAAGCATTACTTCTCTCTCATTAGAGGTTACTCTTGGCACAAAAATCAAATAAAAGGATAAGGAGCGGTTATTAATAACTTCCAAGGCTCATCTACAACTTTTGGGTTATCTCTCAATAAGTACTTTTTTTAACGCCTTTAAGTTAGGCATAAGAAGCAAGAAAAGAATCAAGTGTTCTCAAATGAAGAAGCATTAAGACTAATACCAGAAATATCTTCAACAAGGCAAGGTATCTCATCCAAATAAGTTCTAGAGGATCCTTTCTCAATGCTTTTTGGTTCACTACTTTCATCAAACGGGTTTTTAGGAACGATCCAATCGAGATTCTTTTCTATGGCTTTATGCATTGCTACAAGTTTGAAAGGTATTGGTATCTTAATTTCCTCCCCATTAGGTTCAGTTTTGTTCATCTTTTCTCGTGTACCAGTAACACATATGCATGATCCTAGCATACTAAAATGTTTAAATACTTTTCAAGCTTCCTTGGCAACATCATAGAATTCCTTAAGCAAAGTTTCCAGAATAAAATCCCTCTTTTCAGGGTCCTCAATTTCTTTAAATTTAAGAAACATTACTTGCATTAAGGGGTTAAGGTTAACAAACCCAGCTTCCAACATGTGAACTAAAGAAGTTGCAGCAATTTCATAATTTGGAGCAAGTTCTACAAGGGATCTGTCCTCAATATCCTCATGCTTACTAACAAGATTAAATAATTCTTCAATATTATATTTTCCAATTATAGAGCCACTACCTATTGAAAGGTCTTTCAGGGTGAACCTAGGGATTAACATGGTGAGCTAAGAAAGAGGTAACAACTATAGAAAGACTTAATTTTTTTGTGTTTTTAATAAAGAAAGCAAACTAGTAAAACTAATTTTTTTTGTGTTTTTGATAAAGAAACAAGCAAACAAAGTAGAAATAAACTAAGCAAAACAAAAATAACAAAGTAAAGAGATTGGTTATGAGGGACTCCCCATGTGAAGATGTCCTTGACTCCCCGGCAACGGCGCTAGAAAAGTAGTTTGATGGCCCAAAATATATCGAGCTCGTTGGGGAACCCCAAGAGGAAGGTATGATGAGCACAGCAACAAGTTTTCCCTCAGTTATGAAACCAAGGTTATCGAACCAGTAGGAGCAAGGAAACACCTCTAAGGCGTTGTTGCCAACTTGGAATCCTGCACAACACAACCACATAACTTTGCCCCCAACTTACAGTGAGGTTGTCAATCTCACCGGTTTTGCGGAAAAGAAAGGATTAAACGTATTGTGTGGAAGACAGTAATAGCTTGTAGAAAGTAAACAGAAAACAGTAAACAATTGTAGATTGATGGTAAAAGAAAGGACCGGGGTCCATAGTTCACTAGTGGTGGTTCTCCTTAAGATAGATGACATGTTGGGTGAACAAATTACAGTGGGGCAATTGACAAACATCGAGAAAGCATACATGCATATACTAATCATCTTGACTCCTCTGAGATTCGATTGGGAATTAAAACATTATACATAGACCGTAATCCAACTGCATCTATGACTAACAATCCACCTTCAGGTTATCATCCAAACCCCCTCCAGTATTAAGTTGCAAGCAACAAATAATTGCATTACACATTGTGTGTAAAGTAAACAATACGATTGTTCTATGAACAAAGGATTGTTGTTTTCTCCCTAGTAGCAACAGCACATCTAGTACCTTAGAGATTTCTGTCACTTCCCCAGATTACTAGAGGCATGAACCCACTATCGAGCATAAATACTAACTCTTGGAGTTGCTAGCATCTACTTGGCCAAGATAGCTACTAACAATGGAAAACATGCAAGATCAGAAATAGCAAAGACATGATAGAATCAATAATCAATATGAAATAGTATATCCATCGGGTCCCCGCAAACACAACATGTATGATTACAAATAGATGATCTTGATCATGAACGGAGCTCACAAGATCTAAACATGATAGCACAAAGGAGAAGAACCAGCCATCTAGCTACTACATGGACCCGTAGTCCAAGGATGAACTACTCACGCATCACACCGGAGGCTTGCATGGTGATGAAGAAGGCCTCCAGGGTGAATTCTCCCCTCTGGTAGGGTGCCGGGAAGAGCCTCAGATCCCTCCCGATCTAGGGATGGAGATGACGGCGGCTACAGACTCTTTCGTGGAATTTTGATCGGGTCCTTAGGGTTTCTGTATCGGAGGCATCTTATAGGTGAAAGGGGAGGCCGAGGGGGTGCCCTAGGCGGCCACACCACCCCCTGGCGTAGGCCAGGCCAGGCCACGCGGCCAGGTGGTGTGGTGGACCTGTGGCCCTCTCCGTCTCGTATTCTGGCTCCGTGTCCCCCTCGGTGAAAAACTGAATTTGGCTTTTGTCCCGTCCAATTCCGAGAATATTCATTTTCTGACTTTCCTGGAACCAAAAACAGTAGAAAACAGGCAGCTGGCACTGTGGCATCTTGTTAATAGGTTACTCCAAGAAAGTGTATAAAAAGTACTCCAAAGTGTGGACAAAACATAAGAAAGTAGATAAAAACCAAGCATGGAACATCAAAAATTATGGATACGTTAGCAACGTATCAACCACCCCGGAGCCACCATCAGAGTCGCCTCGCTCGACTAGCCTACCGGGCCAAGATGCCCGATAAACGCTTCTCATAGCGTCCTGTCCTCCCCATCCTCTTGCAAAGCGACTCGAACGATTAAGTACCATGCATGGGGACTTCGCAACAGGAAACCTCACGCGGCTCGGGAACACACCAATTAAGAGAGCCGCCTTGGACTCGCCAGGCCACTGGCTCTCTAAGCTAGGGGAGAGACGCGTTATAAACAACGCATCAAATCCTCAACTACGATGGGCGTGCGACTAGAACGGCTAAGTACCACGCTCGGGGACTCGGCTAAACTGACCCTTCTCGCGCCAGGGAAAACAGCTAAGTATAGAGCCCCTTCGGGGCTGCAAGGCGACTAGCCCCATACGCCATGACAAATCAGCCCCAATCATAATAATTCAAAGTGAACACACATGCACTTAAACAAGGTAAACCCCACTAAAGGGCGGACGCGCTCGGGGACTCGTCCACATAAAAATCAACATAAAAAATGTTTAACCATGCATTGCGTGTCGATTGACTCCCCTTACTTATATAC
The DNA here is from genome assembly GCA_910589775.1 of Avena eriantha. NCBI lineage: Eukaryota > Viridiplantae > Streptophyta > Magnoliopsida > Poales > Poaceae > Avena > Avena eriantha. The sequence goes on from OU342742.1 coordinate 133,488,765, forward strand.
ATAAATATTGTTCACATTACAAAAGGTGCCACTCGGCATAACTTACAAAAGCCCCTTAGGGCAGCAACTCATTTTGCAGGCTCCGACGAGGAAGCGCCCCCATCACCTATGACCCAGATATACGGCTCCCACGGATTCGTTAGGTACGTCGTTAGCGACTTCGATAGCGCCGACCGGAAGGGCTGCTCCGACTTTAGGTCTGGGTGCTCCGGCTCAGGGTTGCCCGGCGCCACCACTGTCTCCTGGTAGGGTAACATATTTCCCATCGCCAATACCCGCTCTATGAACGGGGCAGCCTTGGCGGTCAACCTTAGGACCTCTGAGATCTCCACCGAGCCACTCGCCGATGGATAGCTGTTGGTAACATCATCGAAGTCGAAATCGTTGGGGAAATGAGCGAGCCCAAGGCTCAACACTATGGCGGCCCCGTGCCTGAAGGCCGACCGCGCCATCCACTCGACAATGGCAGGCGCCTCCTCCAGATAGTGCCAAACTTCAATCAACCCACCAGGAATAACCTCGGTGGGGGACATACCTTGGAGCACGGCCTGGATGCACAGAGCTGAGGCAGTGGCCGCGTTCACCACTTCAGACGTGCATTGCGAGGCGTTGTAGGTCGGCACCACCGGGTCACTTTGACCTATCAGGGCTACAATGTCAGGAACCCAGCGTCACTAAGGGACACCCCGCTCGGGGACTCGCTACATACAAGAAAGAAAGGAAGGGACACTTACCAAGAAGCTTACGACAGTTCTCCGTCACATGCTTTTCAAGGGCACTAAGGTCACCCTGCAATCGGAGGATGACCGAGTCAGCGACCTTCCGCTCCTCCTCCACCACAGCGACTACAGCCTTGGCCCTCTCTTCAGAAGAGATCATCGACGCCTTCGCCTCCTCCAACTCCTTCACTAGCGAGTCGATTCACCCCTTTGCCGTATCTAGTTCAGCAGCCGGAACATACCCCTCGCGGGCCTTGGCAATCGCAGCCGGAAGTCCATCTACGAAGCAAGGGCAACACAAGTCAGTCTCACGGAAGCAGCAACGGCTCGAGATCGCCAAATGGAACAACAACTCACCAGAAATTTCTTGGAGTCGTCGGTTGGCCTCCTGCGCCGCCCGCAGGTCACGCTCCAGGCGCTCCTTCGCGGCTTGCCGATCGGACGATTCCCATTGCAGGCCCTGCCAACAGAATGAAATTCAGCGACTGGACAACCAAAAACTCAAGTGCCTAGCCGCTGAAATTCAGCGACTAGACACTCGAGGACTGGACAACCAAAAACTCAAGTGCCTAGACACTGAAACGCAGCGACTAGCCACTCAGGCACTGATAACTAGAAGATTTAAGCGCCCAACCGCTGAAATTCAGCAATTAGGCACTCGGGGACTGGACATACCTGAATGGCGGCACCAAGCATGTTATGAAGTTCGCGGGCGTCCGTCGAAGGAACCACAAAGGCTGTACGCCCGCGATGTGACCCGACGTCTTCATCAACGATCTTTGGAATTTGCGGAGACTGGGTTTCTGCCACGGAAGGGAACGCCTTCGCCAGGAAGTGCGGAAATGTCGTAGCCGTCCTCGCTGGGGCACAAGACGTCGGAGCTAGTGGCTCTGATGACGGGGTGACCTTGGCTGGTTCTGATTGAGTGGCTCTCACCTCCTCAGCACAAGCAGCGGAGTCACCCTCTTCCGTGTTGCCCCTCGTCGCGACGGTGGTGACGTCCCCCTTCTTCTTCTTCGCACCTTCGGCTGGCGTGTCTTCCGCAACATGTTTCCTCTTCTTGGAGGGATCGGCCTCCCCCTCGGCATCGACTGATCGAATCTTAGCCACCGAAGGGCGACCTATTTTCTTGGTGCCAGACCTGCGAAATCGCCACAGTCATCAAAGAAATCACGCAAGAAAGCATCAAAGGCACGGAAGAGAATGTTAGACTTACTTGGCGATCGGAAGGAAACGCAACCCCGTGCTAATACGGGCAGGCTTATCTAGCTCCGGCCCCAGCTTCCACGAGAGCCCCTTCTCGAAGACACTCATGGCCCATGACACCGCGGGCTTCTTCGACGACGAGGCTGCGGTTGCCGGAACCTCCGGCCCGGACGACGCGGTCATCCCCACCGGTAGCGGCAACCTCGACACCGTAGCCTCAACAGCACCTGGTTCCGATGAAGCCGGGACTGTTGGCGCGATCGCCGCGAGCGGAACCTCCGTCTCTACCACCACGTCCGCAGCTTCCGATCCCATCATCGAAGTTGTGCCCTCCGGGATCTCGGGCGAGGTTTTGGTCACCTCATCATCGGACTCGTCATCTGACCCAAATGCCACCACTGACCTGGGTGGCGACACCGGCTTTGGAGCCGGCTTCTTCACAGGCGACTTTGGTTTTCGCGCGGGCTTCACCGGCGTGGCCGTTCACCGTGAGCTGTGCTCCTGCAAGATTTCATCGTCTTCATCGCGTTCTTCAAGACTATGACTCTCCTCGATCTCGTGTTGTTTCTGCATGCGAGTCTTGTGGGCCGTCGTCGCTGGGGGAGGAACCTCCCTCACTTCTTCTTCACTCTCGGAGGATTCCCCTTCGGTCCCCTCCTCAAGCTCTTTGGGAACTTGTTCGTCGAGTAGGGGAAGCCAGCCTTCGAGGACCTGAAACAACTGAGAATGGGCAAGAAAGAGTGGTCCGATTAGGGGCCACGAGTGGACATTACAAGCCGCGGTTGCAAATTGTCCCGCGAGAAGACAAAGGTAATGAGAGCAGCTTACCGCAGGAGCCTCGTCCTTCTCGGGCACATACGGGGTGTGCCTGGCCGACGTGGTGGTAAATTCCACGTCGGTGATCTTCTTCAAGGCGCTCTTGTAGTCCATGGCATCCCACGGCTCCTTGGTGGTCCAGGAAGGATCGTTCTTCCCGGTGTATTCATACATCTAGTGGGGCCGGGTCACCAATGGGACCAATCGCCGCCCGAGGCATCAGTTGTACATATTGATCGTCATCAACCCCTTGTCGCTCAGCGCTTGGATCTGATCCATCATCTCTACGACGTCCATCCTCTGATCGTCGGGGAGCTTGGCCGCTATCAGCCAGAGGGGTTTGCTCCTCTCCGTGACATACTCGGGAAGCGCCACTTCGCCGGAGGGGGTGGATTCCTTCACGTAGAACCAGCTCTTCTTCCACTCGCTCACGGACTTCTTCGACAGCAGGAGATTGAAGAAGTTCGCCTTCGGTTTTAGCTGAAATGTAACACCGCCTGCCGCCAAGACAAAGCCGCCGGACCCGTCGTGACCAATATAGCCGTGGAACAACTCTAGCCACATCGGGAAATAGGGCCGGCATCCAAGATAGCACTCGCAGAAGGCGACAAAGATTGCCAACTGCTCGATATTGTGTGAATCGAGATCTGACGGTTTGATCGCATAGTACGCGCAGAATCACCGGAAGAAGATGGAGGTGGGAAATCCAAGCCCCTTTCCAGGTGGCTCGAGAAACATATGAACTCGTCGGCGCGAGGCTTCGGCTCGGTCTCAGAGAGCGTGGGAATTTGCCAGTTCCCCTTGCAGAGAAGCCCCGCATCCTCGAACGACTTGAGTTGCACTGTGGTACACTTGGATTTCCCCCACAGATCCTGTGGAGGTGCCATTGGGGAGAAGATGAGGTTGCTCGGTCTGGAAATTCTAGATCGCAGGAAGACGAAGAGACTGGGAAGCGCAGGAGTAAGGAAAGAGGAAGAAGATTCGTGAGCCCCCTCGCCACTCTCCTTATAAGGGTAACGCTACCCGCCAATCTCGGGATAGCCGTTACCCGCGGTAATTACGCCAAAGTTACCGTTGGATTACCCAACGGCTAGTTTAACTAAGTTGGTGGTCCAACTTCTTCTATTCAACTCCCTTGTTGACACGCCTGGTCCATTCGGCAAAGGTGGCGACTTGAGCTTAGATCCGTTCACTAATGTTGCGACTGAAGATTTGGTTGGGAAATTCCCTCCTTCGTTAAGGCAGCCCATCGCCGATTCGACTGGGTGTCCAAATTGGACTCGCCTACTCCAACTGCCAAATGAACCCCTGCGCTAAATCGACACTGGCCTCGGGGACTACTGATGGGGATATACCGAATGTGGTATGCCCAGCAGGACGTTCCGATTGGGCCAAAGGCCTCGCGAGTGGGCCTGCAGGACAACGACTGGAACACGACTGAGGAGGAGGCCCGACGACTAGAGACTGGAGGCCCAGAAGCGTAGCTGAAGCCCAGTCGGATTAGGTCAAAGCCTCTGAATCCATGACTTGGTCGGTTGTATATTGTAAACTCTAGAGAGGTACCCCCTTATATAAGCCTCCCTAGGGTTCCCTTCGTACTCATGTTCCATCATACACCCCTTTGGGCAACTCGCTACTTAGGCGCCGAGCTCGCCACCCATGTAACTCGCTCTCCGCCAATACAATCTGGCAGGAGTAGGTCTTTACCCTCCCCGGGGGGGAGCAAACCTGGGTAAACTCATGTGCATCCACCCCATCCCGCACAGCAGATGGCCGCCAGCTCTCGCCCCCAATCTTATCAATCGCTACCCCTGGTAGCGACTGCCGTGGTCACTCCCACGACATCTTGTGATCGTGTGAATCTTTAACGTCGTAACTAAATCCTTTTGTCTCGCGATATATTACATGTCCGAGATTCGATCATCGGTATCTCAATACCTAGTTTGATCTTATTACTGACATGCACTCTTTTCTCGTTCCCGTGATATAAGATTATAGTGATCTCATCGCTTGCTTGCAAGCTATTTCAATGTGATATCACCGAGAGGGCCTTGAGTATATCTATCCGTCATCGAGATGGACAAATCCCACTCTTGATCCATGAGCCTCTACATAACACCTTCGTAACACTGAACCCACCTTTATAGTCACCCTTTTACGGTGTGACGCTTGATGTTATCAAGATACTCTCTCGGTGTTACTGATTAACATGATCTCATGGTCTAAGGACTAGGATTACTTCGTATGATGTTATAGCAATATAAACATAATGACTTTGATCGTAATGCTATACTTGGGATGAATGTTCATCACATCATTCCACCAAATGTTGTGACCTCATTATTAACAACATCCAATGTCCATGATCAGGAAGCCTTGATCATCTTGTTAATCAACAACTTAGTTTATATGAACTTTGTATTTTGTTTATTAAACATCCATGTATTAACGTTTCAAATTAATACAATTACAGCATGCAAAATAAACATTTATCATAAACATGGAATAAGATAATAACCACTTTATTATTGCCTCTCGGGCATATTCCCTTTAATAGCAATCTAAACACAATGACTTTGATCATAATGCTATACTTAGGATGAATGTTCATCACATCATTCCACCAATGTTGTGACCTCGTTATTAACAACATCCAATATTCATGATCAGGAAACTTTGATCATCTTTTTAATCAACGAGCTAGTTTAAGAGAGGCATAAGTAGGAACTTTCTATTTGTTTATTAAACACACATGTATTAACGTTTGCGTATTAATACAATTATAGCATGCAAAATAAACATCTATCATATAATTGGAATACATATAATAACAACTTTATTATTTTCTCTCAGGGCATATTCCCTTCACCGCTATGATGGCAGCTTGTGGTGATTTGATCATCATGTTACCCGGAGAGTCCACCGACATGAAAGAGAGGTTGAAGCTTCGACTAAGATCGCTCCTTTCTCTCCCGTTCATGTGGCTTGTTCGAGAGCATCGCATGTGCGCCACAATGTTGTGGTTCCTTTTTGAAGAGGACCCATCCACAGAGGAAAGCTCCGCCAGCCGGGCACTCTATGCATCGGCTAGTCTCTTGCGGTCATCAAGTTGAGCTTATTGTGCCAATTGGCGGTTGAACTCCTATTGGAGGAGGTAGTGCTATCCCATAATCTCCTCGTGTGTTCCATCGTTTGGCAAGGGTGTGCCCCTTAGAGCTAGCATGACCCTCTCCCACTGTTTGTTCGTTAGATTGATAGTTGGACGGCCATTGTTTATGGTCCGATCACTGTTGTCCTTATTCTCGGGTTCGGTGCCGGTGTCAGTGTTGATAACAACACACAAGTAGTGGTTGGGGTAGAAGTTTCTTCCACAACTTTCAGGATCACAACCGACATGGTCGTCTCCCACGAGCGAGTTGCTCAGATCGGAGTCACAAATGTTGTTGCTATCGGAGCCGCAGATGATGAAGATGTGGCGTTCAGCTCGCTAAGGGTGCTAAGGGAAATAAGTTGCAAAAAACAGCCCAAAGGACTCAAACCCGCAACCTCTTGGTTCAAGACCGAACCAATAGGGTCTTTTTATATCAAAGAAGCAGTAGAGTTGTATAGCACCGCCCTGTTTTTTTTAGTATCACACCGCGCCACTTTATTGATCAATAATGTTTGCAGGTATACAAAAGAAGTATGGAGACTCGAACCAGACGTGATGCCCGTATTCTTTATATGTCGATGACCGAGCCAAGCCATGGGCTTCCTTGTTGTGGTTCCTCCGCTCATGCACAAAGGTTGCTGAAGCAAAGTCCGCCGCCCTTAGCTTTATTTCTTGCATGATTATACTGAATTTGCCAAGGTACTCTCCTTCTATACAATTGATCACCTCCTGGCAATCTGAGGCGACTCGAATCTTGTTGGTGTGCAGGTCCGCCGCCAAAGCTAAAGCCTCTCTACACGCCAAGGCTTCCAACACTACAGGATCCACGATCCCTTGTAGTACCAATGTCGATGCCCCCAAGAACTGGATGTTACAAGACCGGCATACTGCAGCCACTGCTCCTGCTTGCCCTTGTTTCCAGACTATGATGTCCACATTAATCTTGGCTACCCCTTGAGGAGGTGGTAACCACTTATTGTCTGAATCCTACTCGCCAGGCCATGATTCCTTTATCCTTTGAGACTTTGTCAGATTTAGATATCGGATCATCGCTTCCACAAAAAGGTGAGTTGAAAGGGGACTTTGAAAAACTCTTCATGGATAGCATTCCTATGAGCAGTCTAGATTGCCCATAAAGTCACTAGGCACAACATGAGCTCATCATGTTTCAGTGATCTGATCATCGAGAACAGCCACAACTTGGCATCAAATTCTGTTGTGTTCACCATATGTTCAATAACCGAATCTGGAGCCAACGCCCAAACACTTCTACTCATATTACATTCGAGCAAAGAATGGCGCCTCTTGCGGCTGACCGTTGGCTTTACTAGGAAGGGGTGGCCCCTCTATATGAATCTTCCACTCCACATAGAGAGCACAAACTTGTTGGCGCCATGCTTTGATGGTGTCGCACATCTCCTGTTGGGATCGAGTGTTTGGCCAGACGCCAAAAAAGACCCGAATCTTTGTTGGAACTTCAGGCGATTCCAAATTTTCTCATGAGTTGTTTTATGCTTCCTTTTACAAATTGTGACAAGATCAAATCTGTTATTGCTAATCAGTGGTGGGGTGAGGAGGACGGCAAGAGGAAAATTCATTGGAGATCTTGGGCTTGGCTTTCAACACCTAAAGCTTTGGGAGGGATGGGATTTCGCGATCTCGGTCTCTTTAACCAAGCAATGTTGGCAAAACAAGGGTGGAGGCTTCTTACTGACCCAGACCCTCTGTGTGCTCGTGTTCTAAAAGGGCGTTAGTCCCCAGACACTAGCTTCTGGAACGCCCCAAAGCCGAGATCAGCCTCATATACTTGGAGAAGTATCCTGCATGGGCGTGACTTGCTCCGTAGGGGTGTGCGCTGGGGGCTAGGAGATGGTAAAACTGTGAAGATTATGAAGGACAATTGGATACCGAGGTCCCCTCCGCATGAGCTGCAGTCCTTGTCACCGATCCCGAACCGCGCTTTAGTTCATTGTCTTCTGGATGAGGAGACGCGCTCATGGAATGAGGAGAATGTCAATGTTTTTTCGCCCCAGCTATTGTCGAGCAGATTATGCAGATTCCTATGTCGCGTCATGCAGGGGAGGATTTCGTGTGTTGGCCTTTGACGAGAAATGGTTTGTATACTGTCAAGTCAGGGTACAATATGGCCCGGTCTGCAAAATTTCTTTGGTGGAGAAGTGCGACGGGTAATGGTGTGAGCGCGGGATGGATGTAGGAAGGGAAACAATGACACTCTATTTGGAAGATCAAAGCACCTGGGAAGATGACAATCCACCTTTGGCGCTTTGCTAACAACTGCCTTCCTAGTGGTGATCAATTACAGATAAGGAGAGTTTCTGAAACTGGACCATGCATTTTCTGTGATCGCATGGAAACGATTGATCATGCCATGCTATCTTGCCATTTTTCTCAATTTGTGTGGCATGAGGTTAAGCAGCGTTTCAAGTTCTGACTACTACGTAAACATTTTTCCTCTTGCAGCTAGTGGCTCTTCGACTTACTCGAGCGGGCGGATGAACTCCAATCAGCGACAGTCGCTGTTACCTTCTGGCATCAGTGGGAAGCTCGCAATGAGGCTCGAAAATCGTTGGAAAGGCCAAACCCATAGAGAACCTGTGCGAATATCTTCATGTGCATGATCTTCGCATACATGGTCGCGAAGATCTTGTTTCTAGGTGTGAGTCCACAACACCATCAGTTTGGACTCCGCCGCCGCTGGGTGCTTTCCTCCTTAACTCTCATGCTGCGATTTTCGGAGATGCAGGCAGAATGGGCGCAGGCGTGGTGGTTCGGGATAGCTCTGGGGCCCGTGTTGTTTCCTGTCGTCATCAAATGCCAGGGGTGGTGATACCAGAGCAGGCTGAGGCATTGGCGTTGCAGCGGGCTGTTCGTTTAGGTCAAGAAGAGGGCTTCCCTAAAGTTATTTTCGCCTCTGATTGCCTCTCTCAAATCTAGAGGATCCAGTCCTCTTCTCCAGACAGATCACCGGTGGGCATGTTGGTGGAAGATATCAAGGGTGTGGCCAAATCCTTCACATCGGCATCATTCATCCATGTGCAGTGTAGCTTGAATGGAGCAGCGCATATTCTAGCGAAATCTTGTATTAATTTTACCTCTAGCGAGGTTTTTCGTACTGTTCTAGAATGTATCCGGGAAACATTTTGTATTGCTGTTATTTAATGAATAAAGCTTTCCTGTCAAAAAAAAACCTCGACCAATCTTTTTCCTCACGGCTATGATCTGAGGACGTGGCCTCCTCATCGAGGATGCCTCCCGTCACTGTATAGGGACGCGACTTGCCTGTCGCCCGAGCGTGCGACCATCCGTGCGACGAAGACGTCTAGAATCCATCCGACGGTTGCGTCTCCCGCACATCCGGCTCGTGCCTTTTCTCCTGATAAAAAAAAAAACAAATACAGCTCCTATACGATTAATATTCTCAAGGCATTAAAACTGAAAACAAAACTGGAGCGAAACAATCTCATCGCGAGGGAGTACATGGAGAAAATATTCAGCTGTGCTCCAACATCTAATCTGCCGCTAATGCAAATAGAAAAGGAGGAGGTTGGATCAGAGCAATCCGCATGGCTTAACCTGGCCAGAACACAGGCAATTGCTCCTCTCTAATTGAAGCATATCTCCAATCCGTGATGGCTTCCTCAAGAAGTAATCATGATGAATCACATGCAAATTCTCCCGTCCTTGGCCATGAATCTCACACACCAACATTAAGAAATCTCTCTCCGTTGTTCATAGGGAACGGCGGCGCGATTGGGAGGAACAACCGGTGGCGGAGAAACGGAGACGTGGCACCGGCGTGGTTGGCGGGAAGGTCTAGAGGCAGGAGGAACGACGGCTCAGCTCCAGATGTTTCTGTTCTGATTCGATTTCGGTCAGTGAAGAAGAAGGATACCAAATAGAATCGTATAGGTGCTGTAGAGAAAAGGCACAGGCGGGAGGTGCGGGAGGCGCAGCCGTCGAATGGATTCTAGACGTCTGCGTCGCACGGATGGTCGCACGCTCGGGCAACAGGCAAGCCGCGTCCCACTGTATAGCACCGCCCTGTTGCATGAATCATTTTGTAGTGGTGCAAATCTTGGGCCACAAATTGGGCCAGGAGCTCCTTATATTGCTGCTACGGGCCGGCGTTAGCTGTTGTAGTGGCCAGTTTTCCGGCCAATTCCGGCGGAAGCAAAGCCGGCGAGGTGGCGACCTCCGAGGCTCCAAAGATGCCCTCCGACAATGGGGGCGAGCGTCCGAGGAACGAAGGCGCATCCGGCACCGCGCAGCCCGCGCGGGAAGACGGGAGCCGCAAACGGAAGCTACGTGGCGGCGCCTCGGGCGTGACGGCGACTCCGGCAGGTGGAAGTGAGGGGGAAACTTCGGCGGGCGAAGGTTCGACCGAGGGCCGGCGGGCTAGCTCGATCTCGGCAGCTCTGGGCAGAAGACAACTAGGCTTGCACTTTGCAGATTTTTGTTGTTTGGTTTATTTCCCAAACTCTAATTTTTAGCACTGCATTTTGCTCAATTGAGATGAATTTTTATGTACCGTGTCCATATCTATATTATTATATATGAAAACTTCCCCACGTGATGTTTATATTTGCTGTTGTGTATGCGGAAAATTGTAGTCACACGTTCGCTTGCCCAGGCTTTCAAAAATATTGCTAGATCTGGCAATCCATACACAATGTCTGCAGGGTTGGTTGTCACATCAACAATGTATGCAAAGTGATGGATGGATGAAATAACTTATGACATTTTGCATGCTGTGCTTTTCAATCCACATGGTCTTATATGCAAAGTGATGGATGGCTGTAATAACTTGTGACATTTTGCATATTGTGATGGATTCAGTTTGTCATGTGGTTGCAATTTAGTTTCTTGATCACCTATCTCATTTATTACCATCTATTTATGAATTTTCTCGATGATATTCTGCTGTAGTGGCCTAGTGGGTAGTAATCTAGTAGCAAAGAGATACCACGGTGTTTTTCACTGACTACTAATGTGATGGTACCGCAGTTTTTCTCTCTGACCTCTCAGCAAACTGCTCATGTTGTTACTGTATTTGTAGCTTCTTAGCAGGGTTAGAGATAAATTACATGCTTAAACTGTCATATGTAATAGGCAAGTAGCATTCCATAACTAATATCTAGTTGTTAGTCAGCTGTTATAGAGAAAAGGTCAACTGCATCATGCTGTTCATCTGCGCGCATACACCTTGCTCAATGAATCTTTTAGTGGTGTTAATTCCTCCAGAGCTGGACTGCTGAATGCTGGTGCATTTTCACTCCAAGAATAATCTCGATCTCCGAAAGAAATTCTGAAGTCCAGTTCATCTGCGTGCATATATGTTGGTGTTGCATGATTCATTTGATAGTGTTGCATGATTACGCTAATTTAGGAGTAAGGCTGTGCTTTAGTTTGTTACTAATATGACAACTATCAACAATGCCGTTGCCAGTTGGCAGAAGATTTCATTACTACCAAGACAACTGTGCTTTAATCTATACATATTTAGTTAGTGTCTCGCTATTGCGGTTATGTCTCTGTCCATGAATTAGTGGTCTGGTCAGCATCATAGAACTACTGAATGGTAACTGAAGTTCATACCAAAGTGTGTCATTGAGATAGTAGTATACAAGTGTCTTATGTTGTGATGCCTGAAGGTATTGTGCTGTCCGAGCATTATTTAGTTGTTTGGGTAATTTTCTGCACAAATGTTTGGACTGTGTAACTGGATTAGCGGTTGATTTCTGATTATCAGACTCTATTTACAAAATCTCAAGGTAGAAAACCTTCTTGCCTTGCCGTATTATCAGTCTTGTTGAGAGCATACATGCCAAATTAAATTTACTTGTTCATGTGATGTCGTATTATTAGTCTTATTCTTTGTTCCAAAACTGAATTTGCCATCATAAAAATACACCAAGTCCAAAACTGAATTTGACTTTTTTAGATAATCTTGGATCACAAATTCTTCAAGAATCGCAGAGCAAGTGCACATGACAAATGTCTATAGAGTTGGATCTTATTTTCATGGTTCCATATAAAATCTGTAGGGTTGGTTGTCACATAAACAATGTATGCAAAGTGATGGATGGCTGAAATAATTTGTGACATTTTGCATACCGTGCTTTCAGTTCACACGGTCATATATGCAAAGTGATGGATGGCTGTAATAACTTGTGACATTTTGCATATTGTGATGAATTTGGTTTATCATGTGGTCGCAATTTAGTTTCCTGCATAGTGATTGCTTCATGTAGTTTGAATATACCTACAAAATATGCCTAGAAAGAGTCTTTAAGGCATTATGGTAAAATATCTACGCATAGATAAGCTGGTATTTTGAGTAATGCTTGGAATTATCATTTGAGTCATCTCTCCAAATGCCACAAGTAATTATTGCACACATTTCTCAAAATGCCACAAATAACAATTGAAGACATTTTTTAGAATGCCCCTGTTGATATCTTATTGGAGATCGGGTTAGAGGAGAGGAGAGGCATCGCCGCTGTTGGTGCTCTACGGAGGGGCGGAGAGGAGGTGGTGTCGCTGTTAGTGTGCAGAGCTGGGAAGAGTGATGTCTAGCGCCACCGTCCCTGCGTAACATGGCTGCGTAAGCGTAACATCAAGTATACACGCATTGGGTCCCTTTTGTTGCAACCTTTTACTTTGTGTGAGCAAGTGTGCACGCTGGTGAGGCATGCACGCACGCATTGTGTTGATGGCATATCAGTAGGGTAGATAAGCATGCATTCGTAAAGTGTGTTTTGGAGTCCCAGGGTAGAGAGGCATGTTAGTCAGTCAGTCTCTGCATGCTAGCACATTACTAGTGGGCTGTGGGTTCCAATCCCTGGTGTTGAGGTGGTGCGTTAGTTAATGTGCATTGTTCAGAGTTGTGCTCCTATGTTAGCAAGTTTCACGGGCACGAGATGAGGCCAAACAAGCTCCCGGAAATCTCCCACTTCGCTGATTCATTTAGCTGCTTGCAGACCTGCCATGCCAAGGAATCTCAATGACAGAGGAGCCCAAGAAGATGCCGCTGATCTCACTGGGGCAGCCCACGCTCTCCGAGAACAGCGGCGCACCTGCGCAGCCCACGCTTTCCGATAACACCGAGAGCAGCAGTGTACTGGCGAAGCTCACGCCCTTCGAGATGTACTATCTCGCATCTCTCTCGCATTTTACGTTTGTTTGATTTGCTGATGCATTTGACCTTCTTTTTTTTTTGGTTTATTTAGTATTCTTAGGACTAACATGTCAAGGTCGACACGTCTGAGGAGGAATACTACTCGGAGGAGGAAGATGATGACGAGGAAGATGATGAACAGCTCGGCAAACGACTGAATAGGAAATTCCTTCACTGTGACGTGCCCTGCCCCCTCCTTCCATCTTCCCCCCTGCAGGGTACTTCTTCATACTTTTGGGACTAACAGGAACATTTGTGAAATTTAAGAACGATTCACGTGGTATGGACTGACTGGTGATAACCTGTGAACTGCAGTGCAAGAGTGGTAAGCATGTCAAGGCCTGTGCTCTCAACGCCGGCGGAGGCAACAAGAAGTGCGGCCGGTGCGGCGGCCCCCTCGCCTGCACCCACGACATCTTTGGGCCTTCTGGCGACTTCATCGACACAGGGAGTCTGCCGTGTGGCTACTGCGTTTTACCGGCCTTGTGTACGAAGATGAAGGGAGGAGGATTGAGCACGGCCTCAAGTTAGTTTTCTTCTAGTGCCGTTTCAGAATGTTGATCCAGCTTGGGTTAGTGGTTTAACCTAGCTTATGGTTACTGCTTGATCTGCTCTATTCTAGTTAGTGAACTTGGATGATTTAGTAGTATACTCCACCTAGAGCTGATGCTTGATTGCGTGCAGTTTGTTCTGTCTATTTGGGTTTGGGGTATGCAAACCCCTTCTCTCTTTAGCTGGCTTCTGATGCTCTATTCTATGTGCTTTTATCTAAAATAGAACTTGGATGATTTGCGTTTTGTGGATCAGTGGAGTGACTTTCGGCACAATTATGCTTGTCTGAATCTGATACATCTTCATTCCATCACGTGCCATAGAGCCCGGCGTTTACATCCATCAAATCATCATACATCCAAGTTCCGAAAATCACGACAAAAGGCTTTGCTTACATACTCGTGCTCGTAATAGCACGCACACAAACACATGCATACTGCACAAAAAACATGCCAAGAGCCTCTATGTAAGTGTTCTTCATGAGAAATCAAAGGCAGCCAAAGTATCACGAGTTGTTGATGGTGTAGCAAGGTCCATCTTAAAAGCGATATCACCAAGTCCTCGATGCGCCATGAGTAACCAAACGAAAGTGAGAAGCTCCCCACCTTTGCCAAGCTGCTGCGCGTGCTCTCCTGCACGGGACTTGCCGGCTACGTAGAGGAGCAGCCCTACCCATGTATCCCTAGTCGCCAATAGAGTATCATGGAGGGGCAGTGGTCCTACGTGATCAAGGATACTCTTCACCACCTCAAGTTGTTGAATTCCTCCAAATTTTCCAGTTTCCCCCTTGATCACTTCGTCTCGGATATTTTTCTTGTTGGTGAAACGGCAATCCCTGATCGCCTTGGAAACTTGTGCGAGTGCCTCTCTCGCTGTGCCGGTAACCGGTAACATGGAAGGGTTCACAACTAACAGGTAAATCATGTAATTTGACAACTTCTCACTCATGTCCTTAAGATGGTGTGATTGCGTGGGATCATAATCTGCATTCCCAGGGACACAGTCACTCAGGAGCAAGTCCGTGAAGAGGTGGAGGGTGAGAATGGCATACTCAAGGGGCAGACCAAGTAGGATCTTCAGAGTTGGACCAAGATCTGGCCTATTTGTTTGCGGCCCTGTCTTTATGACCCGTCTTGAGTAGAAGAATGGTTTAACCTGGTGCTGAACACATGCCAAGATCTCCTTGGTGTTGGCCTCGACTCGACTGCTATGTCGAAAGTCGCTCCACATCTTGTCGAGTCCGACTACAACCATCACCTTTGCGAGTATCTTGAAGAACCCTGACTGGTCACGGATATAGGAGCTCAACAAGTTATATTGTCCGATGGAGTTTGACCATAACTCCCTTGTGCTTGGGAAGACGGTGGAGAGAACATACCAAGACATGCGGGCGGGCATATGACACTTTCGAGCTTCTAAGAATGCCCAGGTCCATGGTGACATCATCATCATTACCATTGAGCATATATCTAGGAAAAATACTCCAATGAATAGCACATAGGTAATGCCAAGATCAACTCCGTCGTGTCGTTGTTTACCGCTTGCAATGAATAGACCAAAAGCAACAACTGTGGATAGCTGAGACACGAACCGAAGCATGACACCGCTCCATGTTCGTAGCACTATAGCCTTGGAGTAGAGGTCATCGTACATAATCCCAAGCTCCATCTCTACCACCTTTTGTGCTTGATCTGTGTAGTAGATGTCAAAATCTGTTAAGAAATTCCCAGAGTGGTCATCCTCTAGCTCGGTGAGTGTAAATCCGGCAAAGAAACCCCGCACAACTACTGTTGTATGAAGAGCAAAGCGGACAATTCCAGAGTAGGTAACATCTTCAAGATTAACTTGTGGCAATTGCTGCTTCTGTTCACTCAAGGTGGAACTCCTGAGGCCTCCCTGGCTTGCACTTTTCAGCGCCCATATCCTCTCCGAGTACTTTATAATTCCAGCAACAGACACAAATATTGCTGCAGCTAGAAGCAGCAGGTCGTGTCTAAGAGATGAACTCCAGAACACATACAATGCTAGGCCAACTTGGACTACCAAATTTAACAAGTGCCTCAGCCACAAATTGTTGTCCTCCATAGCAAATGCAGTGATGGTGTCTTGCCCACCAAGATGAATCAAGAGGAACGGTGCCCAGAAAAACACAAGTGGGTGGGAAGCTGCCTCAGTCGCATCCCTCCCATGGCATCGCGATGCGGTGTCCTCACGCCGAGACATGAATCCCAGAGCATAGACTGCAACTATGTCAGCTCCAAGATAAGCCAGCCAAATTGGAAGCCTGAGCAACATGCTTGTGCTGCAACGCCGAAAAACACCGGTGAAGAAGAGGAAGATTTGTAACGTGAAGCTGAGTAGCACCAATAACTGGATTTCCCAATCATTCCAGAATCGCATCAAGCTTGTGGTTGTTATATGTTCCAACCAATGTGAATTCCATAGACCATCTGTTGGAATGAATGATGCATATTAGGCTAGTTCATCGCAGGTCATACCAAATGTTCCAATTATTTGTTGTGTTCAGTAAGACGGTGAAAAAAGAAAACGAGGCACTACTTGGTTCGATGCCCAATATATTTACCTAGCTAATAGTTGGAATACCTAAAAAACTTGAATCCCTTTTAGTTCAGGATTAATATGCGGACTAAGGATTTAACCCGTTAAACACCAATCAGTCAGGAATGGTTAAGTTAATCTAGTGAACCAATGGATTAGGAAAGGTTATGTTAACATGGTGGACAGCTTTAACCTTTCTAATCTAGGATTAACTAGCGGAAGGCTATCTGGGGGTTAACCAATGAGAAGAATCCAGCGGCTACTAGAAATTAGTTAGGAGGCCGAGAAAACCATTTTTCTCCATAGATCCCTCAAGGCACCGTTGAAATTGGTTAAGATGATAGCATAGTAGAAAATAATCGCAAAACTAAGAGCTGCAACACACATCTTTTTATTGTTTGTACTAAGTTGATATATGATTATTTCCAAATCTTTCTACAACTCTTTGTCAGACCAATGAGCACATTACATGAATCACCAACAACAATTCATGTTCTGTATCCCAGTCATTGTGGAAGTGGAAATGTTTTCACAGAATGCAGTGGTTCACATAGCGGAGATGGTTTCCGAGTACATTGATTCTTCGGAAAACCTTCTAAAATTTGTCAAAGCAAATCAGATTATATAATACCCGTGCCCATCGGAACGATCCTCTTCGTTACATTCGCTGCAAAGATCTATACAGGACATATGCATACAGTGCCTTAAATTGCTTAAAAAATGGAAGAATGCTCATGAATTTAAGAGAACTAGCTAACCAGTTAGGTAAGTGGACTTACCTGCATGAATAAGCATGGTGTCTCGCATACTGCTAGCTGCTCCGGGTGCGTGCATGAGTAGTTTCAGTTTCAGAATATGTACTTATATACTTATCGAAGTCGATCACGGTGGGAGTGTTTTGCTCTCGGTCTTCGGCTTGTAAGACCACGGCGAGTAGTTTCAGTTTCAGAATATGTACTATTCATTCCGCATTTACACGGAAGCAAGGTATAAAGGCCAAAGAGCTAACTAGCATCGGATTGAAAGCAAGGTATAAAGGCAAATATTACTTTGTTCTCATTACGACAAAGCATGCTGTTTGTGGTTTAGACGTATAGTGCTACCAGCTGTAAAGCTGAAGGTTTGAATCACTATTTTTTTTAAGGTTTATTACAACTGTGTTTTCAGTTAACCCAGAAAATGAGACTGTGCCACTACGAATTGGTCAATTAGTACACCAACCAATTCGTTATGTTCCTGCCCCTGGACAGACCTGACGCTGGTTGTCGTTACATTGGGCTTACTTCTCATACGTATGACTCGTTTTCTTACATGTGGGATCTCCCCTTTGCCCCGCCAGCAGCGGTCAAAACTGTAAAATTGAATAGAATTGTAACTTGTATTAATTTGATCAAAGGTACATGGTTTATATATTACATAGCCAACCGGCCAGGCCAAACCGACTTAAGAGTCCTAACCGACTCCAATACATATTTATCTAATATCCCCCGCAGTGTCAACATCGGGCGCCATGATGTTGAGACTAGATCGAACGTATTTTAAAAGGTTAATTCGTAAAAAGACACGAACGTATTTTACTAAAGGGATAAGAAAAAGACAAGAAACATAATTTTCAAGGGCTAATTCATAAAAAAGTAGCCTGTCACGTCAGCAAGCTAACATCCACCGTGACGGAGTGACCAAAACGCTCACGTGGGGCAACTTCGTGACCCGTAGTTCGTGTTTTGCAACTTTATGACCAATGCTCTCATTTCAGGCAAGTTGATGTACCAAATTAGTGTTTTTCTCTATAATTATTTCCAAATCTTTCTACAATTCTTATCAGACCAATGAGCACAATACATGAATCACCAGCAGCAATTCATGTTATCTATTTCACGGACCCACACACACATGGTCCCAGCTGTCATGGAGTAATTCATCCAGACGGGAAGTAAGAAAAGTTTTTCCCTGATCCAACGGTAGCCAGTGCATGCGGAGATAAAACGGTACGACAGTTAGCTGATGGAACATCCCAGGTTCGTTCGCATCGGGGAATGGCTGTGAGGCCGGGTAGGCTACGCCCAATTATAGGAGCAATGTATCCCAGTCATTATGGAAGTGAACATGTTTTCACAGAAATGCAGTGGTTAGCATAGTAAACATGGTTTCTTAGTACTACCTCTGTTCGGGATTATTAGTTCTAAGGACCAAGTTGCAAATATCAAGACTCCCATAACTCTCTCTAATTATTCTATCCATGCACTAATAGTTTTACATGCATGAGAGAAGTGAGAGAAAAAGGAGAACATGCATTGAAAAAATAGACTAATAAATGAGATAACCTTATAATTTCAAACAATATAAAAAAGCTCTCCAGACTTATAATCCCAAACAGAGGTAGTACGCTAGTTCTTGGGAGAACCTTCTAAAATTTGTCAAAGCAAATCAGATTATATAACGTCGGTGCCCATCAAAACAATACACTTTCGTTATACTATACATGGTATATACATACAGTGCCTTAAATTGCTAATAGAATAGAAGAATGCTCAAGAATTTAAGAAAACTAGCTAACCAGTTAGGTAAGTGGAATTACCTGCATGAATAAGCATGGTGTCTTGCATAGTGCTAGCTGCTCCTGATGCATGCATGAGTAGTTTCAGTTTCAAAATATGTACTGTATACTTATCCAAGTCGAACACGGTGTGGGAGTGTTCTGTTCTCGGCCTGCAGTTCGTAAGATGTGCTACATATTCATTTAGCATTTACTCGGAAGCAAGGTATAAAGGAAAAAAGAGCTACCCGTGTTAGCAAAGTTCATGGCAGTCACACACCACGTCTAAAACATCGTCAAGCTTCTAGGCTCTAGCAAGACCATCATCATCTGCAGCGACGAGAAGGACACCGTGTGTTCCATCGAGCATGTCTACAAGGTTGTTGCTATTGCGTACCCTGCTGACGAGGATTTCGTCGAGAATATCACCGGCCCCATGAAGAATAAGCAGTTGTTATTCTAGGAGCGGGCCACAAACAAGAAGGTGTCGCTGGACGCTAGTGGATCAGGGGCTACCATCACCATCGGCGGAAGCCTGCCTCCCAAATAGAAAAGCGCGCTCGTCGTCTTCCTGCGGCCAAATGCTAACATGTTCACGTGGACACCGTCAGACATGCCCGACATTCCCATGGAGGTAATAGAGCACCACTTAGCAGTGTTTCCCACTACATGTCCCATGAAGCAGAAGGTGCGATGTTAGGCACCAGAGAAGCAGAATTTTATCATCCAGGAGATTGAGAAGCTCAAGAAGGCCAGACTCATCCGCGAGGTCATTCACGTTGAGTGGGTCGCCAACCCCGTCGTGGAACCTAAGGGCACTGGCAGAGGGTGTCTCTGCGTCAATTTCACCGACCTCAACAAGGCCTGCCCCAAGGACCCGTACTCGTTGCCAAGGATCAACTAGATCGTGGACTCCACGACAGGCTGCAACCTCCTTGCTTCTTGGATTCCTTCTCGGGGTACCACCAGATCAAGATGGCAAAGAATGATGAGGAGAAGACAACATTCATCACCCCTTGCAGTATGTTCTGCTATGTGTGCATGCCTTTGGCTTGAAGAATGACGATGCCATCTTTTAGAGTCTCATGTCCACCACTCTAGGAGTTCAGATGGGCAGGAATGCAAAGGAGTATGTTGATGACATCATCGTCAAGACCTGCGAAGAGCGCATGCTCATCGAGGACCTTTGCCAACCTACACAAGGTGAACATCAAGCTCAACCCCGCCAAGTGTGCTTTCGGGGTGCCTTTAGGTAAACTCCTCGGGTTTCCCATTTTGCATAGCAGCATCGAGGAAAATCCTAACAAGATCAAGGTCGTCGGAGAAATGCGGCCTCCATGACGGCTCAAGGACATGCACCGCTTGGTGGGGTATATGGCCGCTCCTGGTCGATTCATCTCTAGGCTCGGCGAGAGGGCATTGCCCTTCTTCAAGATCATGAAGAGGTCAGACACCTTCGAGTGGACTCTAGAAGCTGGCACGACATTCGAGGGCCTCAAGAGGTACCTCACTAGCCCTCCCATCATGGGTGCTCCACGGTCCCGCTAGCCTTTACTGATGTACTTGGTAGCCACTCCACAAACGGCAAGCACAGTCCTCATGGCGGAGTGAAAATAGCCAGTCATCACCAAGGATAAATCCACCTCGACGAGCCCCGGACCTCCTGACAAAGGAGCAACACCACCAACGCATGCCAATGTCACGAGCCTCATCAAGGAGGAGAACCTCGCCGAGCTTGTTGAGAAGGAAAACCTCGACGAGCCGCCCGCCAGGCCTCACGAGGAGCTCGATTCAGCATCCACAGAAATGAGCCTTGTGCAGCACCCCATCTACTTCGTCATTATGGTGTTGCACAACGCACACGGATGCTACACCATGCAACAGAAGCTCCTCTACATGCTCATCATCACTTCCATGAAGCCACACCACTACTTCTAGGGCCACCCTATCAAGGTGGTCACAAACCACCCCCTAGAGCGAGTTCTGTGCGACCCCAAATCCATTGGCCACGTAGCGGAATGGGCCATAGAGCTGCAACCTATCGAGCTGAAATTCCACACCACCAACACCATAAAGAGCAAAGCCCTGGCGGAGTTTGCCATGGAGTGGACTGATCCCTTCGCAGGGGAAGCCCATGAGGAAGAATCCCTACTGTCAAGAAAGGCAGCCCCTAGTCATTGGGTGCTTTCGCCCAAGACGGCATGGGGGTTGGTGCAAAGTTCACTTCCCCGACTAGAGACAAGCGCTACTATGCCATGCATCTCCGCTTCAAACCTAAGGACAAGGTCTCCAACAACATCGCTGAATATGAGGGCATCCTCGCCGGGAGCAGAGCCGCAATCACTCTCAGGATCAAGAGCATAGTCATCTAGGGTGATTACTAGATCCTTGTCAACTTCTCCAACAAGATCTACAAGCCCAAGGATGAACATATGACTTCTTACCTAGAAGAGGTATGCAAGCTTGAGAAGCGCTTCCTCAGCATGGAGCTGAAGAACATCCCTCGTGGAGACAACATGGATGCTGACGACATTGCCAGACGAGCATCCTGGCGTGAACCAACACCTAGGAATCTTCGGGAAGAGGCATTTGACACCATCAACCGCACTAGCAGCAACAAAAGACACATCCCTTGATGAGGAACTTCCACCACCACCCACAACGGGCACTCGAGTGCATCCCACTCATGATGGAAATAAATCATCAGGACACAAGCTGGATTGAAGAGCTCAAGGACTACTTGAAGAGCGGCTCGAGGGCTAGACATCCTAGGACCTTTCTCTTGCTTGCTCGAGGGCTACCGCTACCTCTATGTCGCCATCGACAAAATCATCAACTGGGAAGAGGTGGAGCTTATCTGCACCATCCCAAAAAGTTCTGATGTCAAGTTCATGAAGGGGCTAGTGCACCACTTCGGCGTACCCAACTGCATCATCACCGACAATGGCAGCCAGTTCACTAGTGGCTTGTTCAAGTCCTATTTCGCGAGCCTCGTCACCAACATCTTCTACGCCACCGTCGCTAACCCGCGAAGTAATGGTTAGGCTGAGTGCTCCAACACTGAGGTGCTCAAGGGTCTCAATACCAGAAGCTTCAACAAGCTCAAAGCCAGCGGCAAAGGCTATATCGACTCTCTCCCGTCTGTGCTATGGTCGATTAGCACTACAACGACCAAGCCTATCGATGAAACACCCTTCTCCCTCATTTACTAGGCAGAAGGAATCCTTCCCACTGAGCTCAAGCATGGGCCTTTACGAGTTCTCGCCTTTGACGAGGCCCACCAAGATGACCTATGGGAGGATCACCTGCTACTCCTCAAGGAGGCTCATCACCATACCTTCTCAAGATCATGTGTAGTACTAACTGCAAACAAAATATGGTAATTCTCTTTGAACTCCAACCATGCCTAGAATGCCAACCTTACTCTGGTACTATAACAAACTTAATTATTCATGTATTCCCTGTGTAGTACTTCTCATCCAATTTTGCCAGGAAGAATATTATGCCTTACATATATAAAGTTAAAGGGAAGTGTGATAATGAAGTTACTTTTAGTTTCACATCAAACTGGGGAGAATCCATGAAGGTGATATTTGTCTTCCAAATTGAGTCAAAGCGGGATCTCTGGTCATGATGGTGCATATTGTGTAGTGGCTTGAACATGTTGACATTAACTAGATTTATAGCTAGCTATGTGAGCTATGGATTTGTTGGGTTGAGAGGTACTATATCTATACAATGAATGCTCATGTTCATTCAGTTGAAGTTGCATTCTATGTGTTTTGAGTTCTTGATGACTGCAAGTGCACAGATCAATTGTAGCTAGTTTCGAAATAAGAGTATCGAACCCACATAGAGCTATTTGGTTAAGGTCTTTATGCCCCTCGTCACTGTCTACCACAGGATACTTGTAAGCCGTCTTTGATTTCAAGTAAAGGGTGTTTGAAAGGTTTTTCGTTGAATGCAGAATAGTAATTAAAACAAGTAAAAGAAAACAAGTAACAAAAGTGTTTGGAAACGTGGTTGAACTCAATAGGGCTAAAGCGTTCTCGGGGGTGTAGGATACACCTCTAGCATGATATCATTATTCATAATTAGGATAACCTACTTCTTGTGTCATGATATGTGTGGAGAGAACTCCATAATAAGATGTTCACTACAAGGCTCGTAGGCAGTCACTTTGTTAAGCCAAGAATGAGGTCACCTCTAAATAAACACCCTGATGTCTGAGAGTAATCACCCATACAGACCACCACAATTAAGGTTCTCCCCGTGGATATCATAATTAGCTTAGGGAATCTCTCTTAATCCTCCTTTGACCGTGCAGGTTGCTAGCCGGTGCCTTAAAGTCACGATAGCTTTCGGGGCACACTTCCAAACACATCGAAAGGATTTCACCCTCTTCTTTAGTCCCGAAGGCAAATGATATATGGCTGACTACACATACCATCTAAAGAGAGAGATCAAACACACATCATAAATCTATCATAGACCACTAAGTCATATGGACACAAGAATAGATCATCTTTATTTCAATTTCATAATAGTGCTAGGGTTTCTCCATCTCCCCAAGAACGAGGGGAAACTACTCACACATGGGGGCAATCAAGGACATCATCATAATCATATGGATGGATAAAAGTATGGCGATAAATCTAGTGCAAGCCACAATTGAATCTGGAATTACAACAAGATCTAATAAATGAAAGATGGGGAGTAGTAGTGGTGATGGTGATGCAGCAGTTCATGATGAAGGGAATGATGTGATGTGCTCCAATGATTCGTGAAGCAGCAGGGATTTTCCCTTCTCCAAGTTCCTCCTTCAGATCCCTTTCTGGTGTGTTTTTTCTTAGCTCAAGGTTGCTATGAATATCGGATGTGTGATCTGTCTTCGTTAGGAGAAAGTATTTGATGAGGCGGTCGTGCTGCCACGTGGTACATGTGGACGGTATGGGCGGGCTCTGCCGGTACCATTGTTTTTTAATGCTGCAGTAGCCTTCCTCATGTTTGCTATTCTCCTAGGTGCGAAGGTAAATTAATTAAATGGATTTTATCACTTAAAAATATCATATTACAACATAATATGACAGTTCCAATTGATATGTTCATATGAGACTCAGTAATTCGGTATCCTATTGAAACAAGGACAAAAGGTGCGCACAAACACACTAAAATGAAAAAAATCCCTATTCTACTTATGCAAAAATGAAAGGTAAATATGCTTCAATTTTGGACTCATCAACTCCCCCAAGCTAGACTCTTGCCCGTCCCCAAGCAAGATGGTGGCTTATGGACAAGATCATTATGTTCATGAGGCACGAGTCATTACAATAAATGAGGCAGAAATTGAAACAGGAATACAATATCAGATGTAAAGTTACTTTGGGGGTATTATCACACCCTTACACATGACATGACTTAGAGGCTTCCACACCTTTTTAGTATCAATGAAGTTATAAGAAGCTTTTAGTGATTCAACATATTATATAATCATAAAGTTAAATTAGTTGAGAGCTTAATTTCAGTAATGAAGATTCATGATCATTCTTTTTTATTCTCTCTTTCCAAGCTTGTACCTTTATTTTTCCTTGGAATTATTTAGATAGGTGTTCTTTTATTTCTCCCCTTTTTTAGTGTAGCCACTTGATCATGCTCACTACTTTTTATGGCTTTTAAAACTCATGACTACAATATGCTACCAAAATTCTTCTTCTCATAGTTTAATCAATACTTTTATTGGTGTGGAAGTCCTTGAAATCATGATAGTTGTACAAGTATCATAACACTCAACCTAATTCAATCATCTAATATAATAATCATGAACCAAAAGATCACTTCAAATATCATAAAATCTCGAAACTCAACGGATATAATTCTTTTCTCGAACAATGGGGGCTTGAAGATAATGCAACTAATGCAAATTCTGGAATTTAAACCTAACATGCATGTCGTAAAGTAAACATACTAAAACTGTAAGATAGATCACAAGGCCTTCATAGATCCCCCAAGCTTGTAATCAAGGCGGGGAGGATCCCAAAAATCCTTGTGAGTACCTACTCCTTCTTGGGGGTGAAGAAGTCATCATCTTATTCTCCTTTTTTTGCCTTGAGGCTATAGGCATGAGCAATACACGCGAATCAAGTGGACAATTCTGTGATGCTAACATGTTGTTCCTTAATTATTTTACTTAGCGTCTTTTTGTTGTCAGCCATATCCATGATAATCTTGGTTAGGAGTTGAATTCTATGATGGCCCAAAATATATCGAGCTCGTTGGGGAACCCCAAGAGGAAGGTATGATGAGCACAGCAGCAAGTTTTCCCTCAGTTATGAAACCAAGGTTATCGAACCAGTAGGAGAAAGGAAACACCTCCAAGGTGTTGTTTCCAACTTGGAATCCTACACAACACAACCACAGAACTTTGCCCCAACTTACAGTGAGGTTGTCAATCACACCGGTTTTGCTGAAAACAAAGGATTAAACGTATTGTGTGGAAGATAGTAATAGCTTGTAGAAAGTAAACACAAAATAGTAAATAGTTGTAGATTGATGGTAAAAGAAAGGACCGGGGTCCATAGATCACTAGTGGTGATTCTCCTTAAGATAGATGACATGTTGGGTGAACAAATTACAGCTGTGCAATTAAAAAACATCGAGAAAGCATACATGCATATACTAATCATCTTGACTCCTATGAAATTTGATTGGGAATTACAACATTATACATAGACCGTAATCCAACTGCATCTATGACTAATAATCCACCTTTAGGTTACCATCTGAACCCCCTCCAGTATTAAGTTGCAAACAACAGATAATTGCATTAAGCATTGTGTGTAAAGTAAACAATACGATTGTTCTATGAACAAAGGATTGCTGTTTTCATCCCTAGTAGCAACATCACATCTAGTACCTTAGATATTTCTGTCACTTCCCCAGATTACTAGAGGCATGAACCCACTATCGAGCGTAAATATTCCCTCTTGGAGTTGCTAGCATCTACTCGGCCAAGATAGCTACTAACAACGGAGAGCATGCAAGATAACAAATCACAAAGACATGATACAATCAATAATCAATCTGAAATAGCATCTCAATATCCATCGGATCCCTGCAAACACAACATGTAGGATTACAAATAGATGATCTTGATCATGAACGGAGCTCACAAGATCTAAACATGATGGCACAGAGGAGAAGAACCAACCATCTAGCTACTACATGGACCCGTAGTCCAGGGATGAACTACTCACGCATCACACCGGAGGCTTGCATGGTGATGAAGAAGACCTCCAGGGTAAATTCTGTTGGGTTCGCAGCATAGAAAACAAAAAAATTCCTACGATGGAAACTATACACCAAGATCTATCTACTAGATACAAGCAACGGGTGGATATACATTCATAGAGAACTTACCCTCAAAGAAAACAAAGGTTTGTTAACGAGTTGGAACTCGTGGATGATGTAGTCGTACACTTGCCGATCTCAAGATCGTGATGAAGTCCAGCAGGTCCGGCTCCACATGTCCATCAGATCCAGCTCCAGCAAGTATAGCACCACCAAGTCCAGCACCGCAAAGTAGCGATGCATCCGTGATCGCACACACGTCCGTTACCCCGACAACCCTCCGTCCCTCGCTCCAGCAAAGCAGCGGAAGCAGCAACTCCTTTCCAGATAAAGCCACCGGGAACATGTATCTCGCTAATCCAAGACCATGGGGAATAACTAGAGGGGGAGAGAGATCCTTCATGAGGAGGTGTGTCTTGTGAGGAGGAGAGGGGGGGCTTTTATAGGGGAGAGGCGGGGCACCCAAGGGCCATGGCGTGGCAGCCACGGTGGTGCCCCCACCTCTTCCACATTCATGTGGGTGGAGCTCCCACTCCCATAAAAAGCCTCCGCTCACAATTCCACTCACACATGCATTAAATTTCCACCAAATTTAATGCAAGCTCTCATTAAATAAAACTATTTTATTTATTTTATTCAGAATTTTTTCAATTACATTAATTAACAAACATTCACATAAAACCCCTGCAACATTTCAATATCACATGCAAAACCAGTTTCTGCAAATTCACCCGAAACAATTTCGGTTTCCATCGAAATGATTCCAGCGCTTTCTTAAATATTTATCTGAAACATATTTGCTCCAAATGGTGTCGGTATCCCTTAAGTGTATCACCCTACGGTTCGCGAATAATGCAGACATGATCGAGACCCCTCTCTGATCAATAATCAGTAGCGGGACCTGGAGATCCGTATTGACTCCCACATATTCAACGATGACTCTTGTGATCGTGTGAACCTTTAACGTCGTAACTAAATCCCATTGTCTCGTGATATATTACATGTCCAAGATTCGATCATCGGTATCCAAATACCTAGTTTGATCTCGTTACCGACACGCACTCTTGTCTTGTTCCCGTGATATAACATTCTAGTGATCACATCACTTGCTTGCGAGCTATTTCAATGTGATATCACCGAGAGGGCCTAGAGTATATCTATCCGTCATCGGGATGGACAAATCCCACTCTTGATCCATGAGCCTCAACATAACACCTTCGTAGCACTGAACCCACCTTTATAGTCACCCTGTTACGGTGTGATGTTTGATGTTATCAAGATACTCTTCCGGTTTTAGCAATTAACATGATCTCATGGTCTAAGGACTAAGATTACTTCGTATGATGTTATAGCAATATAAACATAATGACTTTGATCGTAATACTATACTTCGGATGAATGTTCATCACATCATTCCACCAATGTTGTGACCTCGTTATTAACAACATCCAATGTCCATGATCAAGAAACCTTGATCATCTTGTTAATCAACGAGCTAGTTTATATGAGAGGCATTACTAGGAAATTTGTATTTTGTTTATTAAACACACATGTATTGACGTTTCCAATCAATACAATTATAGCATGCAAAATAAACATTTATCGTAAACATGGAATAAGATAATAACCACTTTATTATTGCCTCTCGGGCATATTCCCTTCAGTCTCCCACTTGCACTAGAGTCAATAATCTAGTTTGAAAAACTTTGTGTATTGAACACCTATGGATTTTTGGTGTTGCATATACGCGATTGCTAGTGGTTAACATAATCTCCGGATCTAACAGTTTCAGGTCCGTGTGTATTTGCATGTCTTTGCGTCTCTACGCATCACTCATTCTCAAATGAGATGTCATTGTATAAATTTGGTCCTTTGGTGAGACCTTTAGTTCGTTCGGGTTAAAATATATTGATATTATTATCATACAATATATTTTCATAGTATTAGCCCACTTTGAACCACACCTAGTTTCATAACAAACTACTTAACACAAATTCCCTCCTTTGCTGCTACTATAGCAGTCATATACTTAGCCTTTTGTTGTAGTATCTGTCACAATGTCTCAACTTTGGAACTCATCCAAATCCATCATGGAACATCCTTTCCATTACATTGTGCCAACCATAGTCTAAATTGAGATAAATTTAATTTGTATCTTGTGACAAAACTAGTATCAATGTAACACTCTACAATGAACTACCTTTAATTATTTGTCACTTATACATGATATATTCTTAGTTCTTCCAAAGCTCATAAGAATATCTTTACTATCGTCCAATGATCATCTTATGAATCATTCTGGTATGTGCTCATAACATTTAGAGCATAGGACATATCTAGATATATACATATCATGGTATAATCGATCAAAATATTCATGTGATTTTACTCACCAAGTGTTGAAACACTTGAATCTTGATACAGTCCTTTCCATGCAGCAAGAACCTTTCTTGTTGTTTCCATATTGAACCCTTTCAATATATCATATATGTACGTCTGGCATAACCATATTAGTGCCTCAATCTATCCATATAGACATTGATGCCGAATATTCCGGTTTTGCCCAAGTCTTTCATCGAAATCCTATTTTAATGAAATTCTTAACTTGTGTCAATACAAGATACATCATTTCCAATCAACACCATGTACTCTACATAATGTATTAGAAATATATGCAAGCATCTTCATCATCTCCGATGAATTTAAACTCCTTTAACATTTTCATCATGGTGAAGATTCCAACTCCGCTATGCTCACTTCAACTATTGAAGTTTGCATGCCCTTTTAGCACCCTTTGAATTAACAAAACCCTTCGGACCATGTGATGTACACGTCCTAGGTAACCATTCTATTAGAAGAACCTTGTTTTGTTTATTCAACTACCATATACCAAATTATATGTAGTGGTTGCTACATTAATCCGTCAAGACTAAATATCGCTATGAAAGATCAAATCTTGTCATAGCAACTCCTTGAACATTGTCGTAAAGTTCTTTCCGACATGTCGACTATTTCATAGATGTTAAACATCCATGTCTATTTCTTCATAGATCCAAACACGTCCGGTAGGCTTCACGCCTTTTCGGAGGGTCTTCCAAGTTCAGAAACTTGATTTCTCGTGTATGGATACTATCACGGATTCTATGACTTCTAGTAATTTTATGGAGTCAAGGCCCATCATCACTTCTTTGCATGCAGTCGGTTCATCATTGTCAATACAATAACTACTTTTGATTCAAATCTTACTATTTGATTCTTACTGACCCACATGGTTCAATAGGAACTCTAATCTCCAAGATCACACCCTTTGTAATCACGGGAGCCATGAGCATTGTGGCTGCCACCGGGACACTTTCCAGCGATGCGCTACTTAGCACATATAGCTAAGGTTCAACAACCTTATCAAAGTTCTATTGTCCCCCCACTTAACTTTTCACGAAAAATTCCTTCTCAAGAAACTTGACGTTCCAAGCGACAAACTCTTTTGTCCTTGGTGTTATGGAGGAATTCCCAACAAATTCTCTGGGATAACCTAAAAAGACGTGCTTATCTGACTTTGGTTGTAAACATTTTACTTATGCATAGCATACCAAAATTTAAGAAAAGATAATTCGGGTTTTATCCCAAACCATAACTCATATGGTGTCATTTCAACGGATCACGATGGTGCTCTTTTTAGTGTAAAAGCGGTAGTCTCTAAAGCTTTAATCCTTAAAACATAATGGCAGTTTTATAAATGACACCTTTGATCTTACCATGTTAAACAAGGTTTGATTTGATCTCTCGAACATACCATATTCCCGTGGTTTATCGGGAAATGCAAATTCATGAAACAATTCCTGAAATCTTAGGTGTTTTGCTAAACTTGTAACTCAAATATCTTCCTTTATGATCAAATCATAAACTCTTTTATTTTCTTGTTACGATGATTTTTCACTTCATCTTGAAAGTCTTTGAACAAATTTCAAATGTTTAATACTTCTTCCTTATTAAGTAAATATATAGATATATTCACTCAAATTTTTGGAGAAAGCATATGAAGCAAAAAAGATCCATCGCATATGGCTACACATAATGGACTATATACATCAACATGCCTAATATCCAACAAGTTAGTCATCCGTTCCTCTTTGGCCTATGGACGGAGTTTCAATTATCTCGAGGAAAGTTTCACAAGCGTCAATTGATCAAAATCAAAAGACTCCAAAAATCCATCAACATGGAGTTTCTTCATGTTTACTTTCCAATATAATTCAAAACAGCGATGTCACTTCATAAGTGATCTTCCAATCATTTGTCTTACGACATTTTAGCAATAATGTATATGGATGTGATTTCTCCAACTAGACTTGTAAAAGTTTATCCATCCTTTATGGAATACGGTAATCATTTGAATAACCATTGTTCTCATAATATCGGAACAAAATAAAAATTATTAAAACAAATCTTGAAGGCTAGGTTTGACGACAACGAAGAACACAATAACACTTTATTTGTTTTCGATGAACATCATCACTTATTCTCTTGCTAGTTACTTAGGCCGTTGCAGTTCATGAATTGTGTTGTTCTGTATGATACTTCACACCAACCAATTCGGTATCCAATACCGGTATCCAATACCTCAGAACCACATTGTTTAACAAGCAAGGAATACAACCATAACATGTATATATTCTATATACCTAAGTTAGACATCTCCAATCTTTTCTTTCTGCCAAATATTTTATAGATTATCTTTCAACAATTCCTTTTCTTTTAAAAGAATCCATCAACATCAATAGTGGTGTCATTCACATGACACATAGTACAAAGTGTATATAGTCAAATACTAATACCTTTGGACTTGCACTTTGAAGTGGATCACCATCATCAAATGTTTGGTGTTCTTTCAAAAATCCATTCTTTAGTAATCTATTAGTGTAGTAAACATTTTACTTACATCTTCTATTCATCCTTATCATGACAACTTTCATGATCAAGCTACTATAGCCTATAAGGAAGAATCGCGAGTATAATGTTAGTTCCCAAAACCTTTTCGGGAGATCCGGATGCCTAGCATCTCCATCCTTCACAAATTCTCATACAATATGAGAACATGTATTTTGCTAAATTATAATCTATCATAATGCAACCAAAAACATTGTTTCAGATATCACAATATCTTTCACACATGATGGTTTCTGAAACAATTTTCAGCTCCTAGATAATCTTGATATTAAAACAACTTTTGAATATCATTAATCATAGAGGCAAACATGATACTTTAGATACTAACATTGGAATTCTTACTCTTTATTTAATACTACTTATTAAACTTCATGGAGTAAATAGAGTTTGCTGAAAGTTTGCAATAGGACTTATAAACTTTAAATTGACATTCAAAACAATACGATACCAGTTCGTAAAGTAAATATCCAGAATTCTATAGTTCTATTATCTGAATTAAAACTAAGCATAAGGTAGTGAACAGATGCCAATGACTACAACAAATTATGCAAATTCACTCAAATTTAGTTTATGACAAATTGAGTTCGACTAATCCAAATTAGAAATGAACTCCCACTCAAAAACGACATCCCTCGTGCCTTTTTGGTGATTACATGAACCAAATCCACTACACCAAGTCCGATCATCATGTGAGTCCGTGTAGCTTCAAAGGCGAGCATCAATATGGGTATCACATCAACTATATGGCTCATGCTTAACCTTTCGGGCCGTGTTCCGAGGCCATGTCTGTACATGCTAGGCTCACCAAGTAAGAACCTTAGTACTCGCGTGTGTAAAACTGTCTTACACCCGTTGTATGAAAGCGTAGAGTCGAGTACACCCGATCATCACATGATGTCTCGAAACACGATCCATAGAATGGTGCATACTTAAGTAAGAACACATTTTATCTTGATATTTAAATGAGGGATCATCTTATAATGCTACTAAAATGCCAAACTAGCAATATAATATGCAAACATCATATGTGTAAAGTGGAATGATATGGTCCATGCATTTGATCACCATCATGTGCATCGTGGTATTATCTCTATCATTCCTTTGTGTGTAAGGCCAAGGTCTATGGAACTTACACATTAAGTCTGTTGTAAGAGTATCTACCATACATCTACTTACAACATTACCATATCATCACACTAGCCCAGCAACGATCTAAACTAGACGCCTCTAATTTATCCATTGCAAGTTTTACGTGGCTTAGGACTTTCGGAGATAGAACCGGTATTACCTACGAACATGGAACCACAACGAGGATAACCAAGTTATTAGCAACTCGTTGTAAATCAGATATTGACTATAGTAGGAGAGACAGACACCCACTAGCCACTTATGCAAAACAAGTTGCATGTCAGTCGTGGAACCGGTCTCATGTGCGATGACATGTAAGGTTGGTCCGGGCCGCTTCATCCCACTATGGCACCAATATCCAAAATACATGAAAGAACCAATAACATGATCATCATCACCCACATATAAACATATGTGTACTACCCGTGCAAAGCACCTATGCATAGATCTGGCTCTGATACCACTGTTGGGTTTGCAACATAGAAAACAAAAAAATTCCTATGATGGGAACTATACGCCAAGATCTATCTACTAGATACAAGCAACGTGTGGATATACATCCATAGATAACTTACCCTCGAAGACAACAAAGCTTTGTTAACGAGTTGGAACTCGTGGATGATGTAGTCGTACACTTGCCGATCTTAAGATCGTGATGAAGTCCAGTAGGTCCGGCTCCAGCACATCCATCAGATCCAGCTCTAGAAAGTCCAGCACCGCAAAGTAGCGGTGCATCCATGATCGCACACATGTCCGGTACCCCGACAACCTCCGTCCCTCGCTCCAGCAAAGCAGCGGAAGCAGCAACTCCTTTCCAGATAAAGCCACCGGGAACATGTATCTCGCTAATCCGAGACCATGGGGAATAACTAGAGGGGGAGAGAGATCCTTCACGAGGAGGTGTGTCTTGTGAGGAGGAGAGGGGAGCCTTTTATAGGGGAGAGGGGGGCACCCAAGGGCCATGGCATGGTAGCCATGGTGGTGCCCCCACCTCTTCCACATTCATGTGGGTGGATCTCCCACTCCCATAAAAAGCCTCCACTCAAAATTCCACTCACACATGCATTAAATTTCCACCAAATTTAATGCAAGCTCTCATTAAATAAAAATATTTTGTTTATTTTATTCAGAATTTTGTAAATTACATTAATTAACAAACATTCACATAAAACCCCCTACAACATTTCAATATCACATGTAGAACCAGTTTCTGCAATTTCACCCGAAACAATTTCAGTTTCCATCGAAATGATTCCAGCGCTTTCTTAAATCTTTATCTGAAACATATTTGCTACAAATGGTGTCGGTATCCATTAAGTGTGTCACCCTACGGTTCGCGAATAATGCAGACATGATCGAGACCCCTCTCTGATCAATAATTAGCAGCGGGACCTGGAGATCCGTACTGACTCCCACATATTCAACGATGACTCTTGTGATCGTGTGAACCTTTAACGTCGTAACTAAATCCCTTTGTCTCGTGATATATTACATGTCCGAGATTCGATCATCGGTATCCAAATACCTAGTTTGATCTCGTTACCGACATGCACTCTTGTCTCATTCCCGTGATATAACATTCTAGTGATCACATCACTTGCTTGCAAGCTATTTCAATGTGATATCACCGAGAGGGCCTAGAGTATATCTATCCGTCATCGGGATGGAAAAATCCCACTCTTGATCCATGAGCCTCAACATAACACCTTCGTAGCACTGAACCCACCTTTATAGTCACCCTGTTACGGTGTGACGTTTGATGTTATCAAGATACTCTTCCGGTGTTAGCAATTAACATGATCTCATGGTCTAAGGACTAAGATTACTTCATATGATGTTATAGCAATATAAACATAATGATTTTGATCGTAATGCTACTCAACTTTAGTCACAAGTAAGCTCTTGTGATTGTAAGTACGTATGTATCATAGAGAACCGCCAATGGGGTACCCCTTGCACATGATACAAGAGCTATCCCATAATCAAAATGACAAGGCAAGGAGACAATGAGCATCTCAACGATCTTTTTATTTGCTATTTGCATAGGTTTTTATTGAGGATGCTTCATAGAGTTCTCATTATGGTTATGCTGCAAGTTTTCACCATGATTAGGCATGGCTTAGGCTAGCGGCCCAGGCATTTCTCTAACACACATACAAACTCCATGATCTTACAAATTCCCCTTTTATTTCACACCGTTGGGATCCATAAGCAAAAGAATCATGATATCAACGGAATATAAGTGCAATGTTGAAAGCGTTCCCCATGATACATGGTTCTGCTAACTTCAACTTATAAAGCGCAAGCATATACACAACAAAGATGGACACAGTGGTTCAAGTTTATTAAGTGCAAGAAAATAAAGTGTGACATCAAGTTCATGAGAGCTTTAATCACTAATTTTCACATAACAAGTTTAATTTGGAAGGTAGATAAAAGCATGAATATACTTGGAATAGCAAATGCTAATAGGTACGTATGGTGGACTCTTTGGTATAACTTGGTTTTATTTGGAGTTGGATGCATGAGTGGAACTCATACTTGGTTATGGAGGCTAGCAAAAGACTGGGAGCGACCAACTAAGAGAGCAATAATGGCCATAATCATGCAAAGCGACAAAACATCATTAATTAAAGCATAAAGTGATATTACAAGTCGAAAACTAAAGGATCATAAAGGCTATGGTGACTTGGGATAGTCACAACATGGTGTGAGCATGCGCCAAGTCAACCCAAATAAAGCATCAAAGGAGAATACCACAATACTATGCTTGAATATGCTAAAACAATGCATGATTCTTTCAATGCACATTAAGCAATCTCAATTGTTTATAATATGTCATTCTATAGCAAAAATCACTAACCATAAGGCCAAAACAATATCAAGCATGACATGACAAAGCATAGGCCACAGTAAAAAACGAGCTCCTTTTACCACTTAAGCATGAACTTTCCTACTCTTTTCCAATCCAAACCAAACTTATTTGAAAAGTAATGTATGAAAGAGGGTGTCCAACCAATTTATTCAAGCAAACTAAGAAAACCAAGCAAACAAAAACCAAAAACGAAGATACTCCAAGAACAACACAACTATGCATGAAACAATAAAAATGAAGTGTTTGGAAGAAACCTGAGATTTTTATTGATGAAGAAGGGGATGCCTTGGGCATCCCCAAGCTTTGACGCTTGTACTTCTTGGATATTTCTTAGGGTGACACTGGTGGCATCCACAAGCTTGAGCTTTAGTCCATTCTTCATCTCATTACATCATTCTTTCCTTACACCTGAAATTTTTCATTCATACAAAACTTCACACAATCTATATTAGCAACATTAGTGTACTCAAGATAATAAGACTTTGGGTTCAGTTTCAACACCAATAAAACTTCCATTAAAACACAAGCTACTGTAGCACTTCCCTCAAAAATTTCAGTTCCCCAATAAGAACCCAAAAAGGAATCAACAAGAAGCAAATGCAAATAATGGCAGAAATCTGTCAAAACAGACCCGCAGGTAAAAACCAATTTTTTCGAAGACCTTCTGTTGCTCAAATCGAAAAGTGTTGAACTAACGAAAGTTAGATAACAACCTGGGGAAGAAGCACAAACAATCACAGCTCAAACCGATGTACAGAGATTTTACACGTATGTTTACAGCGAAGCACAAAAATCTGTTTCGGGACAGCAACTTTCCAAGCATTCTTCTCTCTCCTTAGAGGTTACTCTTGGCAAAAAACCAAATAAAAAGGATAAGGAGAGGTTATTACTGAAGCAATAACTTCCAAGACTCAACTAAAACTTTTGGGTTATCTCCCAATAAGTACTTTTCTTTAACGTCTTTAAGTTAGGCATAAGAAGCAAGAAAAGAATCAAGTATTCTCAAATGAAGAAGCATTAAGATTAATACCAGAAATATCATCAACAAGGCAAGGCATCTCATCCAAATAAGTTCTATAGGATCCTCTCCCAATGCTCTTGGGTTCACTATTTTCATCAAGCGGGTTTTCAGGAACAATCCAATCAAAATTCTTTTCTAAGTCTTCATGCATTCCTACAAGTTTAAAAGGTATTGGTATCTTAATTCCCTCCCCATTAGGTTCGGTGTTGTTCATCTTTTCTTGTGTACCAACAACATATACACATGAGCCTAACATATTAAAACTATCAAAGACTTTTCTAGCTTCCTTAGCAACATCATAGAATTCTTTAAGCAAGGT
This sequence comes from Avena eriantha, assembly GCA_910589775.1. Classification (NCBI taxonomy): domain Eukaryota; kingdom Viridiplantae; phylum Streptophyta; class Magnoliopsida; order Poales; family Poaceae; genus Avena; species Avena eriantha. Next base: position 133,525,139 of record OU342742.1, read on the forward strand.
TTCCAGAATAAAATCTCTCTTTTTAGGGTCCTCAATTTATTTAAGTTTAAGAAACATTACTTGCATTAAGGGGTGATGGTTAACAAACCCAGCTTCCAACATGTGAACTAAAGAGGCTGCAACAATTTCATAATTTAGAGCAAGTTTTGCAAGGGATCTATCCTCAATATCCTCATGCTTACTAACATGATTAAAGAATTCTTCAAGATTATCTTTTCCAATTATAGAGCCACTACCTATTGAAAGGTCTTTTAGGGTGAACTTAGCGATCAACATGGTGAGCTAAGAACGAGGTAACAACTATATAAAGAACTAATTTTTTTGTATTTTTGATAAAGAAACAAGCAAAAAGAGCAAAAATAAACTAAGCAAAACAAATAAAACAAAGTAAAGAGATTGGTTATGAGGGACTCCCCTTGTGAAGATGTCCTTGACTCCCCGGCAACGGCGCCAGAAAAATAGCTTGATGGCCCAAAATATATCGAGCTCGTTAGGGAACCCTAAGAGGAAGGTACAATGAGTACATCAGCAACTTTTCCCTCAGTTATGAAACCAAGGTTATCGAACCAGTAGGAGCAAGGAAACACCTCCAAGGTGTTGTTTCCAACTTGGAATCCTACACAATACAACCACAGAACTTTGCCCCCAACTTACAGTGAGGTTGTCAATCCCACCGGTTTTGCTGAAAACAAAGGATTAAATGTATTGTGTAGAAGATAGTAATAACTTGCAGAAAGTAAATATAAAATAGTAAATAGTTGTAGATTCATGGTAAAAGAAAGGACCGGGGTCCATAGTTCACTAGTGGTGATTCTCCTCAAGATAGATGACATGTTGGGTGAACAAATTACAGCGGGGAAATTGACAAACATCGAGAAAGCATACATGCATATACTAATCATCTTGACTCCTATGAGATTTGATTGGGCATTACAACATTATACATAGACCGTAATCCAACTACATCTACGACTAATAATCCACCTTCAGGTTATCATCCGAACCACCTCCAGTATTAAGTTGCAAGCAACAGATAATTGCATTAAGCATTGCGTGTAAAGTAAACAATACGATTGTTATATGAACAAAAGATTGTTGTTTTCTCCCTAGTGGCAACAACACATCTAGTACCTTAGAGATTTCTGTCACTTCCCTAGATTACTAGAGGCATGAACCACTATCGAGCATAAATACTCCCTCTTGGAGTTGCTAGCATCTACTCGGCCAAGATAGCTACTAACAACGGAGAGCATGCAAGATCACAAATCACAAATACATGATAGAATCAATAATCAATCTGAAATAGCATCTCAATATCCATCGGATCCCCGCAAACACAACATGTAGGATTACAAATAGATGATCTTGATCATGAACGGAGCTCACAAGATCTAAACATGATAGCACAAAGGAGAAGAACCAACCATCTAGCTACTACATGGACCCGTAGTCCAGGGATGAACTACTCACGCATCACACCGGAGGCTTGCATGGTGATGAAGAAGGCCTCCAGGGTGAATTCTCCCCTCCGACAGGGTGCTGGGAAGAGCTTAAGATCCCTCCCGATCTAGGGATGGAGATGATGGCGGCTACAGACTTTCATGGAATTTTGATCGGGTCTTAGGGTTTTTGTATCGGAGGCATCTTATAGGCGAAATGATGGGTTCGTAGCATGGAAAACAAAAAGTTTCTACCGCATGAACAAACAAAACCCAGATCTAATCTAGATAAAAGCCAAGATCTAATCTATTAGACATGTGTAACGAGATAGATAGGAACTAACCCTCGTAGATCCGAAAGCGTTAACGAGATTAGATCTCGTGGTTGATGTAGTCGATCACTTGCCGATATCAAGATCATGTGGACGATCCTTCCGGCGTCGCGTTCCGGCAGCGCTTCCGCAGTCGGTCAAGTGGACGATCCTTCTGGCGCCGCGTTTCGCCAGCGCTTCCGCAGTCGGTCACACGTGCGGAGTCGAAGTAGACCTTTCTCTCCTCATTCCAGCGAGCAGCAGAGGTAGTAGATCTTCTCCACGGAATCCCAGCAGCACGACGGCGTGGTGGTGGTGGTGGAGTAGAGAATTCTGCAGGGCTTCGCATATGCCTGTGCAGAAGAAAGGAGGAGGAGAGAGGCGGCAAAGATTGGGTGTTGTGGAGATGGGGTTGGAGGGGGCGCCCCTGCCCCTCTATTTAAAGGGGGTGAGGCGCCATGGGAGGGGGAGTCCTTGTAGGACTCCCCTCCCTCTAGGGCCGGCGGATTGGGGAGGGGGGGAGGAGTCCGCCTCCCCCACGACTCCTAGTATTGACCCACCAGGACTCCTTTGATCCCTTCCTTGGTTTTCAAGCAAACTCCAAGAAACCTTCCAGAACCTTCCGGAACATTCCGAAACCTTCTAGAACCCTCATACAAATACTCTGGAACATTTCCTAACTCAGAAAATGATCCCCAATATATGAATCTTATTCTCCAGACCATTCCGGATCTCCTCGCGATGTCCCGAATCCAATCCGAGACTCCGAACAACATTCGGTCTCCAACGCATATTCCATATCTACTTAAAACAACTTCGAACCTTAAGTGTGTCACCCTACGGTTCGTGAATATGCAGACATGACAGAGACACATCTCCTATCAATAACCATCAGCGGGACCTGGAGATCCATAATGGCTCCCACATACTCAACGGTGACTTCATGATCGATTGAACCATTTACATACGAAACCAATTCCCTTTGTCACGCGATACTATACTTATCCGAGGTTTGATCGTCGGTATCTCCATACCTAGTTATACCTCGTTACTGATAAGTACTCTTTACTCGTTCCGTGATATGTCATCCTTTGTGACCTAGTCACATGCTTGCAAGCTAACTAGATGACATTCCACCGAGAGGGCCCAGAGCATATCTATCCGTCATATGGATGGACAAATCCCAATCTTGGTTCATGCGCTTCAACACATACTTTCAGAATACCCAATGACACCTTTATAACCACCCAGTTATGAAGCGGCGTTTGATGTCATCAAAGTATCCATCCGGTGATGGTGATTAACATAACCTCATGGTCGAAGGATTAGGTTACTATGTATTTGAAAGCTTTATAGCAATACGAACTTAATGGCTTGATCTTATGCTACGCTTACTATGGGTGTGTGTCCATCACATCATTCTCCCAATGACATAACCTTGTTATTAATCACATCCTAATGTCCATGATCAGGAAACCATGATCATCAATTAATCAACAAGCTAGTTCAATAAGAGGCTTACTAGGGACTCTCTTATGTTTACAAAACACACATGTATCAGTGTTTCCTAATAATACAATTATAGCATGGGATGTAAACATTCATCATAAACACAAAGATATAATAATAACCACTTTTATTATTGCCTCTTGGGCATATCTCCAACAGTCTCCCACTTGCACTAGAGTCAATAATCTAGATTACATGGTAATATACCGAACACCCATGGCGTTCTGGTGTTGGTCATGCTTTGCCCTAGGGAGAGGTTTAGTCAACGGATCTGCCACATTTAGATCAGTGTGTACTTTGCAAATCTTTATGTCACCATCTCGGACATACTCGTGAATAGCGTGGAAACGCAGCTTGATGTGCTTCAGCTTGCTATGTGACCTTGGCTCCTATGCATTAGCTATGGCACCTGTGTTGTCACAGTAGATGGCCATCGGGTCCAACGCACTGGGAACCACGCCAAGTTCAGTAATGAATTCCTTCATCCATACGGCTTCTTGTGCAGCCTCCGAAGCAGCTATGTATTCCGATTCAGTTGAAGATTTCGCCACAACGCTTTGCTTTGCACTCCTCCAGCTCACTGCAGCACCATTCAAAATAAATACGTATCCCTATTGTGACTTCGAGTCATCCGGATCGGTGTTCCAACTAGCATCGGTGTAACCGTTTACAACAAGCTGTTCATCACCTCCATAAGAAAGAACCATATCCATAGTCCTATTTAGGTACTTTAGGATATTCTTGACCCCTGTCCAGTGCTCCATTCCAGGATCACTTTGATATCTGCTAGTCAAACTAACATCATGTGCTATATCCGGTCTTGTACACAGCATGGCATACATGATAGAACCTATGGCCGAGGCATAGGGAATATTATTCATTTTCTCTCTATCTTCTGCCGTAGCTGGACTTTGAGTTTTACTCAAGGTCTTACCTGACAACATGGGCACGAACCCTTTCTTGCTATCTTCCATTCTAAACTTCTTTAGAACTTTGTCTAAGTATGTACTTTGTGAAAGCGCTATTAGGCGTCTTGATCTATCTCTATAAATCTTGATGCCTAGAATATATGCTGCTTCGCCAAGATCCTTCATTGAAAAACTATTATTCAAATAGGTTTTGACGCTATTAAGAAGTTCTATATCATTCCCAATCAACAATATGTCATCTACATATAGTACTAGGAATGCTACATAGCTCCCACTCACTTTCTTGTAAATACAAGCTTCTCCATAAGTTTGTATAAACCCAAAAATTTTGATTACTTTATCAAAATGTTGATTCCAACTCCGGGATGCTTGCTTCAGTCCATAAATGGAGCGCTGAAGTTTGCATACCTTGTCAGCATCTTTAGGATCGACAAAACCCTTGGGTTGTACCATATACAACTCTTCCTCAATGTCACCATTAAGGAACGCCGTTTTGACATCCATCTGCCAAATCTCATAATCGAAATGTGTAGCAATTGCTAACAAAATCCTCACAGACTTTAGCTTCGCTACTGGTGAGAAAGTCTCATCATAGTCAACTCCTTGAATTTGTTGGAACCCTTTCGCGACAAGTCGAGCTTTATAGACGGTAACATTACCATCAGCATCTGTTTTTCTCTTGAAAATCCATTTGTTCTCGACAGCCTTACGGCCATCCGGTAAGTCCACCAAAGTCCACACTTGGTTTTCGTACATGGATCCCATTTCGGATTTCATGGCTTCTAGACATTTGTCGGAATCTGGGCTCACCATAGCTTCTTCATACGTCGCAGGGTCATCAGCGTTGTCCACCAACATGACGTTCAAGGCAGAGTCATACCAATCAGGAGTGGTACGAACCCTCGTTGACCTGCGAGGTTCAGCAGTAACTTCGTTTGAAGTTTCATGATCGTTATCATTAGCTTCCTCTCCAATTGGTGTAGGCGGCACAAAAACATCTTCCGGTGTTGCGCTACTCTCAAATCTGAGAGAAGGTTCAATAACCTCATCGAGTTCTACTTTCCTTCCAGTCACCTCTTTCGAGAGAAACTCTTTCGAGAGAAACTCTTTCTCAAGAAAGGATCCATTCTTGGCAATGAAAACTTTGCCTTCGGATCTATGATAGAAGGTATACGCAATTGTTTCTTTAGGGTATCCTATGAAGACGTATTTCTCCGCTTTGGGTTCTAGCTTATCAGGTTGTAACTTCTTTACATATGCCTCGCAACCCCAAACTTTAAGGAACAACAACTTAGGTTTCTTACCAAACCACAATTCGTACGGTGTCGTTTTAACGGATTGAGATGGTGCCCTATTTAAAGTGAATGCGGCTGTCTCTAATGCATAGCCCCAAAATGATAACGGTAAATCTGTAAGAGACATCATAGACCGAACCATATCTAAGAGAGTTCGATTACGACGTTCGGACACACCATTACGCTGTGGTGTTCCCGGCGGTGTCAACTGTGAAAGTATTCCACATTTCTTTAAATGCATGCCAAACTCATAACTCAGATATTCACCTCCGCGGTCAGAACGCAGAAATTTAATCTTCTTGTAACGATGATTTTCCACTTCACTTTGAAATTCCTTAAACTTCTCGAAAGTTTCGGACTTATGTTTCATAAAGTAGACATACCCATATCTACTTAAGTCATCCGTGAAAGTGAGAACATAACGATATCCACCACGCGATGCTACACTCATTGGACCGCACACATTGGTATGTATTATTTACAATAAGTCTATAGCTCGCTCCATTATTCCAGAGAATGGAGTCTTAGTCATTTTTCCCCATTAGACATGCTTCGCATCTTTCAAGTGATTCAAGAAGTCCATCTGAATGGAGTTTCTTCATACGCTTCACTCCAATGTGACCAAGACGATAGTGCCACATGTATGTAGAATTATCATTCAATTTTATTCGTTTAGCATCTATGTTGTGAACATGTGTATCACTACTATCGAGATTCAGTAAGAATAAACCATTCATCTCAGGTGCATTACCATAAAAGATATTACTCATATAAATCGAACAAACTTTATTCTCGGACTTAAAAGAGTAACCGTCTCGCAATAAACAGGATCCAGATATAATGTTCATGCTTAACGCAGGCACCAAATAACAATTATTCAAATTTAAAACTAATCCCGAAGGTAGATGTAGAGGGAGCGTGCCAACGGCGATCACATCAACCTTGGAGCCATTTCCAACGCGCATCGTCACCTCGTCTCTTGCCAGTCTTCGTTTATTCTGCATCTCATGTTTCGAGTTACAAATATGAGCAACCGAACCAGTATCAAATACCCAGGCACTACTACAATTACTAGTAAGATACACATCTATAACACATATATCAAATATACCTTTCTTCTTGATGTTGCCGTTCTTCAGATCCGCCAGGTACTTGGGGCAGTTACGCTTCCAGTGACCAGCACCCTTGTAGTAGAAGCACTCAGTTTCAGGCTTAGGACCAGCCTTGGGCTTCTTAGCAGGTGCGGCAGCTTTCTTGCCGTCCTTCTTGAAGTTGCCCTTGTTCCTAGGCTTGCCCTGTCTCTTGAAATTGGTGGTCTTATTGACCATCAACACTTGGTGCTCCTTCTTGATCTCCACTTCAGCAGTTTTCAGCATGGACGATAGTTCAGGCAACGTCTTGTTCATGCAGTGCATGTTGTAGTTCATCACAAAGTTCTTGTAACTTGGTGGCAGTGATTGAAGGAGACGGTGAATCCCCAACTCATTAGGAATCGATATTCCCAACTCTTGGAGCTTGTTTGCGTACCCAGACATGGTGAGCACGTGCTCGCTAACGGAGCTTCCCTCTTCCATCTTACAGTTAAAGAACTTTTCGGAGGCCTCATAGCTCTCCATGGCCGCGCGAGTCTCAAAAATTAGCCTGAGCTCCTTAATGATCTCGAACGGGTCGTGGTGCTCAAAACGCTTTTGGAGCTCCGCTTCTAAACCGTACAGGATGGCACACTGAACTGTGGAGTAATGATTTTTCCGAGTGGCGAAAACATTCTTTTCGTCATCGGTGGCATTATCTGTAGGTGGGTCAACTAGCGGTGCTTCGAGCACATAGGTCAACTGACCAGCCCTGAGGACGATCTTCAGTCCACGGAACCAATCCGTGAAATTGCTTCCATTGTTCTTAAGCTTTTCTTTCTCTAGGAACGCATTGAAATTGATGGAGGGGGTCGCCATAATCTACAACAATTTGCAAGTAGTTTAGACTAAGTTTATGACAAATTGAGTTCAAATTTAATTCTTAAACTAACTAGGTGAACTCCCACTCAAAACAACATCCCTCACATTGTCTTAGTGATTACACGAACCAAGTCCACTACACCAAGTCCGATCTTCACGAGAGAAGATGTAGTTTCATCGGCGAACAATCTTCATGTTCATCATATCATTTCTATGACTCATGCTCTACCTTTCGGTATTCCGTGTTCCGAGACCATGTCTGTACATGCTAGGCTCGTCAAGATAACCTTAGTTTCCGCTTGTGCAAATCTGGCTTGCACCCGTTGTATGCACACGTAGAATCTATCACATCCGATCATCACGAGATGCTTCGAAACGACGAGTCTTAGCAATGGTGCCAACTAAGCGTGAACACTTTATTACTTGATATTTAGTGAGAGGGATCATCTTATAATGCTACCGTCACGATCTAAGCAATACAAGATGCATAAAGGATTAACATCACAGGCAATTCATAATTAGTGTGATATGATATGGCCTTTTCTTCTTGCGCCTTTGATATCCATCTCCAAAGCACGAACATGATCTCCATCATCACTAGCATTGCGTCAAGGTCAGTGGCGCCGCTACATGGTTGTCCATCATCACTAGCAACTATTACAACTACTTGGAATAAAGCTATTACAAGATGAATAGACACGCAGGTCTTAACAGAATTAAAGACAACCATTAGGCTCCTGCCGGTTGCCATATTACAACAATGATCATTGCATACATCAAATACAATCACAATCACATGATGGCCATATCACATCACAAAACCCCTGCAAAAAAAAGTTAGACGCCTCTAATTTTCTTTGCAAGTTTTACGTGGTTTGGGGCTTTCGCATAAGACCGATCTTACCTACGAACAAGAACCACAACGTTGATACAAGTGTTGTCAGATGCTCATTGTAAATTGAATCTTAACTATGGTGGGAGAGACAGACACCCGCAAAGCCACTTGTGCAAAGCAAGTTGCACGTCAAGCGTGGAGCAAGTCTCATGTGTGATGACATGTAATGTTAGCCCGAGCCGCTTCATCCCACCATGCCGCAAGATGCAAAGTACACGCTAAGACACCGACAACAAAAGCATCAACGCCACAAAAACATTGTGTTCTACTCGTGCAACAGATCTACGCATAGATACGGCTCTGATACCACTGATGGGTTCGTAGCATGGAAAACAAAAATTTTCTACCGCATGAACGAACAAAACCCAGATCTAATCTAGATAAAAGCCAAGATAATATTTTAGACATGTGCAACGAGATAGATAGGAACTAACCCTCGTAGATCCGACAGCGTTAACGAGATTAGATCTCATGGTTGATGTAGTCGATCACTTGCCGATCTCAAGATCGTGTGGACGATCCTTCCGGCGTCGCGTTCCGGCAGCGCTTCCGCAGTCGGTCAAGTGGACGATCCTTCCGGCGCCGCGTTTCGGCAGCGCTTCCGCAGTCGGTCACACGTGCGGAGTCGAAGTAGACCTTCCTCTCCTCGTTCCAGCGAGCAACGGAGGTAGTAGATCTTCTCCACGGAATCCCAGCAGCACGACGGCGTGGTGGTGGTGGTGGAGTAGAGAATTCTGCAGGGCTTCGCCTATGCCTGTGCAGAAGAAAGGAGGAGGAGAGAGGCGGCAGAGATTGGGTGTTGTGGAGCTGGGGTTGGAGGGGGCACCCCTGCCCCTCTATTTAAAGGGGGTGAGGCGCCATGGGAGGGGGAGTCCTTGTAGGACTCCCCTCCCTCTAGGGCCGGCGGATTGGGGAGGGGGGGAGGAGTCCTCCTCCCCCACGACTCCTAGTCTTGACTCACCAGGACTCCTTTGATCCCTTCCTTGGTTTTCAAGCAAACTCCAAGAAACCTTCCAGAACCTTTCGGAACATTCCGAAACCTTCTAGAACCCTCATACAAATACTCCGGAACATTTCCTAACTCAGAAAATGATCCCCAATATATGAATCTTATTCTCCAGACCATTCCGGATCTCCTCGCGATATCCTGAATCCAATCCGAGACTCCGAACAACATTCGGTCTCCAACGCATATTCCATATCTACTTAAAACAACTTCGAACCTTAAGTGTGTCACCCTACGGTTCGTGAATATGCAGACATGACAGAGACACATCTCCTATCAATAACCATCAGCGGGACCTGGAGATCCATAATGGCTCCCACATACTCAACGATGACTTCGTGATCGATTGAACCATTTACATACGAAACCAATTCCCTTTGTCACGCGATACTATACTTATCTGAGGTTTGATCCTCGGTATCTCCATACCTAGTTATACCTCGTTACTGATAAGTACTCTTTACTCGTTCCGTGATATGTCATCCTTTGTGACCTAGTCACATGCTTGCAAGCTAACTAGATGACATTCCACCGAGAGGGCCCAGAGCATATCTATCCGTCATATGGATGGACAAATCCCAATCTTGGTTCATGCGCTTCAACACATACTTTCAGAATACCCAATGACACCTTTATAACCACCCAGTTATGAAGCGGCGTTTGATGTCATCAAAGTATCCATCCGGTGATGGTGATTAACATAACCTCATGGTCGAAGGATTAGGTTACTATGTATTTGAAAGCTTTATAGCAATACGAACTTAATGGCTTGATCTTATGCTACGCTTACTATGGGTGTGTGTCCATCACATCATTCTCCCAATGACATAACCTTGTTATTAATCACATCCTAATGTCCATGATCAGGAAACCATGATCATCAATTAATCAACAAGCTAGTTCAATAAGAGGCTTACTAGGGACTCTCTTATGTTTACAAAACACACATGTATCAGTGTTTCCAAATAATACAATTATAGCATGGGATGTAAACATTCATCATAAACACAAAGATATAATAATAACCACTTTTATTATTGCCTCTTGGGCATATCTCCAACACGAAAGGGGAGGCCGAGAGCGTTCCCTAGGCGGCCACACCACACCCTGACTTGGGCTAGGCCTAGCCGCGCGACCAGGTGGTGTGGAATGCCTCTGCCCCCTCTCCGTCTCGTCTTCTGGCTCCGTGTCCCCCTCGGTGAAATTAACTTTGGCTTTTGCCCCGTCCAATTCCGAGAATATTCATTTCCGACTTTCCTGGAACCAAAAACAGCAGAAAACATGCAGCTGGCACTATGGCATCTTGTTAATAGGTTAGTCCAAGAAAGTGTATAAAAATACTCCAAAGTGTGGACAAAACATAAGAAAGTAGATATAAAACAAGCATGGAACATCAAAAATTATAGATACGTTAGCAACGTATCACTCTACCATTGATGTCAACTACTTTATTTTCGAGGTCTTTGTCCATCATCTAGTAAGAGTCAACTCCTTCCCCAATAGTTTCAACACAAGCTTTGGAAATCTTTTCAAGGTTCTCGGTCTTTTCCCTAATCTCATCCCGTGTTTCCCATTTTCGAGAAGATGGTCTAGGAGAAGATTTGAGAGAATATCTACGAAGGTTGTACCTGTAGGGGTTAAGTGGGGATTCTCCTTTGTTCTTCCTTTATTCCATGTTCCTAAGCATCTCCAACTTGCACAAAAACATATCATCCCTGTTGGGGAGTGGAACCACTTGTGTAGACTTTTTAATTGAGGAAGACGAAGAATCTCTCTCGAATTCCCTTCTCTTGGCTTGTGCTCTGCAGGAACATCTTCCTTCTTGGTCCAGATCTGCTTAATATGATAAGAATGCATAGTTCTTGAATGATCAAGTGAGATCTGAGGTGTCATAACAGAAGACAAAGAATAAAAACCCTAGATCTAAAAGATGATGGTGAAAGACAGATAAGGGGAAAAGGTGCAATCAGGAAAAATATGTTTAGATTAAAGGGGCTGGAGTCGATCATGGGTAATGGTACGGGTAGGCCCCATCCGTACCATGCGCCCATACTAATGTCTTGCCGGCCTTCATCAACATTCTTTTTAATACAGAACGAATAAACAAGGAAGAAACAGAGCTGGTAATGACATCGGTATGGGCACGTCTGCCCGTACATCCCAGTCATACCGAAATGCGAGAAATCGAGAAGATGTACTGACGAGTTAACGACCATTGGTACGGACGCGTCTGCTCATATAGTTCGATTGTACCGAATCTCAAGAAAATGATTGCTGGATTTTGTCTGCTTAATGACCGCTGGTATGGGCGCATCTGCCCGTATGGCCCGCCCGTACCAAGTCGAAAAAAGCTCAGAAAAATGAATGGGAAGCAAAGATGAACTAAAAAGCTCCCAGAATAGCAAAATTATGCAGTTAAGACTTGGTTACCTCACTTTGTTTGATATATTCCTCGGCCGAGACTAAGGAGATTAGTTCCACCATGCTGACTTCTCCAACTCTATAGTGTTTTAAACGCTGCCCATTAACAATCCAGGATGAAGAAGAGGGAGTAGTATTTTTTAACTTTACCGCTCCCGAGGGGTACGCCTCTTCAACTTCATAAGGTCCTTCCCACTTGGATTTTAGCTTACCTACAAAATCTTAAGCCTAGAGTTGTAGAGCAAAACCTTATCTCCAGATTTAAATTCTTTATTCTATAGTTTTCTATCATGCCATTTCTTTACTTTTTCCTTAAATATCCTTGCATTCTCATAGGCCTCATTCCTAAGTTCATCTAAAGCATGAATATCCAAGAGACGATTCTCTCTCCTATAGTTTTAAAGTCAAAGTTCATAGTTTTAATAGCCCAACAAGCCTTATGCTCTAAATCTAACGAGAGATAACAAGGTTTACCGTAGACCATCTTATATGGTGTCATTCCTATTGGATTTTTGAATGGTGCGTGATACGCCCATAATGCATCGTTAAACTTCATAGCCTAATCCTTTCTTGATTTATTCACCGTCTTCTAGAGTATGACTTTAATCTCTCGGCTAGACAGTTCCACTTGCCCACTGGTTTGTGGGTGATAAGGCAAGGCTACTCGATGGTTGATCCCATATTTTTGAAGTATTTTGCCGAAAGTACCCTTCCTGAAATGAGTTCCACCATCAGTAATCAAAAATCGAGATACTCCGAACCTGGGAAAAATGATGTCTTTAATCATCTTGATGGAGGTGGCTGCATCTGCATGAGAAGTGGGTATAGCTTCTACCCACTTGGTAACACAGTCAACAATGACAAGAATATGAGTATAACCATTAGAGGGACCGAAAGGTCCTATAAAATCAATTCCCCAAACATCAAATGCCTCTATTATGAGATTATTTCATAGACATTTCCTGTCTTTTGCCAATGTTACTCATACGTTGACACGCATCACAACTCCTAACGTAATCATGAGCATCACTAACCAAGGTTGGCTAATAAAATCCGGACTATAGGACCTTGACTGTTGTACGATCACTAGCGTGGTGTCCCCCATAAGGACTATCATGACAAGTCCTAAGAATAGCTCTCACCTCGTGGCCAAGTACACATTTCCTAATTATCCCATCAATACCGTACTTATATAAATAAGGATCGTCCCAAAAGTAATGTTTTAAATCATTAAAGAATTTCTTCGTTTGATTATATTTCATTCCTTTTGGTAGAAACTTATCTAGAAGAAAGTTAGCATAGTCTACAAACCAAGGATCGCGTGACTCTATAGCAACAAGATATTCTCCTAGCAAGGATTTGTTAATGGGAATGAGATCTTCTATATTACCCTCCATACGTGAGAGATGATCGGCAATAGGATTATCTTTACCTCTTCTATCCACTATTCGAAGGTCATATTCCTAGAAGAACAAGACCCATTTAATTAGACGGGGTTTATCATCTTTCTTAGCTAGAAGATATCTTAAAGGCTAATGATCTGTATGAACTATTACCTTTGAATTGATAATATAGTGTCTAAATTTGACACAAGCTAAAACTACAGCTAAATACTTCCTTTTCAGTTGTTGCATAATTTCTTTGATATTCATTGAAAACTCGACTAACATATTGAATGACATTAAGGTTTAATCCATCTCTTTGTCCTAGAACGACCCCAATAGAATAATAACTAGAATCGCACATAATTTCAAATGGATCATCCCAATTTGGTGGTTGAATAATGGGTGCAGAAACTAACACTTTTTAAATTGTTCAAAATAATCAATGCAATTTCTATCAAAAGCGAAAAGCGAATGTTTATCTAGGAGACGATTTAAAGGGGCAGCCATTTTTAGAAAAATCCTTAATATAACGCTTATAGAAATCGGTGTGCCCAAGAAAGTTCTTTACCCCTTTCACGTTTTGTGGAATTTGCAACTTTTCTAAAGTAACAAGGTTTGAACTGTCAACCTCAATCCTTTTTTCAAAAAGTCTATGACCGAAAACTATACCTTCTCTTACCATAAATCGTTAGTGCTCCCAATTGACAACTAGTTTGGTTTGTCTACACCGTTGTAAAACTCTATTAAGATTATAGAGACACTGCTCAAAAGCGATTTCGTACACAACAAAGTTCTCCATGAGAACTTCCATAGAGCTTTCTACAAAACTGTCAAATATTTTCAGAACACACCCTTGAAAAGTAGAAGATGCATTACATAAACCAAAAGGCATTAGTCCATAAGCATAGGTTCCATTAGGACAAGTGAAAGTATTTTTTCTTGGTCTTTAGGCTGAATAGCGATTTGAGAATAACCCGAATAGCCGGCAATAAAACAGAAGTGAGAGTTACTAGACATCCTTTCCAAGATGCTATGCATGAAAGGTATTTGATTGTGATTTTTTTCTAGGAGATATGCCCTAGAGGCAAATAATAAATAGGTTTTTATTATCATATCTCAATTAGTTTATAATAGTTTCATATTGTGCTATAACTGTGCCAAGTAGAAACATTGGTACAGGTGTGGTATGAAACAACCAAGTCCCTACTAGCCTCTATTCATACTAGTTCGTTGGTCATGAGGATGATCTGGGTTTCAAGATCATGGGCATTTATGCCGATTGACAACGGGGTCATATCATTGGAGAATGATGTGATGGACATTCCTCGAAGGATTGCAACACGATCAAGTCATATAAGTTCATTGTTGCAACAATTATACCTAGACTCCTTTTCCTTAGACCGTGAGATCATATTACTCACTATTTCCCGAGGCTGCTTTGACTACATCAACCGTCATCTGGTAATACGGTGGCCATAAAGGTGTACGTTGGGTATTCTGAAGGAATAATTGATGACATGTGACTGCAAGACCGGGATTTGTTCACCCACATGACGGGTAAATATACATACGGCCGGCTTGGTGAGATTACATCCATAAATGTTGCAACATGTGACTCAGTCACGGGGATTTAATATCACGGTAACAAGAAAACAGAACTTGTTGTGAACGAGATTGAACAAGGTATGTGATACCAATGATCAGATCTCGGACAAGTCGTATCAAGAAACAAAAGGAATTGGATGCTACATTTAGCGGTTCAAACGACATTGTCATCAGGAATGCATAGGGGTCACATGGATATCCCTTGTCCCTCTATTGATCATTGATACAGATCATGTCTAGAGCATTCTCGAGCCGTGAGAGGATACACTTAAGGGTACGATGAGAGCGATCATTCATCAGACGGAATCACAATAGAGAAAGATAAGCCGGAATAGTTCCACGGAGAGATCCGAAGTTGTTCGGAGAAAGAATAAAGGACCAGAATCATTCCAGGAAAGATCTGAAGTCGCTCGGAGGAAATCGAAAGGGAACCGAAAGGTGTTTCAGGTCAAGACGGATTTTGTAATATGTATTTACATATTAATTAATGTAATTAATATTAAATATAATATTCAAATCTTATTTGAAGGGGTATTCCACTAATGTACCAAACTTCCTAGGGAAAAAGGGCCCATGAGGGAAAACCAAAGAAGGGAAGGGCCAAGGCCTAGGCGCCTGAAGGGGGCCCACCCGGCCATCCTAGGGCTGTGCGCGGGGTTGGGCTCACACCTGGCTGGCTGGCCCATGAGGCCCATGTGCCTCCCCCCTCTCCCTTGATTAGTCCCACATGGGAAATCCAAAGGGGAGGGCACACCCCCTCCCCCTATATAAAGGGGTGCCATAGGTGGGAATAGACACACCAATATTTTGGAGAAGTCCTTTGGTTAACTTCCTCCTTCCCTCTCTCTCTAGCCCTTGTGACCATGGCCCCAAGTTTGGGATGTGTGAACAAGGCACGCCTGTAGTACGCCGTTGCGCTGCAGGGATTCCTAGCCGGATATCAACTTCTGCACTCTCGGCAGGATCAGGGAGCCGGAGGTCTCATCGTGCACCGGATGTGTACGAAGACACGAGGTGCAACACTTGGGGCGCTTGAATGTCGTGAGCCGGAGCTGCTGCACGATGAAGAAGGAGCAAGGGGTGACCTGCGAGGAGCTTCGTGACCTTGAGGTCGGCTACGAGTACGACTACATCAACCACGTTCCCCCTCAGAATGTTAACCGCGTATGGTCTACAAGGGTATGTATTCTATATGCATCGGTCGTTATTGCAATACTACATAGGTAGATCCTAGGCTGTTTTGGGGTTCCATCATAGGAAATTTTCTGTTTTCTGCCGCGGATCCCCTTCAGTGGTATCAGAGCCGATCTATGCGTATGAGTGCTGTACGGCCAGTACACACAAGTTTTGTGCAGGCATTGATCCCTTAGTTGTTAACCTCTAACGTGTACTTGTTTATATCGCAGTATTGTTTGATGAAGCGGCCTAGACCGACCTTACGCGTATTCGTACATGAGACTGGTTCCACGCTCAACATACGACTTGTACCGTATAAGTGGCTAGCGGGTATCTGTCTCTCACTCGATAGTTGATATAGCATTTACAACGGAGGGCCCCGAAAGGGGTGTAATAGAGAGAACTGTTGGATCCGTGTTGTGGTTGGAAAGTTCGTAGATTAGAAACGGTTCTATTGCGAAAGCCCTAATAACCACGTAAAACTTGCAATAGATAAAGTAGAGGCGTCTAACTTTATTTTGCAGGAGGGCATGTGATTATGATATGGCATTGGTCGTTACAAAGGTAAAGTAGTTTACTTTTTTGTTACTAAGTAGTATAGTGATAGTCATCATTCTAATGGACGACCTGGTGGAGGCGTCGTGGTGGCGTCAAACCAAGGGCAAGATGGAGATCATGCCAGAGTGCTCGATGGAGATCAAGGCGCAAGAAGGACCATATCATATCACATTATACCATATGATGTTGATACTTGTTTTACATCTTATTGTGTGCTAGTATTAAGATACTCAACGGTAACAAATAAGATAATCCCTATTTAATTCCAATGTTCCGTGTTCCCCTTGTGTGTGCACCACCAAGAAAGTTCTTCGTTATGAGGCCGACCGTGATGATTGGGGGTCAGACATATCTATGTTCGCATACAGTGGGTGTAAGCCATGTTGCATAGTGAATACATACAAGTTAGATTTGGCGAGCCTAGCATGTACATACATGGCCTCGGAACACAAGAGATCGAAAGATCGAGCATGAGTCACATGGATGATGTGATTGGCATTATTGAATGTCTACCTTTGAGGCTGCACTGATGGCCGCGATGATCGGGGGAGGTGCAGAGGATATGGATCATGTGATCACTAAAATCGTCTAGGGGATGACAATTTTGGTGGAGACCAATTATAAATTGATCTCTTATTATGAACTTAGTCTAGATGTCTATTTGCAATTATCTTAGTAGTTCTTGGCCATCCCATTGAGGTCCTTTGCGACCATGGGAATATATTGCTCAACATGAAACTTAGCAAAAGGGTCCAACTTCATAGATTAATACCCACACATGAGGAATATCCTTGTAAAAGGTGATCTTCTCTTCTTGATACAATAACCATTAGGAGATAATTTGATGACTCTGGAATGTTTGTGTTTTCCCCATAATCATCCAATAAGCCATTCTCCATTCGATGGAGAGTTGGGCTACATTTTGTATTCTTCAGAATAAGGCACATAGAGTATGAGCCGTTGGATGGGTTTTTCCTCCATCATGGATGAAAAGAGAATGTTTAGAAAAACACTTAGCGATCTTGCATTAGAGTTGAGAACACTTGGAAGGGCTTGATTGCAATGGAGGTCATGGATGAAAAGGCATATGTAAGATATACAAATTATAAATGTGGTTCTTGCAAAACTCATTGCAGTTTACAAAGTATTTGATACTTGTCTCGTTTTGTGAAAACAGGAGGATCTGCTTGAGAATTGTTGTTTTTGAGGCAGCGTGACTTGATAACGGCAAGCAAAACAGTTGATGGCCGACATCACCTCTTTCCTCAAAGTTTGTCATTTGTATTAGTGGACTTGAATATAATTTTTAATCCTTGTTTGTGTGTCTTGCTTTTGGCGAGACGATTATTCATATGAACAAGTTACAAGCCAGTTTGTACTATTCTTATGAATAATACCTTATGGTCACATTATGATTATAAATAAGTTATTCCCATCACTATGTTAATTATAATGGTTTAAACATTTATAAAGGATTAGAATGCTAATAGATATCCAAAGTTCAAAAACGAAATGGCACTATAGTTTAAGTCATTTTGGTTATTGCATGTTCTTAATGAAGATCGGGGTCCTAGATGCTTAATCTGGAGACTTTGTGAAACCATGCCTCTTGGGCAGAATGACTAAAACTCCGCATTCTGGTAAAACGGTGATATGCAAAGAAATGTTGAACTTTATACATAGTGATGTATCATATTTTCAACAAATAGTGGAAATCATTAGTTAATTGTGGACTTAAGTGAATAAGCGTATTTACTTAATGAAACATAAGTTTGAAATGATTTGAATTGTTCAAATGAGTTCACAACAAAAGGAGGATATTGAAATTAACAATAATATGAAGTCTCTTCAAATTTGATCGACATGACTAAAGTATTCAAGTTAAGTTTAACATAAAAGGAACTTGTGAAAAATGTTTCACAAATTATGATAATTGGACAAATTCAAACTATGTTGAAATGTCTAAACATCATAATCATTATGTATTAAGATACATATGGTATAATATTATCTCTTATCGGGGTTATAGTTGTCGTTTAGAGTTAGAGATCAAAATAAGCAAACACTCATTTGAAATACAAAGGAACATCTAAAATATTCGTGGAAACAACACCATAAGTGTTATGGCAAGTTCGAGTTTCTGGACATTTCGGTAAGTTGAAATCGTGGCGAATAAACAAGTCTTTGTAGAGAATTCTTAGGAAGCTATGAATGCATCATCCACAAGGGGCAAAGCTGCTATTGTCCTAAGTTGATGTGTCTTGATGAAGATACAGGTGGAAGAAAGGAAAAGATCAAAACAAGGTATTTGACCTTACCTCCGAATTGTTGAGTGGCGCAGCGGAATTTGTTTCGTGAAACCAAACTCTACAAATGGAGGAGAAACTATTTATAATGATCATAAATTTTCAAGTAAATACTTTTACTAAAAGAAAGTCGGATTCAACTATATATTCTACAAGTTTGTGGAATTATATTGTTGATTCACTTGTCATGTTTTGAACAAGACATACCTACAAATTACAAAGAAGCGTGATGGACCTGAGTGCACTATGGTTGAAAGAACCGTCAACCTCAATCCTTTTTTCAAAAACTCTATGACCAAAAACTATACCTTCTCTTACCATAAATCGGTAGTGCTCCCAATTGACAACTAGTTTGGTTTTTCTACACCGTTGTAAAACTCTATTAAGATTATAGAGACACTGCTCAAAATAGATTTCGTACACAACAAAGTTGTCCATGAGAACTTCCATAGAGCTTTCTAGAAAACTATCAAATATTTGCAAAACACACCCTTGAAAAGTAGTAGCTGCGTTACATAAACCAAAAGGCATTAGTCCATAAGCATAGGTTCCATTAGGACAAGTGAAAGTATTTTTTTCTTGGTCTTCAGGCTGAATAGCGATTTGAGAATAAAAAATAGCCGGCAATAAAACAGAAGTGAGATTTACTAGACATCCTTTCCAAGATGCTATGCATGAAAGGTATTTGATTGTGTTTTTTGAAGGAGATATGCCCTAGAGGAAAATAATAAATAGGTTTTTATTGTCATATCTCAATTAGTTTATAATAGTTTCATATTGTGCTATAACTGTGCCAAGTAGAAACATTGGTACAGGTGTGGTATTAAACAACCAAGTCCCGAGTAGCCTCTATTCATCCTAGTTCGTTGGTCATGAGGATGATCTGGGTTTGAAGATCATGGGCATTTATGTCGATTGACAACGGCGTCATATCATTGGAGAATGATGTGATGGACATTCCTCGAAGGATTGCAACACGATCAAGTCATATAAGTTCATTATTGCAACAGCTATACCTAGACTCCTTTTCCTTAGACCGTGAGCTCATATTACTCACTGTTTCCCGAGGCTTCTTTGACTACATCAACCGTCATCTGGTAATACGGTGGCCATAAAGGTGTATGTTGGGTATTCCGAAGGAACAGTTGATGACATGTGACTGCAAGACCAGGATTTGTTCACCCACATGACGGGTAAAGATACATACGGCCGGCTTGGTGAAATTACATCCATAAATGTTGCAACATGTGACTCGGTCACGGGGATGTAATATCACGGTAACAAGAAAACAGAACTTGTTGTGAACGAGATTGAACAAGGTATGTGATACCAATGATCGGATCTCGGACAAGTTGTATCAAGAAACAAAAGGAATTGGATGCTACATTTAGCGGTTCAAACGACATTGTCATCAGGAATGCATAGGGTTCACATGGATATCCCTGGTCCCTCTATTGATCATTGATACAGATCATGTCTAGAGCATTCCTGAGCCGTGAGAGGATACACTTAAGGGTACGATGAGAGCGATCATTCATAAGACGGAATCACAGTAGAGAAAGAGAAAGTTGGAATTGTTCCACAAAGAGATCGGAAGTTGTTCGGAGAAAGAATAAAGGACCAGAATCATTCCGGGAAAGATCCGAAGTCGTTCGGAGCAAATCGAAAGGGAACCAAAAGGTGTTTCGGGTCAAGACGGATTTTGTAATATGTATTTACATATTAATTAATGTAATTAATATTAAATATAATATTAAAATCCAATTTGAAGGGGTATTCCACTAATGGGCCAAACTTCCTAGGGAAAAAAGGGCCCATGAGGGAAAACCAAAGGAGGGAAGGGCCAAGGGCCAAAGGGACAAGGCCCAGGCGCCTCAAGGGGGCCCACCCGGCCAGCCTAGGGCTATGCGCGGGGTGGGGCCCACCCCTAGCCGGCTGGCCCATGAGGCCCATGCGCCTCCCCCCTCTCCCTTGATTAGTCCCACATGGGAAACCCAAAGGGGAGGGCACACTCCCTCCCCCTATATAAAGGGGTGCCCATAGGTGGGAATAGACACACCAATATTTTGGAGAAGTCCTTTGGTTGAATTCCTCCTTCCCTCTCTCTCTAGCCCTTGTGACCATGGCCCCAAGTTTGGGTTGTGCGAACAAGGTACACCTACAGTACGCTGTTGCGCTGCAAGGATTCCTAGCCGGATATCAACTTCCGCACTCCCAGCGGGATCGGGGAGCCGGAGGTCTCATCGTGCACCGGATGTGTATGAAGACATGAGGCGCAACACTTGGGGCGCTTGAATGTCGTGAGCCAGAGCTGCTGCACGATGAAGAAGGAGCAAGGGGTGAGTTGCGAGGAGCTTCGCGACCTTGAGATCGGCTACGAGTACGACTACATCAACCACGTTCCCCTCGGAACATTAACCGCGTACGGTTTACAAGGGTATGTATTCTATATGCATTGGTCGTTACTGCATTACAACATAGATAGATCCTAGGCAGTTTGGGGGTTCCATCGTAGGAATTTTTTTGTTTTCTGCTGCAGATCCCCTTCATTTTTATGGTTTCCTTGTTTAACTTCCTAAAGTCTATACACATTTTATACCCTGCTATAGTTCTAGTAGGTATTAATTCATTCTTATAGTTATTAATTATAGTTATACAACCTACCCTAGGTATACAATGTGTTGGTCTTACCCATTTTCTATTAGAGATTGGATAGATAACACCATTGTCTAACATATGTTTGAGTTCTTTTCTTATTACCTCTTTCATTCTGGGATTCAACCTTTTTTGATTATCAACACATGGTTTAGCATCCTCAACCATAGGTATTTTATGAGTCACTATGGAAGGATCTACCCCTTTTATGTCACTAAGAGTGCATCCAAAAGCTTCACGTTGTTTGACAAGTACCTCTAACAATTTCTTATTTTCTTCAGGAGAGAGATTATCATCTATAATCACATGGCACTTACCTTCCTTATCTAAGAATTCATACATGAACCTTAGAGGGAGAGGCTTCAAAATAAGAGGTGGTGGATCCTCATTTCTTTTTCTTTCAAGTTCTTCAAATTCGTCTCTAAGGAGATTCTCAATTTCTGGTGCAGAGTTGAGGATTTTGTCCAAATCTTATTTTGTAGAGTCATTTGGGAGTGAATCATTATCTATCAAACTCCTCTCCAACTCGGATTGTAGAGTACAAAAATAAATTGCCGCCAATTCTTCAATAGTTCTCTCCTTTTTAACTTCAATTTTCTTCTCATAAGGCAACTTTGTGAATTGGCTGCAATTAACTTCTAAAGCTTCTTCCCCCCAATTGTAGAGACAAAACTTGTTTCTTGTTATCAATATCAAAATTTATAGAGCTATAAAATCGGTTACCAAAAATGGCAGGACAAAAGGAGTTTAGTGGCATTTCAATGACATGAAATTCAACTGGGTACACAAAAGCTCCTACAGAAACGCAGGCATTGCAAAGAATCCCATGAGTCTGCTGCAAGGTTCAGTTATAAAGCATAAAGGTAACTTAGGATGGTTCAAGGTCTGGCTCATCAAGATGGCATCGCAACTCTTTAAAGATTGTGTAAGGCATAATTTTAATGGAAGAGTTTAAGTCACAAAACCCTACATAAGTAGTTCCCCCTAGACAAGGGATTTTCTGTTGACTTCTATTTTTACCATCAAACTTGCCTCTTATCATATTACAAGATTCTTTACTTACCACTATTACTACATCCTCAAACACCTCAGGTTCCAGAAGTTTTTTACTGTGCTAATGTTCTTTTTGATGGTTCCTAGGTTTTTAGCTAACCCCCTATCCTTTTATTTCTTTCACCCTTACTCTGTATTATTTTTTGAGGATAGTTTCCTCCTCGTCTAGCATTTTTTCTACATTTGTGAGTATTTGTCCTTATAACTAGCTTTAGGGGCTGCTGACTCGTGTATTAACGAGCTCGTTGGGGAACCCTAAGAGGAAGGTATGATGAGCACAACAGTAAGTTTTCCCTCAGTTATGAAACTAAGGTTATCAATCCAGTAGGAGCAAGGAAACACCCCAAAGGTGTAGCTAGCTGAACTTTGGCAGGGCGCACTACCGATACTAGCAGCAACATGGAGACCTGCACAACACAACCACAAAACTATGTCCCCAACATGCGATGAGGTTGTCAATCTCACCGGTTTTGCTGAAAACAAAGGATTAGACGTATCAAGTGGAAGAAAGTAATAGTTTGCAGAAAGTAAACGCAAAACATTAAACAGTTGATTGATAGTAAAAGAAAGGATCAGGGGTCCATAGTTCACTATAGGTGTCTCTCCTTAAGATAGATGACATGTTGGGTGAACAAATTACAGCGGGGCAATTGACAAACATCAAGAAAGCATACAAGCATATACTAATCATCTTGAATCTTTTGAGATTCGATTGGGCATTACAACATTATACATAGACCGCCATCCAACTGCATCTATGACTAATAATCCACCTTTAGGTTATCATCCGACCCCCCTCCAGTATTAAGTTGCAAGCAACGGATAATTGCATTACGAATTGCGTGTAAAGTAAACAATACGATTGTTCTATGAACAAAGGATTGTTGTTTTCTCCCTAGTAGCAACAACACATCTAATACCTTAGAGATTTCTGTCACTTCCCTAGATTTCCAGAGGCATGAACCCACTATCGATCATAAATACTAACTCTTGGAGTTGCTAGCATCTACTTGGCCAAGATAGCTACTAACAACGGAAAGCATGCAAGATCACAAATAACAAAGACATGATAGAATCAATAATCGATCTGAAATAGCATCTCAATATCCATCGGATCCCCGAAACACAACATGCAGAATTACAAATAGATGATCTTGATCATGAACGGAGCTCACAAGATCTAAACATGATAGACAAAGGAGTAGAACCAGCCATCTAGCTACTACATGGACCCGTAGTCCAGAGATGAACTACTCACGCATCACACTGGGGGAATATCATTTTGTGGCCTGAAAGTTGGGGTGTCCAGGCAACGCGGTACCCGAGTTCCCTGATATCATCCGCGATGACTATAGTTGGCGTGCCAAATACTCAGAGGGTCTTTTTCGGCACGAATTCAACTTTATGTTTCAATACAAAAAATCAGGCTAACGGCCGTCAAGTTGGCCCTCCCTGTCAGTTCTCCCCGTTATGACGCTCATGCCGCTCCCGTCGCTTAGGTGTCAATTAGGCTTGCAGCGTTGGCGCCTGCATCCATTACGCATCTTCTTCTTCCCCAGAGCGGCAATCTGTGGGGCGACGCAGCCATGGCGCGGATCTGGGACGTGGACGAACCTGCTCGGCCCAGCTCTCCTCCCTGTAGGCTTGCAGCGTTGGCGCCTCCATTACTCGTCTTTTTCCCCGGAGCGGCAATCAGTGGTCGCTGCCATGGCACAGAGCTGGGAAGTGACAAAGCTGCTCGGCCCCGCTCTCCTCCCCATCCCGAGTCAGAGCTCGCCCTCACCGTGGACACACCCATGGCACGGTCGGGGATGAGAATTGGTTCCCGGTGAGATCTATCACCTTGTCGACCATGCTCGGTTCTGTTTTCCTCCTCTAGAATCCGAGCTCGCCGTCGCCGTGGTTGCACCCGCACCAATTCTGCCACCTCTGCCGAGGTCTCTGTGGTAGCTCAAGTTCTGGGGCTCTCCAAGTTCTGCCATGTTGGGCCTGTAAGTGTTGTTGTATGTTAAACTAGCAAATCTCTTTTGTTCAAATCTCTTGGGTTGTACCAACTTCATTGTGTTTAATTATGAAAGACAAAATATAAATGACTTCTCTCAATTTCTCGCATAGAAAAATGCACAGCTAATTTCATATTCTCGCAGGAACTGGCCCCACTTGTTGAACCGGCGGCACTGCCACGATCTCCACATAACCACGGTGAGTTCTCGAACCAAAAGTTGCAGTTACCACGTTTCTTCTGCAGTCATTCCTCTTCCTCAGTCATTCCTATGCAGTTTTTCCTGGGTGCTTCTTCTTCCTCTGTTCTAGAACCGTCGGTTCATCATCTTCTTCCTCTCGAAGGCAGTTCCTTGCAAGCAGTTCCTTTCACCCATTTCCTTGCAAGCATGGACGATGGGAAACGCACAACAGAGACCCACTTGGTCCCTGCCCATGGCACCACAACTTTGACAGTGGTGTACACAAATGATGAAGCGACTGTGGAGACAACACTCGCCATGTTTGAGCAATTGCTTGAGAAAGAGAAGCACAAGTTTGTGGGGATAGACTTGGAGTACACCTGTGCAAATAAGCGAAAAAATCCTCCACAAGAGATCGTTGTCATGCAAATCGCCATACATGAGGAGGTCCTCGTTTACCACTTCTGCAGATATGTGAAATTTGAATTTGAGATCACCACTTCTGCATCCCAAAGGGGAGGGCACACTCCCTCCCCCTATATAAAGGGGTGCCCATAGGTGGGAATAGACACACCAATATTTTGGAGAAGTCCTTTGGTTGAATTCCTCCTTCCCTCTCTCTCTAGCCCTTGTGACCATGGCCCCAAGTTTGGGTTGTGCGAACAAGGTACACCTACAGTACGCTGTTGCGCTGCAAGGATTCCTAGCCAGATATCAACTTCCGCACTCCCAGCGGGATCGGGGAGCCGGAGGTCTCATCGTGCACCGGATGTGTATGAAGACATGAGGCGCAACACTTGGGGCGCTTGAATGTCGTGAGCCAGAGCTGCTGCACGATGAAGAAGGAGCAAGGGGTGAGTTGCGAGGAGCTTCGCGACCTTGAGATCGGCTACGAGTACGACTACATCAACCACGTTCCCCTCGGAACATTAACCGCGTACGGTTTACAAGGGTATGTATTCTATATGCATTGGTCGTTACTGCATTACAACATAGATAGATCCTAGGCAGTTTGGGGGTTCCATCGTAGGAATTTTTTTGTTTTCTGCTGCAGATCCCCTTCATTTTTATGGTTTCCTTGTTTAACTTCCTAAAGTCTATACACATTTTATACCCTGCTATAGTTCTAGTAGGTATTAATTCATTCTTATCGTTATTAATTATAGTTATACAACCTACCCTAGGTATACAATGTGTTGGTCTTACCCATTTTCTATTAGAGATTGGATAGATAACACCATTGTCTAACATATGTTTGAGTTCTTTTCTTATTACCTCTTTCATTCTGGGATTCAACCTTTTTTGATTATCAACACATGGTTTAGCATCCTCAACCATAGGTATTTTATGAGTCACTATGGAAGGATCTACCCCTTTTATGTCACTAAGAGTGCATCCAAAAGCTTCACGTTGTTTGACAAGTACCTCTAACAATTTCTTATTTTCTTCAGGAGAGAGATTATCATCTATAATCACATGGCACTTACCTTCCTTATCTAAGAATTCATACATGAACCTTAGAGGGAGAGGCTTCAAAATAAGAGGTGGTGGATCCTCATTTCTTTTTCTTTCAAGTTCTTCAAATTCGTCTCTAAGGAGATTCTCAATTTCTGGTGCAGAGTTGAGGATTTTGTCCAAATCTTATTTTGTAGAGTCATTTGGGAGTGAATCATTATCTATCAAACTCCTCTCCAACTCGGATTGTAGAGTACAAAAATAAATTGCCGCCAATTCTTCAATAGTTCTCTCCTTTTTAACTTCAATTTTCTTCTCATAAGGCAACTTTGTGAATTGGCTGCAATTAACTTCTAAAGCTTCTTCCCCCCAATTGTAGAGACAAAACTTGTTTCTTGTTATCAATATCAAAATTTATAGAGCTATAAAATCGGTTACCAAAAATGGCAGGACAAAAGGAGTTTAGTGGCATTTCAATGACATGAAATTCAACTGGGTACACAAAAGCTCCTACAGAAACGCAGGCATTGCAAAGAATCCCATGAGTCTGCTGCAAGGTTCAGTTATAAAGCATAAAGGTAACTTAGGATGGTTCAAGGTCTGGCTCATCAAGATGGCATCGCAACTCTTTAAAGATTGTGTAAGGCATAATTTTAATGGAAGAGTTTAAGTCACAAAACCCTACATAAGTAGTTCCCCCTAGACAAGGGATTTTCTGTTGACTTCTATTTTTACCATCAAACTTGCCTCTTATCATATTACAAGATTCTTTACTTACCACTATTACTACATCCTCAAACACCTCAGGTTCCAGAAGTTTTTTACTGTGCTAATGTTCTTTTTGATGGTTCCTAGGTTTTTAGCTAACCCCCTATCCTTTTATTTCTTTCACCCTTACTCTGTATTATTTTTTGAGGATAGTTTCCTCCTCGTCTAGCATTTTTTCTACATTTGTGAGTATTTGTCCTTATAACTAGCTTTAGGGGCTGCTGACTCGTGTATTAACGAGCTCGTTGGGGAACCCTAAGAGGAAGGTATGATGAGCACAACAGTAAGTTTTCCCTCAGTTATGAAACTAAGGTTATCAATCCAGTAGGAGCAAGGAAACACCCCAAAGGTGTAGCTAGCTGAACTTTGGCAGGGCGCACTACCGATACTAGCAGCAACATGGAGACCTGCACAACACAACCACAAAACTATGTCCCCAACATGCGATGAGGTTGTCAATCTCACCGGTTTTGCTGAAAACAAAGGATTAGACGTATCAAGTGGAAGAAAGTAATAGTTTGCAGAAAGTAAACGCAAAACATTAAACAGTTGATTGATAGTAAAAGAAAGGATCAGGGGTCCATAGTTCACTATAGGTGTCTCTCCTTAAGATAGATGACATGTTGGGTGAACAAATTACAGCGGGGCAATTGACAAACATCAAGAAAGCATACAAGCATATACTAATCATCTTGAATCTTTTGAGATTCGATTGGGCATTACAACATTATACATAGACCGCCATCCAACTGCATCTATGACTAATAATCCACCTTTAGGTTATCATCCGACCCCCCTCCAGTATTAAGTTGCAAGCAACGGATAATTGCATTACGAATTGCGTGTAAAGTAAACAATACGATTGTTCTATGAACAAAGGATTGTTGTTTTCTCCCTAGTAGCAACAACACATCTAATACCTTAGAGATTTCTGTCACTTCCCTAGATTTCCAGAGGCATGAACCCACTATCGATCATAAATACTAACTCTTGGAGTTGCTAGCATCTACTTGGCCAAGATAGCTACTAACAACGGAAAGCATGCAAGATCACAAATAACAAAGACATGATAGAATCAATAATCGATCTGAAATAGCATCTCAATATCCATCGGATCCCCGAAACACAACATGCAGAATTACAAATAGATGATCTTGATCATGAACGGAGCTCACAAGATCTAAACATGATAGACAAAGGAGTAGAACCAGCCATCTAGCTACTACATGGACCCGTAGTCCAGAGATGAACTACTCACGCATCACACTGGGGGAATATCATTTTGTGGCCTGAAAGTTGGGGTGTCCAGGCAACGCGGTACCCGAGTTCCCTGATATCATCCGCGATGACTATAGTTGGCGTGCCAAATACTCAGAGGGTCTTTTTCGGCACGAATTCAACTTTATGTTTCAATACAAAAAATCAGGCTAACGGCCGTCAAGTTGGCCCTCCCTGTCAGTTCTCCCCGTTATGACGCTCATGCCGCTCCCGTCGCTTAGGTGTCAATTAGGCTTGCAGCGTTGGCGCCTGCATCCATTACGCATCTTCTTCTTCCCCAGAGCGGCAATCTGTGGGGCGACGCAGCCATGGCGCGGATCTGGGACGTGGACGAACCTGCTCGGCCCAGCTCTCCTCCCTGTAGGCTTGCAGCGTTGGCGCCTCCATTACTCGTCTTTTTCCCCGGAGCGGCAATCAGTGGTCGCTGCCATGGCACAGAGCTGGGAAGTGACAAAGCTGCTCGGCCCCGCTCTCCTCCCCATCCCGAGTCAGAGCTCGCCCTCACCGTGGACACACCCATGGCACGGTCGGGGATGAGAATTGGTTCCCGGTGAGATCTATCACCTTGTCGACCATGCTCGGTTCTGTTTTCCTCCTCTAGAATCCGAGCTCGCCGTCGCCGTGGTTGCACCCGCACCAATTCTGCCACCTCTGCCGAGGTCTCTGTGGTAGCTCAAGTTCTGGGGCTCTCCAAGTTCTGCCATGTTGGGCCTGTAAGTGTTGTTGTATGTTAAACTAGCAAATCTCTTTTGTTCAAATCTCTTGGGTTGTACCAACTTCATTGTGTTTAATTATGAAAGACAAAATATAAATGACTTCTCTCAATTTCTCGCATAGAAAAATGCACAGCTAATTTCATATTCTCGCAGGAACTGGCCCCACTTGTTGAACCGGCGGCACTGCCACGATCTCCACATAACCACGGTGAGTTCTCGAACCAAAAGTTGCAGTTACCACGTTTCTTCTGCAGTCATTCCTCTTCCTCAGTCATTCCTATGCAGTTTTTCCTGGGTGCTTCTTCTTCCTCTGTTCTAGAACCGTCGGTTCATCATCTTCTTCCTCTCGAAGGCAGTTCCTTGCAAGCAGTTACTTTCACCCATTTCCTTGCAAGCATGGACGATGGGAAACGCACAACAGAGACCCACTTGGTCCCTGCCCATGGCACCACAACTTTGACAGTGGTGTACACAAATGATGAAGCGACTGTGGAGACAACACTCGCCATGTTTGAGCAATTGCTTGAGAAAGAGAAGCACAAGTTTGTGGGGATAGACTTGGAGTACACCTGTGCAAATAAGCGAAAAAATCCTCCACAAGAGATCGTTGTCATGCAAATCGCCATACATGAGGAGGTCCTCGTTTACCACTTCTGCAGATATGTGAAATTTGAATTTGAGATCACCACTTCTGCATCCCTTGTTCCCTTACATCCCTAGAACCATCTAAGTGCAGGAGTAAACCATTTGAGATGCGTTGTCCGGCTCTGGTCGAGTTCTTGTGTAGGAAAGGGATAACTTTCACTAGCGTGGATATCACAAATGACACAATTATGCTTTCTCGTGCATTGATAAAAATCCCAGAGGGGCACCACATCGACATCCAAAATCTGTACAAGATCAAATCATACCCAGCGAAGGATGGCATGGGTGATCTGGCAGCGGAAATCATCGATAAATCCTATGAAAAACTAAAGAAATTGAAGCGACTCGATCACGACTACTGGGAGTGGAAGCCGATGAGCCAGGTGCGCCTCGAGTATGCAGCCAGAGACGCCTACATGGCGTACGAGTTGTACAGTAAGCTCATTACCATGAAAGATGGGATGGTTAAGGCGGGGTTTTTCGTGAGAGAGCTATGCCCTGGTTGCAAGCTAGCCCAGGAGAAGAAGCGCGAGGAGGACAGAAAGCGGTTTCAGGACGAGCAGGGATCTTGGGATGGTGGCGACATCAAGCGGCTGAAGGGGAAGCAAGTCAAGGACGACAACAAGTGGTGGTGATACATTATGTGTTTGAACTAGATTTTAGTTTCTAGTTTATTATGTGTGTGATACATTTAGTTACTTCAATACAAAATTTCGACCAATTTAACTTGTTGATGTATTCTATATCCTACTTCATGCTTGGGGGCTAGAGGATATGATATAACATAATGTAAAAACAAGAGTTGGAATTCCGACTTACATATTGCTCGCGGGTGAGTTTATCTAAACCCACGTTCACTTCAACTGCCACCTTCTCGGCAAGAGTAAGAGGGATCACTGGGGCTGTTGGAAGCTCGCCAGCCCTAATCCTCTCGTCGCGAAAGCGGACTTGAGCGAGAAGGTCGGAGAACTTGACGTCCTCTGCTTCTTGTGCTTCCTCTTCGGGATAAATGGCTTTTGTCCAGGACTTGCCTGGCCAGCCACTGGATTTCCTCTGCAGATTTCTGGGACAGGCCAAACTTGGCAAGTCCCGGATTGCTGATGAGGTTGTCGGCAAAGACTTCAGCCGAGGGATCATTACCCGAAGAGGGTTCACCCTTATCTTGACCTGACGCACCCGCGGTGACGTCAGTTTGCGACCCAAGGATCGTAGGCTCTGTTGGAGGAGCCGGATCTTCTGCAACCACTTGAGAAGGAATGATCACCGGAGTTGCAGAAGGTTGAGGGGCAGGAGTTGGAGGAGCCACGGCAGGGGAAGCTATGGTGAGCTTCGTCTGTTGCAGGGGCTTCGAAGGAATCCCTTTCCCCTTACCCTTGATGAGAGGCTTTGCTCTGAGAATGTAGTAAAGTCGGAAACATTACATCTCGGAAAGAAATTCGAGAAAGGTAGAAAGGCGGAAATTGTGACTGAAAGTTACCTCTTCACAACAGGCACTTCCTTTGTGCCAGCAGCCACTGTCGGAGCTTTGCGCTTCTTGAGCGCAAGGTATGGCAATGGGACCACTTCTGTCTCCTGAGAAAACTCAGGAGGATATCCTTCAAGCGGAGCAAGCTCCGACTCGGGGAGGTCAGCAAGCTGAAAACAAGAAATCATATCAGCATTGCAGTATAACCTGAAGATTAAAACACATAAAAGGTGTATTGATGGAAGCTTACCGGCACAACGGGGTTTTCCGCCGTGTACATATCCAGAGAAATCTCCGGAATTCTCCTCTCGATCTGCTCCTTGATCAGCCACTTGATCTGGCTGATGTAGCCTTGAGTGGTGTAGGATTTGGGGCTGATGCGGAGGGAGACTTTTTTGGAAGACGTGATGGAGTGCATCAGTCTATCCCCGTGGTACTGAAGTGGCTGGATCCGACTTGAGACCCAGCACTGGACCAAGTCGGATCCCTTCAGACCCTTGTGCTTGATCAAATATTCGATCCGCCTCTTAGCGAGGATCAGATCATCGGTGAGAGCCGGAGCAGCCTCGTCCTAGGAAGGTTGGGCCGTGGCGGCTCCGTCGATAAAAGCCAGCAAATCGGTAGCTTTGCTGGGAGCCGGAATATCCCTATGGTAGAAAAAAGTGGCTGGCCATTGTTTGACCGAGTCACTGGCAGAAATTTTGGGATATGCCCGGTCACGTCTAAGTGAAAAGCTAATAGTGCCGGTGATGTAAGGAACACCGGGAGTGATGGAATTTCTCTGGACATGGAAATAGTACTGGAAGAGAAGCAAACTTGTCCTAATGCCGAGAAAGCCCTCGCAAAGCGATGCATACACACTCATCTCTAAGAGCGAGTTGGGAGGAAGATTGTGGAGTTGAACTCCATAATGATCTATCACCTCGGAGAAGAACTCCGAGGGAGGAAAAGACAGATCTCGGTCGAGATGGGTGCCGAAGTGGACCCGCTCGCCGTCGTGCCGGTTGGGGATGGTTTCACCGGAGCCGCTCCGCCAGTCGCTGGCAGCGAGAAGCCTCTCCTTCTCCACGTTCTTGAGGCCGTCCTCGTCGAGGGCGCAGGGGATCCAGATTCCCCGGAAACTTTCTTTCTCCGTTGCTGCTTCCACCGTCGCCGCCGCCGCTGCTGCCGCCAAACCGGAGGAAGAAGATGATGAAGCCATTTCTCCGATGAGAAGATGACCTGAAAGTGGCGGCCCTGGGAGTTCTGTGGGGAAAGGACGAGGGAGCTCTGTGCGTGCAGGAGGATTGGGAGGAAAGGAAACGACAAAGGGCTGGTGGAAAGGAGAAGGAGAAATCCAAACCCCTTATATCCACCTAACTGCGCCAAGATTCATGCAAATGCTACAGTGTAACCGCCACGCATCGTGGAAAGAACTAGGAAGGACCCACGCGATGATTGCGTCTCCTCGATCTCCACGCACGCATTGAAACAGCGCCTCGGTTCCGCAAACCGCGGACCCACCAACGGTCATGCTGATGGCACGCCTGTCAGATGACGTGACTTGACCATGCTTGTGTCAGGTGGCGTAGAAACCAAGTTCCGGCTTAGTTTAAAATCGAGCTGGAAAATCCGAGTAACTAGTTGATAGGTCCAACTTATTTTTAAGACCCGGATCATATTTTTTGTTGTGAAGTTTCAGGAACCCTTCAAGATTCTGCAAGCCAAAGATCAAGCTAGACGATGATAAAATCCGACTTTGGATCTTGAAGGCCTCCGGGGGCTGCTGTTGGGGATATACTTTCCGAGTATCCTCACAGTTCCTCACTGACCAGGGTGGCCCACTTCGGGTTAGAGCTTTGCTTCACGGGCGGCCCAGTCGGGGAGAGAAGACGGAGTCCAATCTAGCTACGGGAAGGCCCAGAAGACTTACTGACTTAGGCCCATAATGTTACTTGTAGTTCAAGATGTACTCTGTAACCAACTCTTAGTCGTAGCCGGATTGATCTCTCCTGTAAACCCTAGGCCGGATATCTATATAAGCCGGCCTAGGGAGAGCCTTTAGGGCAACACAATAGTCTACAATCTCAACTCGCATAGGCGAAACCCTTGTAACCCATATTCCGGCTCTAACGTATTACTGGATTGCTAGCAGGAGTAGGATCCGTCCAAAGCCAGCGAATTCGAACCTGGGTAAACTTGTGTGCTCACCGTCCCTGAATACCGTACGTCTCACACCCCTCTCTTCCACACGCCTCGAGGACCCCCTCATGGCGTACTTGTCCTCAATCCGACGACAAAGGATTAAACATATCGAGTGGAAGAAAGTAATAGTTTGCAGAAAGTAAACACAAAACAGTAAACAATTGATTGATAGTAAAAGAAAGGACCAGGGTCCATAGTTCACTAGAGGTGGCTCTCCATAAGATAGATTACATGTTGGGTGAACAAATTACAGCGGGGAAATTGACAAACATCGAGAAAGCATACACGCATATACTAATCATCTTGACTCCTTTTAGATTCGATTGGGCATTACAACATTATACATAGACCGCCATCCAACTGCATCTATGACTAATAATCCACCTTCAGGTTATCATCCGAACCCCCTCCAGTATTAAGTTGCAAGCAACGGATAATTGCATTATGAATTGCGTGTAAATTAAACAATACGATTGTTCTATGAACAAAGGATTGTTGTTTTCTCCCTAGTAGCCACTGCACATCTAGTACCTTAGGGATTTCTGTCACTTCCCCAGATTACCAGAAGCATGAACCCACTATCGAGCATAAATACTAACTCTTGGAGTTGCTAGCATCTACTTGGCCAAGATAGGTACTAACAACGGAGAGCATGCAAGATCACAAATAACAAAGACATGATAGAATCAATAATGAATCTGAAATAGCATCTCAATATCCATCGGATCCCCGCAAACACAACATGCAGAATTACAAATAGATGATATTAATCATGAACGGAGCTCACAAGATCTAAACATGATAGCACAAAGGAGGAGAACCAGCCATCTAGCTACTACATGGACCCGTAGTCCAGAGATGAACTACTCACGCATCACACCGGAGGCTTGCATGATGATGAAGAAGGCCTCTAGGGTGAATTCCCCTCTCTGGTAGGGTGCCGGGAAGAGCTTCAGATCCCTCCTGATCTAGGGATGGAGATGATAGCGGCTACAGACTCTTTCGTGGATCTTTGATTGGGTCCTTAGGGTTTCCGTATTAGAGGCAATATATAGGCGGAAGGAGAGGCCGAGGGGGTGCCTAGGGCGGCCAGACCACCCCCTGGCACGGGACAGGTCTGGCCACGCGCCTAGGTGGTGTGGCCGGGCCCCAGCCCCTCTCCATCTCGTATTCTGGCTCCAGGTGTCCCTCGGTGAAAAACTGACTTTGGCTTTTGTCCCGTCCAATTCCGAGAATATTCATTTTCTGACTTTCCTGGATCCAAAAACAGCAGAAAACAGGCAGCTGGCACTGTGGCTCTTGTTAATAGGTTAGTCCAATAAATCACATGAAAAGTACTCCAAAGTGTGGACAAAACATAAGAAAGTAGATAAAACCAAGCATGGAACATCAAAAATTATGGATACGTTTTCAACGTATCATGGGCTTCTCCTTACTAGGTGTCATGTAGCGTTTCCATTATTTTGGGATCTGCAGATATTCAGCATAGGTTTTAACAATTTGAACAATCATACGGGGGGTCAAGGTTGAAATTCCTAAGAAATTTCTCTACTTTGCCCGAAGCTAGAAATATTCTCAAACAATTATACTCTATAGGATTTTCTTCGTTAAGTTCAGCTCCACAATAAGCTTTCTCTATCCTATGCACTGTGTCTAGCAAATTTCAGGCTCTTTCAACACTAAATTTAGTAAATGACCCATTGGTAAGGGAGTCTAGCTCATTTCTATTATTAGTGCTCAAACCTGCGTAGAAATCATGTATTACCAACCAAGGCGGGAAGTTATGGTGGGGTAGTGATCGAGCAGTCCCCTAAACCTTGTGTGTCCTTCATGCAAGCTTTCTTCAGGCTTTCCTTTAAAATCAGTGATCATGCGTCTTGCTCCAAGAGTTTTTGTCTAATCCCATCTAGGATATTGTCAAGTCGAAATATTGTTTCAGATTGCGTAGAAGAGGTCTGGACAACTTTAAACAGTGGTGCTATGGTTTCTTGCAACGTGAGAGTGCAGTCAATGCTACAGTTTTGGTAGTAACATGTTGGCACATTTGGGATGCACGGAATGACCTCAAGAATAATGGGAATCAATTGGATCCCAAAAGAGTTGCTACCAAAATCCTGGCCTATGTTGAAATGACCTTGACACATATGTCTAGGGAGAAAGTTGTCAAGCATCATGCCACATCTGCTACGGTTCAATGATGGAGTCTTCCTTCTGCTGGTTTTACTTGCATTAACATGGATGCAACCCTCTTTGTCGATACCAGGAGTATGGGGTGGGGCTCTGTCTTTCGTGACCACTTGGGCAAGTTCATTCTGTCCAGCAGTATTGGGGTACCTGGTTACCCCGATCCAGAGATGGCAGAGGCGTTGGCCATGAGAGAGGCTCTTTCTTTGGCAAAATATCATGGTTTTTTAAAGATTGTGATGGTTTCTAACTCCTTGTCTTTGGTGAATAGGATCTCTAGTCATCGAGATCGATCTACCCTAGGTGCCGTTGTGCCAGACATCATTTCTTTGAAGACGAATTTTGTTTCATGTCTTATCAAATTCTCTAGTCATGCAACGAATGTGGTAGCACCTAAATTGGCTCGTTCTGCTGAGCCTTTAGTCTAAAATATGTCGGTCGGTGTGATCCTGGAACTCATTCAGAAAAAACTCTGTAATGATGCTATTTGATCAATAAAGTGCCATGTTCTAAAAAAGAGTTTTCTTCCTGGGAAAGAAATGAACTAGGAACGAAGAGGCTAAACTCTTCCAGGAGTTAGTAATTTTTTTAGGACTTCGAATATACCAAGAACGGGCCTCACCAATAAGAGTTTGAACAAAAAGAGCAGATTTAACCTCATCCTTGGTAAGTATATTAAGACGAAAAGTCCCATGTGTATCTTCAAATAACCCTACATGCTCATACGGATCTTCCGTACCATTCCTAGCAAAAAAAAGCATGCAAAAGATCCAAAAGAATGGGGTTAATATCGTACCCTCTAGGGTTGTTGGATTTTAAATGAGCGTCCATGGGTGGACCAGAATTATTTACAGCCTTAGCTAAATTAAATGTCGGTACTCGTACATGGTGTTTACCTGAAACTAGTAAACAACTTTAGTAAAACAATTAGTAGAATAAGCAACTAAGAACAAAGACGAAAATCGCTTAGTTGCCCGGCAATGGCGCCAGAAAATAGCTTGATGACTGCAAGTGCATAGATTAATTGTAGCTAGTTTTGAAATAAGAGTATCGAACCCATAGAGAACTATTTGGTTAAGGTCTTTATGCCCCTCGTCACTGTCTACCAAAGGATACTTGTAAGCCGCCTTTTATTTCAAGTAAAGGGTGTTTGAAAGGTTTTTGGTTGATGCAGAATAGTAATTAAAACAAGTAAAATACAGCAAGTAACAAAAGTGTTTGGAAACATGGTTGAACCCAATAGGGCTAAAGCATTCCCGGGGGTGTAGGATACACCTCTAGCATGATATTATTATTCATAATTAGGATAACCTACTTCTTCTGTCATGATGTGTGTCGAGAGAGCTCCATAATAAGATGTTCACTACAAGGCTCGTAGGCAGTCACTTTGTTAAGCCAAGAATGAGGTCACCTCTAAATAACCACCATGATGTCTGAGAGCAATCACCCATACAGACCAACGCAATTAAGGGTCTCCCCGTGAATATCGTAATTAGCTTAGGAAATCTCTCTTAATCCTTATTTGACCATGCAGGTTGCTAGCCGGTGCCTTAAAGTCACGATAGCTTTCGGGGTACACTTCCAAACACGTCCAAAGGATTTCACCCTCTTCTTTAGCCCTGAAGGCAAATGATATGTGGTCGACTACACATACCATCTAAAGAGAGATATCAAACACACATCATAAATCTATCATAGACCAGTATGTTATATGGACACAAGAATAAATCATCTTTATTTCAATTTCATAATAGTTCTAAGGTTTCTCTATCTCCCCAAGAACGAGGAGAAACTACTCACACATGGGGGAAATCAATGGCATCATCATAATCATATGGATGGATAAAAGTATAGGGATAAATATAGTGCAAACCAAAATTGAATCTGGAATTACAACAAGATCTAATAAATGAAAGATGGGGGTAGTACTAGTGATGGTGATGCAGTGGTTGTTGGTGAAGGGGATGATGTGATGTCCTCCAATGATCCGTGAAGCAGCAGGGATTCACCCTTCTCCAAGTTCCTCCTCTAGATCTCTTTCGGGTGTGTTTTTTTTGGCTCAAGGTTGCTGTGAATATCAGATCTGTGATCTTTCTTTGCCAGGAAAAAGTATTTGACGAGGTGGTCGCGCTGCCGCGTGGTATAGGCGGGCTCCTCTCGTACCACTGGTCGTTAACGTTGTAGTAGCCTTCCTCTCGTTTTCTATTCTTCCAAGTGCGAAGGTAAATCAATTAAATGATTTTTATCACTTAAAATATCATATTACAACATAATATGACGGTTGATATGTTCATAAGAGACTCAGTAATTCAGGATCCTGTTGAAACAAGGACAAAAGGTGGCACAAATGCAGTAAAATACAAAATCCCTATTCTACTTCTGCAAAAATGAAAGGTAAATATGCTTCAATTTTAGACTCATCGGTTCTCTATTATTCCGTTCCTGATAAAGTTATTAGATTTTAAATGAGGGCTGAATTGCAAAATTTCCATATAGCATGCGCCGATAGATAGATTACAAGTGTTGTTGTGTCGTCGTCCCTCCTAATCAACAACACATGATGTGCTGGCCTACAATGGGCCATAACATTAACCCATTGCTCCCTCCAGTGGCGGACTTAAGGCCCCTATGACCCGGGATTGCCAGCCGAACACTGCGTTAAATCATATGATTTATTATGGTGATTTATAGGAAAAACAAGAAATTAAGTACTAAACCTGTGATTTGCCCGGGCTTCCAAAAACTATTTGGGTCTGCCATTGGCTCCCGCGGAAGCGCTAGGTCGGTGGATGTGTTGAGCTGGGCCAAAAAGGCGCAATCATTGCACTTACAGATGTAGTTATCACTGACAAATTCTTTTGTCGCGCGAGTGCAACGACTAGGTGTGTTCTTCGGCGTCTATAAGCGCCAGGACCCGATGTTCGTGTTGTAGTGGTCGTATCTAGAATTCTACTCTTTTTCGTTGTAACATAGAGGCAATAGATGAGTTTATGTTATCCTTTGGTCTGGATTGTATTACATCTTGTGTGTGACAAGACATGAGGATATATGTGGTACACAAATGAGTGATAGACTTGTAATCATAGGGGGTCATTTATTTGTCCAAGGAGTTACATGTAATCTAACATAAACTACTTAGTTGCCCCGCTAGTATAGTGAGACCAAAAGACTAGGCACCGACTTTTATTCTATTCAATCCTAGAAGGACAATCCCTCTAGTTTACTTCTTGTTACAGTTTACTTCCAATACTTTTTTACTTTACTTTGTGGTCTAGTAGTAATTGTGTATAAACTCTCTTTGTTACTCTTTCCCATAGAATCTTATAGAGTAGACTATTTCCAAACTATAATTCAGTTGTGAGCATAGATGCGTACATTTAATATGTGTGACGGTGTAGTTGCGGGGCTAGTAGTTACCTTCCTTAAGATCTGTGGGATGATATACAACTGGGATAATACTTCCCTCGAAACTACAATGATCACTCTATGCACTTGCAAGCACCATCTATGTTATGAATGAAATCTGTCACTCCCTCCGGTACGGTCCAAAATGCTTGTGGTTTTATTTCATTTTGAACCAAAACAGCAGAAGTATTTTGGATTGGAGCTAGTATTGTTTTAGCGTTTATGTTGCGATAAATTTCAATGTGTTGTGAAATATATATTTCTGCTATAGACCCACGAGAAATGAACAGTGCAAATGAGTGCACAAAAAAGGATAAGGAAACCGAGAAAAGTAGAAGACCCCTGATAAGGGCTTTATTGGAAACATCTTTTACCTCTGTGGCCAAAGAGCCCTTCACATGAGTTACAAAAATGAGGCAACCGGTCCTTTTTCCGTCGTTGTAGGTGGTTTTGATCCATAGTTGAAGCGTCGATCTTTACTAGTGGTGGTGAGATATCTCTCGGGAGCATGACGACTAGGGTTGGAGTGGAGTGCACGAGAACGATAGGAGTGGGAGTGATTATATAGGAAAACATGATGAGATGTTGTGCTGAAACATCTACTCCATCCGTCCTAAAATAACTGACTTAGATTTTTCTAGATTTGCATGTATCTAGGTGTTTTAACGTATCGGTACATGCGAATCTAAACAAATGCAAGTCATTTATTTTGGGACCGAGGGAGTAAGTCCGATTGCGATACAATGTAGTGGCCCTGCGGAAACCTAGGAAAGCGAGATTTGCATATCTGTGTGACCAATGTAAGTAGCCTAGAATGACAAATTACTAGCGAGACTCGTTGCCCACGTACTTTTATTTTTAACCATAGATCTTGTCGTTCCTGCCGACGAGGGGTGTTTTTAATATCGATCTGCACTAGGGTATTCTCCTCACTATGCTAACCGATGATATATACTCCCTCCGTTTTAAAATATAAAATATTGTAGCTTTTATAAAACTAATATATCTAGATACCTTTTAGCGCATAGGTCGGAGTGAATCTACACATTTATAAGGACATAGATACATTCGTTTAATAAACGGTAAACCATATTATATTTTGGAACGGAAGGAGTAGGATCTACTAATTCCTACTTCAAAACAAGTATCCTTCGGCAGAAGACGATTTAAGTTAAATCGAGGGGTTCATGATTCTGGAATATTCTGATGATTCTGGAATATCTACCAATATTCTCATGATTCTGGAATATCTACCAATATTCTGATGCTTTTTGTCCGGGTCTTTTATGTCACAAGTGGAGAGTCGATGGCACTATTACCTACTCCCTCCGTCCCATAATGTATTTTACGGTGTAGATAAGTGTGAATTTAGAGAAACCAAGTCATTTATTTTAGAACAGAAGAAGTATGTTTTGGAAAGCTAATTAGTGCGTTTTGGATCTGAGATAGGAGTATTTTAGTAGTACTACCTCCATTTCAAAGCTTGACTTTTTTTTTGAAAAGTTAAACTACGGAAGTTTGATCAAACTTTTAGAATAAATTATCGAGAACCATGATACACTACTAGGAAAACAACTATAGGTAGACAAGATATTTTGTGGCGCATATGCAAAACCATGCGCCACAGATAAGTATCAGTGGCGTACTAGGTACTCCCTCTGTCCCAGTTTAAAGGGCCTACGCGTATACCTACGTTGTTAATTTGACCAATAAAATATTAATTATTTAAAACAAAAATTATATTATTAGAAATTTTAGATATTATATTTTGTACAATATAACATTTGTGTTAAATAATTTATATTTTATTGGTTCAATAAACGACCTAGGTATACGCATAGGCCCTTTAAACCGGGACGGAGGGAGTAAAATGTGCCACGGAGACTAAATAACTCTATGATGCATTTCAGTATCCATGCGCCACATAAGTTATGTGGGACCCGTCAACCGGGGTGGGGCGATCCACTTTCTGTGGCGCATAATGACATATGCATCACAGAAGTGATAAGATCAGTGGCGCATATTTCCTTATGCGCCACAGAAAGTGGAGGCGGGTCCTACCACAGAATCTTTTTGATCCACTTTTTGTGGCGCATAGGTGAATATGCGGCAGAAAAATGTTTGCTTTCTGTGACGCATATCCACACATGTGCCACAGAAAGTTGACATGGGTCCCACCACTTTAACGTGCACCATCTTGTTATGTGGCGCATATTGAAGTCTGAACATCTGTGACGCATAACAGCAATATGCGCCACAGAACAAGGCATCCAGATCCATGTGCAAAAAGGTGGTAAGCTCACCTCCTCTATCCACCACCACCTATTTCACATCTCTTCTTCTTTTCTACCTCCTCCCAGCTCGTCTTCCTCCTCCCTCTCAGCCTATTTTTCCCATAGTTTCTCCATTTTCTTGTAACTAAACCTACTTTAGTCCATAGATTGGTAAGTGGAAGCCTCCCTCCAACTTGTAGATCTAAAATTTCCTTACTTTTCTCTCTCACATCTCTATTTGTTTACTAACTTCCTCTCCACCAACTTGTAGATCTATTTGTCCACACTCTCTCATCACACGGTCTCGTCTCGCTATTATTGAGTCTACTAGGTGAGTACTTGGCCATGAACATGTAGGTGAAGCTTGTCGCGCGGGCGGTGTGTGCGATGCATGGCGAGACAATGCTTGTGTGGTGCATGAATGTTTGCATTGGGAGGATGTTTTTTGTTGCTTGCTATTGTTGTCCCGGTCGGTGTGGTGCATGGATGTTTGCCGAAATGTTGATTCATTTCCATTTCGGCAAAAAATTTGCACTACCCATATGTCCTAATTTTAGGAAAGGTCATGCCAAATTTTTCCGGCTAGCATTCATGCATGTGTATGTGCATATGGTGTGGTTCTAACCTACTCTTTGTTGTGACCACTCAGGCAACCATGGTCGTCACGACGAGCGAAGGTCGAATTGCTAGGTACAAGAAAGATGCAAAGGAAGACATGATTCTGAACAACAAGACCATGATAAGATGTCCATGTCGAACATGCAAACTCCAGCGCTGGATCGACCCTGATTCTGGACAATTGGAGGGTCACCTGCTCAGGCGCGGTTTCATGCGCGGCCTCAATGAGGCACCAAAAGGACATGGTGGTCACGAAGACGTGGGCGGGCGAGAAGACGAAGAGTCTACCAGGCATGATCATCATGACGAAGGAGATGCCGGTGGGCATGATCAACATGATCATCATGAAGAAGGAGATGTCGACGAGCATGATCATCATGAAGAAGGAGATGCCGACGGGCATGACCATCATGAATAAGTATAAGATGTGAACACACAAACGCTGCTAACTTCGGCCTTGCAGGACCCTCATGTTCAAGAACTGCTCCTCAAGGAGACGAGCAATGCCAAAGCTGCAGCCAGAGAGAAAGCCAAGTTGGCCCAAATGGAGATAGACGGGATGACTCCATTGTATCCTAGGTGTCCCCTGAGGATACACGTTTGAGTGTAATGCTCCAGGCTCTAGAGATGAAGGCCAAACACAAATGGACCGATGTGAGCTTCAACGCAAACATGGAATACTGGCACGACTGACTTTCTAAGGGGAACACATTGCCAACAAGTATCGAGGAGGCCAAGAAAATCGTGTGCCCTCTCGACCAACCACACATTAAATACCATGCATGCATCAAAGATTGCGCACTTTATCGGAACGAGTACGCGGATAGAACCACATGTCCAGTGTGTGGCCAAGGACGGTACAAGAGAGGGAACAAGAAAGTTCCTCGAAAAGTGGTATGGTACTTTCCTATCACCCCTCATTTGCAGCCATATTTCGTAGATCCTAAGGAAGCAAAGCTCATGCAATGGCACGCGGAAAGGGAGAAACCCGAAGATGATCTGGAGAAGGGCAAGATCCTGACACACTATTCAGACGCTAGCCAGTGGAATGCATTAGACATCGAGTTCAAAGAGTTTGGGGCGATGCAAGGAACATCAGGCTGGGTATGAGCACCGATGGACTCAATCCTTTTGGAAATAAGAGTAGCACGCATAGCACCTGGCCCGTGTTTGTAT
Source organism: Avena eriantha (assembly GCA_910589775.1). Classification (NCBI taxonomy): domain Eukaryota; kingdom Viridiplantae; phylum Streptophyta; class Magnoliopsida; order Poales; family Poaceae; genus Avena; species Avena eriantha. The sequence goes on from OU342742.1 coordinate 133,567,984, forward strand.
GGCTGTACAACCTCCCCCCGTGGTTGTGCACGAAGCAAAGGTACGTACACATGAGAATTCTTATTCAGGGGCCGAAACAACCAGGTATCGATATGCATCTATATCTCGGGCTGTTGAGAGAGGAGTTAGCCAACTTGTGTGAGACGCCAGCCCGTACGTGGGACGCCTACACTAAAGAATATTTCCCTCTGAGAGCCACATCGCTCATGATGGTACAGGACTATCCTGGTTACGCATATGTATCGGCCCAGGTGAACCACGGACACAATGCATGTGTCAAGTGCATGGATGAGACATCGCATCTCTAGCTACCAAGGGATCCCGGGTCTTCGAAAACCGTGTTCCAAGGTACTCGAAAGTGGCTCCGCATGGATCACCCGTGGAGAAAACGCGGTGACATGTTCAATGGTAAGGACAATCTCGAAAGAGCCCTGCGTCTGAGGAGCGGTGAAGAAATCGAGGAGCTTTTGAATAATTGGGTAGATTGTCCTGTGCTAGGAAAAAACGACCGAGGACAAAGCCGTTGCTAGGTGTATGGAAAGCAAGGTCTTTTTTTGGGACCTGCCGTACTGGAAGGTCCTCCACACTCCCCATAACCTCGATGTAATGCACATCACGAAGAACGTTACCGAGAGTCTCCTTGGCACTCTATTGAACATGCCGGAGAGGACCAAGGATGGGCCAAAAGCAAGAAAGGACCTTAAATTGCTTGGCATCAAGAAAGATCTTCAGTACCCTGATAGTGATGATCATGATGATGATGATGATTAGACGAAAGGGACTCAAGGTCGCTGCAAAAGAGTTAAGAAGAATGAGGTGGTGCTTCGTGCTGCCTGCTTCACTCTGAGTCTAGAGGAGCTCGGGTAGTTTTTCAGGTGCCTCCTAGGAGTGAAAGTTCCTCACGATTACTCGGGGAAGATATGCAGATATCTAGACGTGGCGAAGAAGAGGTTCAGTGGTATGAAGTCTCATGACTGTCACATACTGATGACGCAGATACTACCCGTTGCGGTCCATGGGATAATGGACGAGCATGTCCGTGAGACGTTGTTTGGCCTCTGCAACTTTTTCGACGTCATATCTAGGAAGTCGATCAGTGTGAAGCAGCTCTATAGGCTATAAGAAGAGATCGTGTTGATACTATGCGAGCTCGAGATTTACTTCCCGCCCGCATTCTTCGACATCATGGTGCATCTGCTTGTACATGTCGTGGATGACATCATCCAGCTCGGGCCGACATTCCTGCACAACATGATGCTGTATGAAAGGCTAAACGGTGTCATCAAATGATTCATTCGCAACAGGTCCCATCGAGATAGAAGCATAGCCAAGGGCTTTCTGATCTACGAGTGCATCTCCTTCTGCCAGAATTATCTAACCACTGAGAACGAGGATGTTGGAATACCCACCAAGAAGCACCTCGACGGGCTCGGTGGATATGGTCACCGCGAGGGCTACCGCTCACTGCATGTCAGCATTGATGGTCGACGCACCAACTTTGATAGGGCACGCTGAGTCGCGCTACAACACATTGAATTGGTCGGACCTTGGGTGGAAGAGCACAGAAGCTTAATCGAGCAGGAGTACGTTGACCATGGCTGGATGAGGAAGAAGGGAGACGTAACCAGAGAGCACAACTCCAGCTTCACGGGTTGGTTCAAAAAAGGCAACTGGACAATCCCCCACAGATGCCTTCTATAGAAGATCAAAAACTCATATTCTCCTTGTCGCATGGGCCTAGGGCACAACCTAAGGACCTATAAGTCATATGACATAAACGGTTACAGATTCTACACCGAGGAAAAGGACATGAATAGCGAATATCAAAACTCAGGAGTAACTATGTTATCCTTCGCCGATGACGAGACTACTGTCATGGAAAGATTCTATGGAAGGATCGAGGAGATATGGGAGCTCGACTAATGTGGAGAGATCGTACCGATGTTCCGTGTTAGATGGGCCAAGAACGTGGACAAAGAAGGCCGGTATTTCACCACAATGGTTATACCAGATGCCAAATCAACGAAGAACGCCTCCACAAAAAATAAGCCTTGGGTACTTGCTAGCCAAGTTGATCAATGTTTTTTTACTATCGACCCATCAAAGCCCAACCGTGTTGTAGTTAGGAGGGGCAAGAGGAGCATCATCGGAATGGAAGGAGCCACCAGCGAGCAAAACTTCGACAAAAATGATGATCCAAAGATCGAAGAGGAATTCGACAAGTACTTCGACATGCCTACTACTACTAAAGTAAGAAGGAAGAGCACACTACCTACTAAAGGTTGTCCATTCACAAGAAGAAATCTCAAAGTGCACGGGCTAAAGTATTCAACCGCGACAAAAGAGGGCAAGAAGATTGTGAAGAGATGCTATCTCGACACATCACATGATTGTATATGTTCAGGGAGAGAGTTTTTTGAATAAATATGAATGTTTGTATATGTTCTTGCTTTATTTTAAACATATATATAATTAAAAATATTTTTTTAAAAAGAAAAAAGTGTGAGACAGCCAGGATTCGAACATGGCTGCCCCAGGTTTAGAATGGCGCAAGCAAGCATACCACTAAGGCAAGTGTGTGATCTTGTAATACTACCATGCGCGCTATGTTTTGTACTAAGTCCACATATTCTGTGGCACATTTCGACAATATGCGCCAGTGGCGCATATTGTCAAAATGCGCCACAGAATGCCATTGGCGCATATTGTCGAAATGTGCCACAGAATATGTGGACTTAGCCAAATAAACGGTTTGGCCTTTCCCCTGCTAATCCCCTTCTCCATTCTTTAGTTCCTAGCCTCTCCACGCGCAAACCCTAGCCTCGCCCTCGCCCTCGCTACCATGGAGGAGGAGGCCCGCCACCGCCGTGCTAAAGCCCGTGGAGGAGGAGGCCTTCCACCACCACGCTAGAGACCGTGGAGGAGGAGGCCCACCGCCACCCCGCCCGCAGCAGGAACACTACCGCCACCCTCATCATTGACGACCACCGCAACAGCAGGTACACATCATTCTCTGCAACAATTCCTATTTCTAGGTTCACATTGGCGCTGTTAGGGGAATATATTTTAGGAATATGTTTGCAATAAGACTGATTCTGCTCTTACTTGCTCCAAATGGATTGTTTTGTGCAACAATTCCTATTTCTGGTTCCATGTGTATGCAATGAAACGGTGATTTCACTCAATGGAAACTGATTGTAGGATCCTTAATAGGTTGTTCTTAAACCGCTCATTGTTATCTGGGTGGTGGTGGCTAGTCTTGTTTAGGTTTTGGTTGGTGGCAGTAGTGTGTCGGTGGCTGTGAAGTGCAGGTGGCGGTAGTCTGCAGTAGTGTGCAGGTGGCTGTGAGGTGCGGGATGCTTTTATCTAGTAGTGTGCATAATTCATATGCTTAAATCCTAGAAAAGTTGCTTTTATCTAGTAGTGTGCACAATTCATATGCTTTTATCTAGTAGGTTTTGCTTTTATATAGTAGTGTGCAGGTGGCTGTGAAGTGTAGATCACACACATTTGCTTCAGAGTGTTTTAGATCACACACATTTATATGCTTCAGAATTTTGGTCGACGTATATTGCTTGTCAATAACAATGCTAATCTTGTGAAAAGTTGCCCCTATATATATTGATTCCTTCATATTGATTAAAGGGACAGTATTGTGTTCCTCTGTTATGGTAGAATGCTTATGTCCTTTCATTTGGATATGCTTCTTCACTATCAATAATATCGAGCAATAAGTGGTAATTTGTATGGTTTTGTCATGATGGATCTTATAAGGGTCTCAAGAATGATCTAGTTTTAATTTTAGTCCATGTGTAACTAGTCACATTGATGCTTTCATTTTGTGCACTTGCTCATTCTGGACTGGTGCATAAATACATAGAGGTTTCTGGTATTAAAATGAAGCCATGAGATTTATGCCTACTCTTGGGATTAACCAAATTACATCATGGATTTGATAGTTCTATAAGAATAGTTTAGTCCAATAGATGTTAGTATACTACCCTAAGAAATGTTCCATTTGATGATTATGCCGAGAAAATAAAGGTTTAAATGCCTTAAGGCAGTTGGTTAAACTAGTTTTACATAGGATTAAGTCAATGCTATAAGATGCCCAATTTAAGTTTAGGGGTTAGTCACATTTGAAGTAAGCAGTGTGCTCATCGAAATTGTTGGATCATCAAGATGTCACACCCTTAGTCACATGTCATCATTGTGATTTCTTATGCTGGTTAACATCACTTCATTTTTTGAGAAAACACAAATACTTTGCATTTCTTTTCATATCGAAGAGAGAGTTTGGGTTAATCTAGAGCTTTATGTACCTTGTTGTATCTACATTCTTGGAGCTTGTTGTATGTTGCTATACATTCTTGGAGCTTGCTGTACCTAGAGATTGTTGTACCTTGTTGTACCTTGAGCTTGATGTACCTTGCTATACCTGGAGCTTGCTGTAACATAACATAACTCAGATTAAGTTTTTAAGTTGTTGTACCTCGCTGTATCTACATTCTTCAAAAAATACTACAGTTGTTGGTGTACCTAGAGCGTATTTATACATATTTATCTGTTATATATATATTGCATGTGGATGATGGATGATGGATGTTGGGGTCAATGCATGGGGCTATCAATATGGGGATGGGGTGTTTTGTCTTGCAGGGATATATTTCTTCAATTGAGTTGCCCATTTCTCCCGAAGTGTCGATTCACTTCCGTTTCGGTTGAGAAATGGGCACTCCTAGGACAAAAAATTAGCAAAGGTCATGCCGAATTTTTCGGCCGAGATTTGTGCTAACTTTTTGCCTCTTCTTAATAGAGTGCAAACATGTTGGGCAACAACGAGGCCGGCCCTTCTAAGCAGAGCGTAGAAGAACAAGCTAGACAGGCCAATGAGTCATTCTGGCAGGGGGGGGTCCCAACAGTAGGAGGAGGAGGAGGAGATGAGGATGACACCACCACCAGAGGAGGAGGCGACCGCCACCAAAGCTGTTGGGGGTAATGAGGGAGGAGATCTTGATTACGAGGGGGATGAAGACGACTACGATAAAACTAGTGAAGGCGGCGGCGAAGAGGATGACACCACCGATGGCGGCAAGCGCACGGATGGCGGTAGCGGAAACCCGGCCGCTTCTCAGAAGAAGAAGGATCAGAAGGTGCCAGTGCTCGCCACTGTCTGCGATGAGTTCACTGAAGTCATAGAAAGTGGCCAACCCATTGCACAAGAGGCGTTTGCCAAAGGGGTACGGCCTTCAACTCGTGTGCATCGTCCGAGAAAGCATGTCGATCAACACGAAGTACATCAGACATGCTGATAATGCAGCTTTGGTTGATAACCTCCTTAAGAAGCTTCACAAGCGATACAGATTCCCAGAGCGGTTTAGAAACCTGGAGATAAAGAACCCGGTGAACAAACTAGCCCTCACGAAGATGAGTGATACATTGCAAATGTATCTATAATTTTTGATGTTCCATGCTTGGTTTTATCCACTTTCTTGTGTTTTGTCCACACTTTGGAGTACTTTTCATATGATTTCTTGGACTAACCTATTAACAAGAGCCACAGTGCCAGCTACCTGTTTTTTGCTGTTTTTCGTTCCAGGAAAGTCAGAAAATGAATATTCTTGGAATTGGACGGGACAAAAGCCAAAGTGCCTATTTTTCCGGAAGTCATCAGATGCCAGAATACGAGACGGAGAAGAGCTAGGGGCCGGCCACACCACCTGGCCGTGCGGCCAGGCCTGGCCCGCGCTAGGGGGTGGTCTGGCCGACCCCAGCACCCCCTCGGCCTCTCCTTCTGCCTTATATTGCCTTCGGGACGAAAACCCTAAGTACCCGATCAAAAATCCACGAAAGAGTCTGTATCCACCGTCATCTCCATCCCTAGATTGGGAGGGATCTAAAGCTCTTCCCGGCACCCTGTCGGAGAGGGGAATTCACCCTAGAGGCCTTCTTCATCATCATGCAAGCCTCTGGTGTGATGCGTGAGTAGTTCATCTCTGGACTACGGGTCCATGTAGTAGCTAGATGGCTGGTTCTCCTCCTTTGTGCGTTCATGTCTAGATCTTGTGAGCTCCGTTCATGATCAAGATCATATATTTGTAATTCTGCATGTTACGGGGATCCGGTGGATATTGAGATGCTATTTCAGATTGATTGTTGATTCTATAATGTCTTTGTTATTTGTGATCTTGCATGCTTTTCGTTGTTAGTAGCTATCTTGGCCAAGTAGATGCTAGCAACTCCAAGAGTTAGTATTTATACTCGATAGTGGGTTCATGCCTCTGGTAATCTAGGGGAGTGACAGAAATCTCTAAGGTACTATATGTGTTGTTGCTACTAGGGAGAAAACAACAATCCTTTGTTCATAGAACAATCGTATTGTTTACATTACATGCAATTCGTAAAGCAATAATCTGTTGCTTGCAACTTAATACTGGAGGGGGTTCGGATGATAACCTGAAGGTGGATTATTAGTCATAGATGCAGTTGGATGGCGGTCTATGTATAATGTTGTAATGCCCAATCAAGTTCCAAAGGAGTCAAGATGATTAGTATATGCATGTATTGCTTTCTCGGTGTTTGTCAATTGCCCCGCTGTAATTTGTTCACCCAGCATGTTATCTATCTTAAGGAGAGCCACCGCTAGTGAACTATGGATCCCGATCCTTTCTTTTACATACAATCTACAAATTGTTTACTGTTTGTGTTTACTTTCTTCCATTCGATACGTTTAATCCTTTGTTTTCAGCAAAACCGGTGAGATTGATAACCTCATCGCAAGTTGGGGACAGAGTTATGTGGTTGTGTTGTGCAGGTATCCACGTTGCTACTAGCACCGGTATTGCGCCCTGCCAAGGCTCAGCTAGCAACACCTTTGGGGTGTTTCCTTAGTCCTACTAGTTTGATTAAACCTTGGTTTCATAACTGAGGGAAACTTGTTGATGTGCGCATCATACCTTCCTCTTGGGGTTCCCCAACGAGCTCTACATCAATACGAGCCATCAATGAGCAACGCCTTGAGCATTTGGAAAACCCAGGTAGACAAAGGTGAAAGCTAGGAGATTATTAGTAAGAAAAATCTGATGCTCGACGAAGAGGAGTTTAAGATATTCAAGGCGGATATAGCTACCGAAGACGCTATAAAATGTACTAAATGGGGCAGGAGTATGTGGGAACGGAACATAGATAACCACCACCTTGGAAGTGGCGGTTATAGAGGGAAACAGCCCATTTGGGACAAGGAGGACGCCGAGGTTGAACGCCTGGGTAAAGACAACCCTTGGCTTAAAATCACGGACTTGCATCTTAGGCACTTTGTCCGGGCTCGCTACTACCTGGACAAGGAAACAGGGGAGTTCATCACCCACGATCCAGAGGTGAAGGAATTCGAGAAGAAGCTGGTAAGGAACTTATCACCGATCTCAAGTCTATTGCATTCTAATTAAAAAATGAAGCCAAGAATCTAAATGGGTTCACCTTTCCTTGTCTCTGTAGGAGGATGAACTGAACGCTCCTGCCAAAGAGTCGTCCCAGGATTCGACGGAGCCGTGGGACACGATTTTCAATAGGGCAACGAATTCTTACAAGAAGAGGGACAAGGGGTTGCCCCCGTCCTCAGCCGGCCGTGTGTCCGGCTTCTGTATGAGCATGAAGTTCAAGGAGTGCTACAAAGAGGATGCCAAGAAAAGAAGGGAGAGGAAGAACCAGTCGGTGGCTAAGGATAAAGTCGTTGTTGAAGAGCTAAAGATGAAGCCGCGGACACTGGAGGAGAAGGCAGTGGACGAGAAAACAGTGGACAAGTTAGTGGAAGAGAAGATCCGCGCGATGATCCCCCCTGAGTTTTTCGAGGGGCTAACTTCTTGGAATGCGGGAGGTCGACAGGGGCCGATACATCTGCCAAGCTTAAGCGGCAGGAACTCGGGCATCAACGTTAACGTGTCGTCGGACTTGGTGACCCCGCCGGCCGTCAACGCCGGGACGTAGCCGCTCGTTTTGGCCACACTAACGCCCCATCCCACCAAAGATACCAAGTGCAGCCGACGTCGGTGGTGCTTCGTGAGGCACCCGAGCGGGAGAATGCAGATGATGATAGGTCGGCCGCTGGCATCGGCCGTGTCTCGACATTATCCGAGCTCCACGCCATCACCAAGGTAACTAATTAGTTAGTGCACGTCATCTCATTTATGCCTTTGATGCATGACTGCTGCCATTTCATGATGCCCAACAACTTGTTTTGTCTCAAGACACTTCTTGTGTACTCCTGCTTAAAGATGTCGGCGGTGAGTTGAAGGATGTTGCCAAGGGCACTCTCATACAACCGGCAAGCCACACGACGCACAAAAATCCAATGGATGATGACGTGATGAGGATCAGGTTGGCTCGGGTGTTGTCAGGGTGCTACGACATGGACCCCCCCTTTCAACCTCAGGGAGCCGACGAACACAAGACCCTTGGAGAATGCTACAACTAGCCCTTGACATGGCCGAAGACCCAGATTCGTCTTGCGGGGGGCAGCACCGGCGCCACCTCTCGATTGATCGCCAGGCCACCACGGAAGCCAGCAGCCGTCGTCGTCGCCACCACCAGTCGTCACTAGCAACTCTTGGCAGCGTGTGTACCGCCCCATGGCAAAGATGTTGTGCCGCAACCGTCGTCGCCCCCTCTACCACCACCACATGATGGCACCCATGAAGATGATGATGAATTCGTCAACATTGACGACTTCATCAACACCGGTGCCGACAAAGGATTGTATATGCCTTCTATGGATGAAGAACCCTTCACAGCTCGCGATCATCAAGCTGGTCAGCCCAATACATGCACGCAGTGCCTGGTTTTCTATGGTTTTTCTCAAGGGATGACTCTGGCTTCTGATCCATCATAGGAGAAACCGGGATTGGTTTTCTGCCCTCAACACACTCCGAAAGGCAGCCGATGAGCAGATGGCAGTGGAGGACACTGTTGTGAAGAAGAGGCACATGAAGAGAGGTAATAATAATAATAACGGTGTGAGCCAGCCTCCTCCAAAGAAGATCCGGGCTTAGGACACCGTCGTCGTACCATACACACAATATGGCTTGCCCCAAGTGCATGTAGCTAGTGATCCGATATTGACTCCAGATATGCTCCACATCGCAGTTGGACCCATGTTAACTTTGCACGAGGGTGTCAAGACACTAGAGGGCATCCTTCTTAAAGACAAAGATCCAAATTACCCGGTTTTCACGGACAAGGTGCCATTGTACGTGGGCTTCGTCGATGAAGCCCCCGCGGATATATTCTTCATAGCGTACGAGGACATCTTCAAGCTGTTTCTCACGAAACGGCTGGACTATAACTTGGTCCGCCTATACGCGCTCAATCTGGCGATCAAGATCAAGAGAGAGAGTACCCCAGAAGTCGCGATAGTGGATCCCTACTACATGTGGGATAGCCAGTTGGTCGAAGGATCAGAGACACGGACCAAGGCAATGGCGTACCTCAAGAAGTTCATGGTGGACAACAAGAGGAAGGACACACTTCTTTTTCCTTTCTTTCCCAAGTAAGTACACACTCGCTCATCGTCGCCATAACTTATGCATTTCTTATAGATTTCTTCCTTTGCTCTTTTTCCAACATTCCGTTCCAATTGTGTTGTGCAGAAACAAATACTGCACACTCATCATCCTTGCCCCGAGGTATTCTCTAGCCACGTATTTTGACTCGGGGAGTTTGACGAAGAAGAAAGACTACACCAGAATAAGGGGTGTTCTCAATGAGGCTCTCGAGGGGTACGCCAAGAAGGGATGCACCTCCATAGATAAGGGGGAATGTATTAACGATGGCAAACACGTGTTCAAGCACGTGCTCGAGTTCCCCTGCGTCAAGCAGCCTATTACTGGTAGCGCCAAGGAGGCCTTCTACGTCCTCCATCACCTTAAAGGCTATGTTCGGGATTGCTAGAACCTAACGATGCCATCTAGTCTCCAAGGATGGGCCGAAACTTTGGCGTGAAGCGACGATGATGATCTTAGAGAAGACTTCCATCGCATTCAGCTGAAGTTGTCACAATTCATCATTGAAGATGTCAACTCAAGGGGGGCCTACAACAAGCCAAAGGGTTGAGTAAGAGGGAGATCGAAGAATGCCTCCATAAGCAGGGTGGCACAAGGACGTGGATGATGAAAGAGGGCTATCAACCATTCCTGAAGCCGAGCGAGAAGAAGAAGTCTTCATGATCGATATGTGCCTAGCATGATCGAGTGTGTGTATATTCATGATGGACGCCTGTTGTAGTATGTGTGTCATAAACTTTACTATCTTGTGGTCGAAATGGTCGATGTTGTTAGACTTAAACTATATTGTGGTCGTGTTGTCGTTGAACTTATTACTTCTATGATGATCGCGATGCTATATTTTGGGTTTATGGATCCTTTGTTTTATATTTTGTGAACATATATATATGGATGTGAACCCTTCTTTATTAATTCTTTCATTGCATGTTTTACTAATATGCCTTGTCGTCTATAGAGATGACGACGAGGTGGTATGTTGTGTACATGGGTAGGGTTCCAAGAGTCTACGAGGAGTGGGAGGACTATCACAAACAAGTGAACAAGTTCAGCGGCAACATCTACAAAGGATACACGACTAGAGAGGAGGCGGTAGACAAGTGGAGGAACCACTTGTGGAAGAATAGCCGGATGAAGATATTGGTCAGGCTCATGCTCTTTCTCACCATCATCACAGTTGTATTCTATTTGATCCTAGTGTAGGCGGTGACCACTTCATATTTGTAATGTGAGATGATATGAACTTTGTATTCGGCACTTGTGTAAAAATTCGGCACTTGACACTATATATGTATCTTGATCGGGTTTTAAGTGTGATGACATTATACTTGTGTTTGTATTATATGTCGGTTTTCATCTACTACATGTGCAATGTACTGTTTATACTGATCTGGATAAATATTGTATAAATACCTAAGTATATACCAGGAACGTATTTTACTTTGAATATATGTAATATAGTCAGTGGCGCATATAGAAAAGGTATATGCGGCGCATATACATTCTGTGGCGCATTGGATTTTATACGCCACTGAACATATTCCTGTGACGCATATGCAGAAATACGCCAGAGAAGTCTGAGATTTCTGTGGCGCATATCTATATGCGTCATAGAAAGCAGATATCAGTGGCGGGGTAATAGTGGCGACACGCATATGCGCCACAGAAGATAGATTTACATGCTCCACAGAAGAGATGTTTCCTAGTAGTGATATTATATAGATATCATGTGAAAATATGTTTCATGATATATCCAATGGTATAGATTTCATATTATAAATTTTAATATTTTTTAAAAAACTTAGTCAAACTTTATATAGTTTGGCATTTTTTTGAAGTCTTAAACTTTGAAACGGGATAGTAAGAGCAAGTATGATAAGGTCCAGTCAGCAGGCTACTAGAGAGACATTGTAACTGAGATAAAATGAAGCAATCTCATGACCTGAGCGTCCTCAGCTGTCGAATCACACTTGGCTGGCCATTTTTTATCGTTAGATTTCAGCCAGTTCGTGCAGTGGGCCAAAAGTCCACATCAAATTGGCCTATTGTGGTTAATTGGGCCAAAACCCACTAATACCCGTGAAGTGGAGGCAGTCTGCAGTAGCCCACCGAGCAAGCGACCCAAAGAGATATCGATCTAGAAAAAAAGTGCGGACGAGAGTGACCCCAGGCGATGCGTCCAGAGATGCAGCGACCCATTCCTCGGGCCGGTCAACACAGAGGGTCATCGAATGCCGGTGCCGCCTTCAGCGGCTGATGCGGCAGCGAACAAGCCTCCCCAGTTGATGCGGCACAGCTCAGCAAGATGTGAACCGTCGAGAGTGAAGCTCATGCGCCTGCCTTCAAGCTAGAGTAAATTTTCCTACCCCTTCTTTACTCCGGACGCATAACCTCTACTACGATAAATTGTTGGGAAATTTGCTACAAGACACCGTTATTATGAGATGTTTGTCAAAACACACTGTAAATTTATGCCTTTGCTAGGTACCATTATTATTTTGTGTATGTTTGCTGTGACACACCGTGCGACCTAAAACGGAAAGCTGCCGTAACGTGCCTAAAATTCAGACTCGGTCCAAGAAAAGGCATCTAAAAAAAGAGGTAGAAGGAAAGGAACCGCTTGTTCCGGTCCATCTCACTCGCAGTCCAGCTCCAATTTTTTGCAAGTTATGTTCATCCTGATTCCCTCAATTCGTTTCGTAAAATCTTTGAGTCTACTTGTATTTGTTTGACTGTCAAGTTCTTCATATGACCTCTGATGCATACATGACGTGTCATCTGTTCAGGATTAAGGTATTCCTAGATCTTTATGGTACTGACTACTGAAGATACCAATGATAGTAATTTGTTTCACAAGTTTATGATCATATTGTACCGGAAATTCGTCAATCATTTGAGACAGTGACATCATACCTTTTAAATTTATTGACCGACCTGAATAGGTAAGAAAATTTGACAAAAGTGGATATATCAATCATCTTAAAAGAGAAGATTTTGTCAAACTCGTCATTGACAACTGGACAAAAGATGCAGGGCTACCGATGGAAGTACACTGAGATTTTATTCACTTTTTTTATAATTAATTTTTTGATCATTTCAGACTTTCAAAATATACAGATCAATGCTGCGAATATTATATTTCATAATGTATTATTACATTTAAAACAACATCATAATTTCTATCATATATGGCTGTAGATAATTGATAGTTCCCATTCTGATATGCACTTTCATTCACGAGCTTCGACATTCAGAGGCCAGAACCTTAGCATTAAACGGCAATAGCATCACGAAAATTCTTCCAGAATATGGGATGAAACATTCTATCGCTTGTGGTTTCTGTAGGGAGTTCAGCACCAGTAGTTTTCCCTTTCCACCTTCAGTGGTGATAAAACCGACATATTAATTTGCTAAATTCATCCCATGTGTGAAAGAGACGATGGCAATTTTCACACTCATCCACAGAAGGGTCCCCCTCAGTTTAAATATTTACATTACCCAGATATCTCCTACATGAAAAAATGTAGATATCTTTTATACTACTACAGAGTACATGTTTCGTATTTTAGTCATCATATTGAATTGCAATTATTGATACTGTGACTTATGATCATATGAAAAGACCATTTATACTGTGTTGTGATTTGACAAATTTATGTAGTATAGGTTGTATCTTTTCTCCTCAGATGCTTTCATGTGTTAATTTTTTATTTTGTTATAGTTCCAATGGACGGGCGTGGCAACGCGCGTCAACATGATCTAGTATGACTTAAAATAGTATATTTGTGCTTAGTTGGATGAGAGAAAATGAGAGAGAAGAAGAGTGGACCCTTAGTTAACAGCCAGCTGAAGCACGTGCTCCTAGGCGCGTATGTGAAAGTGTAAAGTGGGTCATATATATTGGCTATTAGGTTGACTCTAGATGACATGGACATGGTTTATAGCCGACAGTTGGCTGTACTATTGCCCTTGCTCTAATAAGCATGTCATGGTGTATTTTTTTGAACAGAAAAAGACCCCGGAGGGCCTAGAAGCTGCAGGTATTAATCAGGCGGTTACAGATTACAAAGAGGCCCCTAAACAACATCAAACAAAGATAAGGCCTCCATGTTTGCAAACAGGACCCTGGAAAGAAAATAAGAAAAGCAATCGAGTCCACAGTCCACATTGCCGACGGGAGACCTCGAGACGCCGGAGTAAGCATCACCACCAGGAAACAAGCCACTTGGGGGCGACGCCAACTGAGTTTCCGCCTCTGAGGTCGAAGAGGATCTTCCTTGTAGGCTAGTGCGCGCCCTCTTGCGCAAGCACAACCCTGGAAGAAGAAGGAGCTCGGCTACAGCCGAGCGTGGAGTGGCCTCACCGGCCAAAGGTAGCTCCGGCGATGTGCCTTCGCTTGGAAACTCCACCAGACGCAGCTTCGGGATCCACTTCACCGCGTATGTACCAGTCTTCGGCACCCAAGCTCGATCTCCCTCGCCACCACGGCCGGCCGAGAGCATCTGGGGCCACTGAATCTTGATGAAGATGCAACGGAGAAGAACGAGCTTATTTTCCAAGCTGTCGAAGCCTCCATTCCCCATCTTGGCTCTGACCATCAGAGCCCCGGCGAGAATGGAGCGCAACAACCTCCCAGCGCCGCCCGATGGCATTGATGAGTAGCTCGGTGCCGACTTATTTGCGGAGATCCTCCAGCTTCCAACCCCGACGGGAAGGCTACTCGAGATGTCCCAGATCCCGTCGGCGGGATCTAGAACCCTACTCCAAGACTGCATAAAGGCAACACACAAACTAAATCCTAAACTACCTAAGCCGGCACCGCCCCTCAGTCGCCTTTCGACGGCATCGCCGCCGGGAGGGACTTCGGTTTGGCCCGGCACCACCGAGAAAGCTCTCAAGCTACTGTAGAGAACAGAGAGAAAGGAAATAAGAAAGTCAGACTTCTCGGTCGCACCGTCATGGTGCATTGAATGTGGACTTATACCGAACATTCAGCGTTCAACATTTGGTGGGACTATCACGAGGTGACGATACTATGCTTAAAGTTTGACGATACATTATACTAACACACGCCAAATATAGGTTTGGTCGAAATATCTTGCTAATACTTGCACCCACTCTCCCGCACCCGCTCCCCCTCTCCCGCACCCGCGCGGCGGCGCCGCGCCGCGCCGGGTGGCCCCTCTCCTCCCCGGCCGACCCTCCCCTCAAGATCCTCCTGCCTGCCGCCGCCACCTGGGGCGTCGGGCAAAGATATGGCGGCGTGGCAGCGGTGACCCTGGCCGCGGTCTGGCGTGGCGGCGATAGCGTCCGCGCCCGCGCTGGTTTGGCGGTGGTGTCGTGGCTGGCGGCGGCTGGGGGTCCTTGGTCCAGATGGCTGCACGTGGCGGCGGGAATCTGTGCCTACGGGCCGAGATCTATTCCGTTCGTCGCCGATGCCGACGCTCAGGATCTCCGGGCCATGCTCGCGGCACTAGGGCGCTTGGGGTTGCTGCCCCTGGCATGGTAGTGATGACTTCCTTCTCTGTCGGAGTGGTCGGCCGAGCGATCTTGCCGCTTTGCGGCGGATCCTGCTAGTTTCCGGCGGGTAGCGTGGGGGTTGCTGGCTCGGTTTCAATAAAGGGGGTGGTCCTCAGATCTATCTCACACCAAGACAAAGATCTACTTGATGCGGGTCTCCATTGATCTAGCCAGAGTGTCTGGTTCCGGAAGGCTCCGCCGGCGAACTCCCATGGACGCATATGCCTGGAGTTTGATGGATCAGAAGGAATTCGGTCATGCACACCTGTGTTTTTTTATGGCCGATTGGTTTCAATGGGAGCGCGGTGAAGCTCTGCTACCTGTTACCATCATGCGACATGTCTTTGACGATACACATGGTGAAGTCAGATGCGGAGAATGTCATGAAGGCAGAGACATGTCGGCGAGCTATGGTGGTTTGAGTCTTTATGGCGATGAGGATCTGGCTTGAATATCTATGACTCGCAGTAGCGTCTGTTAGAGGGGGCGACATCACAGGAGGAGTTCATAGTCTTACCTTGCAGGGTGAAAATCCAAGGTCTAGCCTTCATTGGTTGTGCCTGGCAATGGCCTTGTAGAAGGCATTGCTTTACGAGCGAGGACTTTCTGCAGGGTGAAAACCTAAGATCTTTGATCGGGCGATGACAGCGCTTGTGCACTGTTTCCTTCTTGGAGGCGTCGCTTTTAGAGGGTCGGACTTCTGGTGGTGTTAGTGTCGCTGCTGTTAAGGATCAAATTCCTGCGCGGGACTTTTCTTTTTTGTAATTCTTCTTTTTTTTGGTTGTGTGCATCCGTATTGCCAATAGGGTATGTGTTGTTGCAGAGGCTGGGTGTAATTGGTATCCGTGTGATATTAATATATGCTCATTTCCAAAAAAAAAATTGGTCAAAACAGTGAAGCATCAACAAATTTGTGCAGAACACCACCGAGAAAGGATTATCTCAAAATTCAAGCTTTTTGGTGAAGCATCAACAAATTTGTGCAGAACACCACAGAATAAACTCAAGGATTATCTCAAAATTCAATCTTTTTCTTCGGTACTTATGTGAGGTCGTCTTTCATAGTATTTCCTACGTCTGGAATTAACTAACTCATATTTAGCTAGATTTGCATGTATCTAGATGCGCTTAGTGTAGATACATGTAAATTTAGATAAAATATGAGTTAGCTAATTCTAGACGGATGGGGGTACAAAATATAATATACTCCCTTCATCCTAAAATAAGTAATTTATGTTTAGTAAATTAGTATGTATTTAGACACGATTTAGCATATAGATATACGTGAATCTAAACTCAAATCACTTGTTTTAGGACGAAAGGAGTATGTAGTTTTGTTTCGAGGAGGAAAATATCAAAGGCTTATTTTGCTTACAACCTCGCACGCTTATTTTGGATAAGTTGTCCCAAATTTATGTTTTCTATTTGATAATGTTTAATTTTTTTAACAATCAATACCATATATATTTATCATAACAAATACTATATGGCAAAGATACATGAACCGTCTTCAGTAACTACAAAATAAATCCTAAAAAAATCTAGCAAAACATCGAGGACTTGAAACGCTTTCTCTCCCATGACACAATCTTGTAGTTTCCCAAAGGTAGCCACACAGAAAAGACACCAAACGATAGACCTGCAAATACCAGCGACGGTTCTCCCATGATTTTTTGAGCCTCAGTGCCAAGGCTACGTGCACGCACGCAACCATTAGAGTAATCAACCAACATCGGCAAAAGGATCAACACCAGTATTCCAGGGAAGACGAACCGAACAGCTTGGTCGACATCGCTGGGAGCCGAGAGTACGAATCACCATTGTCGAGGACGTAGCGTGACAACCATAAAAAACACATTCAAGATTGATCCGGCAAAGCAAGATCCGAAAGACTATACCTAAAGAAATTTGATCTTCCAACTCCACCATTAACACCAGGAAGGAACTCACATCGTTAACCGAAGGAGCGAAGAACACTTATTGAAGAAGTTGTCATCTTCATCAGCACAAGGGCTAAGAAGACAACCACCAAATCTGGCACTAAACAGCTGAAAACTAATTTTTATTGAGGGACTCCACCATTAGACCAGGTTTCCCGCTCCCGCCAGCAAGGCCGGCTGAAGGAGGTGGAACAGATCGGACGGAGGTACTAGAGGAGACCGTCGGCTAGGGTTCTTGGCTACAAAGTTTGGACGAAGGACATGGCACGAATAGGTTGAGATGGCTCACAACGGATTTTATGTCATGTACTACTCCCTTCGTCTCAAAATAAATGTTGGGAATTTATCTAAATTCAGATATATGTGCGACACCTATTTTGAGCCGGAGAGAGTAGTTTAAATGCATATATGTAACGTTGGTGATTGGGACACCCCATCTAAAATAGGCACTAATGCAACGAATACAAATGAAATGCTTGGGACATTACAGTAGTGGGAATGTTGGTCATAATAATGGCATGAACATCATATGCATGTCTTGGCAACTACCATGCAAAAAATCTACGGTCAGTCTGTGAAATACTAGCTACACCACAGTACTACTTGGAACTGAACTCATGGATCACATCTTGTCAATGCGAATGTCGAGAGTCACCGCCTTGGACGCCCCTGACCCAACCAGATATGCGGGCGGCACCATCATGAAAGACGGCAGCTCCTCCACCACCACCTCGCCGGGCCTGGTGCTGCTCGTCACCGCCTCCAACTCCCACTCGATTTTGCCTGCGGCACTGCTCGGCACTGGCGGACCGTTAGCCCAAAGCTTGACAGCATACCGCGGCTGCGGCGACACACCTGCGCTGATGCACACCACCGACACGACGATGGCTCCGCCCAGCGAGCCCACAGCGAGGAGGAACACACTGTCGTCCCCTTCCCCATGGAGCAGGAATCGCGGCTCCGACACCCGGAGCCGGTGCACTTTGCCATAGTTGACCGTGTGCACCGGCACCGAGTGCAAGGCGGCGAGGTGGCTGAGGAGCACCTGCGGTAGGCCAACGAAACCACAGCCGGGCTCCGTGCAATAGCAGGGCGCGTGGGGGCACGTGCTCTCGTGGTCGTCAAGCTCATGGTAGGGGAGGGAGCTCTTGCAGCCGTCATGGGAACATTCTACCATGGCCAACGAGACGATGTTGTCCATAATGGGGCACGGGCTGAAGCCACCGCCGTGCTCACACATCTGGCACTGCTCGCCAGGGCGCTCGGTCAGGCATCTGCCGCAAGCTAAATGCCTGTCAATGCACTGTCACAGAAAAATTAAGCCCAAAGCAACACATGTGTATCAATAACTGCCTTCCTCAGACTTCAGGAGTTCAGGTGAATGGAACATGTTGGAAAAAGAAACCTGGAAAACAGGACGCTTTAAAGGGCGGGAGCAGAGGGTGCAATTGAGCGCACTCAAGTCCACAGCTGCAACTCCTCTGCCTCGCTTAGCTTTGTCACTGCTGGGTCGATCCACCCTCGCCTTCTTGGCGCTTCGACCACCAGCATTCTCCATCGGCGATTTGGAACGCCTGTTCATCCCCTTAGGGTCGTATGGAGCAGCATGCATCTGTGATGTTATAATGGAATTAGCAACACATCAGATATTTCTTCAGCAAAATTCATAGAATGTGGCAACAAATGTGAAGCATCAACAAACTTGTGCAGAACACGGTTCAGAAGAAGGCCTAGAAGACTGCAGTTGCTCGCCACTTGTTGCTGCAATTGTGGAAGTGTTACACGAATGCAAAGTAGATTTTATCTGACATATACACAAAAATACAAAAGCGACATACAACATAAACGATTTTTTCATTTCTTTGCCATGTACTTTAAATCCATTAATTGAGCTTCTGAATGTAGTGTTGTACAAGAATAACAAAATAAAGCATATACAAAGACACAAGAATACTAAGTTTATAGCATGTTACGTACATGTCGATCAGGACAAGTAATGCTAATTGAAGGATGAACTCTTGTGCAAATTATGTTATATAACCTGACTATAGATAAAGTAACAATCAGTGAGTGTCTGTTTCATACCTGCTGATAGAAGTGATGTGCCTAACTCTACATGTTCAGGAATGGCACAGCTTGTTGTATTGGGACTAGTGATGGCAGTGTCAAGCTCTGCCGAAGTGGGATGTCTGTTATTCTGATTGGAGTCGGTGGTACCAAACTTATCAGACAGAGCGTCAGTATTTGTTTCAGAATCAACATATTTTCCATCTTCGACAATGTTATCTTTTGGCAAGTTATCAAGCACGGCAGCATAGATTGACTCTTCTGGACGACGTACCTATTTGAACCACACACATCAAGTTAATTGTAGCAACATTATATGCAACTAAAGGAAAATAAGAATACTATAAAGGAAAATAAGAATACTTCTGAAATATTCCGCTCAAATGCAATTTCATAGAAGTAATAAACTTGACCGGACATTACTTTGGCAAATAAATGTTAGACCAGCAAGGTGGAGAAGTCATTGCATTGTTAAATGGATACATGTGTGTTACAACTTACAAGACTGTTAATGACTGTAGAGCACGCCATTATTTTAAAACAAGGCATATGTTCACATAATAATGAATAGGATTTGCAATCATATTTTCAAAGCAGTAGTATATTACAAATTGCTTAACAAAATTAGTGCACAAGTCATTACCATCAAGCTAGTGAAGGGATGTTGAACGACCCATTCGATATGTTTTGTAGTGACAACACCCAAGCGTGAAAAACCAACTGGTACTTCAAATGCAGCATTTTTCACAAAATCGATGAATATGACCTGCATTGCGATGACAAGAATTAAAATAAATTATGGATAAACAAGCTAAATCAGCAAATTCCAACAATTTGTTAGACCAAAAAATAATTAAATTCCAGGAGTGTGGTCAGAATGGTTCTTACGCTCAGTATGTGGACACAACCCGTTATAGTAAGACAAGTTGTGTTGGATTCTTTGAATTCCTTGATTCCTTCGAAGAGGTAGGTAGCAACGAAATTGCACCAGTCCATCTCTTTGAGTTTATCAACCTGCTTAATAGCTCCCAGTAAAGCCCTGTTGACGGCCCCAGATGTATTTGGTGCTAGATAAATTCCGAGTATCGCCATCATGAAAGCTATACAGAATGGTTCCTTGTCAGTTATAATGCACATTTCATTTGCCACCTCCATCGCATTCTTTGCTCTCCTATTACAGGTATACTGATAGTAGAGAGTGTCGTCAACATCTAGATCTTCTTCAACTTCGATAGGGCCTGAAGGGATTCCAAGGACACTCTTCACAAGTGGCCTTACCGGTATGGATATGCCACCTTCAAACTCAAGAGACTCACTGTCACAATCAAACTTATCAACCAACCAAAGGGTAAGAGCTTTGTCCATCTCACATTCTCCCATGGACAAGAAGCTCCCAAACCCAATTTCTCCGACATAACCTTTCTGCTCATCATTTTCAACGATGAGTGTCATGATTTGCGAAAGGAGGTGAGGTGAACATCTACAATCGATCTACAGGGTATGAGGTGGATTAAAATGAGTTTGATTGAATACAACATGAACTGAATAAATTATCATATTGATGGTGGGGGTTCCAGCAATATACCCTCCTGGACTTGGCAGATCTAATTGGTCCATTACCACTATCCACGGCATTGTCCCGCTTCTTGCTCCCACTTCGATTAGCACCCGGAGCAAGCTTCGGAGGCATGACCGTCGAACTGTTAATCTTGCAAGATAGACACAATCAGTGCTGGGGCCAGAATTGCAGCAAGCCAGCCAACAAATTAGAGCTTATAAACTACTCTGAAAATAAATCATGCCAAAGCACAAAAGAAATTGGTTCGCTTGCAAAGATGAACATATAATTTCAACTCCACTGCTAATGATCCAACAAAGTGCATAAGAGATGCCAAAATAAAATAAATAAAAATAAAAATGGTAGCATGGGGATACAAAAGATAGCAACAAATCAGTGCCTAACATGAAATCGATGATAAATTCGTTAAATCAATGAATCAATTCAATTGGACAGTCGGCTTGAGAGGAATAGAAATTACCTAGCCCTTGGGGCTTTCCTGGCTGCCGGGGCAGTATAGAGGGGGAGGCAGAGCCGCAGCCGAATCGGGGAACAGAAGCTCGTGGTCGGGCGGACGGAGGAGGCGCAGGCGCAGGCGCGCAAGAAAGCAGCGTAGCAGGGCGAGCAGGCCTCGGTGGCGCGGAGGTGGAGCAGTTCACGGAGGAGGCGGGGCAGGCCGACGCAGCACGGCAGCAGCTCAACAGCTTGACGGAGCGCGGCAGAGAAGGACGGGCCGCCTCCTGTTTCGAGAGGCGGGCCGCCGCAGCACCGCGTACGCAAAACAGCGTAACGGAGCGCGGCGGCAAAGTACGGCGCGACGTGGGGGACCAGGGGCCGGCACGCCGGCGACGATGGTGTGGCGGCGCGCACGTCCTGCCGCAACGAGCAGCGACACAGGCAGTGGGGAATCGAGAGAGCGGTGCCAGGAAGGGTTCGCTCGTTCGATTCATGGGCCAGTCATACCGGCTAGTAATGGGCTCCCACTGGGCAAATATGTCTGCGCGCACTCTTCCAGGTTTCATGGGCTCGGCCCATTTGTTGGTTCTATTGGTTTTCTATTAGTGGTAGGGGTGTAAACGGATGGTAGGATCACATAATGCTCTCTTCATGTTTTTCACCATGTTTCTGCTATGCGTCAGCCGAGTTTTTTTCATATTTTTAGCGGTTTCGTCGTAGTAGAGGACCGCGAAACCGGAAAAAAGAAGATTTTCATCGACCACGGTCAAACCGAGAATTTCGTCATGAAAGACGCACCTTTTACAACGACCATCGGGCCAAATCGTTGCGGAAGGAAACATTTCTTGTAATGAGTTATGGGACAATTCTTATTGTGAGATTCGAAAGACACGCATAATATGTTGTCTGAAGAGTTCAATATGCGTTTGGGTACAGTAGTGCATCCTTGAAAGGTAAATCTTTTTAAGAAGCCGTGTGTCCACAGTTATGGACACCTTAGGAGTACAGTGTCATGATCATAGACAACGTCACTAATGCTTTGCCTCTAATAATATGATTAGTAATTAGCCTGATCAACTAAACACCTGCTTAACTAAAATTACCACCGTGTGTGTTCCGCAAGAGGACTTCCTCGACTGGTCTTTAAGGGGAAAATCTTCGGATGGGTTATGCTTGGAGTTATATTCATGTTACCGGATATCTCTTATCTCACTCTAATAGCAAAATAGTAGCATGTCTCTATAAGTTAGATAGTGCAAGCTTTGCTGTCGCTGAGCCCACCATACCTATGTGGGCGAGAGCCGCCGAATTCTGAGACTTGTCGTGTACTGGCCTCAGTACTGACCGCTCTATTTCTGTTTTCCTTTGTCCCTTATCGGCACCCCTTTGGTTTGACATGTATGTGATTGACGATGTTAGTAAGGTTATCCTTACGGCTTGGACTGGGCAGGGTTACAGACACCGCTTGGCTATTCTACCGGACTCTTAGTCCCATTTGGTTCTTATCCTTACTCGTATACTATTTTGATTTCTATATGATTTGTAACTTTGTACTGTATCTTTTAAATTCTTGATTCGTCGAGTTGTTGTATATATATGTGTGTGTGTGTGTTTCTGTGTGGTATTTGTTGTAAACTATTGTGATGTAACTACTTTTAAATAAGTCCATTCACACGAAAGTGTCTGGTGGACGGTTTTGAATCGTTTCTATCCACATTTGGCGGAAAATGATGAGATGACGTTACAAGTGGTATCAGAGCAAAGGTGTACGATACCCCACTAGTCCATCCTATAGGTTAACCTTGTCAACGAACGTTGTCTAGTGTTAAACTATTTTGCTACGAATGCGTTGGATAGATCTGATTAGCTCTAATTTTACTCCTTACCCCTACTCTTTATCCTCTTATCCTTGCATGTTTAAATCGGATCTCTTACCTTTTTCAAGTCTAGGCTTTCTCTTGGTTGGGTTTTCGTTATACCTTTAGAATTTTGCTTCCTTCCTTTTGCAATGGTGGTTCTACACCTGGTTTTCACTTTGCCTGATATTTCATCATATGTTTCCGGTGCTTTGCGACTTCTAAGACGACGACCTCCTCGTCTCTCGATTGTTTCTCCGAAGCTTTTAGAATGACGCTTGTCATGATCTTCAATCTAAATCCAGAGAGTTATGTTGCCCATTTCCCTATTTATGTATGGAGTAATAGTTTGGGTGTGTTATGGATTGGCCCCATACCGACTACTCTTTCTATTCGCTCTTGTACACTGAATTGGGTTGATGTATACATTTACTCTTTTCATGGAAGTTAGAGGT
This sequence comes from Avena eriantha, assembly GCA_910589775.1. NCBI lineage: Eukaryota > Viridiplantae > Streptophyta > Magnoliopsida > Poales > Poaceae > Avena > Avena eriantha. The sequence goes on from OU342742.1 coordinate 133,591,387, forward strand.
GGCCTTACCTCTAAGACCTTTACTTCTGCCTTTGCCTCTCTAAGTGTTCTCTCGAAGAACGTGAGCAAGAATCATTGTTGGTGGTGTCGACAATTTCAAGACGGGGCAAGAATTCTTTGTTAGTGGTGTCGTGACCATCAACCTGGTGCAAGAAGATCTGTTAATCCTATCTCTCTCCCCTCGATGTCTTTGCTTGGATCTCGGGACGAGATCCCTTATTAGTGGTGTCGAGTTGTAATACCTAGAAAATATTTCAAAATAAAAATTTCTTGTTAATTTATTTTTCGCATCATCATGCATATTTTTTGCCTCTCAAAATGTTTTATTAATAACCCTATTTTATTTCCTAATTATTCCCCTTCTCTATTTCAAATTAAAATCCTAGTCTATATGAATATTTTACTTGTCTAAAAACTATTTGAAAAACCATTTTAAAAATAAAACTTGAAAATAAAAATGTTTAGGGAAGGCAGTAGCTGGCCAAGCCCAAAAGCGTAGCCAGCAGCCACCTACCACCCCAAATCCTTGACCAAACCATAACCCTACCTGAACACACTCCTCGTAGCACCACATTTAGCCGCTGCCGCACCAACACCACACCGCACGCAGTGCACAACACACACGCGGACACACACCGGCGCACCCAACATGACTGGACCTGGACAGGTGGACACAACACCAGCATGCACGCCTCACGCACGCCACATAGTCGCTCACTACCTACGGCGTCCCGATCCACATCTCCACCATCTCCTCGCCTCCTTTGCTCGCATTCCTTCCGTGATCCGAGCCGCGGGCCATCCCCGGGCCTCCCTTGGTCCTCGTGTCCGATGATGGCCCTCTTGCTCTTCCGCTCGTGCAGTGTGCCCCCTCTCCTCTCCGGCCGCCAGTCTCCATGCCTGCCACCCTCATCATCTCCTCCTCTAGCTCCGGCCATGACCTTATGCTCACCTGACGCCGCCCGTCTCCTCTCTATCCTCGAACCGGACGTCCACCACCTGCATAGCCACTCCCTGGCCTCTAGTCTTCCTCGTATCTGTCCCAATCGCCACCGGCAGCCATGCTATTTGTGTCCTCTACTTCGTAGCAGACATCCAAGACACCACCATCCGTGCAGGCGCCTCCTCTGCCCTGTGCTACTGCACACCGAGGGTCTGCGCGTCCCTGTATGCTTGTTTTGTTGTTGCTCATGCTCCTGCAAGATGGATATATCATTGTGTGGTGTGCTCGCTAATTTTGTAAACCTCTAGCATGTATTTGATATGTTTGTATGAAGCTAGATGGCCACCTCATGCATTGTTGTTCACCGTTGTCCCCTCGAGAAGATCTACATTGAGGGTGCGTACTCGTGAGGTGACAATATACAACAAGATCTCCTCGTCGACCCGGTACCCCGAAAGGAGGAACATGGTATCACACGAAGGCCGTACCGAACCTGATGAGTCACTGGTGCCCGATCCAAGATCGTCATCATCAACTAAGTTGGAACCTCAAGGCCTCCTTCACGGACCCGAAGACCGAACCCAGACCCCCCCTAAACCCAATATCTTCGACCCTAAATGTGAGACCCCTATCAAGGCTCCTATATTTTCTAAAATGACCTACAACTTGTTGCATACTAAATTGCACATGCTTGCATACATATCGTCACGTGGTTTGGGTCAAATAGGAATTCACCTAAACTAAGTATGGAGTGTATATGCAGGATATTTTATCTTATCTCGATTCCATTTAAATCGTGTAGCTCATCTATTCCATGATCTTGCCATGTTAACAATAATTAATCTATGGGTAGCTAAATAACTTGAATCCTCTAATTAATTATTGGGATCTCGATTTCGCTTAATATTGGTAAGTTAGACTGTATATTGCTATGCCATGCATTATATCATAATCATGCCCGCATTATATCATGGCCATGCCTGATCTATTGCTACGTCATTAAATATTGCATCTGTTGCCTCTTCTAGTACCTTGCTTATTCATCGGATAAGACGATGAATCAATGTGAGATACGACAAGTCTTCTGGTTATCTGACATTGTTCCTCAGGCGAGCATTCTCTCCCTTCTACCTATTTTGCTTTTATAGTCTTTACTTCCTTCCTTTGTTTATTGATATCCTTATTATCGATTCTTTAGTACCATTCCTTTATCTACATGCTCCACTGTATTTCCTTGGATATCCCATTGCCTTGTTTGATAGCTAGTTATCCTTACGAGTCGTAGGCATGCTTAGTACCGCTCTCATACAGGTGAATTGTGATATTTGGATATGGTTGATACCATGATAATTAAATTGGTGATGTTGGTTATAGTTATTGTTATGGCTTCACCTAATGATAAGGCCTTAACAACGATCACTTTTGGAGACTGCTTGAGCCGACCTAGGAACCGTTCGTTCTACAATACCAGTTATGCGTTGATCGCGCTAACCAAACGTGGAGCCTCTGGGATCTTTCCTCAACTACCGGCACTATTCATTTATCTAGAGGGTCACAAATTAGTTTTCCATTTGGTGCATATGCATAATATATCCTCGGACATGGTGACTATAATATGTCTTCGGATTGGTGATGATATGATATTTTGGTGGACAGCAGTTGCATTGCATACATAAACACGGTATGGCGAAGGGGATATACCTATGGCCTATGTCTTCCTTAGACGTAGGCGCAAACATTATACCTTCCTTGAGAATCTCCGTGCCTCCTGGTTGGGTCAGTACAGTAGGTGCTATCTCTGGATACGCGTGCAGTTATGGGACAATTTTTGTTGTGAGATTTGGAAGACATGCATAATATGTTGCCTGAAGGGTTGAACATGTATTTGAGTACAGTAGTGCATCCCTACAGAGTAAATCTTTTCAAGAAGCCGTGTGTCCATGTTCATGGACGCCTTAGGAGTACAGTGTCATGATCATAGACAACATCACTAATGTTTTTCCTCTAATAATTTGGTTAGTAATTAGCCTTATCAACTAAACACCCACTTAACTAAAATTTCCACCGTGTGTGTTCTACAAGAGGACTTCCTCGACTGGTCTTCGAGGGGGAATCTTCGGATGGGTTATGCTTAGAGTTATATTCATGTTAGGGAATAACGCTCTCTTATCTTACTCTAATAGCTGAAGTAGTAGTGTGTCTCTATAAATTAGATAGTGCAAGATTTGTTACCACTGAGCCCACTATATCTATGTAGGCGAGAGCTGCCAAAACCGTGTACTGGCCTCAATACTGACCGCTCTCTTTCTATTTTCCTTTGTTGGCACCCCTTTAGTTTGACATGTATGTGATAGACGGCGTTAGCAAGGTTACCCTTCCGGCTTGGCTTTGGCAGGGTTACGAACACCGCTTGGTTATTCTATTAGACTCTTAGTCCCATTTGGTTCTTATTCGGATACTAATTTTGCTTTCTACATGATTTTTATCTTTGTACTGTATCTTTTTTATTCCCGACTCATCGAGTGTTGTTGTATATATATATGTGTGTGTTTCTCTGTGGCTTCTATTGTAAACTATTGTGATGTAACTACTTGTAAATAAATTCACCCACACAAAATGTCTAGTGGATGATACCTTCGATCCGGATTACGGATGTAGTATAGCTATTTTTCTCTAATAGACCTAGGTTATCGAATCCTCGGGAAGCAGAAAGCGTAGTGAAGTTACTTTAACGGGCCTTCAGAAGTTTTAGAATTCTTTTTGTGTTTTACTAGACCAAGAGTTTGTTGTCTTTTGTTGTTGTCGATGATGGAGAGAAAGGGCCTAGGGCTTTGGGTTTCACCTGAAGTTGTGCAAAACCTCGGATGGAAATAAAATATAATAATAAAGTATGCATGTAGTTGTTAGAGCAAGATAATTATATGTGGGCAGTGCATCCATCATTGCTATTGCCTCCGAAACCGCTTATAGCAATAACCTACTAGTCTCATCCATAGAAGAAAGAGAACTAATGATATGCATAGTGACGTCACCGTTAATCCCAAGTAAATCCCTCACATACAGCCGTACTATCCCTTCTGTCACTAGGGTTCTCAACCTGCAGATTAGTCATTACTCATACTCCTTATACCTGGCTCAGTCATCGGGGTCTTGGATACATGACAAGTCCTTAGATTGAGGAAAGAGAGGACACAATAATCATCATATCATACGAACTAATACATGATCCCATCTATGATAAATAACATGCACAAAAGCTATATGGCTAGGCCGAAGCCCTTAGCCCAAAGAGAATTACTCACGCATAGAGATGAAATCAACGATCATAAACATTGCAATGGAAATCATGAGATTGATAACAAATAGTCTTACAATGTCGCCAATCGAAGATGAGATCAACTATTACAAGTGGTGGAATATGGCTATGGTGGTGGAGAAGGGTTTGGAGATTAGATCTAAGTCTATTACTCCAGCGGCTCTTCGGTGTTGTGGATAGAGTTTTGGGGGCGGCTGGCAATCGAAAAGAGCTCTCGTTTATCGTCGCATGAGGCCTCTTTATATAGGGGTCCCTTCACGAAAGTTGTGTTGTAGCGGTGTCGATGACAACTATACTACTGGAACTATACGGTCAGAATTTTATTCCCGCCGTATAGTTGGTCGTTAAAGCGGCTGTCTCCACTTCACGATTCCTGGTTTCTTTGGGTTATTGGAAATCTCGTATCTTTAACTTTAATGTTGTGATTTCCATCATCAAACGTCATTATCTGCAGCAAAAAATAGAAAGAAAGGGTTGCATACCCCTTTGACCATTAGGCATTAGTGGCAGGGTTTAGAGAGATATTTCATCAAAAATATGAATAATATCTAGTTTAAATATAGACGTAGATAGCTATATTTCATAGCCATCAGTGGACGTCTTTGAATTACCTGTATGAGAATTTTGGCAGTAAATGATGAGATCTGCATAGACCCGATTCGAGGCCGTTACAACGCGCATCCAAGGGAGATCGAGGATCAAGATTACGTATAATACAAGATGAATACCTAAACGTGACAAAGGAAGACTCTGCCACCATCCATGCCTATAAGTACTCGAGGACATTCACCTGAAGAGGACATGCCATAATCGCTCGAGTCTTTACCATTAGCCTTATTAATAAACCCTAGATTCATCTATCTCATCGGGTGTCATTATAAACCCACCAAGATCATCATGTAGACACTTTGTACGATCTCTCGATCACCTTATGAATAAATTCTAAGGGAATCCTCCCCGTTATACACATATACTTTTGTCTTTGTCTTTGGAGATCCAAAACTGGTGACCTAAGCCAATTGTCGAACAAATAACTCTCTTTCATTCATCGGAAGTGAGACTGCGGAGGGATCATGAAAAATATCATTCGTCAGGATGGTTATCCTATCCCCTTCCTTGGAGGCAGGGAAAAAAACCCTCCCCCTATGTGTATATAAGAGAGGGGAGGGCATGGGGCACAACCACTTGATTCTCTACACATTGCCTATCTCTTCCTCCCGGATACGTTCCCTTCCTTGTGTAGGGTTCATTGCATGGAAAACAAAAAAATCTACCGCAAGAACAAACAAAACTAAGATCCAATCTATGGAAAAGCCAAGGTCTAATCTACGAGATAAGTGCAATGAGATAGATCTATACTAACCCTTGTATATCCAAAGCCTTGAGCGAGATCAGATCTCATGGTTGATGTAGACGATCACTTGCCGGTCTCAAGATCATGTAGACGATCCTTCTAGCGCCACGTTCCGGCAGCGGTTCCACACTCGGTCACACATACGAAGTCGATGTAGACGTTTCTCTCCTTGTTCTAGCGGGCAGCGGAGGTAGTAGATCTCCTCAGAATCCTAGCAGCACGATGGCGTGGTGGTGGTGGTGAAGGAGAAATCCTGCAGGGCTTCTCCTAAGCCGGAGCAGGAGGAAGGAGGAGGAGAGTGGCGGCTAGGGTTTGATGTGGAAGGGGCAAAGGGGAGGGGTGGCGCCTCCCCCCCCTTATATAGAGAGGCGGCCTAGGGTTCCCCCTTGGCCCCACTCCCTAGGGCCGGAACACATGAGGGGAGGGGGGATTTTTCTCCCCCCAAGTCTTTCCACTTTCTTTCTTGGTTTTCAAGTAATCTCCTTAGAACCTTCCGGAACCTTCCGAAACCTTCTAGAAGCTCCATACGAATACTCCAGAACTTTTTTGAAACCTAGAAAGTGATCTCCATTATATGAATCTTATTCTCCGGACAATTCTGGATCTCCTCGTGATATCCTGGATCCAATCTGAGACTCCGAAGAACATTCGGTCTCCAACTCCTATTCCATATCTACTAAACAACATCGAACCTTAAGTGTGTCACCCTACGGTTCATGAACTATGCAGACATGATCGAGACACCTCTCCGATCAATAACCAACAGCGGGACGTGAAGATCCATAATGGCTCCCACATATTCAATGATGACTTCGTGATCGATAGAACCATTTACATACGACACTGATTCCCTTTGTCACGCGATACTCTACTTATCCTAGGTTCGATTATCGGTATCTCCATACCTAGTTCTACCTCATTACCGATAAGTACTCTTTACTCATATCGTGATATGACATCCCTTCAGACCTAGTCACATGCTTGCAAGCTAATTGGATGACATTCCACCGAGAGGGCCTAGAGCATATCTATTCGTCATATAGATGGACAAATCTCATTCTTGATCCATGCGCTTCAACACATACTTTTAGAATACCCAATGCCACCTTTATAACCACCCAGTTACAAAGTGGCGTTTGATGTCATCAAAACACTCATTCGATGATGGTGATTAACATAATATCATGGCCGAAGGATTAGGTTACTATGTAATTTAAAGCTTGTAGCAAAACAAACTTAATGACTTGATCTTATGCTATGCTTACTATGGGTGTGTGTCCATCATATTATTCTCCTAATGATATGATCTTGTTATTAATAACATCCAATGTCCATGATCAGGAAATCATGATCATCATTTAATCAACAAGCTAGTTCAACAAGAGGCTTACTAGGGACTCTTTCATGGTTACAAAACACACAAGTATTAGTGTTTCCTATTAATACAATTATAGCATGGGATGTAAACATTCATCATAAACATAAATATATAATGATAACCACTTTATTATTGCCTCTTGGGCATATCTCCAACACCTCGCAGAAAAGTACGGCGAAACCCTGCTGAAATTCTCCACCACCATAGTAGTGTTGCTGTTGCGTTGCCCGATTCTCGCAGAGATCCCCACCATCTCTTGCGGGATCAATAAGGAGGAGATGACACCAGAGCGGAACATGTGGATACCACGGAGGTGTCGTCTCAGTATACGGATCTCGAAGGTCAAGATCTACCATGTTTTGAACATTCACAAGCGATCGTCTACATCACCACGATCTCTAGATCATTAACACTCCTGTTCTTCGAGGGTAAGTAGATTAGATCTATTCTACTTGTTACATACATCTAGTAGATTAGATCTTGCACGGTTCTCTCTTGCTATTCTCTAGGAATTTTTTGTTTCTATGCAACGAACCCAACAGTTCATACTGATGGTCAACTCAAAACAACTTTCACTTGCCCTTTCGGTATGTATGCTTATCATCGTATGCGTTTTGTTTTCAAAACCCTTCAACCATTCACCGATTGTTTAGAATCCTCAAATTCAAAATGGATTTTTTAAAGACTTTGCCACTATTAAATGAATTTTATTTGGAAAACCTTGCAGTACACTATTAAAAATACATGATCCATGATGCAAAAGATGATATGGATATCATATTTGGTTTCTGCTCATTTTTCTGATTAATTTAGACATATTATTTGTCAAATTCTAATTTATGGTTTTAAAGTTTCATATTAAATGGAAAAGGCAAAAAAAGAAGTAAAATCCATTTTATTGTTATTTGAATTTAAGATTATTATTACTTAATCATTGTTATTTATTTAAATAATTGTTTGGAATTCAAACAATAAAGGCATGTAACATCATGGTCCAAGGGTTAATAAGATTGATAGGATACTAATATTAACAAGGTATAACTTTTTTAGCGGAAGCTCGTTTCGAAGGAACTCGGAAGTTAAGTGTGATCGAGAAGTTTGATCATGAGTGAGCAATTTGACTTGAAATTAAGAGTGCTTGGACTTAAAGACATTCCTGATGCGATTAAAGGGTTAAACAATTCAAATATTTTAAAATTTTGGAAAAAAATTATAATTTATACATTTTAAATTTTAAATTATTAATTCAGGGAATATCGTCGGCGCACCAATGTGGTGTGCGCCGGTGGTAGTCTATCTACTGCTAGCGTACCAAGGTTGTGTGTCGGTGGTATGCTGTTACCACTGGCGTGATGGTCGCCGACGCGCCTCTAATATTGCCACACATAGGCCAAAAGACGCCAAATCCCGGTGATGGTGATGGTCGCCGACGCGCCTCTAATATTGCCACACATAGGCCAAAAGACGCCAAATCCCGCCGCCCCTTCACCCGTGCCGCCCAGACTTGTCCGGCAACAACTTCTAGGGGCTGCGATGGAAGGGAGGAGTGGGCTGGCGAGGAGGGGTGCTAGGGTTTCAGCCCTCCTGTCGTCCAGATAAGGCGACGTGAGGACCGTGTTGGGTCACCTTCCGTGCTTCCGAGACTTCCCTGCAAACTTATTTTGGGTATAAGTTGTCCTAATCTTGTATGCGCCTTTGCTACAAAGTTTGGAGCACAGGACACGGCACGAAGAGGTTGGGATGGCTATCAGTGGAATTTATATTCAGGTTTAAATGGATATATGCAATACGTAATGTTTAGTAATCTACTTAATGCTAGGCCCTGTTCGTGAATGGGACACCCATATCAAACAGGCACTAATGTAACAAATACAATGAAATGCAGTAACGGAACGTTGGTCATAATAATGACATGAACATCATATGCATGTCCGACAATGCAAAAGTGTTCGGTAAGCAGCTAGAGATGACAATTAGAATGATCAAAACACACAAAAATTCACCATCGACCATTCTGGCAGTATGTGAAGTACTAGCTGCACCAAAGTACTAGTACTTCGAACCGAACTGATCAATCAGATCTTGTCAATGCGAATGTCGAGGGTCACCGACTTGGATGCCCCTGATCCAACCAGATACGAAGGCGGCACCATGAAGAAAGACGGCAGCTCCTCCACTACGACCTCGCCGGGCTTGGTGCTGCTCGTCAGCGCCTCCAACTCCCACTTGATTTTGCCCGCCGCGCTGCTCGGCAGTGGCGGACCATTCGCCCAGAGCTTGACCGCGTAGCGCGGCTCCAGCGACGGACCTGCCCTGATGCACAACGCCGACACGACGATGGCTGCACCCAGCGAGGCCACGGCAAGGAGGAACGCGCTGTCATCCCCTTCCCCGTGGAGCAGGAATCGTGGCTCCGACACCTGGAGCCGGTGCACTTTGCCATAGTTGACCGTGTGCACCGGCACAGAGTGCAGGACGGCTAGGTGGCTGAGGAGCACCTGCGGTGGGCCAACGAAGCCACAGCCGGGCTCCGTGCAATAGCAGGGCACGTGGGGGCATGTGCTCTCGTGGTCGTCGAGCTCGTGGTAGGGGACATGTTAAATAGTTTATTTTTTGTATTTCCAAAGCTACCACCGTTGTTCTTTGTAGTACTTTGGTTTCTGTATACTTTGTACTTTGGGTAGGTATACGTTGTACTTCAGGAGTACACATGTATTTTGGTGTACTTCGTTTCTCGGTACACTTGTACTATGTGTATTTTGGTTTCACTACATTTCAGTACACTTGAATTTCTGTGTATTTCGATTTTTAGTACACCTATACTTCGGTGATTTCAGTTTTCGGTACTTCCATACTTTTGTGTACTTTGGTTTTTGGTACTTCTATACTTCGGCGTAATTCGATTTTTCGTACTTCGTACTTTGGTGTACTTAGTACTCCGTTCTCAGTGTACTCTCTCTCTCTCGTACTTTGTTATATGTGGGTATAATTATATTTTACACTTTGGGTACTTTTGTATTTCTATGTAATGCATGATGATGAAAGGTCAGCCTTCAGCTTTTTTTTTCAAGAATAAGGTCAGTCTTCAGATAGTTATACACAAAGTCTGGATGCCTTTCGTGTGGTTTAATCGATACAAATTGGCCCATGTATATGTGTCGGTCTGTTGGGCTAATTCCAGATAAAGATGTAAGTTTGGAATATTTAGGTATCCTCTATTTTTAGTCTAGTTTAAACAAATGAACTAGTTTTTTCAAGAAATAATGATACGTGAAAACGTAGTTCATTTGTTTGTACTAAAGATGATTGAGGGTACGTACTCGAAAGGTTACACATTTGTATCCTGAAGTCCAGCTCTAGCACACCACTTAATTCTCGTATTCAAACCCGTATTGCCAGGAAATTCATTTTGGCCCTGGTCTCGAAGGTGAATCCACAACCACATCTTGTGATTCATATCACTAGAGATATGTTCCCTTCACAGCGATGTCTCGTACCAGTACCTCCTCAGTTTTAAAATATAAGATGTTTTAGTTTTTCTAAAACATATGTATCTAGATGTCTTATACTGTGTAGGATCATTTACCTTGTTCTTAACCTATACACTAAATAGCGTCTAGATACATGTATTTTAGAAAATAATTTGAAACAGAGGAAGCACTTTTTAGACAATGGAAGCTTTATTCCTGGGTTTCTCTCCACGTTGATACCTTGACATCTGATTAAAGCCATGACTACTTTATCTTACTAGTTCCTTCTCTGGATGTAGAGGATATTGAATCGGTTCTCAAACAAGCAATGAGAAGATGGTTAGAGCCTCCTGAAATAATCGGCATTTTGATGAATCATCGTTACTTTCGGCTCGCCCCTGGGGCACCAAACAGGCCACCTAGTATGGCACATCTCCTTAAATTTGAGAAATTGATTTTGGTAGCTATCTTTTCATTTATATGAGAGTGTCCTATCTCTAGGTGGTACATTATTCCTTCTAAATCGCCGCGTGAATCGGCTTTTCCGGAAAGATGGCCATGAATGGCGGATGAAGAAAAACGGAAAAACCGTTGCGGAGGCTCACGAACGAAAAAAGGTACTCCCTCCGACCCAAATTAATTAACTTCGATTTGTCTAGATTCGAATGTATCTAGACATGTTTTAGTGCTAGATACATCCGAATGTAGGCAAATCCAAGTCAATTAATTTGGGTCGGAGGGGTATGTTTAAGAAATCTTGTGGTCAAGTTATTCCGGTTATTTCTTGTCTAAATTAGCACAGTTAAGCCTACTGGTTCCTGTGAAATGTTCTAATAATTTCTTGTCAATAGTCTCTAATAACCTTTTCCAAACCTTCCACACTGTTCTTGATTTTTTAGGTATTGCCTCAATACATGTGTCTTTTTTTATGATTGCATATTATTGGTTGTTTAAAAGATCACTCCAGCCTCTGCAACCAAGAGATACACACAACCTGTTTTATTAGATTATTCTCGATACTTTACAAGAGGGATTACAAAACGAAACCCATCAAACAAGCGGCAGCTCACTAATCCAATAACACGAATGAATGTGGTACCCATGAACATGGACAATATCCCTGACATCACACCAATGCGCATGATCTAAAAACCGAAGGCCTCGACAAGTCGTCCAATGGCAAGTAAGTGGCACCACCGGTCCGGCTTACCCTCAACATGTACCAGCATACATGCTCCAGAGAGTCCTAGGCGCTGCCTTCTTCCGCATACCCATCTTCATGAGAGATCAAAGCAATGACCTTGCGAGGCCTGCCATCGACGCTGCCATGATGCTAGACGGTGTCACCGCCCTGCACGCGTCCATCAATAAGCACGCATGATCGACGACGGGACCTCTAGGCACCATGCCACTTAGTCCTGCCAACTGACGCAACTAGAGATCTCTAGAAGACTGTCGTGTGTAGCACCTACCGAACTAGGCATGACTAAGCATACCACCTGGCGGTTAGGCATGACTTGACATCTCCACCACAATCTCCGTGCAAGATGAAACCGCTCCACCACCTGCCTCTGCCATCCAGCGCTGCTCCACAACCAATGTTCCCAACAGAGAATACGACATCACAGCACTGCCATCGCCCGATCTAGAAAACCAGATTAGGGTTTCCCCCAGAGCAGCAGGAGTGGCCTGACCTCCAGGCGATGTTTGCTCGAAAAACGATGCCCTCAAGAGGGGTATCGATGCTAGGTGCTGCTATCATCCGATCCGGGAGACCCCGATCCAGGGTTTCCCCCGGAGCATCCCGACTAAAGTGATGAGACCAGCAAAGACGATGCCTCCAACAAGGTAGCGACGCCAAGCGATGCCGCCATCGTTCGCCAAGATCATGGTCGAGGCACAGTTTTCATCGGCTGCCACGTCACCCCAACCTCGTCGCAACTGGATCTTCATTGTCGGAGATTGGTGTGGGATCCCAAGATCCCCCACACCAGATCCCACCATGGTCATCCACCACCATAGGAGGAGAACGCCTCCACCATGTCCGGGTCCGCCGGCCTGGAAACCATGTGGTAAGGCTGTCATCGTAGATCAGCGCACGCAGGAGGAGGTGCTTGAGCACCCCAGTCGTCGAGATCTCGTACAAGACTGCTTAGGCCCAAGGTGACGCCACCGCACCCGATCCCGGCACACTCAAACTTCCATCATCGCCCTGCACCATCACCACCGTGGAAGGAGAGGAGGCGCCACCCGCTTCCCCCGTGGTCGTGCCCAGCGGAAGCCCGGCCGCCGCCGTGCTGACCAGGCTTTGCCTGGCGCACCTCGGGTAGCGGCAGAGAGAGGGAGGGACGAACTCCGGCTTCGTAGTCCCCCGGACGGCGTGGTGCCACCGCATGGGGTCGGGGGAGGTTTACTCAGAATGTAGCTTGTAGCAATACAAGCGTTCCACTATAGAAGTAGTGAACATTTTTCTCATTATTACCTCAATACATGTGGTTCTTATATTACTGATTGTTTTGATTAAAAAACTAGTGATTTTTTTACTTGTAAGTTTAAGTATGTTACCATTTTGTCTTACATACGACAGTTTTCTTATAATCACAGGTTGGAAATGTTCCGGTTCTGAGTTGCTATTACGCCCATGGGCAGGAAAATCCAGGTTTCCAGAGGCGATGTTACTGGATGCTAGAACCGTAAGTTTGACTTTACTGTTCAGCTAGCCAAAACTGACCTTAAACTACAAGCAAACTCAATAGAATCCCCAATTTTGGCGGAGATAGCACAATACCACGATGCTTAGACTTTTTTCACACAGCCGCTGCGGAACATTTATTTTCAAAAAATAGTAATTTTCTTAACCTTTACCTCACTTATATATGTTAACTTTGCGCCTATAAACAGATGTCGATGGGTGGTTGTTTTCCATTTAAAGTTAGATACACCACGTATTGGGTTTTGGCATATGCCACCCGCTGTCTGAAAAAAGGATGTCGTGAGTTTATCTAAATTCGAAGGTATCCATATATCAAATAGTGTCTTACATTTAAATTTTAACAAATTTGAGACATATTTTTGAGACAGAGGGAGTACTAGTTTGATCGAAAATACATGGCACTGTCTTTCTGTAAAATTTAGCATCGATTGCATCGCATGGGTATCTTGCTAGTACGAGGGCTGAGAGAATCTTCCACCCAGGGCCCAGGGAGCTATTCCGGCCGCCGGGTGGACGAAATCTTCCCAGCCACGCTCCAAGGAGCCCTTTTTCGCCGGATTCAGCCCAAAATCCATCCGATGAACACAACCCGAACTCAGCGCGTCGAGGTTCTCCTAGGGGCGTCGGGTGAAACGAAAACTGCGGGGGTGGGCCAGCACTGTCGGCCAGTGAGTGATGCCTTCGATCTGGATTATGAACGTAGTATACTAGTTTTTTTTAGTAGACCTAGGTTTATCGAACCTTAGGAAATGATTGTTGTATGAAAATGATAAGACACGTCTATAATACTTTGTTTACTCATTTCATTTTATGTTTACCGAACCTTTCTAGTTTATTTTGAATAGTTGGTTATTGTAATGGATGAAAATAGGCCAGAGTTGAATATTCACATGTAGCTGCACATACATATGGGATAAAGATAATAATAAGCATATTCATGTGTGAAATGATCTAATATAGATAGGGTTGTGGACATCACATACGTAAATACTAAAGCCCCTCCGAGCCACAGGCATATCAATAGTCTTTTGATCCAACCATTATACCACGAAGTCCCGACTATAATAATTATTAAGTAAAATACAAACCAAAACATTAAGAACGATGATGTCATTGTTACTCCCAAGTGGATCCATAAACTAAGATCATAATCCCCTTGTTGTCGCTGGGTTTCATGTGAAGTTGCCGTTCACCACTCATCTTACCTCGAGTGTTTATCAATCTCTGAGTTCCTGGGTACCTAGAGGTCCATTGATCGAGATAAGAGACAAAGATATAAAGATACATATCTTCTATTCAATCACCACACAATATTCTCGTGTATTAGGTGCACATAATCACTGCGAGGTTTCACCACTACCGCAGCCCGTGAGGACTAATCACTCGTAACAATAAGATTAATGATAGAAAATATTGTGCAAATACATAGATTAAAATCAAATATTCTTACAATGGTCTCCAAATTATAAGGAGATCTCAAGTACAAGATAATGGCTATGATATGAAGTGGATGGAGGATGGAGATGATGAACTATGGTGGTGGATCTCCTTCGGTGGTGCTGTGATGCACTCTCAGGATAGCGGCTCTCTACATGGCGGCTGGAGTCTCAAAATATATAGGCCTCTTCACGAAAGTTACAAGATTCGATCTAACAAAGCCGTCACCGCACAGTACGTGCGGGCCTTGCCCATACCGCAGGTCGTTTAGTTTGCAGACGACCCCATTTTGTCTCTAGTTAACTTGGTTGAGTAGACAATGTGATAATTTCCAATGAATGCTCCCGATTTCGTCTTAAAAGTGTGATTTCCTACACAATACAAATTAAAAGCAAGGATTGCACATCTTTACAATAATTAGTCATTAGTAAAAAGGCTAGAGAGATTCTTGGTCAATTACTTGACTTAAAATGGGATTTAAACACGGAGAAAGATGGCTATTTTCATAGCCGTCGACTTCCCCAAACCTTGATCGTCCTCGAGCAAGAAACAAAAGAAACCATAAGGAACACAATGTTTAAACTGAAACAACGAGAAGATGAATTCACTTATGGTTGGTAGTCATATGCATCCAGCACTTGTTTCATTTGAAAGGCTTATCAAAATTAGAGAAATGCCAAGAGTACAATAGAAGCTTCGTTAACTCAAAACAATCAAAGCAGGGTTGATATAAGTATAAACAACTAGAGGTGTAAATCATTCCAATTCCTCTAGTCATTCTTAGCTTGCCAAGGAACACTAGGAATTTTCTTATTAGCAGAATTAAGTATGCGAGTATGTCCAAAGTAGCTTAAAAGTGAAGTGTCTTATTAACACCCACATCAATAGATCAAGACTATCAAAACACTTATTCCATTCATTGTCTTTCAAGAAAATTCATGTAGTAGTAACGAGACCATGCCAACGACTCTTCATGTGACTTTCTTTTTCAAGTAAAATTTCCAACAAGGATCAGTCAATGACTTTTTAGCAATACTTTGCACAACCTTCAAAAGTACCAAATACTTTTTTCCATTACGGTCACAGTTGCTACCCATGTCATCAACTCAATAGCCAAAATTAGGGGTTGTACCATTGATCGTTCGTAGGCCAGCGGAGTTGTTGGTATACGAAAGGTGTGCATCAAATATTTACAAATAATCAATAACATACTTTGACTCACAACTTCTAGCTTTGGCAAGCATCTCAATTATCACTAGATTTCATTTCAATCAAACAACTCCTTTCAAGAGTGCCATCAAGTCTATCAATATATCTATGGGGTTAAGTATCTTCAAAGGTAAACTCCTGAGACAATCACTCAACATACAAATCATAAGTTGGAGACTTTTTCTTTTTGTACTTGTTTGAAAATATTATTTTCAAGGTAAGACTCGGTTAGCTACAAGAACTGGAGCAAAAGCTTCCACGACTAATTACCCATACAAATAAAATTTTTTACTCTAACTATTTTGAATTACTCCCACTAGCATATCATCTTAACAAATCAACAAACTAGGATAAATATTTTAAATTTATAAAGTGGGATACATAGGATATACCTCTCACGAATGAATTCACCTGTTCTATTCCTTATGGGTACGTGTTCCTTCAAAACTCAATTCAAATCACTCTCATAATAAAATTGAAGCAAAGAGGCAATATGCAAATCAACTTTCACGAAAAAAGGATAACGGGGAAAATATTTTTGTATTTTAAGGATGGGGATTAAAGAATAGAAAAGACTTGTGACCAAGCAAGATACTAAAGAAATGAAAATAAATAAACGAAAAATCAAAACAAAAGAGAAAAGCAAATGAAAAGGCAAAGTGTTGGGACAAACCAACACGAGTGTTTCAGAACTTTCACAGAGCTGGAGTACAACCTCATTATTACACAACTAAAATTTCTTATGGAACACATCCCCAAGCATAGGCTTTTGCAAGCCCTTTAGTTACTCATTGTGGTGGCGGTGGATAATCTTCCAAATTCCATTGACTGCTCCAACTAGTGAACTGGGCTGAGAGGTTCGCGGTGGCGTCTCGAAGATTGATAGAGAGGTTGCTCATGTTCTAGATGTTCCCTTCGAGCGTGTAGATATCTTCATAGGTGGTGTAGTAGTTTGGTGCCTTTTTCTCCTATTCTGGGCCTTCTTGTTCTACGTCTTCATATTCTCCTTCTTTATCCACAGCTTCTTGTTGGGGTAGTCATGCTTCAACCTGCGCATCATAATGCAGACGTCCATTCTCGATAGAGCACAAACCATTAGGCAAAGAAGCTAGGATCAAGTGACTGGCTATAGGTATATCAAAGAGGTATCTACCATGTGATTTAGAAATCATACCAAAAGCTTTGAGAGTATTGAAACCGAGACAACGAACACCTACCAACGGTTGGATGTTTCCTAGGTTGATGTGGAGTGCTCGAGTGAGAGCGGTGACAACTCCTCCACATATGGGACCACGAACTTAAAGAGCTTGATGCTTAAGATAAAACACGAGAAGGGTGCCCAAATTTGGCGTTAAGATACACTTAGGGATAGTAGCTCTTGTGATGATCATAATTTCATATTCATCGTCTCTAGTAAACTCACCATGTGTTTGCAAAGTGTTAGCAATAACATAGAATAAATAACGAACAACGAGACACTCAATTTGATTACCCTTGGGTGTAGTTGATGAGACTCTTATATAGTAAAAATACTGGCGTAGGACTCAAAATAAAACTAGTGGAGCGGATGTCGGTGGTGTTGTTAGAATTCCAAAACATTAAGCCAATTGATCGAGTGTTAAGTTGTACTCACGGTTCATTAGACAGAAGGTGATGTGATCAACTCCCGGGGTATCTTCCTTGGAGCAATAGACGGAACACACCGTATGAGAAAAGGTGCCGAGGAACTCAAGTGTCAAGCTGTGATAAGTGGCAACCTCTCGAAAAACAAATTGAAACAAACCAACATTGTTGCATAATAAGTTGAAATCATGGCTAAGCCTAGTTGGTTAAAAATATAAGGACACGTCCATTTTATGTACTTGATTTCTTGGATCTTGATACGGTTGAGGTGGTATTCCTTAGTGAACTCGATACCAAGTGAATCGGGGGTTAGCTCATAAACGGGTGGTGCGGGTTGTTCCATAGCCATCGCACGTGGACGGCTCCTTGTATTCATCTAAAAATAAAATTAAAGCTAATTAAATTTTTGATCCAATAGAAATATAACAAAAGTAATCCTCTACACTTTCTACAAAAAATCTCCTTAAAAACAAAAATAAGCAAGGTCATAATCAATATTAATTCAACAACAAGACCTAAGTCTAGATTGATAAAGGCAAAGGATTAAGTAAGGTTTTGATACAAATAAGTAGGAGATCGGAGGAGAAACATACTTTTGATCACTTGTGTTCGAGAAATCAAACAAAATGAGTAGAATTGAAGATCCAATGGAGGTTGTTTGGTATTTGGAGGAATAAGAAGAGAATAAGTGATTTAGGTTTAGATTTACCTCCTCTCTAGGGTTGAAATCGCGGCCGAACAGGTGGTACGGGCAGAGCCCCCACGTACCGGGTAGCATTACCTTGGGGTCAAAGCAAACTCCAGGAGGCGCACTCGGTACGGGCGTGTTGTACGGTCGCACGCCCCATATGGTTGGTTGTTAAATGTTTAGTATATTTAATTTATTATTGATGTTTTGCTCCGTAGTACGGTATAGGCGCACGGTACGGACGTCTCTGGTCCTACTACAGGTCGTTAAACACTCTGCATCCTTCAACAAAATTCTAAAAATCCATCCATTTGTGCCGAGACGTGGTACATGTGCACAATACAGCCAGGTATGGTCGTATGGCTAGTCGTTAGACACATAGTAAATATGAAAACTTAAAAATTTCAATAAAAACTTCATATGCCTTTGCACATATATTTTAACAAAAGAATGACAACAAAAATACTTCACAAAATTCAGTACAGTCTTTGGACAAGTGTTAGCAAATATCATAGATTGAGAGTCACCTTGATTCTTGTCCTCTCTTCAAAGGATCTTCTTAAACACTCCTTATTAAAAAACAAAAAACAAAACTAACACAAATAAAATGTTTATTTTACATAGGTTGTCTCTCGTGAAGCGCTTTTAGTTAAGATCAATTAGCTTGATCCAGATGGTGATCATTTAGGTTTTGAACATGGAACAATCACTCCAAAATAGTTGAATTTCAAAGTAATGACACCATCATCATTATACTTGGCATTTCTCTTCCTAGCGAAGTGGACTACAAAAGGTTCTCTAGATGGTAATCGTATTCTCATATTCCCTTCATGTAAATTAGTTAGAACTTTAATAGTACTTAGAAATGGCATACTTAAAATTATAGGTGCTATGAAATTTTCGGGCATGTCCTCTATAACAAGATCAATAAGAGAAGGACATCCTTTAATTTCAACCACTCTATTTTCTTTGATCCCAACAGCTTGTTTATATGTTGAATCAGCAAGATGGAGTCTCATTTCAGTAGATGCAAATGGCCCTTGATTTAGCTTATCAAATAAACTTTTAGAAATTGTGGAAACAGTTGCACCAAGATCACAGAGTGTAGCTAATTCATTAAATCCTATTTTAGTTTTAATGATGGTATCAACGACATCATCAAGCTTATCCAGGAGTTTATCAGCTAGCCTTTTATATTCCATCTCTAATTCACGTACCTTTGATTCGACTTCTTTTATAAACTGATGGTACATGACATCGTTACCTGTTCAATACCGGGATTCTTCATGCTGATCATCTTCAGAAGATCTTCTATGGTATAGTCCGGTGATGGTGCATTGCTATAATCTAGCGTTTCAAACTTCTCATATTTTTCTTATACCCTCATTATTTTGAGGTCTTCTACCGGATTTTGGCTCGGACTTTCCCGCAAATCTTGTGAGTATGAGAGTTTGAATCTCGGCAATCTTGCCAAATTGTGCCTCCATGATCTTGGTTCTTTCCTGCAGAGCCTGCACATCATTTCTATTTTCCATAATATTGTCATGGTTATCCATTATCTTAGTGAGCACATTTTTTTGATCAGTTTGTGTTTGCATAAAGGTTTTAAAAGAATTTTCCAAAGAGAGAGTACCATGATTTGCTCCATTATTATTATTTGGAGTACCTATAGGATTAGAATATTGGTTTTGAAAGTTCGAGCCATAATTTTGACTCTTTCATCCAGGATTATAAAAATTATGAGCTACAAATTGACTTTATTAGTATCGATAGTGATAGCATTAACTTGGATATCTTTCTTACCTTTACAATATTCAAAAGCTTACCTACCTTTGAAGTAAGCTCTTCATTGTGATTCTCGATGATTGAATTCACCCTTTTTGAGGAGGTTCTGTCTACGTATCATTGGGCATGGTTTCTTTGCATATCGTCAAGAAGTTGCTTTGCACATTCACTTGCTTTCCTATAAAGGTTCCTCCTGTTGCGGTATCTAGCATTATAGAATAAATGTAAAATAAGTAATTCTTTCATCCCATGACTAAGATAGTCATGACCGCTTCCCAAGCAAGCGCTAGTGGCTTGCGATCTTCTTGTCTAAAACTCGTTATGTTGGATCTTATCTGTATAATCTTAACTGGAGGGAAAAATTTAGTCATAAAAAGATTAGTACATTCCTCCCAAGATTTAATAGTTCCTTTAGGAAAAGCTAGCAACCAATCCTTAGCATTTCCTCTTAAAGAGAAAGGAATAAGCGTAATTTTACCGCATTGCGATCAACACCTTTTAGATGCAAACCTGCATCCTCAACTGTTCAGCCTCCAAATTGATTATGTTGAACCAAACTCAACAAGTTAGGTTTAGTGTCATAATTTTTTGCATCAATAGCGGGCTGAGTAATAGGTGCACGGATAAAATCATCATTAGGAGTAGCATACTCTCCAAGTTTCTTTTGAGCCATGTCCCTTTTGTTTTTGGTATTTCTGGAATAAGACAAACACATAAGTAAGTAATTAATTTTTTGGATTTTTAATAGATAATAAAAGTAAACAATAACAAGAAATAAACTAAAATTAAAAAAGTCTCTAGTGACCTTACGAAGATAACGAATTGCTTCCCCGACAACGACGCTAGAAAAAGGCTTGATAGGGATGGTAATGGGGCCCTAAAACCCGCAAACCCGACGGGTACCCGCCTTAAATGGGGAAGGTTTTTGTAAAAAGTTAGACCCGCCAAGTCTAACGGGGCGGGTCTAGGGGTGAAAAACCCGTAGCCGCATACCCGCTCTAAGCCATAATCATATCCCGAATAATCCTATGCCTAACCACACGTCCCATGCAGCCACGCACACACACAACACACATGACGTGCACGCGATGGAATATCGAGTCATGGAGACAACACACGCATGCACGCGTCTATTTCCACTAATTGCATCCCAATATCCAATCGTTTTCTTCCCGCATGCACCAACGTCGCTCCCGTCTCACGCGCTGGCGGGTACCCTTTGGGGTCTTGAACCCGGCCGGGTCGCGGGTTTGGTAAAAATGAGACCTGACTAATTAAACGGGACGGGTATGGGGGGCCGGACCCAGCCCCGAACCCGGCGGGTGCCATCCCTTCGATCCATATTACAAATGTAGTATACTAGTTTTTTCCCTAGTAGAACTAGGTTTATCAAACCTTGGAAAATGATTGTTTTATAGAAATAATAAGACACATCTACAAGACTTTGTTTACTCGTTTTATTTTATGTTTACCGGACCTTTCTAGTTTCTTTGAATCATTGTTTGTTGCAATGGATGGAAATAGGCTAGGATTGAAGATTCACCTATGGGATAAAGATAATAATAAGCGCATTCATGTATGAAATGATCTTATATAGATAGGGTTGTGGGCAGCACATACGTAAACACTAAAGCCCCTGCGAGCCACATGTCTTTTGATCCAACCATTATACCACGAAGCACCGGCTATAACAATTATTTAGTAAAATAGAGATCAAAGCATTAAGAACGGTGATATTATTGTTACTGCCAAGTGGATCCCTAAATGAAGACCGTAATCCCCTTGTTGTCACTGGGTTCGCGTGAAGTCACCGTTCACCACTCATCTTACCTCGAGTCTTTATCAATCCCTAAGATCTTGGGTACCTACAGGTTCATGGATCGAGATAAGAGACAAAGATACAAAGATACATATTTCCCATTCAATCCCCTCACAATATTCCTATGTATTAGATGCACATAATCGCTGTGAGGTTTCACCCCAACCCGTAGCCCATGAGGACTACTCACTTATAACAATAAGATCAATGATAGAAAACATTATGCAAATATTTAGATTGAAATTAAATATTCTTACAGTGATCGCCGCATCACAAGGAGATCTCAAGTACAAGATAATAGCTATGGCTATGGAGTAGATGGAGGATGGAGATGATGAACTATGTATGCTGAATTCCTTAATATATGGAAATTTCGACTGCATTTCGCTAAATTTGCATGTATTTCGACATATTCAAATTAGTATGCCGCTGTGCCCGTGGGGATCGCGACTGGGACTCGACACACCGAAGGCGATAAATAGCGATGTAAAATGGCCTAGGAGCACCAACGAGTGGAGATGCTCTTATTCCCCAATTGCACTCTTCTTCCTCTCGATGGTCAGCCCATCCATATTCCATACTTCTGCGAATATCAAGACATGAGCTCGAGGTTGAAAATTACTCAATCAAACTGAAAGGTGTATGTCCTAACTATCCCCCTCCCAACTATTAGTAGTGTGCTCGTCGACACATGGTCCAGGCCCATGTGATGGCCCAGGAGGCCAGTCGGACATGTAGACAAGATCCTAACAAACCTCCCTCCCTCCATAAAATTCGGCTTGACCCAAGCCGACGCCACTATAAACCCGCATGGGCCCATTGTAGGTCCTGAGTAGCCGGTGATCGCTCACTCGCGGGCTGCGAGTTCCCATTGGTCCAAGGCGGTCGCAGCTATGACATCAAATCCCCCTTGGCCTCAAGCTGTAGCTACGCCACTAGGATCCCATGGCAATCAGAACTCCTTGTGCCGCCCCAAAACTGGCATATGGCTCACTCCATGAAATGGCGCTTGGTTGTCGCCTTTAGACAACGAACGACACCATGTAGAACCACCGGGATCCCAAGGCACCTTCGTGCGCGGCACCTAAACTCTAGACTGCTTCCATGTGACCACGGGCAAACAACATAACAGAACAAAACAATGATATGTCAAGCCATGACCTTGAGTCTGAAGGATCAAGGATTCCCTGGCCGACATAGATAACTCCATTTTTTATTTCTATGTGGTATCCCTAGAGCTTGGAGTGATGGTCTGCTAGTACTCTCGTACAAAGAGTGATTCAGATTCCATTCCTCTTCTAGTCAAATGTAACTCATGCAAAGAGATCTCAATTGCCAATTCTGAATGTGGTCTTCGTACCAGTAGCTTGATCAACATTAGTCGTACATATTTTATCTCTTCCTCATGTTAATCCACTCCTCCTTCCTCAACTTCTTTGTCACTTTTGGTCAGAATAGACAACCAGGGTGGTTTTGGCTGTAGCCATAAGTTCAAATACTCCCCAGGTTGTGTAAGAAGCTGATAGATCTCAACTCCATCAGAGTGCAACAATATATGATCTATATGTCCGGTTGCACTATCAGACACTTGCTTTGTTTGCTCAAATGACCACAATAAACAGCAGTTAAAACCAATATCTTGATATCTTGGAGATAGCAACTTGCAGATAGGATTTTCATAGGGATGTGCCAACAAAGTAACAATGACCATGTGATTGTAGCCAGGAGAATGTGCACATGGTTTTGCTCTTGAAAAAGGACCAAGCCAAGACTGAACCAAACGTCTAGCAGATGGTATTTCTTCCTGATTGCACTCAAACGATGACAATAGCCTTGGAATGAGCATGTGCCCCTTGTTGATGTTCCATATGAACCAAGATGGAGGCCGTCGTGGCCATTGGTTTTCGTAATGGTGTGGCACCTCGTCCGACAACACATAAGTGTGGACCCCCTCAGCGCCATGAATCGAGTAAATTGTCTTGACTGCCGACTGCATTGTGATGCTAGCCTCTGGTCGACAAACATGCCATGCACCAAGGAACATAATCCACGGATCTGGAGGATGTGGGGAAACGGGATCCAACCATGCCCTAGTGGATTCCCAAGGAATACAGGCAGGACGGCATCAACTGTACTGGTACTCGTTGTTGGGAGCATAATGGGTAGCCCGAACTCAGAATTGAGCACTAGTGACACTGTCCGCGGAGCGCCATGCTCATGTCGTTGTGGGAGCCGAGTTCGGTGGAGATCACATCATTGGTCATTGACGTGGCTGGTGAAGCATGTGACATTGACAACTCGGATGCCCACAACAGGGGTGGCACCGTGGTTGTAGGCGTGGTCGACGGTGCAATGACGACTTGGGTGACGTAATCTATCAAACGGAACGGGTGCACCACCCTGTCATTGGGAACATCGGCAGTGACCACAAGTGGCCTCTCAACTGTGGACGAAGTTCCATTTACGGGCTCGCCATCGAGGGTTCCGCCGACAACTGTAGGCGACATAAATGTCGTTGCTGGTGTGGAAGCACACATCGACTTGTCGGTGTCACGGCTTGGACATTTGGTCGAACAACTCATAGGTACCACAAAGATGGTATTGATGAGAATAGTTGGAGCAAACACCAAAGACTTCTCGGTGGTGGGAACGGAGCCGACATGAGGACAAACTCAGTTGTGTCAGAGCTCACCGTCACGGGCCCTGTGACGGCAGCCAGTGGTGTCCATGGAGTCCTTGAACTCTTTCGGGATGGATGTAGGCTCTATGGATCGGTGGAAAGAGTTAGAGGGCGTCGAGCTAGCGAGGTTGTCGCCCTCGTGCAACAACTTGGTGGTCATGGGAGTGGTTGTGGCCGAAGATTGCATCGGGAACACATGAGATGACCCACATATGCAAGCAGCAGCTCCTGTAGTAGATACAACAGCCATCCCAGTCTGCGTATCCTTGTGCCTCCGCCTGCTCTGAACGGATCCGCACATCGGCTGCCACACATGACTCTCCATCCGATGTTATGGGAGCATACATCACTAATTTCTCCACATCGTAGGGATCAAAGAGTTGATGCAGCAACTCCGTTGTGACCGGGTAAATTGCACAGCCGATGACCATACTAAGGGCTTGATTCGAAATAACTGGTGGTAGGCACTTGATCGAACAGGTGGTGGGTGGAAAAAATTCAGGCAGATTTTGAGGAAAATTGGGAAGGCTGGTGACCGCCTCTGATACCAGATATTAGCAGTCAAACCTCAGTTCACTCAATCTAGCAATTCTTATAAGGATTTGGTGGATAATTTCTGATACAAGATGAACGAGAAGAATTATGAAAGGGAAGTAGAGCCGAGGTGGGAAGGGAGGAGCCGTTGGTTCCATTCGCCCGATCCTTATGGATGTCGTGATTGTTGCCCCCCTCCCAGCTACCAGTAGTATGCTGGTCGGCACATGGTCCAGGCCCATGCGTTGACCTAGGAGGCCAGCCCAGGTATGAGGACATGTAGGTAGGATCATAACATCATCCTCTGGTGTTCTCTGGGACGTGCTATTGGCCACTTATTGCGGCGGTGTGCACCCGCACCGCGCAACCGTGCGCCCTGCAGCCTCTTCCAGGGCCCCGCCCCGGCCCGACACATTTTTTATTTTAAAACAATGATACACTTCTATAATAATGATTTAAAAACAATGAACTTTTTAAATATTTGTGAAGATTTTTGTAAAATCATAAACATTTTTTTTGAAAAATCATGATCTAATTTAAAAAAACATGAACATTTTCCAAAAATCATGAACTAATTTTCGAAATTCATGAACCAAATTTGGAAATCATGAATAGTTTTAAAAAAATCATGAACCAAACGGAAATCATGAAATTTTTTGAAAACTCATGAACATTTTCCAAAAATCATGAACCAAATTTCAAAAATCATTAACAATTTTTAAAAATCATGAACATTTTCTATTAAAATGAATTATTTTCAAAATTCATAAACAAAATTTTGAAGTTCATGAACATTTCTTTTTAAAAAGTGAGACATTATTTAAAATTATGAATAAACTAAAAAAATCTGAAACTTTTTGAAAACAGAAAAAGCAAACAAAAAATAAATAGAAAGACAAGAAGAAAAAAGAAAAATAGAAAATAAATTAAAAAGGAAAAATAACAGAAAAGAAAGAAGCTATAATGGGCCAGCCCAATACGGCGTGGGGTGGGCGGAGCCAGCCTCACACCGCATTAAACGGCAAATAGCATTTTTGATGTTCTCCCGCCGGTGTGGGAATAGGGCTTTCTCGGTGCAGGAAACCAGTTAGCATGAGCCGGGGGAGTGCCCAGATCTCAGGCGCCTGAGAACTTTTTATGTCTAAGTCGCTGATGTCATCCTAATATTTGTGCTAATTCTCAAATGCAACCTAATTGCAACTTATAAGATTTGTACTAATTCTCAGTTGCAACTCATTAAATTCTCAGTTACACCCTAGTTACAACTCATATGTAACTTACACTTTGCACGAATCACGAGGTATATCGAATAGTGAAAGAGACGACTGAGAACTAAGGAGTTCTCAGGCGCCTGAGAACTAGCAAATCTGATCTTGTATCTGGCTAGATTAGCCAGCGTTTATGCACAAGGAGTATATCAAGTTCGACCTTTGGGTTGGACTAAGCAACAATGATGTACGAGCGGAGTCTCAAAGACTTTGTATTAAAGTGACGTTCTCCTGGTTTGGTCCTGCGTTCTTTAGTCTCAAAGACGATGTGTTGTTGTAGATAACATAGATGAAGTTGTCGCAAGGCGGGTCATGGAATTAACACCATCATTTTCTTTTCGTAAGCCAATGTGTATGAGTTCGATGCATGGTATCATATCTTCTATATTAATATTATAGTTGTGTGCATCTGAGGATGGAGAGGTTGGGCTCTTTTCCTTTCTTTTGAGGAAACAACCAAAAGTTAATAAGTGACACTGACTTGTTAGTGTGACTTTTTTCGATAAAGGGTATTTTTATTAGACTTAAAAGTTTACATCAACCTGATACAATCAAGATATCCACACCCAGCCTCTACACAGTTAAGGTGCACACAGCCAAAAGATTCAGATGAATAGATAGAAGCATCAGTCTCATATCCATATCATAGAATACATGAAACTATAAGAAAATCAATGATGGAGGGGGTTCCATCTGCAATCTATGCTGCCACCCATGATGGGGAAAAAACTTCTTTTGCCACTTGCTCCAATCGCGAACATACCTCCGTATAGAGGGAGCGGTGTTCTGGTTTTGAAGAGTAGACCACTCTCGGAGTAAGTGTCCACAATGAAAGATAACCTGCATGGGGAAGCCAATTTAGAATCAAAACCACATTATTTGTACATAGCCATAGCGACCATAGTAATGCAATCGCTACCACCTGTATGTGCATCATATCCCTGTTATTAATACCATGCAACCAGTTACAATAAATATTGGTTGCTAAGCTTGGTGGATACAATCTTGAGCGCACTTGGATGGATGACTATATAGAATACGTAAACTGACACCGGAAGAACAAATGTTTGATAAGTCTCAGCATGGTGATAGAAACAACATTTTGTACTTCCTTACCAGTTGAAGTTAACCAGATGATCTTCGGTTAAAATCACACCTCAACCAAGAAACCAAAAAAAAAATCTTCAGTGGTATTTTTATTTTACAGATGTGTTTGTTTTTATTTACTACTAGTGCTTACATAGAATCAACTGAAAACTTACCATTCTCAGTTAGATTCTAGCGAAACTCATCGTTCTTGTATGTTTGCTGTATATCTACTAATTATAGAGCATTCCATGAGGCGAGACGAGCACCAGTGAGATCTCCTCTAAAAGCTACGTTAGGAGTTGAAGCGTTCAACACCTCGGCGATTGTATCGCTCTTTGTTACATGCTATGGTGTATGTTGTACAAATCCGGATATTGTTCCATGAGAAGTATATTCTATAACCAGGAGTCCTTGCAAAATCTAATTTCCGAGCCATCCTTAATAAGAAAAGTCCCAAAGCGAAAGAATGGGATCTTTGTATGTATAGACCCGCCCAAAAGTGTGAATCCCCTGGTTTCTAGTAAATTTGGGATAGAGCTTTTGAAATTATGTATTTCCTTCTCAATAGGGGTTTACCATACGGCTTCCTCAATTAACAACTTGAACAACTATTTCCCCAGTAAAGTTGCATTTTAACTTCACAATCATGGACCCAAGCACCCTTGTTTTTGGACGACAAACTACATTCCAATTTGCCGGTCTATATATCTTTTTTTCCTGGATGTCCTTGCCAAAAGAATCTCGAGAGTGTGACTAGCAAGTTGATTTCACAAGTTATCTTTATTTGATAAGGTAAGTGACGAAGAGATGAGAGAATAGGAGTTTATTTGCATTGTACTTTGTAAATGAGGTTTTGGGGATTTCTCCCATAAGAACTAGGGTTTTTTTCTAGAAAGTTACACTATGTGAGAAAGGAGCACTTAGCTTCTGGTTCATTCATATGTAGTTGATAAAATATAGTGTTGTTTGTCCATAAAGAAACTCCTTCAATCGTAACCTTTATCAGTGATCATAAAAAGAGAGAAAATACTGCGAATCATTATAAAACAATTAATCCCTACAATTGAAAAGTATGAAGAGGCCCTTGATTTCTATAAAACATTTTCAATAGTTCCTTGTTTCTAAAATACATATGGATTGCCCACCTCCTCTCCATGAGTTTAAAATTTTTCTTCTACTGGTTGGTGCATGAACCTTAATATGGTATCAGAGCATATGTCTTAAGTTTGAGCCTCGGCTTTCACAGTTTAAAAAAAAGTTCTCGTCCTCTTTCTATTCACGTGTAGGTCTCATCCCAGTCACACATGAGAGGGGGTGCTAAAGTACATGTGGATTTCCTATCTTCTCTCTATAAGTTCGGATTTTTCGTTCTACTCTTTGGTGCATGGAAACTAACACCCGTTTTCTAAAAAAAGAACCATATAGAGCCCTTGATTCCTCTAGATAATTTCCATGAAGTCCCTATTATTCCTTCAAAAAATACTGAAGAAGCCCCTAATTCCTATGGAAAAAATTGCCAAGATGTCCCTGCTCTTGCTAAAAATAGTTGTAATAGATTCCTTCAGAAATTATCATAAAATCCCGACAAATTGCAGAAAAATATCATAAGTATCAGATATATAGAATTTTTTCAAAAAGTAGCATAAAGATTTGGCAATATAGATGAAAATATCTAGACTCTTGAAAGGACAAGGCCACCCGCTAGGGCCTATTTCCACTCTCTTGACCATGTTTTTATCCTTCTATTGACTCCTATGAACCCACCTCAACACTATCTAGAGAGATCGAGAAGGGATAAAGGACTCAAAAGTTTTGCATAGTAGCCACAGGAATACTTTTTGTGAATACCACTCAAGTTGACTCTTGTTGTAGGAATATTTTTCTTACTGAGGTTCTCATACCATCGTACATGGCGAATTGACAAATTCAAGCTAGGTCAAACAAAGTCCATGCCACGTTTCAAGGTGAACAAGTCAAATGAGAAGAAATAAATAAAAGGGAAAGTCAATTGAAGGCCCAAGATGAAATAATTCAATCATGGTGGAGGAAAGAGAGGTTTTGATCCAACATGGACTATGAATTCCCTCTCTCTTTTAGTCCAACATGGACCTAGTGGACCAACCATGAATATAGTGCCCCTCACATCTCATTCCACCAAGTGTATCATTGGTATTTTGTGAAGGACCCCTGGCCTATAAAAGCGCCATCCATGGGCATGCAACACATTCACCCTCACTTGAATGGTTTCAAGGGTAGAGAAATAGAGCTTCAAGTCTTTATCTGAGAAGCTTTAGGTTCAATTAAAAGGATCCTAGTCTGACATGGATCAATATTTAGGAAACCTTCCTTAGTGTTAGTTCGATGATCCTAGTCCGACTCAAGACTTCACTTAAGCCTCATCAGTAGTTTGGTGTTGTACCCAACGAGTCGAGTCCGACCCAATCCTCCCTTAACGCCTTCTTAACATAGTATTAAATCGCTCTTCAAAATGGTGGCCGGACCTATCAATCTTGATAGTATACGAAGACCTTCTCCATAAGGAATTTGTATATGCCATTGATCATATTGTTTGGTGTTTGTTGAAAAAGATATACCCCTACTCGACCATTGTTCTATAGCAACAATTAGTAAGGTTAAAACCACAGTTTACCACATTCCAAATATATTTTGTCATTGCACAGTGGAAGAACAAATGACCTATTGATTCATCATTATTGCAAATCATACATTTAGCATTTCATATCCACCTACGTAGAAGGCCATATTTAGTAAGATACTGGATGTTAGTATGCCATGTCTATGTATAGTGTGATCATTATGTTGCAATTATGCTACAATACTGATCACCAATTGCTTTTTTTATCAAGTGAATTTGACAAACTTTGTCTATACAAAGAAGTCCTTTGTAACATTTATTATTGTAATACATATTTTCCATGTTTTTGCAGTGCATACGAACACATTGTGCTGGTACATTATTTAGATAAATCTAAGGTATGTAACACATCTCTATAAGTATAGATTGGCATCATATCCTTACTATTAATATATCTGGTGTCATTTAAAAAAATAATCTACCCTTCACATTAATACTGAGATGATTTGACTTACTCGGTGATATATCCATGCAATAAAGAAATGCTAATTGTTATGATCAGTTCCTGTAGCAATTGAAGTGGTCATCACGTGCCAAAACATGAAGAGTCATCCAAAAAAGTATTATTTCAGTAAACACTGTTTTGCATATTTTAAGAATTTTTGGGCAAATACTATGACAATATAGCATGATCATTTACACATCATTATAGGTAGTGGTTAGATAAGACCTTCTGGAAATCCAACTCAGTTTCATTCACGAGTTTGTAAACAAAATGAGCAGCTTATTACTCAGCATGAACATGGGAAGGTATAATTCAGCTGAATTATGAGTAAATGCAGCACATACCTAGAAGCTACTTTCTTTGGATCCACTCAAGTTTTATTAATAATACAACCGGAGTTGGGAAGAGTGCCAAATGTTGGCATGTCCTTTGTCTTGACGCGACAAAACCGAAAGATATTGCACATCCATATTTAACATCCCCTAGCACAACAAAATTTTAGTGCATAAGGCTTTGGGCCCAAATTATTGGATTGGCACCATAAACTTTGGCGGAGAAACCATATTTGTGAGTTCTACAACCTTTGGTGTAAGCTTCAATAAGTGCACCTTACCGAGGGTGTCTTAGATGCCATCTCTTGAAATACTCGATGAACTCGGCATACTTGGCGCAATTTGAGATGACACCCACCTGCAAAATAGAGTGTGGGCGGTGGACCGCCTAGTCGTGTCGTGGGTGGCCAAATTGTGGTCTTTGCCAACTTTTCAAAAGGAAACCGGAGACTGCGGCACAATCAATGTTCAAATGTAGGTACTCCCGTTGCATTTGGCAAGGCTTAAAGGAGTGGATCGGCTTGGTGGACCTAGATATACACCATTGGAGTAATTTTGGTACGGTTGAAGCTTGGTGGTGCGCCTTACCGGGGCAAATGGTCGGATGTGCAAGGGTCTCTCCTCATTGGTACTACTCGCCGCTTGGGAAATATGGAATGAGAGAAATGCGAGTGTTTACAAACTTGGCCTCAATGCCCACCGTGCAAAACGCTTAACTTTGTAGTGTCGTGGGTGCGAAATATTTGAGTGCTATCATGCCATGAGAGTAGTCTTTGTATTTCGGCCTCTCAGCCCTCGGGCTTGTTTGGCTTGTTTTGTACTCTAAACTCTTCTTAATCAATGAAATAGGCAAAGCTTTTGCCTCAGGAAACACAACCGGAGTCTGAAACTGCCTTTCATCTACAGGGAGAAGACGTCACTGGTGAGAATTCTCTGGACAAAATTGAGCCCAGAAAATCCAACCAAAGCTATTCTGATTTGAGCTCTGTAACAGAAGTAAGTTCCAGTTATGCAAACAATTTTATTCAAATACCACCGGAGTCTGAAACTTCCTTTCATCTACAGGGACGAGGTCATGGCGTTACTCGTGCCGCTGGTGAGACTATTGAGTATTCGGACAAAAGTAAGACCAGTAAATCCACCCAGAGCTATTCTGATTTGAGCTCTGTAACTGAAGTAAGTTGTTCTGCAAACAATTTTACTCAAATACCACTGGATTCTGAAACTTCCTTTCATCTACAGGGACGAGGTCATGGCGTTACTCGTGCCGCTGGTGAGACTAGTGAATATTCGGACAAAAGTAAGATCAGCAAATCAAGCCAGAGCTATTCCACTTTTAGCTCTGTAACTGAAGTAAGCTCCAGTTCTGCAAACAAAGAGTACGACTCTGCGGCGAAAAGACCTCCTAAAGCTGGAAATACTGGACTTGGACTCTAGAAAAGTACTACTTGACTTGGAGGCGATACGCTGATAAGTTGCAGTAAACTGAAGCCAGAACAGCTGAGTGGATTTTGCGCACATCAGTACATGTTTGTCCGGTTGCTAAACACACCTGTGTACTGTATGTCCAAAAGAATTCTGATATCTTCACTGGATACATATTTGTTGGATGTAGTGCGTTGCGTTGTGTGAGAAAAAAGAAAACAAAGAGTAGTCAATAGAGTGCCTAAAACAGACTATGTAAACGTACTTATATTTTTTTTTCATGGCATACGAATGGATATATTATTGGACTGATTTTTCAGCATCTAAATTCATCTGATAGTTTACACCTACAAATTATTTCAAAATACTTAAACTAGAAAATGAGAAAAGTAACCGTACCGTTTACATCTAGAAATTATTTGAAAATAAGAAGAATTTAAAACTTGAAAAGAAGCAGGAACTCTCGAGTTGCTTCTGGTTCACGAGGTGAATTTGTGAAGATGCAATGTGAAGGTTGTGGTGAGCTCGGAAAAGACAAGACACCAGTCACCACATGGAACATGTGCTATGCCGATGGCTACGGCAAAGGCAAGCAAAACCTTCGGCTTATGGCTATAAAGACTATAATGTATTGGGTTAAAGTGTATTACTCCGTTAGGAGCACATGTTGTGTTTTTATATGGAGGTTTGACAAACTGCCTCGAAGGGATTACATCAGAGTTTGTTTACAATACCAAGTTAAGGCTCTAAAGTGCAAACATCAGTTATTGAGCTTTTAGAAAGTTTAATTCTTAGTAACGAGATTTATGCCAAAAGAAAATGCGAGAACATGTCAAAAGAAGCATAGTATTAGAGTGTCTCATTTGGTCATCCACATCAATGAATCATGGCTATCAAACACTCATTTTTTATTTTTTGTCTTTCTAAAACTTAAGTTCATCAGTAATAAGATCATGCCAAAACTTAGTGTGTTTAATCAGACTGTGCAGGCTAAGAATGGATACTCGTGACCATTACCAAGGTTTCCCTTTTCGGTATAATGATTTCTCATAATGGTCATAGGAATATTTCCTCTTTTGCTTTGAACGCAGGCCAATGAGAATACCAATACATACCCAAATATAGCATTTCTGCTACATATGTTGGGCAACTCACACTCCAAGATTTTCCTGTTCTTTGACTGTTCAAAGTCCAACGAAGTTGTTAGCATCCCAGGTTGTGTGACAGTGGTGCAGACACGCATAAAGCAATATCATACTTTAAGTAACATGTCAAGATTTGGCATGCATCTCAATTACCGCTAAATATTAGTTTCTTCAAACAAATCCTTTCAAAGAGTACTATCAAGTCGATCATCACATCTATGGTGTTGAGTATATTTAAGGCTAAACTCTTAAGACAATTAAACAACACCTTATTTAGCATAGAACTCAAAACTTCGAAATATCATTTCCAATTGACAACTCCTTCCATAAGCAAACTATCAAGTCTATTTTTTTGATATTATGGGGTCGAGCATAACCTATTCATTTAAGACAAAGCTATTTAATGACAACCAACAAATTTCAAAAAATCTTGATCAAGTATTCATCCTTTCCAAGTGTAGAGCTTGTGGCAATGTTTTCTAGAGGATCATAAATAGTGTCACAAGCTTGATAAACAATTTGGCAAGATGCATACAAGCTCTAAGTCAACTCCCATGGTGCCTATCATGAGCAAGTGTATCCCCATATGAATACAGAACTAGACTCACTTAAACAAGCATTCAAAAACAACGGGATACATGATTACATTAAACCTTCATCGAATACGAACATTGCACAAGACTCTACACATGCAGAAGTAACCTTCCCAAGCTTAGAACTTTGCAAGAACCAAACTTGAGTATATCACCAAAAGAAAAGAGAAAATACAGTTTCCAAAAGAGAGTGTGATAAGTGGTTACCTCCCCAAGCTTAAGTAACCCACTTTACCGTTGAGGTACAAGTAGCCTCCCTTTTGATGGACAAAAAACCTTTGCTTTAACGTATATTTCTTGATACAGCCTGATGGCTGCCTTCCTTCAGAACCTGTTTGGAAACTAAGAAGAAAATAAAATACTTTGTGTTTTTGAAGGCACGGGGATTAGCTCAAAGTGATAAAAATACAAGTCCCATTGAGTCGGTTCATCAACCTAAGAACCACGCTTAAGTCAACAAACTAGGTCCAAGAGTTGTACATACTCCCAGATTTTGATGAAGTGCAAGTGAGACAAAATATGAAACACGAGTGTGCAGCCCCTATGTGCTTAATTGAGAGATGTTCAAGTTTGGAAGGTTTTACCAGCCATTAATATGTAAGCATGTTGATTGGAAGCAACCAAGTAGCTCATGTGAGTGTTTGCATGGTAGGCACTACCGTACACGTCGTCACACAAGGTTCAAATCCCTGTGAAAATAACACAAAAAATAAAAGACATCGTTTTGGTGTACGAACAAAGTTCGTTCACCCAACCGACAAAAAATAAAGTAAAAAAAGAAAACATGAACTTCTATAGAGAATTACAGTCTAGGAGGTTTATGAGGTAGAATTTTATTGCTTACATATGCTCAGCTTATCTAGATCACGGGAGAAACTCTTAGGTGGTGTTTCGAGGTTTTTAGAAGAAGAAAAAAATAAAATTTTGAGCAATGGTTACCTTCCAATTGGCGTTTGAGGGGTTTTTCTCAACTATACGGGCGCAACTATACGGCTGGACCAAAAAGGTCCCGCCGTATAGTTGGTCGTCAAACTTACTATACCTTGGAAAATAAATTTTACAAAGGCATCAATAACTATATGGCCGGAACTATACGGCCGGAATTTTTATTCCCGCCGTATAGTTGGTCGTTAAGACTTCAATACCTACGAAAGAAAATTCGTCGATGGCAAAGATATCTATACGGCTGGAATTTTTATTCCTGCTGTATAGTTGGTCGTTAAACCTTCTGTATCCATAAAAAAAATCTATTTTTTCGAAAATTCTTTCTTAACTTGAACCTTAGCGAAACACCATGTTTTGACAGTAAAATAACAACTTTAATTTTCGACCAACAACAGCATGTATAAAACGGGATTTAAGTACAACCGAGTTATGCAACACATAGTAACAATAAATTCTACCTTTTAAAAACTATAACAAGATAACTCTAATAGAAAATCATGCAAAGAATAAAAATGGCAATGCAACATGAATGCATCAAGACTCAAGACACAAAACTAAGAAAGACACCTAATGACTTCCGGGTTGCCTCCTAGGAAGCGCTTTCTGATAACCAAATAGCCAAGATTTTCTCCTTATTATTTCAATAGATAGGAGCCAGAAAATTATTTATTCTTACCTCCAAAAGAGGTTTGGAGCACTTACTATTATAGCCTGGTCGAAGTCTCACCCGCTTATGGTGCATCGGAGTCATGTAGATAAATGTGTTATTGCTCACAAATGATGATTGATGCGCCATGTGTGGTGAACATACCTCTCTAGATAGCTTTAACAAAAGTGTTAGATATTTACATATAAATTCAAACCTTTTACCTTTAGTTGCATCATCAGGATACAATTCATAGTACTCTTGGGCTACACTATCATGAGGGAATACTTCATAATACTCATCTTTAGCAGTAGGGAAAAATTCAAAAGTGTCTCTATTCTCTAGTTCATCACCCTTGCTATCAAGTTCATCAGTTCTAGAGTTATCAATCCACTCACAAAATGAAGCATCATCAACAAATATTTCAACAAAGATGTGCTCTCCCGAAACCTACTCATTAATACTACTAGGATTTATCTCCAGTTCATAATTATTGGTGTTCTCCAAATGAGTATCTAGGCATAAAGCCTTCGCAGATAAATTCTCTTTAGTTTCAACACAATAAGAATCATTACTAGAGACTGAGGCATCATAAATAAACTTATTATTAGTAGAATGATGTTTGTCTTCAGCCTCACCTTTTTGGTGTTCCTCCTCGTTATCCAGTGGTTCCTGCAAAATGTTAGTTTCGGGAACTATCGTTTTACATAGCTCCTTGCTCTTTATCACAAGTGCATTCCCACCAAAATGTTCTTGACAATAATTGACAATATAATCCATAATATTATGATACCTTGCTAAATCCTCATTATCTCTACTTTTCATAATAATACCAATTTTCCTAAGCAGCTCATGAGACCCTTCATAAACTATGTATTGAAAGAGTTTTATATTATTACCATTTATGTGAGTATTGGTTGACAAAAATTCTTTAAATAGAGGAATGCATTCATAATCATAAAGCTTGTTAGGCTTACCATTGTATTGCCTCATCCCTTCGAATAAATTTAACAAATTACCAGAACAATAATCCACATGCTTCCACATGTCCAATAGTTGCATATCCTCAAGGATTAGCAGTTCTTTTTCATGTTCATCCTCTTCTTGGGAAGGAACTTTATCCTTCTCCAATGGGATTTCCTGCAAACGATTAACATAGGGCACTACAGTTCTATGTCATGCCTTCGTAATAAGTGAATTCTCACTAAAATGTTCTTGACAATACCAAGAAATATTTTGCAGGATTTTATAAGCCATTTTTACGAGAACACTATCTTCACTATTAATACGTGATATACCATGTATTATCAGCTCATGGGCACCTTCAAAGATAACATACTCTAATACTTCACTAGTGGTATCACCATTATTATAAGACGCTGGAGATTTATTAAAGGTATCAGAGCATTGAAAACGAAAGTAGTGCCCAAGTTTCATACATTGAGGACATATTATTGGACCGTATATCGTATCCGAAGAAATTAACTTTTTAGCATATTCCACTATTTGGGAATACATTTCTCTTACCGTCATATTGCTCATTTGTTTTTTAAAATACCCATCCTCCTCTTCCAATGAGGATTCTTGTCCCATGTTAATAGCACCACAACATTCATAGAAAGATTCATTTTCTAGTTCCTCACCAAAGTCCCCAAAATTACTGTCTAGGCACGAATCCTCCTTAGAATAATCATCATAAGTTTGGGACTTATAGAAATCATTACTAGATAATGAGATATCGTTTGCATGCATACTATTTGTGTGTGGAAAGTTATTTTCAGAAGTAGGAGATTCAAGTGGTTGATCAAGTTGCTCCTCTTCATTCTTACCAAGAATACCACCACACGCCTAGCACTCCGAAGCGCCGCGTACCAAGCATCACCTCCAAGAAGGGAAGCGGCGATGAAGACACTGCTGCTCGGATTAGTCCTAGGATTTCCTCGGATACGCTTTGAGAGGTGGAAAGGAGATACACCCGACGCCCTTCAAAAATGACGGCGACACCTGCAGGCATCACCGCGTAGGTGTCAAGACGAGAAGGATTTCTCCCAACCCTCAAAAAACCCAACTCCCGGATTCTTCGTAATGCTCCACCAAGCTCGCTTCCTACCAGCACACGCCACAACAATTTTGTAGTCACCACCATCATCTCACCTTGACCCATGTTGCAAGGCCGGTAATACCGAAAAGAAGAAACTTCGGCGAGAGGTCGACGGTTCAACAACATGCGGAAAGGAACTACCTCCATCACCTTTCAGCGGTAGCCGACCGGATGCAGCACAAGGACAAACCATGCCCTCCCTGGCCTGACCGAGCCTGAATGCCATGAAGCCCCACCTCTGCACTGCAACAAGGGTGCCACCATCATCGGTAACCACAACACTAGTACTTACTCCTCTGTCCACTAGAGATGATTCACCACCGCAGATCCCACCGCCAAGTAGCAGCTCTGTCGCTACCATGCTCACCCGGGCCTGCGGGACTGCCGCCAGTATGAGGAGAACAACAACAACGATCCCTAGTATCCACGCCCCCCCCCCCGCGTCCTAGATCTAGCCTACACACCCATGGCTACTCACGGCTGCCACACCGTACGACCACCACAACTCTGGTAGCACCTCTAGAGGATGCCGCGCCTGCCATGTCCGCATCAGTCCACTACTACGCGTCGGGCCTACTGCATCTTTGATTGGGCCCTTCGTTGCGATGCCCGATGAGGATCTCGCGGAACCGGATGCAGTGCGCAACGCCGCCACCCACTTCATCCCGGACTTCGTCCGCTCCGCCCTAGGGTACGCCCCGCCATAGAAGGGGTTGCATCACCTGAGCCGCACCGTCACAAGCTGCATTCGTCCCACATGGACACCCCTGCGAATGGGTGGAGAAAGACCAGCCGCCGCTGGCACCACGCGGGGTTTGCCCGGTGGCACACGACGACGACAATGGGGGGAGAGGGGAGGAAGGAGAGGTGCGAGGGCTGGGTGCTGGGTCACTTCTCGGCCGCCCGCTGGGGAAGGTGGCGACGCGAGACATGCAAGTTTTTTTTTTGAGCTATGTTAATCGTTCTCAGCAACCATGCCTTTTGTGGCTTCGTTAATTCAAAGGCAGGCTCATTTGGAGTTTTTGACCCGCCTAAAAAAAGGCACAGAGATATTCTTCTTTGTTTACTGCCTTTTCTAATATCGATTGGGCTGAGTGTCTTATGATAGGAAGTCAGCCGGTGGTTTTGTTGTATTCCTTGCACCAAATCTTGTATATCATGGTGTAGGAATTAATTCCGCCAAAAGAAAAGCTACATTCTCTCTAGATTTAGCACTGAAGAGAGTAAAAGGATTTGCCTATTGCCACAAAAGAAATAACCTGGGGAGGGGTATAATCTTTGCTCACCGAACTTGGAGTGACACAAGAAAGCTTTGGTGTGTGCCCGCTGCGTGCATGCATGGCGGAACGGGTCAAAGAGCATGGATGGTGACATCCACTACTTGAATGAATTAGACCCTGTTTCTTGGAAACCGATGGAAACTGTCACCGCCGCGCGTCATTACGCTTGAATGAATTAACGCATGGGGCCGGAACTGGATCGGAAGACGAAAACAAAAGTCGACTTGGCTTCCACTTCTACACATCCATCAATCATCCATCACGCTATATATACATACACCGGGAACTGCCAAACGGCCGATAAACCAAGACGTTCTCAGATTTGGCATAGCGAGTGAGACCGAAAGAGTTCCGAAGATGAGCAGACGGGCGCCGGGGAACCAAGAGGCCAGCAAAGCCACGGTGGATCTGGTAGCCTTCAACTGCCCCAGATGCTCACTTCCCCTCAAACCTCCAGTTTACCAGGTAAGCACCTAGCTATTCCGGCCTATCCAGCATCGATCTCACCTCTTTTCTGGCCGCAATGTCTGACGATCTTCTTCGTTTCGGTTCACTAAACATGCAGGACTTAGTAGCCGGGAAGCTTGAATGTTCTACCTGCTACGATAAGCGTGATGATTCGTCCTTCGGGTGGAGCAGCAGCAGCGGAACCGACGACGGCTACACCCGCTGCTACACGGTGGAGCGCATGCTGGAAGCGGTCCGGGTTCCGTGCTCCAACGCCTCGCGTGGCTGCGCCGCCATGACGCCCTACCACCGCTGGGCGGAGCACGACGACAACTGCCCGCACTCGACCCGCCCTCCGCCGCTGAATTCCCAAGACGGCGGTTATCTTTGGTCGTACTCGTAGGTTTCATCTCCCCTTCTGAACGATCTTCTGTATCGGCGTATCGGGCGCTAGTCGAGCAGGACTTTCATGATTTGGCATTCCTCTCTGTTGGAGTTAAACCCTGCACACTGAAACTCTGAAACTCTGCGCTGCACATTCAGTTACTGTAGCTGTTCTGGCTGTTGTCGACAACGGCTGGATTTTGTTCAGTTAACTGTCTTACTGTTTTTCTGAATAAGTGTTCAGTTCGTGAGACTTGTTCACGGATGGGACTTAGGACTCGTTTACCTTTCTGTTAGGTAGTTTAGCTGCAGTAACCGCACCATGGGATGGCATGGAGTCATGCGTATATTGCGGCAGTAGTGATCGCGTCGGATCCGAACGTCGTGGGATGACACGACCTGTCAGTTAGGTCCACGTTTGATCGATTCTAGCTATTTTTGTCGATCGTGTGAAACCGCATAAATAAGGAAATAGAACAGAAAAGCTGCCACTTACACGCAGCGCCAAAATCACTCTTGTTCACTGTGTGTGATCTGTGAGCTGAGAGCGTGAGATCGAGCGTTCGTGAGAGTTGGAAACGACACTCTATCTACCTACTCATCATCAACCTCATCGTGCGTACAGTGTAATAATGGCTAGACAGCAAGTCCGTTCAATCGAATTATCTGGCGATTTGGTCTCTCGTTGGCAAGTTGTTCGGAATAGGCAGTGGCGGTACAAATTACTCATGCACAATCGACGATTTCGTTTTTCTTGTAGTCGTCCAGGCACAGCTAATATCCTAAACGATCCTACGATCGCGGTGCATGTACGGAATACAATCATGATCTAATGGTCTTATATGGCACTATTCAAAGTTATCATCAATTTATAGAAATTTCTCGTAAAAGTAGCTAAACAAATTAGATGAATATAAATCAACTTTCAAATGTTTGGCATGAATATGTAATTTCATAAAAACAAGACTGACCGTGCAACAAAAAAAATGGTGTTCGTGCAAGCTTCCAGAAACATATTTATCGCAACATTTATATAAAAAAAAAATCCAGAAATCCATTTAGGTGCACTCATGATATTTTTAAGGATTCAGATGTAGAGAGATTGCACAACTTCAATATGGCCGGCTGTCACGTATGTATATAGAAGTCATATAGATTACAAGCCTTGGTGTACAAGGAAACTATCAAGGAGACCTATACAGATACGTATATCTCAACACCCCCCAGTCGAAGGGTCGGCAGCGACACATAGACTAGACCAAAATTCTGAAAAATTCGAAGTCGGTAGTCCCTTCGTCATGATGTCCACAAATTGCTGAGAGGTCGGTACGTGAAGAACTCGGACGTGGCCGAGAGCAACCTGCTCACGAACAAAGTGGATGTCCAACTCAATGTGCTTGGTGCGACGATGATGAACGGAGTTGGCGGAGAGGTAGACAGCGGAGACGTTGTCGCAAAAGACGACGGTGGCCTTGTCAATAGGATAGGCGAGCTCAGAGAGGAGCTGACGAAGCCAAGTGCACTCAGCAACTGCATTGGCCACAACGCGATACTCAGCCTCAACACTAGACCGGGAGGCGGTGGGCTGGCGCTTGGACGACCAGGAGATCAATGACGAGCCAAGGTAGACGCAATAGCCCTAGGTGGAGCACCGAGTGTCAGGACACCCTGCCCAATCTGCATCCGAATAGGCCACAATGTCCATAGAAGGTGAGGCAGAGATCGTGAGCCCGAGGTCCATAGAGCCACGAATGTACCAAAGAATCCAGTTCACCGCTGTCTAGTGAGCATCGCGAGGCCTATGCATGTAGAGACAGACCTGCTGCATGGTGTACTGTAGGTCCAGGCGAGTGAGCGTCAAGTACTGCAAGGCACCAATAATGGAGCGATAGTGAGACGCATCCGTAGCCGGCGATCCAGCGTGTGGCGAGGAGCTTGGCGTTCTTGTCGACAGGAGTGGCCGCAGGAGAACAATTAAGCATCCCAACGCGCTCGAGAATATCCTGAGAGTACTTCCGCTGATGAAGAAAGAACCTGTCCGCGCGGCGTACCACCTCAAGGCCGAGGAAGTAGTGAAGCGGACCAACGTCCTTGATGGCGAACTCAGCGCGAAGACGATCAGTGAGCTGTCGAAGAAGAGCATCGCTGCAGGCTGTCAGGATGATGTCATCAACATAGAGCAACAAATAAGCCGCATCAGAGCCCTGTCGGTAGACGAACAACGACGCGTCGGAGCGTGTAGAGCGGAAGCCAAGCAGATGAAGAAACGCTGCCATGTGCTAGTACTAGGCACGCGGTGCTTGCTTCAGCCTGTATAGAGAGAGGGAGAGCAGGCACACATGGTTGGGCTGCTCGGCATCGACAAACCCAGTGGGCTGTTGACAGTACACCTACTCCAAGAGATGTCCATGAAGGAAGGCATTGGAGACGTCCATCTGGTCCACCGGCCAAGCTCGAGAGAAGGAAAGGTGCAGAACAGTCCGGATCATGCCGGTTCGACAACCGGAGCAAACGTATATGTGAAGTCAATGGCGGTGCGTTGACGGAAGCCTCGGACCACCTAGCGCGCCTTGTAGCGCTCGAGTGTACCATCGGAGCATATCTTGTGCTTGAACACCCATTTGCAAGTGATGACGTTAGCGCGAGGAGGGCACGGAACGAGCTCCCAAGTCCGGTTCCGTTGCAGGGCATCAAACTCCACCTGTATGGCTGCATGCCATTGCGGATCGTGTAGAGTAGCTCGAACAGAGTTGGGTACCGACGAAAGCACAGGCGTAGAAGCCGTGCATGCGTAGACGTCGGCGGGGTAGCGCGTAGAGGGCTGGTGCACACCCGCACGTGCATGAGTAGTGACGACCGCGAGCGGAGGTGGCGGCGGGGCAGCAGCCGAGCTCGATGACGACGAGGGGGCCAACGATGTAGTAGCCGGCAACAAGGGCGCCGATGACGAGGGGGCCGACGACTGGGAGGCCGACCATGAGGGGGACGGCGAGGAAGAGGCCGACGTCGATGACGATGACCCGGAAACCGAGGGCCCGGGCGTGGCGGGCGCAGCCTGGGCCGCAGCTGCCAACGCAGGAAGCACGGGCGTTGGCGGGGCTGCTGCTACGTGCCGTCATGTAGGGCGCCCAGAGGAGGGGCGACCGACACTAGATGAGTCTCCAAGATGCCCTGCTTAAACGGAAACAACATCTCATCAAAGTAAACGTGTCATGAGTCTCCAAGATGAGAGACCAGATCATAGTAGCGATAGCCCTTGGTGTTAGTCAGATAGCCGATGAACACACATGGAAGGGAGCGAGGGGCGAGCTTATGTGCAGCAGTGGCGATTGTACTGGGGTAGCAGCGATAGCCAAAGATGCGGAGGTGATCATAGGAGGGTGGTGTACCGTAGAGAAGGTGGTGTGGTAGCGACACAGCCGAATTTTAATGAGAAGTGTGGCGGTGGTGAGGGCATCCAGCCAGAAGCATGGTGGCATGTAGGCATGGAACAAGAGGGTACAGACGCAATCGTTGAGGGTGCGAAGGATGCGTTCAGGGACCATTCTGTTGAGAAGTGTAGGGACACATGAGACGGAAGATAGTGCCATGAGTAGCGAGGAGGGTGCGAAGGATGCGACCATTCTGTTGAGAAGTGTAGGGACACATGAGACGGAAGATAGTGCCATGAGTAGCGAGGAGGGTGCGAACAGCGAGGTTGTCAAACTCTTTCCCATTATCGCTCTGGAGGGCATGGATGGTGCGACCGAACTAGGTGGAGACGTAGGAGAAAAAAGATGTTAAGGTGGCGGAAACATCGGATTTACAGCGAAGGGGAAAAGTCCACACAAAATGCGAATAATTGTCAAACCAGAATTACTCGAAATTGGAGAGGTCCACACA
The DNA here is from genome assembly GCA_910589775.1 of Avena eriantha. Lineage (NCBI taxonomy): Eukaryota > Viridiplantae > Streptophyta > Magnoliopsida > Poales > Poaceae > Avena > Avena eriantha. Next base: position 133,634,973 of record OU342742.1, read on the forward strand.
TCACTATGAATTAACTGAAACGGAAAAGATGCTACAATAGAGGATGAACTAAAGGGAAGACGAACATGTTTGCCTAGACGACATGCTTCACAAGAGTGAGATTCTGTTTTATTACAAGAAAAAGAAAATTCGTGCATTATTTGGCAAAGTGCGGTGGAGCTAGGATGGCCGAGGCGCGCGTGCTAGGGGTCAACACCGGCGGAGAGGGCGAGGTGGCTGGTGGTGGTGGAGGACTTCTGAACAGGATAGAGGGCGTCGTCGGGGATGTCACATCGGTGGAGGAGCATGCGAGTACGACCATCCTTTACAAAAAAGCCGGCATTGTCAAATTCGATAGTCACAGAGTTATCACGAGCAAGACGTTTAACAACAACGAGATTCTGAATAAGAAAGGGATAAACTATGACATTATGAAGAGAAATAGGCCTAGAATTAGAAGGGAAACTGGTAGAACCGGTGTGGGTGATAGGAAGAGCTTACCGTTACCGATAATGATACGGGAGGAAGTGGTGGTGGGAGAGGAAACGGAGAGGTTACCGGGGTGGGAGGTCATGTGGGAGGAAGCACCGGTGTCCATGAACCAATCACCACCGCCACATATGTGCCAGTGTTGGGGGCGGAGTGGAGGGCGTGTAGGGTCGACCTACGACGTTGGGGGCGCGCTATTGTAGCTGGGAGGCGCGCCATACCGAGGCGCCGCGAAGAACGATTGGTTGGTTGCTGGTCGGGCCCCCAGGATGGCGGGGTGCGGGGCTCGGGGCCCTGGCATGGTGTAGGCGTGGACGACTCTAGTCCAGGGATTTTGGCCCGTGGTCCATGGCGGTGTAGGCGTGTACTGCTGGGGAGCGGGAGCGCCATTGCGCTGGCCGCCATTGCCACCATGACCACGTCAACGCTGGTGGCTACCGTTGTCGCCCATGACCAGAGGAGCGGGCGTGCATGCCCCTCTGCCGTTGGGGAGGCCGCTTTGTTCAGAAGCCCAAAACATGGAGGCCGGCGGCTAAGCCAGGTAGGAGGGAGGCGGCGCCGGGGCGTGGGGTGAGGGCACCGTCGGCGAGGATGCGGGCGCACCACGAGAGAAGCCAGCGGTAAGGGGGTGTGAGCCGCACGAGCCCGTAGGTGTTGCAGTCGCTGCTCCTCGTGGCGAAGATAGGCCACGACCTGCTCGTAGGTCGGCGTGGTGAGCAGCATGAGGTTGGAGGCGGCCTGGCTGAGATCCTCACTGAGGCCTGCCGGAGCGTAGTGAGGAGGAGGGTGTCGGTGATCGGAAACTCCAAGTTGAGGAGCTCGTCAAAGATGGTCTTGAGGCGCAGTCCAGGGAGATATCATTCTGGTGGGTGCCGAAGAACTCCTGCTGGAGGAAGGTGATGCGCTGAATCTTGTTGTCGGTGAAGAGGCCGGTGATCTTCTTCCACACGTCGCGCGCGGTGTCGCCATCGCGGACAACGGTGTGAAATATGTCGGTGGAGACGGTCTGGAAGAACCAGCAGATGGTGCTCCAGTCAGGGTCGTGCGGCATGGCGAGGAGGTAGATGGTGCCGTCGATGTGGTCGAGGAGATCGTACTCGCGGAAGAGGAGGCCAAAGTACGTCTTCCACGCGAAGAAGTTGGCCGCGGTGTGGGAGAGCTTGATCGGCACGCGCTCGAGGACGGGGACGTGACGGATAACGGCAAAGGGCTTGGAGCTCCCAGATCGTGAGGAGTGGAAAGGGTTGGAGGGGTAGGAACTAGAGAAGTCAGCTATGGTGGGTGGAAGGTTGGTCGCAGCGGCGCCGAGGGGAGGCGGCGCGGCTAGGGTTTGGTGGGGAGAGCCACCGGCGGTGGCGGCGGCTCGGCTAGGGTTTAGGATCTGTTAGGCTGATACATTGTAGAGAGATGGCACAGCTCCAATAGGCCTGGCTGTCACGTATATATATATAAGAGGCATACAGATTACAAGCCTTGGTGTACAAGGAAACTACCAGGGAGACCTATACAGATACCTATACAGATACGTATATCTTAACAACTGACGACAACAGATTCGATAGCCCATCTTATTTCAGGAGTAAATATGTTAGTATCGAGGGCTAAATCTCATGGCTTAAGTGGGACACGGCTGCATTGGTTTATCCATGCATCCTCCAAAATTCTCTTTCATGTGACATGGCCTTGAACATGCGAGAATCCTATTTTACGATGATATAGTTCCTACATCCTTACATTTGGTTAAAACCTTTTGATCATTTGAAAATGTTTTTCTCTATTAAGTAATGAACATGATTAATTTGATTCCTATAAAAGGTCATTATAAATATTGTTTTAGTTCTAACATCACGAATTCAAGACCTAATTATGTTCTGCTTGCATGAATGATCAAGTCAATGGTACATTAGTATGACAGATCATGTTTTTAAGGCCTCAAATAAGAAAACCGGAGTACACCAATTTTGAAGTTTATTGTGCCCCCACCGCTCTTGTTCCCTCCCCTCTATTGAGAGTCGGCCGCGTGTCCCCGGCACCTCCCTCCAAAGGGGGTGGTGGCCGGCCTCTGTACAATAGTAGCAGTAGGAGTATTGGCCTAGTGCCAGTAGTGTGCCTTCTGCCCGTAGGTAGGAGCGGGAGTCGAGATCCCCCTGGTTGGATCTTGGCCCTAGGGTTTTTCTCCTCTTGATCTTGCTCCTCCGGTCGGTGTTGGAGGTGGAGGAGAGAATAACCGCTCGATTCAAATAAAGCCAGGAACGGTCACCACTTCCTGTGGTGGAGTGAAGTCGTGAGTGGGCACCCTCCGGCCGGCCATGGTGGCGAGGGAAAGGCGCAGGCCGTCACGGTTCACTCTAAAGCGGAGCTTTAGTAGGGAGTTCGCAAGATCTTCAAGGTTAAAGGTGCGCCTCTTCCTCTGTCCGGCTATGGAGGCGAGGAGAGGAGGAGTCACAACTCTGCTCTCTGCAAATCTGGAGCTCTGGGGTTGGGGGGCGTTGGTGTTGCGCCCAATTGGAGCAAATTTTCGATGGCTTCTTCGCCATTGACATCTAAAGCTATTAGGCAGCTGCTCCTGTGTTTGGTGAGTTCTTCTCTGCCATCCTTTTGATGGCTTGTCGCCATCCTTATGCCGGAATCTATGACTATAGGATAGCCACTCCCTCCTTTGGTGTCGGTGATGTTGTGCTCGGGCCGACGTCTCGGGATCTTCTTCAACCTCCAGGCCACAATGTCGTTCCAGAGGCTTGTTGTTGTCGTTGTAGCTGGCTCCCCCCTCACAATCCCAAGTGGTATCGTCCCTGGCAATGGTGAGGCTGACTTCTACAACACTCTGCGTGGTGGAGTAGGAGCTTTTTTCGAATGGTCACCGGGGGGGTCGAGACTCCCATCTGAATTTTCATTGAAAAGGCCAAAGGCCAGGGGGGTCACCACCGCACAACGCACCTATACAAGCAAGCCCATGCACACGTGGTGGTGACCAACATTATTACAAGCACATTACAGGTATAGAGAGATAGGGGGAGGGGAGGGGTATATGTATCACATCCGCTCATGGGGGCGGAGGGCAACCAACCAATCCTCAATGTCCAATCGTTCGTCCACCGGCAGTCTGGCCCCCCATAGGAGCGCATCATCCCGACAGTTTTTTATTGCGAGCGAGAGGGAGGGCGTGGGAGCACAAAAAACCACCCCATTCGGATGCTTCCACAAATGCCAAAGGCACAATAACCGAAAGGTAGGGACATGGCAGCCATGAATCAATGCCGGGAAGATCAGCAAGTCTAGGTCTTCCACAAGGAGAGAGGGAGGTAGCACGACTCCAAGGTGGGCCCAGAACTTGCGCGCAAAGGGGCAACCGAGCGTCATGTGTGAGCAGGTCTCAAGCTGGGCGTCACAAAGGGTGCACCCGCTCTCATCCGGAGCCAGGATCGTCTTCGGCATGAGGTTGTCCCTGGTAGGTAGGCACCCTCGCGTAAGCAACCAGGCGAAGACCCGCACCCGCAGAGGCACCCGGTTCTCCTAGACCTAGCTGAAGAAGTGGCACCCTACCCCGCCAAAGGTGCAGAGTTTGTAGAGGTCGGAGACACGGAGCTCGTCGCGGGGTGCCCGACACTTGGTAAGGGAACAGACGTCCACCACCTTGCTGCAACTGATTGTGGAGAGGGCGGCGAGGAGCACACAGCGCTGAGCAGCAGCAGAGGCGGAGAGGCGAGGGACCAGGAGAGTGTCTAGACCTCCCGCAAGCACCCGCGCCACTGTGGCTTCCATGTCCATGCAGTGAGTGAGGAGGTGCCGGAACACAGCATCCAGTGGCCCCAGGGGCAGCCAACAGTCGTACCACAAGGAGGTGGTGTGCACATCCCCGATCGTCACAGAGGTGATGCTCCTATAGAGGGGCATGAGGCGGTGGAGGGACCCCCAATGGGTACCAGACAGGGAAGACCTTGCGCCAGGAGTGACAACCGCCCCATCGAGAGTTCTCCAAACCCACGCCAGCCAGGAGGACTCCGAGCCGACATGGAGGCGGTCCAGGATCTTGACATAAAGACAGTCGTTTTGGTCCCAGAGAGACCATGAAAGGACACAGATGTCGCCTAGAGGGGGGTGAATAGGCGGTTTAAAACTTTTACGAGATGGGCTTAACAAAGGCAGAATAAAACTAGCGTTTACTCTGGAGAGCACAAAACCTATATATGCTATGGTTCACCTATGTGGACTGATGGCTCTGAGTATGGCACCTAGAAAAATGCTGGAGCAATGATGATGTAGAGCTCGTTGGGAACCCCAAGAGGAAGGTATGATGAGCACAACAACAAGTTTCCCTCAGTTATGAAACCAAGGTTTAATCGAACCAGTAGGATCAAGGAAACACCCCAAAGGTGTTACTAGCTGAGCTTTGGCAGGGCGTACTACCGGTGCTAGTAGCAACGTGGAGACCTGCACAACACAACCACAGAACTTTGTCCCCAACTTGCGATGAGGTTGTCAATCTCACTATGTTTTGCGGAAAACAAAAGATTAAATGTATCGAATGGAAAGAAGTAAAATTTTGCAGAAAGTAAACACAAAACAGTAAAAGATTGTAGATTGAATGTAAAAGACAAGGACCGGGATCCATAGTTCACTAGAGGTGGCTCTCCTTAAGATAGATAACATGCTGGGTGAACAAATTAAAGCGGGGCAATTGACAAACATCGAGAAAGCAATACATGCATATACTAATCATCTTGACTCCTTTGAGACTTGATTGGGCATTACAACATTATACATAGACCGCCATCCAACTGCATCTATGACTAATAATCCACCTTCAGGTTATCATCCGACCCCCCTCCAGTATTAAGTTGCAAGCAACAGATTATTGCTTTACGAACTGCGTGTAAAGTAAACAATATGATTGTTCTATGAACAAAGGATTGTTGTTTTCTCCCTAGTAGCAACAACACATCTAGTACCTTAGAGATTTATGACACTTCCCCAGATTACCAGAGGCATGAACCCACTATCGAGCATAAATACTAACTCTTGCAGTTGCTAGCATCTACTTGGCCAAGATAGCTACTAACAACGGAAAGCATGCAAGATCACAAATAAGAAATACATGATAGAATCAATAATGAATCTAAAATAGCATCTCAATATCCATCGGATCCCCGCAAACACAACATGCAGAATTACAAATAGATGATCTTGATCATGAACGGAGCTCACAAGATCTAGACATAAAAGCACAAAGGAGGAGAACCAGCCATCTAGCTACTACATGGATCCGTAGTCCAAGGATGAACTACTCACACATCACACCGGAGGCTTGCATGGTGATGAAGAAGGCCTCCAGGGTGAATTCCCCTCTCCGGTAGGGTGCCGAGAAGAGCTTCAGATCCCTCCCGATCTAGGGATGGAGATGACAGCGGCTACAAACTCTTTCGTGGATTTTTGATCGGGTACCTAGGGTTTACGTCCCGAGGGCATCTTATAGTCGGAAGGGGAGGCCGAGGGGGTGCCTGGGCTGGCCACACCACCCCCTGGCGCGGGCCAAGCCTGGTCGCGCGGCCAGGTGGTGTGGCCGGCGTCTAGCCCTTCTCCGTCTCGTATTCTGGCACTTGATGACTTCCGGAAAAATAGGCACTTTGGCTTTTGTCCCATCCAATTCCGAGAATATTCATTTTCTGACTTACCTGGAACCAAAAACAACAGAAAACAGGCAGCTGGCACTGTGGCTCTTATTAATAGGTTAGTCCAAGAAATCATATGAAAAGTACTCCAAAGTTGGAACAAAACACAAGAAAGTGGATAAAACTAAGCATGCTCCTGCTCGTCCTCGAGTAGGTAAGTGATAAAAAGAAAGAATAATTTTTGAGGTGACATGCACCATCAAAGACTTGATCAAACTATTTGTAAAACATTCAAAGCTGGGATCATAGTACTTCAATCATAACATGAAAGACAAAGTTCTAGCAATAAGCAAAGAAACAATGTTGCAACATGAAAAGGCACAAACAAAAGATTCATGAATAACAATGCTTTGCAAGACGTTTGTTTGTTTCACATAAAGAAAACATAGCATACTAGTATTAAGCTTGTCCCTCAATAGAGTAGCAAATATAATTGCATAGGACACCTTCAAAGTTCATAAGAGTGACTAGATACAATAGTTTAAAACAAGCAATATCAAAGTATGCATCAATCAACTAGTCTTGGGACAATGCACATAGAACTAAGAATGGACACTATGCTCTCAAAGTAGGTGCATAAAGATAGAAGGTGGAGACTCAATATAATGGTGGAAGAAAGGCCTTTATAAAAGGAAGTAGGGATTCAAGTCTCATAAAGAGCTTCCAAAAATTATGGTACTTATAGCTTTCAGCTCGCATTGCCCCTATCATAAGCATCTTGAAGTGATTAAGGTTAAAGTGAAAAAACTATGGTGTACATGCTTGTCCCTTGTATACGAGGGCCGCTCCTCATGCTACTCAAGTTTAGTCACCGGTAAGTTCTTGTCATCGTAAGTACATGTGTATCATAGAGAACCGCCAATGGGGTACCCCTTGCCCGATGATACGGAAGAATCCCCATATCAAAATGACAAGGCAAGCAGACAACGAGCATCTCAACAATCTTCTTATTTACCATGGGAATATGGTGCTTTTTTCTCTCTTTCCTCTTTTCATAATCTTTTTTTTCTAAATATATGACTCTTTTTTTATAAGAAGAATGCTTCATAGACAGCTCATTATGGTTACGCTGCAGGTTTCCACCATGTCAGCATGGATTAGACCAGCGGCCCAGGCGTTTCTCTAACACATATACATAAATCCATGGACTTACAAGCTCCCCTTTCATTTCACACCGACGACATCCATATACAAAAGAGCATGATATCAACTAGGTACAAGTACCAAGTGCAATGTTGAAAGCGTTCCCCATGAAAGCATGGTTCTGCTAATTCTCAACAAACAAGTGCAAGCATATACAACATAGAAGACACAATGGTTCAAGTTTATTAAGGGCAAGAAAAGTAAAGTGTGCCTTCAAGTTCGTGAGAGCTTTAATCACTAGTTTTCTCATAACAAGTTTAATTTGGAAGGTAAACAAAAGCATGAATATACTTGGAATAGCATAAGCTAGTAGGTAGGTATGATGGACTCTTTGGAATAACTTGGTTTAGGAGTTGTATGCATGATTGGAACTCATACTTGGTGGTGGAGGCTAGCAAAAGATTGGGACTTCCATTAGAACACTAGCTACTGTAGCACTTCCCTCAAAAAGCTCAATTCCCCAAAAGAACTCAAGAAGGAACCAACAAGAAGCAAATGCAGAAAATGGCAGAAATCTGCCAAAACAGACCAGCAGGTAAAGACGAATTTTTTTGAAGACCTTCTGTTGCTCAAATCAAAAAGTTTTGAACTAACGAAAGTTAGATAAAAACCTGGGGCAGAAGCACAAAAATTCACGCCTCAAAAAGACGTTCTGAGATTTTACAAGAATATTTACGGGTAAGCACAGAAATCTGTTTCGGGGCAACAACTTTCCCAATCATTACTTCTCTCTCATTAGAGGTTACTCTTGGCACAAAAAGCAAATAAAAAGGATAAGGAGAGTTTATTACAGAGGTAATAACTTCCAAGACTCATCTAAAACTTTTGAGTTATCTCCCAATAAGTACATTTCTTTAACGCCTTTAAGTTAGGCAGAAGAAGCAAGAAAGAATCAAGTGTTCTAAAATGAAGAAGCATTAAGACCAAATTTTGTTTTCATAGGAGAAGCAAAAGAAATATTTTTTCTCTTTTTAGGGAAGTGTTATATACCTTTCTTGAGTGGGAGTTGATATTTAATGGTGCCTTCTTTCATATCAATGATGGCACCAACAGTTCTAAGAAAAGGTCTTCCCAAAGTAATAGGACAAGAAGCATTGTATTCAACATCCAAAACATAGAAATCAACGAGGACATAGGCATTGTTAACCATAATAAGAACATCATTAAGACTCCCCATGAGTTTCTTTTTAGCATTATCATCAAGTGGGACATTCAAATAACAATCTTCAAGTGGAGGCAAATCAAGCATATCATAAATCCTTCTAGGCATAATAGAAACACTACTATCAAGATCACATAAAGCTTTGAAATCAAAGTTATTCACTTTCATATTAATGATGGGTTCCCAACCATCTTCTTGTTTTATAGGAATAGAAGCTTTATGTTTCATCTTTTATTCTTTAATCTTTATGAGAGCATCAGTAATGTGTTTTGTAAAGGCCATGTTCATTGCACTAGCATTAGGACTTTTATCAAGCTTTTGTAGGAACTTAATAACTTCAGAGATGTTGCAACCATCAAGATCAAAATCAAATTTATCATCTAAAGTAGTAGAACTATTACTAGCCTCAACACTAGTGGTAGTGATAGTAGAAACACTAATGTTTCTAGCAATTTCATCTTCTCTTTCCCACTTAGCATGCAATTCTGCTAATAGTCTAACATTTTCATCAATTCTTACTTGTATAGCATTAGTAGCTGCAAAGGGATTATCATTAGTTTCCGGTTTAGCAGCCATTTTATTAATCAATGAAGATTGAGCTTTAGACAAAGATGATATATTTCTCTCAACATTAGAGAGTTTTTCCTCAATAGTTTTATTGAAAGCATTTTGTTTACTAATAAAGTCCTAAAGCATAACTTCAAGTTCAGAGGGAGCACTCCTATTACTGTTGTAAGAATTTCCATAAGCATTACCATTGTTGGGAGGATATGGCTTATAATTATTGTTAGCAAAATTATTCCTATAAGCATTATTACCATAAGCATTGTTGCCAAAATTGTTATTTCTTATGAAGTTCACATCAACTTTCTCTTCTTGAGCAACCAAAGAGGCTAAAGGAACATTATTTGGATCAATATGGGCTTTCCCATTAACAAGCATAGACATAATAATATCAATCTTATCACTCAAGGAGGAGGTTTCCTCAACACAATTTACCTTCCTACCTTGTGGAACTCTCTCAGTATGCCATTCAGAATAATTAACCATCACATTGTCCAGAAGTTTTGTTGCAGCACCCAAAGTGATGGTCATAAAGGTACCTCCAACAGCAGAATCCAATAGGTTCATTGAAGAATAGTTCAATCCTGCATAAAAAGTTTGGATGATCATCCAAGCAGTCAGTCCATGAGTGGGACAATTCTTTACCAAAGATTTCATTCTTTCCCAAGCTTGAGCAACATGCTCATTATCAAGTTGTTTAAACTTCATTATTTCACTTCTCATGGATTTAATCTTAGCAGGAGGATAGTATTTTCCAATAAAAACATCTTTGCACTTAGTCCAAGAATCAATACTATTCCTAGTTAAGGATTCAACCATTCTTTAGTTTTTCCTCTCAAAGAGAAAGGAAACAATTTTAGCTTAATAATATCACCATCTATATCCCTATGCTTTTGCATCTCACAAAGTTCAACAAAGTTATTTAGATGGGAAGCAACATCTTCATTACCAATACCATAAAATTGTTCTCTCATAACAAGATTGAGTAAAGCATGTTTTATCTCAAAGAAAGTATCTTCAGGCACAGGTGGAGCAATAGGTCTGCTCATAAAATCATTGTTGTTGGTGCTAGTGAAGTCACACAACTTAGTGTTTTCAAGAGTAGTCATTTTTTGTGTGTTTTCAAATAAGAAAGCAAACTTGTAAAACTATTTTTTGTGTTTTTGATAAAGAAACAAGCAAACAAAGCAAAAAGAAACTAAGCAAAACAAAAATAACAAAGTAAAGAGATTGGTTATGAGGGACTCCCCTTGTGAATATGTCCTTGACTCGCCGGCAACGGCGCCAGAAAAATGCTTGATGGCTCTGAGTATGGTGCCCAGATAAATGCTGGAGCAATGATGATGTAGAGCTCGTTGGGAACCCCAAGAGGAAGGTATGATGAGCACAACAGCAAGTTTCCCTCAGTTATGAAACCAAGGTTTAATTGAACCAGTAGTAGCAAGGAAACACCCCAAAGGTGTTACTAGCTGAGCTTTGGCAGGGCGCACTACCGGTGCTAGTAGCAACGTGGAGACCTGCACAACACAACCACAGAACTTTGTCCCCAACTTGCGATGAGGTTGTCAATCTCACCGTGTTTTGCGGAAAACAAAGGATTAAACGTATCGAATGGAAAGAAGTAAAAGTTTGCAGAAAGTAAACACAAAACAGTAAAAGATTGTAGATTGAATGTAAACGACAAGGACCGGGATCCATAGTTCACTAGAGGTGGCTCTCCTTAAGATAGATAACATGCTGGGTGAACAAATTACAGCGGGGCAATTGACAAACATCGAGAAAGCAATGCATGCATATACTAATCATCTTGACTCCTTTGAGACTTGATTGGGCATTACAACATTATACATATACCGCCATCCAACTGCATCTATGACTAATAATCCAACTTTAGGTTATCATCCGAACCCCCTCCAGTATTAAGTTGCAAGCAACAGATTATTGCTTTACGAACTGCGTGTAAAGTAAACAATACGATTGTTCTATGAACAAAGGATTTTTGTTTTCTCCCTAGTAGCAACAACACATCTAGTACCTTAGAGGCTTATGTCACTTCCCCAGATTATCAGAGGCATGACCACACTATCGAGCATAAATACAAACTCTTGGAGTTGCTAGCATCTACTTGGCCAAGATAGCTACTAACAACGAAAAGCATGCAAGATCACAAATAACAAAGACATGATAGAATCAATAATCAATCTGAAATAGCATCTCAATATCCATCGGAACCCCGCAAACACAACATGCAGAATTACAAATAGATGATCTTGATCATGACCGGAGCTCACAAGATCTAGACATGAAAGCACAAAGGAGGAGAACCAGCCATCTAGCTACTACATGGATCCATAGTCCAAGGATGAACTACTCACGCATCACACCGGAGGCTTGCATGGTGATGAAGAAGGCCTCCAGGGTGAATTCCCCTCTCCGGCAAGGTGCTGGGAAGAGCTTCAGATCCCTCTCGATCTAGGGATGGAGATGACGGCGGATACAGACTCTTTCGTGGATTTTTGATCGGTACCTAGGGTTTACGTCCCGAGGGCATCTTATAGTCGGAAGGGGAGGCCGAGGGGGTGCCTGGGCTGGCCACACCACCCCCTGGCGCAGGCCAAGCCTGGTCGCATGTCCAGGTGGTGTAGCCGGCCTCTGGTCCTTCTCCGTCTCGTATTCTGGCACTTGATGACTTCCGAAAAATAGGCACTTTGGCTTTTGTCCCGTCCAATTCCGAGAAATTACATTTTCTGACTTTCCTGGAACCAAAAACAGCAGAAAACAGGCAGCTGCCACTGTGGCTCTTGTTAATAGGTTAGTCCAAGAAATCATATGAAAAGTACTCGAAAGTTGGAACAAAACACAAGAAAGTGGATAAAACTAAGCATGGAACATCAAAAATTATATATACATTTGCAATGTATCATGCACCAACAATTTATGCTAAGGAAGACAAACAACTATGTGATAGCAAGATATAGACTTCAAGCGCGAAGGCTATCACAAAGTAAGGTGCATAAGTAAAAGCTCGGGTTTAGAGATAACCGAGGCACACGAAGACGATGATGTTTTACTAAGTTCCTCCCAACAATGGAGTACGTCTCGTTTGGAGAGGGGGTGGTATCAAACCACCAACGCCACAAAAGGCCTCCCTTATTCTCCTGTGAATCTCACTCCAATGGGATCGATCCACACTTCCACTATCAGTGCACTTGTCGGTGGCAATCCGGAACCTCTCACAAGATTGGAACACTTCTCCACAACTCAATTGGAGGCTCCCAACTAACAAGCTTGGGGAAAGCTCCACAACTTAATTGGAGGCCCCAAGTAATCCACAAACCTGCAATACAACCAAACCGTCTAGGGTTCCAAGAACCCAAGAGTAAAAAGCTTCTCACCTTTCACCTAATTGAATCCTCGCCGCGAACTCAAATCGATGCACCAAATGCAATGGCAAGAACACACGAAGTTCTCAAGTCCTTCTCTCCCAAATTCCACCAAAGCTACAAAAGCTTATGGGGGAATAAGAGAGGAAGAACAATGAAGGAAATCCACAAAAGACTCCAAGATCTAGATCCCAAGATGTTCCCCTCACTTATAGGAGAGATTGCTTGGTGGGGTTGTAGATCTAGATCTCCTCTTTAAAATCCCTCAAGAATATGCAAGAATCAATGGAGGGATTGAGGGATAGCAAGCTCAAGAAGGTAAAGCAATGGAGGGGAGAACTTGCAAGGAAGTTTGGGGAACCATTGGGAAAGAAGGGCCCCTTAAATAGGTCCCTAGAAATCCAATCGTTAGGCCCAGGAATCGCCCGGTCCGGAGTCTACAGACTGGGACCGGAGTCTCCGGTGTACCTAGGACAAACGGGGTCAAATTGGGGTACAATCTGTACGCGGTCCGGAGATAGAACGGAGATTTAGTCCGGAGTCTCCGGTCTTACAAAAACTGGCAAACAGACCAGTACGAAAACAACCATAACTTTTGCATCTGGACTCCGATTTTGATAATCTTGGGTTCGTTTTAAACAGGACAATAAGCTCTATAAGATCATACAGGAAAACATCATATTCCAACAAGGGAGGTAGAACCAAACGACAAAATGTTTGACCTCTCTCAAAAAAACGAACCGGTAAAACCTCCAACATCGAAAACGCAATAGAGAATGCATATGAAATCTGTTTTCGATGAACTTGGGTTTGTCATGAAGATTAACACAAGATCTAAAAGACAAGCTGGTAAAACCTCCAATATCGAAAACGCAATAGAAAATGTATATGAAATCCGTTTTCGATGAACTAGATCTTGTTATGAATATTACCACAAGCTCAAGAACCTCACATGGATAAGATCCAAATAACAACCAAGAAAGATTATGCCAAGTATGCAAAGGTTTGATCTCTCATGAAGGATATGATCAAGTTACTCACTCGAGATCCCCTCTTGATAGTACGGCTATCTATCCTATAAACCGGTCTCCCCAACTAACACCATGAGACCGGTAAGAAATAAACCCTATCAAGAACATACCTTTTCATTGAGCATATTCCACTTGAGCTTGACGATAGTGATCTTGTCCACCTCAAGATGGAACACCTTTCTTGATTGAATTAGCTTGGTGAAGACTTGCAAATTGCTCTCCCATACTCGACTATGGTTGAGCTTCTCTCTTGGGCATATCATCTTCCCATATCCATGATAACCATAGGATGGCAAGCTTCAAGCAAATAATCTCTTCGAGATGGCTCATCTTGAACTTGCACATCATTTCTTCTTTCTTAATTATGTTGGTATCTTGAAGGTACATAAGAGATATCACTCTAACTTTAGTCCTCAGGACACACTTGATATAGGTTCAACTCTCACTTGGCCAATCTTCGGATCACTCATTGAAACCTTGGTCAACACTTAATCTTATTCACTTTCTTCTTATCCCAACCTTGAAGCCAACATATGGTTCAAGCATTGCCTATGAACAAATCCTACAGGTAAAACTCAATGCAAACATAAGTCCATAAAGATTGTCATTAATTACCAAAACCACACATGGGGGCACACATGCACTTTCAATCTCCCCCATTTTGGTAATTGATGACAATCCCTTTGAGAGGGTTTATATAAGGAACTAACCAAACAAATCGTTGTGCTAACATCAAATACAACACAAGTATGTGATGTTAGTACAACCACAATATAGAGCAAACTCCCCTACAATCTATGCACGTGTGGATGAACTTGAATTTCATTGCATATATTGCCAACCATTACCGGTGGTGGAGTTTTCTCTATATATTCAAGATGTCATGCAACACACTAAGATGCAAAGCACATGAGACAAATGTTTAAGTACAAAACTCACAACACACAACCAAATTCCCTAAAACCCTCTAAAACATATCCCCATTGGCATCGATTGCCGAAATGGGTGAAAAACTTTAAAAGGCCAATTTAGTGAGAGTTCCTCCATATGCTGTGAATTTCTCATAATATGAGTGGAATCAAATGCACGTATCCAATGATGAATACCATGAGGAAATCAAACTAAACTGAGGATCCAAAGATTGCAAAGAAATAAAATGGTGAAGAAGCATCAATGAATGAAGCAAGCAATCAAAAGATCGAAAGAAGCACTTCACAAAAGGAAGATACCAAAAGAAAGATAGATATTATGATAAGATTGAAAAGAGAATGATCTAAATAATATGAGTAGACTCCCCAAGGTTTGTGCACAAATTGTAATTTTGCATTTTAATACAATATGCACAAACATGGTATTCTCATTCCCTCCATATCATTTAAACCACGAGCATGACCAAGAGAGAAGATATTATGATGAGAGCGAAGGAGTGTTTAGACGAAAATAGGAAGCTCCCTAGGGTTCATGCACAACAAAGTGCACAATTATGGAATCCTAACTTCCCATAATCAAACAAAAGAAAAACAAGAATAAGAAGGCAAATGTGTGTTCTTAGGTAAATTAGGAAAGCTCCCCAAGGTTTATGCACCAAATATAATAATTGCTTTGAATTGCAAAGTGCATAAACATGGTATCCTTGCTCCCCCAAACTTACATAACACCACAAAGGCATGAGAGATCAACTTTCTTAACACCAATGAGTGCTAAAAGATGCAAATGAAAAGGTCAAGCACTCAAAGCAAAACTTTTGGAGCCACCAAAGAATAAAAAGGAGCACAAGGTGTAGACTCCAAAGCAAAAGGATATCAACCAGAGATTTAGCCATAATCATGTGTATAAGTTTCTAGGTAGACTACAATCACCAAGATATACATCAACAAAGAAACATGTACACACAAAATGGATACTCAAGAATGAACAAGATATCCAAAAGAAAGTCATAGATAATGATAATAAGATTTTTATTAGAAAGCATGGACAAAGGCTCAAATTTATCTTATTGATCATAAATGACCTTCAAACACCAACAGATACATCATAACTATCACAAGGGAATAAGAGATAGTTGGAATGCATTGGAAAAAGCAACAAGTATCATAAAGAACAAATAAACCTTAAAAATTCATCCATATAGTACATGAGAGAAATTGAGGAAATGATTGGCAATAGAATTGCTAGATTGGCATATGTGGGATTGGTTAATAATAAACATGACTTTTATACACTCCCCAAAATATGCATTCATCTCAACTTACTCATACCACAAAAGGATGATACAATAAAATCTCGCAAGAACCACAATAAAAGCAACTGAAGGACAGCATGCCATGATGCAACCATAAAGGTTGGATGCTAGAAAAGTATGCATGAGAGGGATACTTGTTACCGAGATACCATTGGTAGGATGTAGTAGATATGAGTTTAATGATCATCCTAGCTTGCCTTCAATTATCATTTAGTCACCACATCTTCTTATTATTGAGACAAACATCCATTGAATATCCAATGTACCTATAACACATTCAAGTACACTATGGTCCCAAAACTCATTGGGTCCAAAGTAGTTATATAAACTACAATACATATGAGAGACTCCACATAAATATGTGCATAATGATATGAAATTGAATTTCATGCACATCTTAGCCGATGGGATTTGGTGCCCTATATAATGGATCAAGAAAGCAAGTGTGTCATAATATAGAACATGTAGTAAATATGCATGCATAAGATTTTCAAGAACCAAAACGGAGATAGAATTTGAACAAAAACACCAAGTAAACCGAGAAGTCGCACACAATAGTGTGACACGACAAAAGGGTATCCAAATTGCATCAAAGAACCAAATCAACACATGAACAAACACAAATTCAACAAATGAACAAGGCAAAAGCCAGAGAGCAAAAGATAGACAAAAACACCAATGCTCAAAGGATTTATCTCATCCTAAGGGATCAAACAAGTAATAAGGAATGAGACAAAACCAACTCCCAAAATAGCAAGGTTCCAACACACAAACCAAACTATACACTTTTCATGATGGCACAAAGTACCAAAAGAAAAGATCAAACTTCCAAGCACATAAAACATGATATGGAACAAAACAAGAAGCATAAATATGAGTGTTCTAAATAATATAGGAGAGATCCCCCATGGATAGTGCATTATGTAGGATTTTCCTTTTGAATGAAAAATGCACACAAATGGGATCATCACTAGTACCTACATTTAATAAAGCACACGAGGATACCAATAAAATAAGAAGATCCACAAGAGGCAAGGAAAGCTTGGGAGACAACACAAAACATTTTCTTGGCAAGAAGTAGTACAAAATTTAAGCAAAGGCCAAAGTGAATATGATCAATAACTTCTACCATATACGGAGTACCACTTGTCCAATGACAAGAATTATGGGGAAACATTTCCCAAGATAGTTTTCAAGGATATCCTGATCATATTCACAACACGAAGCATATGACGAAATATAAAAATTAAGCTTGATGCTTAGATAGAGATTCTTGATAGCTCCATATAGTCACACAATCATAAAACATAAAAGTAACTTGAAGCAAATGGTTTCCATGGAGGATATGGAGGTCCAAATATGGGAAACACATACCAAGAAAACTCTCACAAACAAGATCCAAACGACGAGCAATAAAATAAACCCAAGGGAATTGGAACTTGTTTGAGCTAAATGCGCCACTTAGGAGCTAGATAAATATAAATATCAATTCTAAGTGACACAACCTCAAATGTCCACATTTTATTGGTTTGTAATATGCACAAAGCATATGACTCCCCCATAATGTGGTAAACCAAGAATACACCAACAAGAGGTAAAAACATCCAAATAGAGATGATTAATGAACATTATGGAACTTGAATTTCTCATGAGAAAGACATACCACGTAGAGACTAGATAAAACTTGCAATATATATACTAAGTGGTCTTCCTCATGTACATACATTTTAGGATTGTGGAATGCCCAAGCATAACACTCCCCCAAAATGGGATAGTCCATTAATCTCTCACAAGAGCCAAGAAAGATACCAAATAAATTCAACAAAGGCTCCAACCCAAGAGACACATATACATGGTGTGCCAACCAACATACACAAATATACTTGATAACTCAATATAAGTATGAGGGAAGCACAACATGTACAAACTCATACAAAGATACAAAACCAACACATGCACAAGGGAGCAAGTAACTTTCAATGTAAATGAGTTAAGCACATGTTACCGTAAGGAGGGACATTGGATATATGATAGAAGCATGATAATCCAAATTTATTAACTTGACAAGAATAAATGATGAAGATTGATACATTGCAAATGTATCTATAATTTTTTATGTTCCATGCTTGGTTTTATCCACTTTCTTGTGTTTTGTTCCAACTTTGGAGTACTTTTCATGTGATTTCTTGGACTAACCTATTAATAAGAGCCACAGTGCTAGCTGCCTGTTTTCTGCTGTTTTTGGTTCCAGGAAAGGCAGAAAATGAATATTCTCGGAATTGGACGGGACAAAAGCCAAAGTGCCTATTTTCCGGAAGTCATCAAGTGCCAGAATACGAGACGGAGAAGGGCCAGAGGACGGCCACACCACCTGGCCGCGCTGCCGGCTTGGCCCGCGCCAAGGGGTGGTGTGGTGGCCCCTGGCACCCCCTCAGCCTCCCCTTTCAACTATAACATGCCCTCGGGACGTAAACCCGAAGTACCCGATCAAAAATCCACGAAAGAGTCTGTAGCCGCCGTCGTCTCCATCCCTAGATCGGGAGGGATCTGAAGCTCTTCCCGGCACCCTGCCGGAGAGGGGAATTCACCTTGGAGGCCTTCTTCATCACCATGCAAGCCTCCGGTGTAATGCGTGAGTAGTTCATCCTTGGACTACGGATCCATGTAGTAGCTAGATGGCTGGTTCTCCTCCTTTGTGCTTTCATGTTTAGATCTTGTGAGCTCCGTTCATGATCAAGATCATCTATTTGTAATTCTGCATGTTGTGTTTGCGGGGATCCGATGGATATTGAGATGCTATTTCAGATTGATTATTGATTTTATCATGTCTTTGTTATTTGAGATCTTGCATGTTTTCCGTTGTTAGTAGCTATCTTGGCCAAGTAGATGCTAGCAACTCCAAGAGTTAGTATTTATGCTCGATAGTGGGTTCATGCCTCTAGTAATCTGGGGAAGTGACAGAAATCTCTAAGGTAGTAGATGTGTTGTTGCTACTAGGGAGAAAACAACAATCCTTTGTTCATAGAACAATCGTATTGTTTACTTTACACGCAGTTCGTAAAGCAATAATCTGTTGCTTGCAACTTAATACTAGAGGGGGTTCGGATGATAACCTGAAGGTGGATTATTAGTCATAGATGCAGTTGGATGGCGGTCTATGTATAATGTTGTAATGCCCAATCAAGTCTCAAAGGAGTCAAGATGATTAGTATATGCATGTATTGCTTTCTCGGTGTTTGTCAATTGCCCCGCTGTAATTTGTTCACCCAGCATGTTATCTATCTTAAGTAGAGCCACCTCTAGTGAACTATGGATCCCGGTCCTCTTTTCTTTTACATACAATCTACAAATCTTTTACTGCTTTGTGTTTACTTTCTGCAAAATTTTACTTCTTTCCATTCGATACATTTAATCTTTTGTTTTCCGCAAAACATAGTGAGATTGACAACCTCATCGCAAGTTGGGGACAAAGTTCTGTGGTTGTGTTGTGCAGGTCTCCACATTGCTACTAGCACTGGTAGTGCGCCCTGCCAAAGCTCAGCTAGTAACACCTTTGAGGTGTTTCCTTGATCCTACTGGTTCGATTAAACCTTGGTTTCATAACTGAGGGAAACTTGCTGCTGTGCTCATCATACCTTCCTCTTGGGGTTCCCAACGAGTTCTACATCAACACCGCCATCAAGCAATTTTCTGGGCGCCGTGCATTGAGCCATCAAGCGATTTTCTGGCGCCGTTGCCGGGGAGTCAAGGACATCTTCACAAGGGGAGTCCCTCATAACCAATCTCTTTTACTTTGTTGTTTTTGTTTTGCTTAGTTTCTTTTTGCTTTGTTTGCTTGTTTTCTTTATTCAAAAACACACACAAAAATTAGTTTTACTAGTTTGCTTTCTTATTTCAAAAACACAAAAAAATTAAGTCTCCTTTAGTTGTCACCACTTCGTTAGCTCACCATGTTGATCCCCAAATTCACCCTGAAAGACCTTTCAATTGGTAGTGGTTCCATAATTGGGAAACATAATATTGAAGAATTCTTTAATCATGTTAGTAAACATGAGGATACTGAGGATAGATCCCTTGCAGAACTTGCTCCAAACTATGAGATTGCTGCAGCTTCTATAATTCATATGTTATAAGCTAGGTTTGTTAACCTCAACCCCTTAATGCAAGTAATGTTTCTCAAGCTTAAAGAAATTGAAGACCCTGAAAAGAGGGATTTTATTCTAGAAACTTTGTTTAAGGAGTTCTATGATGTTGCCAAGGAAGCTAGAAAATTCTTTGAACGTTTCAATATGCTAGGCTCATGTGTAGATGTTGTTGGTACACGAGAAAAGATGAACAAAACCGAACCTAATGGGGAGGAACCTAAGATACCAGTACCCTTCAAACTAGTAGCAATACATTATGCCATAGAAAAGCATCTCGATTGGATTGTTCCTGCAAACCCTTTTGATGAGAATAGTTAACCTAAGAGCATTGAGAGAGGATCCTCTAGAACTTATTTGGATGATATACCTTGCCTTGTTTAAAATATTGCTGGTATTGATCTTAATGCTTCATCATTTGAGAATACTTGATCCTTTTTCTTGCTTCTTATGCCTAACTTAAATGCATTAAAGAAAAGTATTTATTGGGAGATAACCCAAAAGTTTTAGATGAGTCTTGCAAGTTATTACCTCTGTAATAACCGCTCCTTATCTTTTTTATTTGATTTTTGTGCCAAGAGTAACCTCTAATGAGAGTGAAGTAATGATTGGGAAAGTTGCTGTCCCGAAACAGATTTCTGTGCTTCACCGTAAAATTTCGTGAGAGAGCTATGTATGTTGGATTGAGCTGTAATATTTTGTGCTTCTGCCCTAGGTTGTCATCTAACGTTTTTTAGTTCAATACTTTTTGATTTGAGCAACATAAGGTCTTATAAAAAACTCGTCTTTACCTGCTGGTATGTTTTGACAGATTTCTGCCATTTTCTGCATTTGCTTCTTGTGGGTTCCGTTTTGAGTTCTTTTGGGGAATTGAGCTTTTTGAGGGAAGTCCTACAGTAGGTAGTGTTTTAATGGAAGTTTAATTGGTGTTAGAACTGAACCTTAAGACTTATTTATCTTAAGTGCACTAGTGTTGCTAATAAAGATTGTGTGAAGTTTTGTATGAAGGAAAAATTTCAGGTGTATGGAAGGAATGAGTAATGAGATGAAGGATGGACTAAAGCTCAAGCTTGGGGATGCCACGCATGTCACCCCAAGAAATATCCAAGAAGTACAAGCGTCAAAGCTTAGGGATGCCCAAGGCATCCCCTTCTTCATCAATAAAAATCCCAGGTTTCTTCCAAACGCTTTATTTTTATTGTTTCATGCACAATTGTGTTGTTCTTGGAGCGTCTTCTTTTTCGTTTTTCGTTTTGGTTTTAGTTCTCTTGGTTTGCTTAGTTTTCTGAATAAATTGGTTGGACCCCCTCTTTCATACATTGTTTTGCAAATAGTTTGGTTTGGTTTAGAAAAGAGTAGGAAAGTTCATGCTTATGTGGTAAAAAGAGCTCGTTTTTGACTGTGGCCTATGCTTTGTCATGCCATGCTTGATATTGTTTTGGATTTATGCTTAGTATTCTTTGCTGTAGCATGACTTGTTATAAATAATTGAGATTGCTTAATGTGCCTTGGATGAATCATGCGTTGTTTTAGCATATTAAAGCATAGTATAGTGGTATTCTCCTTTGATGCTTTATTAGGGTTGACTTGGCACATGCTCACACCATGTTATGACTATCTCAAGTCACCATAGCCTTTATGATCCTTTAGTTTTCGACTTGTAGTATCACTTTATGCTTTGATCAATGATGTTTTGTCGCTCTGCATGATTATGGCCATTATTTCTCTCTTAGTTTGTCGCTCCAATTCTTTTGCTAGCCTCCACAACCAAGTATGAGTTCCACTCATGCATCCAACTCCCTAAACCAAGTTATTCCAAAGAGTCCACCATACCTACCTACTAGCTTATGCTATTCCAAGTATATTCATGCTTTTGTTTACCTTCCAAATTAAACTTGTTATGAGAAAACTAGTGATTAAAGCTCTCACGAACTTGATGGCACACTTTACTTTTTTGCATGTAATAAACTTGAACCATTGGGTCCTTCTTTGTTGTGTATATGCTTGCGCTTTATAAGTTGAAATTAGCAGAACCATGTTTCATAGGGAACGCTTTCAACATTGCACTTGTACTTTGTACCCCGTTGATATCATGTTCTTTTACTTACGGATCCCGGCGGTGTGAAATAAAAGTGGAACTTGTAAGATCATGGAGTTTGTATGTGTGTTAGAGAAATGCCTGGGCCGCTAGCCTAAGCCATGCCTAATCATAGTGGAAACTTGCAGCATCACCATAATGAGCACGCTATGAAGCACCCTCAATAAAAACCTATGCAAATAGTAAATAAAAAGATCGCTAAGATGCTCATTGTTTGCTTGCCGTGTCATTTTGATTATGGGAAAGCTCCCGTATCATGTGCAAGGGGTACCCCGTTAGCGGTTCTTAATGATACACACATACTTACAATGACAAGAGCTTACTCGTGACTGAAGTTGAGTAGCATGAGGATCGGTCTTCGTAAGTAAGGGGCATGAGATTTCGGTTTATAACTTGTCAAGCATATCCTCTTAGTTGTGTCACTTTAACCTTAATCACCTTAAAGATGCTTATGATAGGGGCAATGAGAGCTGAAAGCTATAAGTACCATAATTTTTGGAAGCTCTTTATGTGACTTGAATCCCTACTTCCTTTTACAAAGGCTTTTCTTCCACCATTATATTGGGTCTTCACCTTCTATCTTTATGCACCTACTTTGAGAGCATAGTGGCCATTCTTAGTTCTATGTGCATTGTCCCAAGACTAGTTGATTGATGCATACTTTGATATTGCATGTTTTAAACTATTGTATCTAGTCACTCTTATGAACTTTGAAGGTGTCCTATGCATTTATATTTGCTACTCTATTGAGGGACAAGCTGAATACTGTTATGCTATGTTTTCTTTATGTGAAACAAACAAACGTCTTGCAAAGCATTGTTATTCATGAGTCTTTTGTTTGTGCCTTTTCATGTTGCATCATAGTTTCTTTTGCTAGAACTTTGTCTTTCATGCTATGATTGAAGTACTATGATCCTAGCTTTGAATGTTTTGCAAATACTTTGATCAAGTCTTTGATGGTGCATGTCACCTCAAAAATTATTCTTTCTTTTTATCACTTACCTACTCGAGGACGAGCAGGAGTTAAGCTTGGGGATGTTGATACATTGCAAATGTATCTATAATTTTTGATGTTCCATGCTTGGTTTTATCCACTTTCTTGTGTTTTGTTCCAACTTTGGAGTACTTTTCATGTGATTTCTTGGACTAACCTATTAACAAGAGCCACAGTGCCAGATGCCTGTTTTCTGCTATTTTTGGTTCCAGGAAAGTCAGAAAATGAATATTCTCGGAATTGGACGGGACAGAGCCAAAGTGCCTATTTTTCCGGAAGTCATCAAGTGCCAGAATACGAGACGAAGAAGGGCTAGAGGCCGGCCACACCACCTGATCGCGCGGCCAGGCTTGGCCCACGCCAGGGGGTGGTGTGGTGGCCCCTGGCACCCCCTCGGTTTCCCCTTCCGACTATAAGATGCCCTCGGGACGTAAACCCTAAGTACCCGATCAAAAATCCACGAAAGAGTCTGTAGCCGCCGTCATCTCCATCCCTAGATCGGGAGGGATCTGAAGCTCTTCCTGGCACCCTGTCGGAGAGGGGAATTCACCCTAGAGGCCTTCTTCATCAGCATGCAAGCCTCCGGTGTGATGCGTGAGTAGTTCATCCTTGGACTACGGATCCATGTAGTAGCTAGATGGCTGGTTCTCCTCCTTTGTGCTTTCATGTTTAGATCTTGTGAGGTCCATTCATGATCAAGATCATCTATTTGTAATTCTGCATGTTGTGTTTGCGGGGATCCGATGGATATTGAGATGCTATTTCAGATTGATTATTGATTCTATCATGTCTTTGTTATTTGAGATCTTGCATGCTCTCCGTTGTTAGTAGCTATCTTGGCCAAGTAGATGCTAGCAACTCCAAGAGTTAGTATTTATGCTCGATAGTGGGTTCATGCCTCTAGTAATCTGGGGAAGTGACAGAAATCTCTAAGGTAGTAGATGTGTTGTTGCTACTAGGGAGAAAACAATAATCCTTTGTTCATAGAACAATCGTATTGTTTACTTTACACGCAGTTCGTAAAGCAATAATCTGTTGCTTGCAACTTAATACTGGAGGGGGTTCAGATGATAACCTGAAGGTGGATTATTAGTCATAGATGCAGTTGGATGGCGGT
This sequence comes from Avena eriantha, assembly GCA_910589775.1. NCBI lineage: Eukaryota > Viridiplantae > Streptophyta > Magnoliopsida > Poales > Poaceae > Avena > Avena eriantha. The sequence goes on from OU342742.1 coordinate 133,658,986, forward strand.
CTATGTATAATGTTGCAATGCCCAATCAAGTCTCAAAGGAGTCAAGATGATTAGTATATGCATGTATTGCTTTCTCGGTGTTTGTCAATTGCCTCGCTGTAATTTGTTCACCCAGCATGTTATCTATCTTAAGGAGAGCCACCTCTAGTGAACTATGGATCCCGGTCCTCTTTTCTTTTACATACAATCTACAAATCTTATACTGCTTTGTGTTTACTTTATGCAAACTTTTACTTCTTTCCATTCGATACGTTTAATCCTTTGTTTTCCGCAAAACACGGTGAGATTGACAACCTCATCGCAAGTTGGGGACAAAGTTATGTGGTTGTGTTGTGCAGGTCTCCACGTTGCTACTAGCACCAGTAGTGCGCCCTGCCAAAGCTCAGGTAGTAACACCTTTGAGGTGTTTCCTTGCTCCTACTGGTTCGATTAAACCTTGGTTTCATAACTGAGGGAAACTTGCTGCTGTGCTCATCATACCTTATTCTTGGGGTTCCCAACGAGCTCTACATCAACACCGCCATCAAGCAATTTTCTGGGCGCCGTGTATTGAGCCATCAAAGATCCCTCAATTCTTCATAATGTAACCAAGTCTCCAATTCCCTCCAACAATACCTATTGATCAAGTTTTGGCTTGTTGGTCCCCAACCAAGTTTGGTCCTAAGAGGTTAGTCACAGTAGGATTGGCAACCCAAATGGTTCTTTTCATGAACCCACATTGAGCAAAAAAAATTTGGCAAACACATTGCCAACCTCATCCTTACAGAGAGAAAAAGCATCATCAATAATGATAGGGTTGGATGAGGAGATACCAATAGTGCATGAGGAAGAAATGTGCCCCTTCTCACGGCATATGTAGCAAGTTCTTCTCTTGCCATCTTTCTTCTTAGGTGAAGCCACAACTCGAGGAAGAGCTCAAGTAGTCCTCTTAGGAAGAGGCCCATCACTAACTTGAGGTAGAGCTTGAGGCCGCTTCCCTTGTTGCTTCACACTAAGAGGCTTCTTCTTCAATGGGCAAGATCTAACATGATGCCCTTCTTCCTTGCACTTGAAGCAAACAATGTTGGTCGGATTCTTGACTTGATATTGGCCATTCTTCTTGTTGCCCTTGTGCTTCAGCTTGATAGTGGACTTGTTCTTGACATTGGAGTTGAATCCAAGCCCACTCTTGTCATTAGGGAATTTTTGCATACTCAAGATATTGTCGAGTGTGGCCTTCCCTTTATGACCCTTTTCAAGTCATTATTCAAAGAAGTGACTTGATTCTTAAGCTCTTTAATTTCCTCTACATGGTTAGTGTGAAAAAAATACTAGAGGAAGTGGATGCTACATTGTTAGAGCAACAAGGGATGGAAAGTAATTCATCACAAGATGTATCAATGGCATGAGTGGATGAATTACAAGGACTAGCACATGGCAATATGGCATTTGGAGTAGAAGTAGTGATAATGTCCACATGAGGCTCATTAGATGTTACCTTTGACATAATAGCCTCAAGAGCTAATTTTAGCCTATCATGGGATGGGAGGCTAGAAGATCCCCATGAGATCTTGATAGCTTACCATGACTTTCTTTCAAGATCCCATACTTGTTAGTTAGCAAAGCAAGTTGAGTCTTCAGCTCAACATTCTCCTTCAAAATAGATGCTTCACAAGAAATAGAGTTAGTAGACCAAGCATCATAATTAATTGCAAGAGGTGAGGGCAACTCTGAAGGCTCTTTTGAGTAAGAGGCTTTAAGTTTCTCGTGTGACTCGGTGAGTTTGATGAGCTCGCCCTTGATGACCCTAGAGCCATTTTTGAGGTGCTCAAAATCCTCAAGGAGTTTAGCATAAGCAACTTGAAGCCCATCATTTTTACTTTTGAGATCACTTGCCACCTCAAGATCTCTATCATGAGATTCCTTCACTCTAGACAACTCTAGAGCAAAAGTCTACTCAAGAGATTCCTTAGTGGTTTGTTCTTCTTCAAGATCTTCATTTATATTTGCAATTTTATTAGCATACCCACGCTCAAGGCTACTCATTTTATAAAGGGTGTTCTCATGCTCCTCAATTTGTTCTTCTAACTTATCAATATGTTCTTTGATCTTAATATCAAAGTCCAATATTTCAACAAAGTTAGAGCAAGCACTATTATTCTTAACAAGAGCATGATAAACCATCTCACCCTTTTCATATAAATCATCAACATCTAACTTTTCTTCCTCATTATCCCTCATCCTCATCATCACAAGAGGTATTGGGTTCCAAAGTAGGAGTTACCTTTGAATCCCTAGCCATAAGGCATAGGTGGGTACCATGACAGGATGATGATGAATTATTTGAAGCTCCATTCAAAAACTTGTCTTGGCCCATAGAATCTTCGTTGTCCTCTACATGGCTAGCAACACAAGCACTAGAGGAAATAGAAGGATTTTTATCATGGCACCAAGACAACACAAACATATCATAATCAGATTTATTCAAGACATTTCTACATGATATGCAAGGACTACCAACACGAGCATATAAGGAGTTTTGGGTGCTACAAGTTTTTGTGTCCAACGATAGACCATTGCAACTAGATAGAGATGAAGGATGACTAAATTAAGCTCACTATCCATATTACAATTTCTATCACCACTCACCATATCATTACCTTGTGAAGAATCACATGTTGGTGAGGTGGTAGAAGATGAGAACTCATCTCGGCCGGAAGTGGAAGCAACACAATCATCCTCAAGAATATTGGACACAACATATTTATCTTGAAGTTTTGTCCATAACTCATGAGCGCTCCAAAAAGGAACGATTGAAGATGTAACTACATAGCTCAAAGCATTAACAAGCACATTAGAAGCTTGAGCATCAAGATATAAGTTTTTCTCATCCTCACAAGATATATTTTCAAAATCCCTAGGAGGAGAAAAACCTATATCTACAATATGCTCTGAATTTGGGTCCACGTCCCTAAAATGAATAAGCATACGAGTTTTCCATATATCATAATTTGTGCCATCGAATCTGAACATTTCATTATGCACTAATTCCCTAGCCGACATCTTTACTCTCAAGGCGGACAAGCCTAAAATGAGAGACCGGGCTCTGATACCAATTGAAAGGACATAGATGTCGCCTAGTGGGGGGTGAATAGGCGGTTTAAAACTTTTACGAGATGGGCTTAACAAAGGCGGAATAAAACTAGTGTTTACTTTGTAAAGCACAAAACCTATATATGCTATGGTTCACCTATGTTCACCAACAACTTATGATAAGCAAGAAAAGCAACTATGTGACAGCAAGATATAGACTTCAAGCATGAAGGCTATCACAAAGTAAGGTGCATAAGTAAAACCTCGGGTATAGAGATAACCGAGGCACGCGAAGACGAAGATGTTTTACCGAGTTCCTCCCAACAATGGAGTACGTCTCGTTTGGAGAGGGGGTGGTATCAAACCACCAACGCCACAAAAGGCCTCCCTTGTTCTCCTATGAATCTCACCCCAACAGGATCGATCCACACTTCCACTATCGGTGCACTTGTCAGTGGCAATCCGGAACCTCTCACAAGATTGGGGCACTTCTCGACAACTCAATGGAGGCTCCCAACTAACAAGCTTGGGGAAAGCTCCATAACTTAATTGGAGGCCCCAAGTAATCCACAAACCTACAATACAACCAAATTGTCCAGGGTTCCAAGAACCCAAGAGTAAAAAGCTTCTCACCTTTCACCCAATCGAATCTCCACCGAGAACTCAAACCGATGCACCAAATGCAATGGCAAGAACACACGAAGTGCTCAAGTCCTTCTCTCCCAAATTCCACCAAAGCTACAAAAGCTTATGGGGGAATAAGAGAGGAAGAACAATGAAGGAAATCCACAAAAGACTCCAAGATCTAGATCCCAAGATGTTCCCCTCACTTAGAGGAGAGATTGATTGGTGGGGTTGTAGATCTAGATCTCCTCTTTAAAATCCCTCAAGAATATGCAAGAATCAATGGAGGGATTGAGGGATAGCAAGCTCAAGAAGGTAAAGCAATGGAGGGGAGAACTTGCAAGGAAGTTTGGGGAACCATTGGGAAAGAAGGGCCCCTTAAATAGTACGGCTATCTATCCTATAAACCGGTCTCCCCAACTAACACCATGAGACCGGTAAGAAATAAACCCTATCAAGAACATACCTTTTCATTGAGCATATTCCACTTGAGCTTGACGATAGTGATCTTGTCCACCTCAAGATGGAACACCTTTCTTGATTGCATTAGCTTGGTGAAGACTTGCAAATTGCTCTCCCATACTCGACTATGGTTGAGCTTCTCTCTTGGGCATATCATCTTCCCATATCCATGATAACCATAGGATGGCAAGCTTCAAGCAAATGATCTCTTCGAGATGGCTCATCTTGAACTTGCACATCATTTCTTCTTTCTTAATTATGTTGGTATCTTGAAGGTACATAAGAGATATCACTCTAACTTTAGTCCTCAGGACACACTTGATATAGGTTCAACTCTCACTTGGCCAATCTCCAGATCACTCATTGAAACCTTGGTCAACACTTAATCTTATTCACTTTCTTCTTATCCCAACCTTGAAGCCAACATATGGTTCAAGCATTGCCTATGAACAAATCCTATAGGTAAAACTCAATGCAAACATAAGTCCGTAAAGATTGTCATTAATTACCAAAACCACACATGGGGGCACACATGCACTTTTAGACCACACCCCCAGGCCGCCCTCTAGCTTGGAGCGACAAACCTGGTCCCAAGCGACAAGGCATTGCGGACCGGAGACCTTGTTCAACGCTGCCCAAAAGAAGGCCCGGCGCAGCCTCTCTAGCGCCTCAATCACCCTCGTCAGCAGCTCCAACGCCCCCATGGTGTAGGTGGGGAGGGCTTCGAGGACAACTTTCACTAATGCCAACCTGCTGCCATAAGAGAGGAGCAGTGCACGCCACCCCGACAGGTACTTGTCGGCCTTGGCGATCAGCGAGATGAATTCCACCAAGTTGAGCTTTGTCGTCGAGAGAGGGAGGCCCAGGTAGGTCTGGGGGAACCCCTCCACCCTGCACCCAAGGATGGCCTGGACGGAGGAGAGTAGCTCCGGATCGACGTGCATGGGGACGATCATGCTCTTGTGGAAGTTGACATTGAGGCCCGTGGCCTTGGAGAAGCTGTCTAGGAGCTGCCAGAGGTGACGCGCCGCGCCCTCGTCGGCACGCAGGATGATGAGTGTGTCATTCGCATACTGGAGGACGGGGCAAGGCGTGTCATCAACGAGAGGATGCCGAAGGAGATCATCCCCCTTGATCAGCTGCTAGAGAACATCGATGACAAGGAGGAAGAGGTAGGGGGAGAGCGGGTCCCCTTGCCAAAGCCCCCGCTTGAGCTTAATCCAACGACCAGGGATCCCATTGAGCAACACCACCGAACACGAGGATAGGAGGATATGATCCATCCAATTGCACCCAAGCTTTGAGAACCCCCTGGCACCCATAATCCTCCTCAAACTTCTCCATTAAATCGAGTTGAAGGCCTTGGTGAAGTCCAGCTCCAGGACAAGACAGGGGGCATGCCGTCGGAAGCTAGTTTGGATGAGCTCCGTGGCATAAACAAAGTTCTCCGAGATGCTCCACCTAGAATGTCGTGGTGGTGTCACGGCAGATGCCATGGATAGGCTAATGGTGGGGACTAAATGCACTAGGGGAATCCAGGGAGGGATAGTGAGGTGATTCCACACACAGAAGGTTTATATTTGATTCACTTCCAAGGTTTACAAGTGATCCTAGAGCTGTATTGGAGAGAGGAGGAAGGAGGAACTCTCTTACTCTCACCGCTAGATAGCCCTCAGGAACCAAGTAAAAACTAGCCAATAGATATCAACCTAGTAAGACTCAACCCGTTCAAGACCAACCCCTTCTACAGAGGCCTTAGCCCTCCTTATATAGGGGTGGCTAGGCCTCCACTTAGGGCATACATGGAGGCATATTCCAGGGAATATGCTTCCTCCCAAAATAGTAAGCCGACCAGGTCGCTTTTCCCCGCGTCACCCATGCAGAGGCTATGTGAGCCTCTTCGGCGCCTGCGTCAGCTGACATTGGCGTCGTCGCCTCTGTCGGCCACGCCTCGGTGGTCTTGCCTCTGTCCGCTTCGCTCATGCCGTGCGTACCGGGGCTACTTTTGACCAGCGAGATACCTTCCTTCTCCTAGAAACTTGACATGACCCGAATCGTAGTTGATCCGGCCACACCTGTTCATGCATACAAGCTAGATTCATCCATCCGACTTACGGCTTAAGTCGGTTGAGACCCAGTTAGGTGGACATCCCCTGGTCTGGGTTACCCCGAGATTCGGCCTGCCTTGAGGCGACTCGGCCAGCATTAGCTTTGGCCTTGCCGTACCTCGGCTAACTCGGCCTTTATACCCGGCGTGACCCTATCCGGGGGTATCCCCCCAACATTAGTCCCCGAAGCTGGTGCAGTCTTAGCTGCCTTGGCTGCTAAGGCCACAGCAGGTTCAACTTCACTGAGCTCTGGGTTTTATTTCTGAGTTACCTCCTTATCTCGGATTCTATGGATTTACTTTCCCTTGGCACATTCCAAGTTTTCACTTGCTGGCCGGGTTACCACACTCTCATCTGGGTCATGCTTCCTTCTCTCGTATGCTTCCCCATGTGGAGGCTAATCATCACATCGCCTCATTTTAAGGGCCAGCCACAGTAACCGCCGCAGTAATTGTTAGGAGTTACTGTGCGCGCGTCACGTCACGCCTGCCTCCTCGTTAACTGCATCAATGCGTCGCGTCATGGGATCCACTGCGCCTTGTGACCTTCCGTGTGGCCTGATGATGATTGGTCAATCCAGTGTGTACACGGCCACACGATGTGGCCCGCCCGCAAACGCGATCCCACTTCCTCGCAGAGGGAGCTGTTAAATAGGGGAGGGGTGCGCCCCTTGGGTCCTTTCCCCAATTCTTGCCGCTCCTCTGCCATTTCTTCTTCCTCGTTTTCTCCCGCGATAGCGCCGCCGCCACCGCGATTGAGTAGTAGCGCCGCCGCCGCACTGCTTCCACACGCATCTGCGTCGCCGCCGCCGCTGCGCACCTCCTCCGCCACGGGTTGCTGTCAGTCTAGGCTGCTGCCCCCCACCGCCGCTAGGACTAGTGAGGGCAGCGAACTCGAGATGACTGAAGAGGAGCTCGCCGTCGCCGAGTAGAAGATGGAGGAAGACGCTGCGACGGCGGACCGTGGTGCGTGGGCCGGATCCTAGGTCTGCCAGGATGACCTGGACTGGCCCTACCGCACCAGGCGCATCCTAGCAGGCGTCACCGCATGCCTCGCCTCCGCCGAACTTGCCCCCTCACCCAATCCGGGTGAGTTTGTGGTGTTTCTGTCACATTTCCAGCGGGGATTCGGTTTTCCAGTCAGCAATTTTTTTCCACGATTGGTAGAACACCTACAAACTCCAGCCGCACCATGTTCCCGCCAATGCTATCACCTCTCTCTCTGCTTTCGCCTCCACGATTGAAGGCTATGCCGAATTATGGCCCACAAAGGAGCTGTGGATCCGGTTCTTCGGCCTTCGTCGTAACGTGATTCCGAACACCCAGCTTGATCCGGAGGACAAGCAGCTTACGTAGTTCGGGGCTGCGTCAATCTCTCCCTGGAGGCTATCCGTCTTTCCCCAGGTTATCGGGCTAGAATCCTGCAAGGGATGGGCCTAGAATTTCTTTTGTGTTCGGAACAACGGCACAGAAGACCTAATTCGGCTGCGCCCCTATACTCCGGGTCCTCCTAACCCAGAGTTGTGGGACGTCATCCCCAAGAAGCCCACGGTCTTGGCCAACCAGGTCAATAAAAGGTTCACGGAGCTGAAGGAGCTCGGGTTGCGCAACGAGGACGCCATGATCACATTCGTCCACAACCGGATCTCCCCCCCTCCAGAAGCGCACTCACAAGGTGTGTCACATGAGCTGGGGCCGCGACCCCAACCGTACCTCATCTTTTGAGCTGAGCAACACAGAGATTTACCGCCGGGTCAAGGCCCTCTTCACCACCCACAAGGACTTCTCCTCTGAGTAGACATGGGGAATTGAGCACTATTGCCGAGATAGGCTTCCTCCTGTGGTAAGCTTAGTGCGGCAAACTTTCTCTGGATTAAATCTTACATCGGTTGCTGTTGTATATTTAACTCTGTCTTCTTTTCTCTCCTTTAGCAATTCCTTCAGCAAACTATGGAGGATGGCCCCGATCCCACCCTCAAATGGGCGCCTGACCGGGAGATCTCGAACGAGGAAGAGCCGGATCAGGAGATGTTCCTCCCAATGACCGACGCGACGAAGCAACCCACCGGTAAACTCTCTTCCATTAGAGATTGGCCCGATGACTCGGATGTCGAGGTGATGGAAGCATTTGACGCTGTCCCCCTTTCTTATGCTTTTCTGGCATCAGCTAACCCCGGTGGGCAGATCCATGAGGACCCTCCCCTTGCCATGGGTGACCCTGTTCCGGTTGCACCGAAGAAGAAGCGGGGAGCTGCATCAACCTCTTCCTCCGGACCTTCTCAGCCAACCAAAAGGCGAAAGAAGTCCGGGGACAAGACTGCCTCCAAGCCTGCAACCAAGGCCCCAACACGAAGGGATCGGAAGCCCAAGGAGCCCCCGACCTCGGATGCGTAAGCCTCTTTTCCCTTTGCCATTCACTTGTTCTTGCATTGTTATAGTTTCTCATCCGACACTGTTTCATTCGGCAGGGCCACGGTGCTGGTCCCCCAGAGTGGATCTAGCATTGCTTCGCCGCTCCGGCTCAGCCCTTCTCCCCCTCGTGGCGACGATTCACGCCCGCTGAGCCCTATTCCGGAGGGTTCAGCGGCTGCTCCGGGTTCCACACCACCTCGTCAAGAGGGGGGCAACCTTGGAGCGGGGGAGACAGGCCCAGCCGAGGTAGCGGCATCCACCACTTCGGCTCTGCTGCAACCAGCTACAACCGAGGCTACCTCAGCACCTCTACCAAAGAAGAAACCAGCAGCAGCACCAGCACCAACTCCAGCATCAGTACCAGCACCAACTCCAACACCAGCACCAACCCCAGCAGCAAGAGCAACAGCAGCAACACCAAGAGCAACAGTAGCAGCGCCAAGCTCCTTCGCCTCGTCCGAGACTTCCCAGTCTCGGCGAGAAAGTACCCAGGCAGCTCGCAAGGGTAAATTTGCTGCAACCACTTCCTCCTCTCAGCAGCCCAAGGGCAAAAAGTCCCCTGACACCACCAGGGCAGTGTCCGTTGAGGCTGGACAGCGTACTCTCGCGTCCATGCTTTCCAAGAAGCCTCCAGCACCGAAGGACGCCCCTGCCGAGCCAGCTGATGCACAACAGATGGTTTTGCACACCAGCCCGGCTCTTGCCCTGGTTGAGAGTAGGGAGGCGCACGCGAAGGGCTTGGTGGCGCCCCACATGCCCAGCGGCGAGCGATACCCTCCGACCCTGATTGAATTCGTCATGAATTGGAACAAGGCGGAGTTCGTCCACAACGACGATCTTCCGGAGAAGTTCGGACCCGCTGAATTTTCTGCTCAAATGAACACAGCCGCTAAGGCAATCAACCTCGTGGGTCGGATGATGGAGGTATGTTACTTCCCCTTTTCCTTAGCGTGTTGTAGATATTAATGATATAACCATTAGTCCCCGAGCCTCCGGGGGAGTAACTTGTTACTCGGCCGGATGCTCCTTAGAAAACTAACGTAGCTCCTTGATAACTTCGAATATGCACACACCTAGAGCCAGGTTAAGTTCCACTTGGCCCGGATTTTGTACACTTTGGATATGCACACACCTAGATCTGGGTTAAGTTCCACTTGGCCCGGATTTTGTACACTTCGAATATGCACACACCTAGAGCCAGATTAAGTTCCACTTGGCCCGGATTTTGTACACTTCGAATATGCACGCACCTAGAGCCGGGTTAAGTTCCACTTGGGCCGGATTTTTTACACTTCGAATATGCACACACCTAGAGCCGGGTTAAGTTCCACTTGGCCCGGATTTTGTACACTTCGAATATGCACACACCTAGAGCCGGGTTAAGTTCCACTTGGCCCGGATTTTGTACACTTCGAATATGCACACACCTAGAGCCAGGTTAAGTTCCCCTTGGCCCGGATTTTGTACACTTCGAATATGCACACACCTAGAGCCGGGTTAAGTTCCACTTGGCCCAGATTTTGTACACTTCGAATATGCACAAGGCTAAGTTGTATTTTTGTACTCTTTTCAGGTGACCACCAACCGCCGGAGCGCTAAGTTTTAGCGTCTCCTGGACACTCACAAGATGCTACGCGCTAAGCATAACACACTTCTCACGGACCATGATAAGAGGGGTACGTTTCTTCCCCAGCATTTTTCATTTTCCTTCATCTTCTTCTGTCGAACTAATCCATCATTCAGTGTTGGCAGCTGGGGTGGAGGCTGAGAACATGCTTATGAGGAGGAATCTGGATCAGATCAAGGGTAAGTTATATCTGCTCAACCTTGCTATGCTTTTCATCTCCTTTCCTCCTTGGCTCGGCAAACATTCATACCTCAGCTTTGTCGGGTTGACAAACTATTTCAGTATTGCTGGAAGATAGTGTGTCCGTGCCTGACATGATGCTGCATTTTCTCGAACAAGCAGGGCAGCATCAGGCCGAGCTCAAAAAGAAAGACGATGAGCTTGCCTCCTCCGGACCAAGGATGACGAGATCGCCAATCTTAAGGCCGAGATGAAGAAATTGAAGGCACAGCATCAATCCGAGCTCCAAAAGGTTGGCCAAGACTTCACTGAGGAGCGCGAGCGCCTCAACCTCCAAATTGCTAAGGACCGAGAACTTCTCCAGGAGGCCGACGTCAAGCTTGAGTCGGCGAACGCTGAACTTGTGCAGCTTCGCAAAAGACGTGATGACTGTACTAGGGAGTTGACTCGGATCCTCAGCCATATTTCACGTAAGTTCCTTTCCCTTATCTGGCATATTTCTCCGGGTTACTTCACATGTCTTTTCTTTACCTGCTTCTCTTATCTCGTTTTCAGGCAAATTTCCAGATGGCACTGCCATCGCGAGCACCGCTGTTGCTGATTTCTGCCGAGAGAGGGGTACTCCCATTGGTCCTGACGCTGAAGAGATTCCCTATGATATGGAGGACCTATTGGTCAGCCTGTCATCTCGCGTGGAAATCATCAAGAACTATGGCAAGGATATCCTTGACGTTGCAGTCCGAATCTTCAACACGTTTTGGCCTACGGAAGACACTCTGGAGGGAACCGCACTTCTTGTTGAAAAGTTGATGGAATGCAAGACCCATCTCGACCTTTGGAGGGAATCCGCTGGACGCGCCGCAGCTGAGACCGTTCTCCACTACGTACTTATGTGGTACGAGAAGATCGACCTCAACCTCTTAGCACGCATGCGCACCGGATCCAAATGGACCAGTGACCCGGAGTGGGTAGCTCGGCGCAAGGCTTGCGCCCATAGCCTCATCGAATATGCTCCCATTCACGAATGGACTGAGGGACCGAGCTTCCCGGAAGCCGCTGGTGACGAAAACGCTGAAAACGCTAAAGATGGCTCGGATGAGGACGAAGAGGGCGATGCCTCGGACATTGAAGACAGTGAAGATGACGCCGAACTCGCTCCTCCTGCTGCTCCTTAAGTGAAAAAACTTTAAAGTTTATCAGATCCCCGGTATGCCGGGTGGAATTGTATCCGGTACACATGTGATATTTGGCTACTAAGTTTTTATGCCAGATTAACTTGGGCGTAGTCCCCGAGTTTCATTTTCTTGTTTGTCCAATCTTTTGGCTCGGCTCGTGTCTACCTTGATTCGGTTTTGCGACTTACGAATCCGAGCTTCAAAAATTGTCTTAACAATACTTGCAAACTTTTAGGCTTAGCTCAAAATAAATTAGCATAATAAACTAAAAATACACAAGGTTAGTTCGAAAAACAAACGTTGGCTCGATTAAGTTCTTTTCCTTAGTCGTTTTTCATGTGCTACGCAATTCCAAACTTGTTCTCTTGCTTGCCATGAAGCCAATTCTTGTTGGACAGCAGCAAGTCGAAGAGTTGGGTTTTTGGTGCTCACACACTACTAATCCGAGTTAAGTAGAACAACTTATTCCAGCTGACGTATAAATAACAGAAGACAAATATTATTAAGGCAGTCCCCGAGTTACTGCTCGAGGTGCCAACATTTTATTGATAAGCTCATTGCCGGCATACATACCGATATATGAGAAGACTCGGATACATACACTTCTCTGCTAAGTGTAGAAAGGACGAAGTAGAGCTACATTCCATGGACGCTTAGATTCCTCGCCGGACCTGTCCGCCTTGTTCTTTTCCTGTGGCTTTGCATCTATAAGATAATAAGAATGGCAATGCTTTGCTCACAATGAATGGCCCTTCCCATGGAGGAGATAATTTATGCATGCCAGCAGTATGTTGTACCAACCGGAGCACCAGATCGCCTTCCCGGAAAACCCGGGGGCTTACTTTCTGGCTATGATAGCGTCGGAGATTTTGCTGATATATGGCGGATCTGGACAGTGCCAATTCTCTCGCTTCTTCCAGCAGATCAACATCATGTTGCCGGGCTTCTTGCACTTCGGCTTCTGTGTATTGGGTGACCCTAGGCGAATCATGCTCTATGTCGGCTGGTAACACAGCTTCTGCCCCATATACCCGAAAGAATGGCGTATAGCCTGTTGATCGATTCGGAGTTGTTCTTAAACTCCACAGTACCGCTGGTAGTTCTTCTATCCAGCACCCCGCTGATCTTTGCAGCGGCTCAATGAGCCGGGGGTTTATTCCGGATAACACTAATCCGTTGGATCTCTCCACTTGCCCGTTTGATGCGGGGTGGGCTACCGAGGCAACGTCCAACCGGATCTTCTTATCCCGGCAGAAACGCGCAAATGCTCCTTCCGCAAAATTTGTGCCATTATCAGTTATGATACTGTGAGGATAACCGTATCTCAAGATGATATCTTTGAGAAACGTCACGGCCGTAGCTCCATCACATTTTCTTATTGGCTTCACCTCGATCCACTTTGTAAATTTGTCCACCATGACCAAAATGTGAGTCATATTTCCCCTTGCTGGTTTAAACGGGCCAACCATGTCCAAACACCACACGGAAAATGGCCAGGTGATTGGTATGGTCTTGAGCTCCGACATTGGCATATGTGTCTTGGTAGCATACCTCTGACAACCATTGCACTTTCTCACCAGATCTTCTGCTTGTTCTAAGGCACTTGGCCAATAGAATCCATGCCAGATGCTTTTGCCACCAAGGCTCGGGATGAGGCATGATGCCCGCACTCCCCTTGATGTATATCTCGGAGGATGTCAAGCCCTTCTTCCGGGTCAACGCATCACTGGAGGACATTGGTCACACTCGTTTTGTATAGCTCGGAATTGATGATTGTGTATGCATTTGCTCTCCTCTGAGTTTGCCTGGATAGCACCTCCTTAGTGGGTAACATTCCATCTTTCAGGAATCGAAATATAGGCAGTGCCCAAGCTGGTATGGCTCGCACAGGGAACACATCCTCATCAATTTCCATCTGGTCCACCGGCATAACTTCAACCGGATCCCGCTGAGCAGTCCTCGGGTCTTGCGAAGCAGTCCCCGGGTTTGCCGAGGCAGTCCCCGGGTTTCGCGCACCATCTCCCACGTCAATGTCCATGGGCATAGCTCCGGATTCTGTATCCTCCGGGACGTAAATTGAGTCGGTTTCTGGGGACGGCCTAATAGACGGTTTTTTGAGGTTTTCCAATGCTACCCCCGGTGGAATTGCTTGTCGGGTTGATCCGAGCTTCGACAGTACGTCGGCAGCCTCATTTTCCACCCGGGGTACATGGTGAAATTCACATCCCTCAAAGTAACCAGATATCTTCTGCACATGAAATCTGTACAGCGCCATGTTTGGATCAAGGGCGTCCCACAGTCCCGACACTTGCTGTACTACCAAATCTGAGTCACCAAAGGATAGGATCCGATGTATCCCAATTTCTTTTGCCACTTTGAGGCCATGCACAAGTGCTTCATACTTAGCGACATTGTTTGATGCCGTGAAATGGATCTGTAGCACATATTTCAGCTGGTCCTTCTTTGGCGAGGTAAGTACAATTCCGGCGCCTAGCCCGGTTTTTGTTTTTGACTCGTCAAACTGCATCCTCCAGTAATTCGGATCTGGTAGCGGTGGTTCGTATTGTACCTCGGCCTAGTCCACAAAAAAGTCGGCCACAGCCTGAGACTTGATTGCTTCTCTTCTGTCATATTGTGGTGCATAGGGAGCTAGTTCAATTGCCCATTTTGCAATCCTACCACTCGCATCCTTGTTACTCATTATCTCGGATATGGGAGCCTCACATATTACCTTGATGGGATGCTCCTCAAAGTAATGCTTCAACATCTTAGCTGCCATATACACACCATATGCCACTTTCTGATAGTGTGGGTAGTTCTGCTTTGAGGCAGACAACACCTGCTCAGATAATACACTGGCCTTTGCACTGACTTACCCTCTTCGTCGCGCTCTACCACAATTACTACACTTACAACTCGGTTGGTTGCGGCTATATAGAGCAACATTGGCTCCTTTGATAGTGGAGAGGCTAACACTGGTGCAGTGGCTAACATCTTCTTTAAGTGAGCAAAGGCTTCATTGGCCTACGGCGTCCAAACGAACTTATCCGACTTTTTCATGAGTTGATAGAGATGCAATGCCTTTTCTCCCAACCGACACACAAACCGACTTAATGATGCCAGGCAACCAGTGAACTTCTGGACATCGTTAAGACACTTCGGCAGTTCCATTCGCTCAATGGCCCGGATTTTAGTTGGATTGACTTCGATACCTCGGCTGGAGACAAGAAAACCGAGTAACTTTCTAGCTGGGACATCGAAGGTACATTTCTCCGGGTTAAGCTTCATCCGGAACCTTCTTAAGTTCGCGAACGTCTGCCTGATATCGTCAAGGAGCGTCTTTCTTTCCTTGGTCTTGATAACCACATCATCCACATACACTTGTACATTTTGACCTATTTGGTCGTGCAAACATTTCTGCATACATCTTTGGTACGTTGCTCCTGCATTATGTAAACCAAACGGCATGGTGCGATAGCAATAAGCCCCATACGGGGTGATAAATGCAGTCTTTATTTGATCATCCGGATTCAGAGGTATCTGATGGAAACCAGAATATGCATCAATGAATGACAACAGTTCACATCCAGCAGTTGAGTCTATGACCTGATCTATCCTTGGCAGTGGAAATGGATCTTTTGGACACGCCTTGTTCAGGTTCATGTAATCGATACACATATGCCAAACCACTGCTACATTCGGATCATCCTTCTTCTTCTCCACCAGCACCGGATTAGATAGCCAATCCGGGTAAAGAACTTCCATGATAAATCCTGCAGCCAACAACCGAGCTATCTCATCTCCGATGACTTTCCTCCTATCTTCGACGAAGCGGCGGAGAGGTTGCTTCACCGGCTTTGCTCCGGGTCTCACATTCAAAGAGTGCTCGGCCAACTCCCTCGAAACACCTTGCAAGTCCTGTGTGGACCAAGCAAAAATGTCTCGATTCTCACGGAGGAAGTTGACGAGCTCGCTTTCCTATTTGTCATTTAACCCGGCTCCAATTGTTACGGTGCGCTCTAGGAACATATCATCAACAGGCACCTTCTTGGTATCTTTCCTGGCTTGGAATGAGACACTTCCATGCGGGTTACTCAGCGCCGGCATATACTGCTGCGCGGACCGAGCCAATGCCGCCACCTCTTGGATTTTTCTTTTCTCTTGCGCAATCACGAGTGACTCGGCTAGGTTAGACCTGGCTGACGCACACTCAATGGAACGTCGGAAATCTCCAGCAATGGTAATCACTCCATTTGGCCCGGGCAACTTCATCTTCAGATAACTGATGTGGTAGCTTGCCATGAACTTGTTCAGTGTTGGTCTTCCGAGTAACGTGTGATACGCACTTTCCAAGTTCACCACTTCAAACTCCAAATTCTCAGTTCGGCAGTTATCTCTTGTGCCGAACAATACGTCAACCCAGACCTTGCCTATGGGCTCACAAGAAATGTCGGGCACAATACCATGGAAAGTTGTCCTTGTAGCCTGGAGCATGTTCTCCGAGATACCCAACTTGCGCATTGTATCCACATACATGATGTTAATGCTACTGCCATTGTCAATCAGTACCTTTGAGAACCTCACATTGATGTTTGGCCCGATGAATGTCGGATCCAGCACTAACGCATACGAACCAGGACTTGGCATAAGCTTGGGATGATCTTTAATGCTCCAGGTGATTTCCTGGTCCGACCAAGGCATATACCTCGTCACTGCTGGCATTACCGCATTCACCTCCATATGTCGGCGCTGCAAGCTCTTTCTATCTGTTTTCTCAGTGGTAAACACACAGTAACTCTGATGATGCTCTTTGTACTCATTCCTCCCCTCATTTCCGGGGTACCTCTGATCCGGCTGATGCTGGTTTTCTACTTGATGCACTGCATCCCTTCTCTCGTGGTTATCATACCTCGGCGGAGCGGGAGGCAACATTAGCTGTTGCGTGTTCGCTCCGGAGAGAAATTGCTGCCGGGGTAACTCCTGCCGAGGTTGATCATTCTGGGGTGCCTGAGCATTCCCCGGACCACCTTGTTCTATTTTACGCATCCACTCACATTGCCTCGTCGTATGACCCGCTGGGTTACTCGGATTTGGCGTGTGAAATTTACACGGCTGATCCAACATCGACTCATAAGTGTACCTCAAACGGTCCTTCTTTTCTTGCCACTGTTTCTTCTACTCTGTCGTCCAAGTTTTATTGCCATCATTTCTTGGTGTCCATTGTCCCCCTCCAGTTTTCTGACGTTGATTGCCTCCTGCTCCGCGCTAATCTTGATTCACAGCTGCAACTTGTTGCGAACTGTACCGGTGACCCGGTCTGTCATCTCTTCTTTTACCCTTGTAATCATTCCTCCGGGATGATCCGGCTCCATCTCTCTGGTAGTACTCCTCATTTGACTCGTTTGACACAAGCCTGGGTTGAGTCGGATCACCCAAAGCATACGAATCAGCAATCCGGATCATCTTTGCCAATGTGGTTGGCATTTTCCTTTGCAACTTTTGCCACAGCTCGCTTGCATATCTGCACCCTTGCGCAAACCATGCTATGGCCTGTGACTCTATCACCCCCTCACACGAGTTTCTCATGGTACACCACCGGGTTAAAAACTCCTGATCCGTCTCGTTCGGTCTCTGCTTACACATAGCTAGGGTCTGTGGCCTATTTGTCCTCTGATACGTACTTGAGAAATTGCTGATAAACATTTCCTCAAAATCGATCCAGCAGTTAATACTTTCGGGCGCCAAATTGTTTAGCCATACCCTTGCTGACCCCTCCAACATCTGGGGTACGTATCTCACATCCCATCTCAAGTTGCTTGTAGCAATTTTCACAGTTGTAGCATAGTTTATCAACCAATCCTCCGGCTTAGTACTGCCGTCATACGTCTTCGTGCCTCTAGGTAACTGGAAGTTAGGTACCGGTGGCCCCTTCATGATCCGGGGCCCAAAACACGCAGGACCCGGTGGACCCTGACATTCAATCTGTTCCGACCTATACAGTCGATCCAGTTTTAACCTGGCATCATCAGGCATCAAATCCCTGCTTCCCAATCTTGACCCTATCACATGATAGTCCGGCCTTGGGTATCCTGCGTTCACCATTTCCGAATCTCTATCGTTATACCGGTCTTGCTCTCGGGGAGCACCTCTCTGTTGCATACCTCGGCCGGCACTTGGCTCTTGCCTTGGTATATTCCGCTGCTGCGGTTGTCCTGCTCCTGCCGAGTTTCGCTGTCCGGCATTGCCGTTTACAGCATTTCCTTGACCGGCATTGCCTTGGTCATGGTTACCTCGACCAGCTTCACCTTGGCTCACACTTCATTGATCGTCATTTCTCTATACTTCTTTTCCTTTCCCTGCCCTTGTCGGGTCGTACGGGACGATCTGTTTGTTTCTTCTGGCCAAGGTTACTACCTCTTCTCTCCTAGGACCTCCATGAGGAGACGATGCGGCTCCAGCGGATTTCTCCGGGTTATCCACCGCTGAATGAACGATCTTGGAGGCCCCAGCTCTCTCCGGGTTAGCCCTGAGCAATTCCTCATTTTGCCTGTTCGCGATCCAAACCAACTCATTGACCCTATCTTGCTGTCTCTGATGGGTTTCACCCGTTAGACCCTCTAACTCGGATGCAGTAGCATCTGCTGTTCTGAGGTTCTTAGCCGGGGTACTATACCTCGGCAGCCCCACGGACAAACAGTTCTCTGACTCCTCAATCCCAGTGTCTCCCTCTTTGTTCATTTCGCTTATGAGGTTTCTCCCCTTCACTTTTACATCATCTACTTTATTTGCCTTTGCGTACTCACGCAGCGTCATGTTCAACGATTGCTGAGCCGCGGCTATCTTTTTCGCACCCTCTAGTATTTTTTGCCTAGTTTCCTCTAGCTCGGCCTGCGCCTAAGCCAGATCTACTGCTGCTACTACAGGGTTTGCCAAGCTATCCATCGCCTCCCGCAGCACATTCTCAGGCCTCTCTAGTGGAGGACCTCTACCTTTCCTCGGTGCCTTAGGCGTTACCTCCAGATCTGGTGCCGGATCCTTGCTTGCGCCTGCACCAGGCGCAGTCATCATCACCTCAGCACAGTCCGGGGAGCGAGTGATACGCACCCCGTGAACCACGCTAAGGGGTGGCTCCCCTGCCTCGACGACGTGCCGCGGATGAACGCATGACACATCGACAACAACGTAGACCTTGTGCGCGCCGAGCTTGACGAAGAGGCCGTTGCGCGAAAGTGGGCGCGTGCCGAAGCAGCCAGCGTTGTCGCTGACAAAGTCCAGCGCTCCAAAGCGCTGAACGAGCCCGGAGACGATGCGTTCGCCGGTGCCGATGAGGTTTCCCGTCCGGATCTTGACCCCTGCTAGCGCCGCTAGCCCCACGGTGGGCGCCAACTGTCGTGGTGGTGTCACGGCAGATGCCATGGATAGGCTAATGGTGGGGACTAAATGCACTAGGGGAATCCAGGGAGGGATAGTGAGGTGATTCCACACACAGAAGATTTATATTTGATTCACTTCCAAGGTTTACAAGTGCTCCTAGAGCTGTATTGGAGAGAGGAGAAAGAAGGAACTCTCTTACTCTCACCGCTAGATAGCCCTCAGGAACCAAGTAAAAACTAGCCAATAGATATCAACCTAGTAAGACTCAACCCGTTCAAGACCAACCCCTTCTACAGAGGCCTTAGCCCTCCTTATATAGGGGTGGCTAGGCCCCCACTTAGGGCATACGTGGAGGCATATTCTAGGGAATATGCTTCCTCCCAAAATAGTAAGCCGACCGGGTCGCTTTTCCCCGTGTCACCCATGCAGAGGCTACATGAGCCTCTGCGGCGCCTGCGTCAGCCGACATTGGCGTCGTCACCTCTGTCGGCCACGCCTCAGTGGTCCTACCTCTGTCCGCTTCGCTCATGCCGTGCGTACCGGGGCTACTTTTGACCAGCGAGATACCTTCCTTCTCCTAGAAGCTTGACATGACCTGGATCGTAGTTGATCTGGCCACACTTGTTCCTGCATACAAGCTAGATTCATCCATCCGACTTACGGCTTAAGTCGGTTGAGACCCAGTTAGGTGGACATCCCCTGGTCCGGGTTACCCCGAGATTCGGCCTGCCTTGAGGCGACTCGGCCAGCATTCGCTTTGGCCTTGCCGTACCTCGGCTAACTCGGCCTTTATACCCCGGCATGACTCTATTCGGGGGTATCCCCCAACATAGAAAGGAACCCTGTTTGATCCACATCAACAAGCTTTGAGACCTGACACTGCAGGTGCGTAAGGAGAGCCTTGCAGACCAGCTTCATCGAGTAGTTCTGAAGCGACACAGGCATGAAGGAGCCCGACGACAGCAGCCCCTCCATCTTTGGTAGCAACACAATGCGGGCCGTGTTGATGCTCCCAAGATCGGCCTCCCCAGTCCGGAACTGCTCGAAAAGGTTCCGAACACAGGGCAGCACCGATACCCATGCCGCCCGGAAGAAGCTAGGCCCAAGCCCATCGGGCCCAAGCGCACTGGACCGGTCCATAGCATCGACCGTCACCCTGATTTCAGCATCGTCGAAGGGCTTGGTGAGCGGCCCGCTGTCGACATGCCTCCCCTCAGAGTAGAGCCCGTCGATGTCGAAGTCCCATGATGGGGAAGTGGATCGCCCGAGAAGAGCAGAGTAGAACGTGTGCAGCGCTGTGGCCTTGGCGTCGTGGGAGATGACCAAGGCACCATCCACATCCAGGACACGAATGGTGTTGCGCCGAAGACGTTGCGAGGCCCGAGCATGGAAGAACTTCGAGTTCTCGTCCCCCTCTGCCACAACACAGAATTTCCCGCGTTGTTTCCAGAACGAGGCGCGTTCCAGGACGAGCTCGCAGTGACGAGACCTGAAGTCAGAGCGAAGAGACGATTCCTCCTGCGAGAGAGTCCTAGATTCCTCAAAGAAGTCCAGTAAGTCCACAATAAAAGCACAATCGTTCTCAAGGAGGGTAAAGCGGTGTTATTTCTTCCAAACCTTAGCAGCGGAGCGATAGGCTTTCAGGCGAGCGGAGATGTCGAGCGCCGTGTCTAGGGTTTAGGGTTGGTACACAAAATAATAACAAAAACATTGAAATAGATAGGATCAGATTGCATACGGTGATGCAGGAGGACCACGTAAGAGTTGACACCAGCGTCGTCGATGTAGGCATTGCTTGGATTCTTAAACCTTAAGTATAAGTGTAAGAGCAAGTATAGTTGGCTATAAGCCTGCTGACAAGACACTTTTGTCTATGTGGAGGAGAGAAATAAGTAAAAATAGAAGTTGTTAGCTCTTATGCAAGAGCCAGCTCTACACTTGCTCCTAAGAAAAACATTAAATGAGAAAAAAGAGAAAGAGAGAAGATAGCGACTTGTACTAATCTAATAGCCAATCTTATAGCCAACACTATTATACAAGATAGCTCTTGATGACATGGCAACCTCATACTGTATAGCCAGCATGCTAGCTATATTATTGTCCTTGCTCTATATCATAAAATGAAAAGTAGGCAAAAAAAAAATTTGTGAACCGAGATCAGATGAACTTAAACCGAGGAAGTTCATTACTAGAGTACTCATGCATGCGTCCCTTGGAGCTGTGTGCACGGTTAATTGATTGGCGCGTGAGACGAGGCGACGATCTCCAAGCAAGCACAAGGTCATGAACACTTTTCCCAACCCATGGCGCGTCGCTTCGGCTTGCCGTGCGCTTTATATTACTTTTCGGTTTCTCCCCCCGTGCACAAGCATAAACTGGAAGCCCCGCTCCAGTCCAGTATGCCTACCCTGCCGGCCGGCGAACGACACCATGATCGAAGGTGGATGGATTTGGTAGCGAATTTCGGTTAATTTTTTCGATCGATTCCCCCCAGAGTTTGCTGCTCATCTGCATCTTCCATTGTCGTCTCCTCAATCGGCCGCCTTCTTCCATTTGTAAGCAAGCGATCTAGTTACCATTAACAGTTTTACCTGCTCATTATATCGATAATTTGATACATAATCGCTTTTCTGTCCTGTCTATCTTTCCATATTAACAGTTCGACGGGCATGTCTCCGAAGCCAGCACCGTGTGGTAATAGCAGCCGGAACAAGAATGTCAGGGACGACACTGATAATCACCCAAATAGATCAGACCAGTCCATGGAGGTACAATGCTAGAATCCCCACCATCATCTCAAGACAATTTATTCAGCTCACGCTGTATTTAAATCTCAGCCCGTTTTAATCCACCTCATATACCTTGTAGAAACAAAACATCAATAACCGATACCGATGTTCAGCTAAGCCCCTTCCAGCAATCCTAAAGCGCATCATTGGCAATGACGATCAGAAACGTTATGTCGGAGAATTCGGGTTTGGGAACTTCCTGTCCATGGCAAATTTTGAGATGAACAGCTGGATCTTCTTCCTTTCGCATGTCAACAGATGACTAGGCCGTGGCTATAATTCTCGGGAAGGATTGGCAGCATAAGGGTGGGATCCCTCAATGTCCCATGGCATCTGGTATCTACGAGGGTTGTGTGTCTCAGGCTGTAATTGGAAACAGGATTTATCCTGGGTCTGGCGTGCAATCCGATGGGCATGCGGGGTCATGAAGAAGGGCAGTGATCGGCTTGGATCAATTACTAGGCCCCACACCATAGGAAGTGTGGATGAGTAAGCTGCCCAGATGTGCAACAAGGAATTGATCTCTTATGGGTAAAGTAACGCACCTCTGTAGAGTGTATAAAATTGTGACATGTTACTCCCTGTTCTGGGAAGGAGCTACGAATGTGGCAGGAAAGGAACTCCACGAAGTTCTGGTAAACCTGTGAAGGCTGGCGGACATAGCTTTTCATAATAAAAGCAATCCTTGAAGAAATGTTTATGAAAACCTGCATAGCCTATGACCTTTGGTCTGTGGCTATAGTTAGTACATTAAGTGCTCCTTTTTAGTGAACTTGCTGAGTACGCTCATACTCAAATGTACCTTCTTAACCCTTGCTAGATTCTAAAGCTACTGACGACGACGCCAACATCGAAGGATGCTCGAAAGAATTGTTACAAGAAGCTAAAGTTCTTCAATAAATTCAATGGAGTCAACATACATCAACAGAAGTGAAGATGAAGTCCTAATTAGTTTGGAGTATAATCTCTAGCCATAGAACCTAATTCTGTAGAGCATTGCAATAGGAGCAATGGCAATACATGTAGTTTAAATACTAGTCTTATTAGTATGATATTTATGAGTTGTTATTTCTGGTTCTTCTTTGTAAGCAGTTGCTTTCTCTCTCTTTAACCTAGAGTGTTCTCTGGATCTTTGTAAGAGTGGAGTTGTAATCTATAAACATGTCTTGGACCTGCTATGTTTCTGTTGTACCACTCTTAGGGATGTAATACTATTGGAACGGTGTTTCATTGGTGTCATATCAACGACTATAGTGTACTACATTGACATGGGCATAACCCTTCGGGTGCCTATTATTGGTATATATGGTGCGGCCCAACGGAAGCCTCACCCGAAGATTTGCCAAGATCCATGAAGCCCACGATGGTTTGGCTGATACGAAGTATACAAGGACACAGACTCCTAACGATATAAGACAAGGAAAGTATAAGACTACATTAGATACAAACTCTAGCTTGTAACCTACTCGTATTGGTACCCGAGACCTAGCCTCCCTATATATAAAGTCTAGGAGGGGCCAACGAGGAGGACAAAACATAATACAATAGACGTTACACCTAACTTTAGATCTAGACAATAGACACCGAATAATCCCCAAGTGATTTGTAACCAAGCAATCCCTCGTAATATTCAGGCGACTTTGATCCCATTGTTTCCTGACTTCCAACAAAATCCCCAGTGTTCTATTTTCCGCGGAATTTCTTTCACCAAACAGCAACCCCACAAAAGCAGATTTCAACGGCGGATCTGATCTGATCATCGAAAGCTTCCACTTCCAAGTTGAAGACCCTCAAGAGCCACGCCCTTCGGCCCTGATTGCATCAGAACCATCGGCAGAGCAAACTATGCTTACAGTGATTCCAGCATCATCTATCGGATCCTCCATGGATGCCATGGTGGAAATCGAAGCACCCGACAAAAACAAGCAAGATGAGATGGATCTGGGGGACCTTGATGGTCTTCACGATAATATCTCCTTCAGATCAGATTCTCCATTAACTCCACCATGTGGAACAAGCCTAGCAAACTCCGAACCCGATACAAATCTTCAGTTGTAGCATCCCGCTAAAATCTTCGGATGCGGCAGCCCGCTGTCGTCATCGGCTCAAGGCATCCCACTACCGCATCGACTTCATCCACCATGTGAACCGATACCACGTCGACATCATCCACGGCCGCACCTACTTCGTCCACGGCAATGACCAATACAGCTAAGTTTCTCCTACCAAGAGTCAATAACTGTTTATTTCAGTCACACTCGAAAACCTCGGGGGCTGTGGCCTATTCGAGTAACCTAAGTGCCATCAACTATGTGCACTCGAGCACCTCATAAGCGAGCGTTGAATCCTTTAACTCTGACCTAGTTGCAGCCCAACTGATAGGTCGGCAAGGTACCGAGACTAAGGGCATCAGGATAACAAAAAGGTCTCGTTTTACGGTGCAAAAGTGTCGGATCCGATGGCACCAGAAAATTTTATGACAAATTGAAAAGAAATATTCTTTACAAATTACAAGTACTTCACAATTCTCTATATTTTTTGCAAGGATGTCAACTACATTGAGCTATTTTGTCGGGTCCTCCCATGGAGTCGACTAAACGCCACTCGCTTCACCTGGTCGCGCACCCGATAAACATCAAGACCCGAGTCGAGAAATTCGTAGGATGAAGATCATCTTTTCTCACACGATATCAATAAAGCTAAGTTCTCTTAATCGGGTCTACTTTTCATTACTCTATTACATGCGATACTCAGGGGCTCAGTCGAATAATTTATTACATGATCATACTCCGATACTCGGGGGTTTCGCTACTCAGCGCAAATTAAAAATTCTTTGGCTCCGCCATGAAATACGTCAAAAACATGCTTTGACCCAAGTAGCTGATCCAGCCCAATGGGCATCAGGCTAACGAAAAGGTCTCGAGAGGGGCGCAAACGCCATATCCATCGACAAAATATATAAAGATTCCAAATTACAACAAGCTATACTTTTGGCTGATACTTACACAAAATTTACACAACCTACATGTCTTTTTTCAGGGTCCCTAGTTTATCTACACGGAGAAATTCTCGGATGAAGAAGATCTCTGAGCCTATGCTCTGGTGCAAACACCCGAACATAAACTCGGGGGCTACTCCCATCGGGAGAGCTGGTCGCGCACCCGATAAAAAAAACAGAAATCCTCCAAACAGGAGTCGACGGAAGAATATCTACAATAAAGAAGCATAACTTTGAGTCTACCTGAGTGTAGCCTCAAAGGTTACTCCCATCGGGAGCACCCGATGAAAATGCTGACATCACTTCAAGAACAAGATAACATCATCCATTTCATCAGCCAAACAAGACATTGACAAGTTCACGTATCCGAGGAAATCTCAATGTTCACCTTCCGCGCATATTAAAATGGATTGTGAGCCTATGCTCGGACGCAAGCATCCAAAGATTTGCCAAGATCCATGAAGCCCACGACGGTTTGGCTGATACAAAGTATACAAGGACACAGACTCCTGGCAATATAAGACAACGAAAGTACAAGACTAGATTAGATACAAACTCTAGCTTGTAACCTACTCATATTGATACCCGAGACCTAGCCTCCCCATATATAAAGGCAAGGAGGGGCCAACGAGGAGGACAGAACATAATACAATAGACGTTACACTCAACTTTAGACCTAGACAATAGACACCGAACAATCCCCAAGCGATTTGTAACCAAGTAATCCCTCGTAATATTCAGGCGACTTTGATCCCATTGTTTCCTGACTTCCGACAAAATCCCCAGCTTTCTCTTTTCCGCAAAACCCTAAGTCCTTTTTTATGGACATTGCCGAGATCTCCCCCCCATCATACATCATGCAGTGGTATGTTGGGTCACCGCATTGTCAAAGAGGCCACGACTGGAGTGCATTTGTTGAGGGTGTTCAGGGAAGCGTCCGGGCTCTGCTGCAACATGGCAAAAGCTTAGTTTCGTATATCATGTGAGGAGGTACATCTCCAGTCTCTCCTTGATGTGCTCGACCGCTCGGTATGCCAATTCCTTGTCAAGTACTTGGGCCTCCCCCTCTCGATCGCCAAGCTCTCGAAGAATGATCTACAACTGCTTGTTGACAAAGTGGTGCAACCATGTGCCCACTTGCAAAGCTTCCATGCTTGAGAAGAGTGGCACATTGATCTTGGTAGATTCTACCCTAGTAGCCACTTCCATTTACCCCATGTTGTCCCTGGATCTGCTGTTGTGGTTCATCAGTTGAGTGGAAAAGCTTCAACGGGGAAGAAGCAGGGAGAGGCAAGTGTGTGGTGGCTTGGTAGACCCATTGTAGTCCAAAACAATTGGGGAGCTGGGGATCAATAATTCACGGCTGCTGAACCTCGCCTTGCGCATGCATTGGCGTTGGCTAGATTTGGTCGACAGGGAGAATCCCTGGCACGGTTGTAGGTGCTAATCCCTCTAGAAGCGGGGGCGATGTTCCTTGCCCGCGCCCATTGTGATCTTGGCGACAGTAGAAAGCTCAGTTTTTGGAAAGACAGATGGGTGGAAGGGCACAGTATTGGCGACATCGCTCCCAACTTGATGGAATTCGTAAGGCCAAGAGATAGAAGTATGAACATGGAAGACGCCCTCTGAGACAAACAGTGGACGATGACCATTAGGGGATGACCTAACTCGGAGGCAGAGCCCGGTTCCTTTGCAGAACACATAATTTTTCCTAGTACTGGCGAGCAATTGCAGTCTTCTAGGCCTTCTTCCATTGCTATTGATCAGAATAACAAACATTCTGTTTCAGCAGAGCTTACCCATCCTAACATTGTTAAGCTTGGCCGTTGTTAATCATGTAGAATCAGATACCTCAGGTCGATCAGCTGGTCTGAGTTGCTCCTGGTGACATTCTATATAGCAAGGTTATAACAGATTTTAATTTAGCATTTCACATATCAAAATTAAATGACTTATCCTGATCGAGAAGTATGTAACAATATGCTACAAACTCTGCATTGTCCTTACTTTGTATATGCTTTTTATTTTCTTATACTTGTACAATTTTCTATATTCACAAGCTCACATAATGGATAGAGTGTACATTGCAGTGTAATGAAGACAGTTCATTTCAGTCATTTTGTGTCTCTTAGATCAATCCTAATTTGTGTAATGTTTTTACAATTGCAGCGCCCGGTTCATTCGCAGAACACATAATTTTTCCAAGTACTGGAGAGAAATTGCAGTCATCTGGGCCTCCTTCAATTGATACAGATCAGAACAACAAGAAGCTTCCCGTTTCAGCAGGGCATAGCCATCCAAACACTACAAGCTTGGCTGTTAAGCATGTAGAATTAGATTCCTCAGCTCGATCAGCAGGTTTACAAGCCATACACTTACTCCTGATAACATTCTCTATAGCCAGGTTGTTACAGTTTTTAATTTAGCATTTTCACCCTTTAAAATTAACATGACTTGTCCCGTTCGAGATGTATGTAATATGCTACAAACTTTGCATTGTCCTGACTTTGTACTATGCTTTTTTTTTGTTATCCTTGTACAATTCTCTACATTCTGAAAGCTCACCTAATGGATGTAGTGTACATGGCAATATAGTGAAAACAGTCTTTTAACATTGATTTTTGTGTATCTTAGATAAAATCCTAACTAACACTTGTACAATTGCAGTGCCTGGTTCCTTCACAGAACAAATGATTTTTCAAGAAGTGGGGAGTAATAGCAGTCCTCTTGGCCTTCTGAACCGTATTCTGGGAAAGTTTGTGAACACTCCTCATCCCTACATTCTAAGAATTGTTCTGAAGAAATATCCATCTGAAGTGCCTCTACATCTATTATGAGTTTGCAGATTATGGAGGGGGTGCAAGTTGCTCCGTCCGGGCGTCTCCTTGGGAAACAAGAGGGATTCTGCGCCGCCAATGGAGGACGGCATTCGGAGCGCCAAGAAGGCGAGGATGGAGCTACCTGTCAGTGGCCAAGCTAAGCGAGCCGGGGGAGGCGCAGTAGTGGACATGAGTTTGCTCAACTGTCCCCTCTGCTGCCGCCCCTTCAAGCCTCCTGTCTTCCAGGTTTCTTTCTCCATCATTCGAACAATTCCATGTCCCATCCCATTCACCTGAAGTCCGATGAAGACAGTGATTGATACAAATGTGATGTTTGAGATTTAATTTTGTGCAGTGCAATGGCGGGCATTTAGCTTGTGGCAGGTGCCTCACCGAGCTCCCTGGCAAACAGTGCCAGACGTGCGAGCATGGTGGCGGTTTTGTCCGCTGCCCGGCGATGGACGCCGTCGCCTCATCGGCAAGGATAGAGTGCTCACACTATGGCTGCCGGATCTTCATCCCATACCACGACCTCGCGGACCATGAGAGCGAGTGCCCATGTGTCCACTGCTACTGCGCGGAGCCTGGATGCCCCTTCGTCGGCCCACCAATGGCGCTCCTCGGCCACCTCGCTGCCCTGCACTCGGTGCCAGTGCATAAGATCCACTACGGCGAAGAGCACCGGCTCCGGGTGTCAGAGAAGCAATGCCTACTCCAGGGTCTAGGGGACGACAGCGTGTTCCTCCTTGCCGTTGGCGCGCTCGGCAATGCCACCGTCGTATCGGCAGTGTGCATCAGGGCAGCTGCGACATCGCAGCCGAGGTATACGGTCAAGCTTTGGGCGAACGGTACTCCACCGCCGGGCAGCGCGGCGGGCAGAATCAAGTGGGTGTTGGAGGCGGTGACGAGCAGCACCAGGCCCGGCGAGGTCGTGGTGGAGGAGTTGCCGTCTTACTTGACGGTGCCGCCAACGTATCAGGTTGGGTCAGGGGCGTCCAAGGAGGTTACTCTCGACATTCGCATTGACAAGATGTGATCCATCCGTTCAGCTCCAAGTAGTACTTTGGGACAGCGCGCTAGTATTTCACGTACTGCCAGAATGATCGATGAGGAATTTGTGTGTGTTTTAATCATCCCTCATTATCTAGCTTCGTACTATCATCCCTCATGAGGAATTTGTGTGTTTTAATCTAGCTTCTTATTATATAGACTATTAGACTTCAAGAAATGCATCTTATGAACGGCAATGCTTTAAGAATACATCTTATGGTATTCATGTCATCCTTATAGCCGACATTTCTTTACCGCAAGAGCAAGCACACCCCTCCCCTCCCCACGCTCCTCGCCTCTTGCGACATGGTCGCCCCCTGCACGGGTCGCTGGGCCAAGCTTCCAGCTTTCCACCATAGGGCTCCTCCCCCTCCCTTCCCCCTTCGCCATCATCGGCATGCGTTGCCGGGCTAGGCCTGGCCGGTGTTGGCGCCAGCGCCGGTGGACCCTGCTTCTCCCCCTTGGTGGCCTCCTCGCGCGGGGCGGCGTGGCGCTCGCGGTGCATCTGGGCGGCGGTGGTCCAGCTCAACGGCCGTGGGGTGACATGGTGTTATGGATGGCAAGTCTGGTTCGTCAAGAGTGGCGAAGGTGGCATGGGTTGGTTCGGCTGGTGCCTTGCAGGGGCCTGATCTGGGTTAGGGCAGGCTAGACTCGACCTTGCTACCCTGGGTAGACTGACTAGCGATGCGTGAAGGGTGGCAGCGATGATTCGGAGTACTAGGATTGTGGTGGGACTTCTCTGGAGGACGCATCGGTGGCATGTCATCTTCGTTTACATTGATCCGTCGACGTTGGCATTGTTTCCTCTTTTTTTTGCTTCTTTTGAGCTTTCCGTGCTGATTGCCCGAGCCGTGGTATCTCAAGTTGTATCGGCATTTAATAGAGTACTCATCAATGGCGTCGCTGGGAACAGCTTCACGCAGGGGATTACATCAAAAAGATCTTGGTTCCCCCATGTACTTTATCCTGGTGGTTGATGTATTGGATGCATTATTCAGGCTTGCGGAAGAGGCGGGGATCTTTGCGTCGTTGGTGGCATATGGTATCAAACACCGTCTGTCGTTGTATACCAATGACATTATATTGTTGGTCAAGCTGATTGTCTATAAGATCCTAGGATTAGCCCCTTGAAATAGTAAGAACACATGTGTGCGCATTGCATTCATGCATAAGAAAATCCGGAAAAATTTCGTGCAAAATTAAAAGGCTATAGAGGGATCGAGATCTCTCTTATTCCGATGAAAACGCCATGTTACGTGCGATGGATTTCGACATGACCTTGAAGCATTCTTTGTGTTTTGAGGGGAAGTAATTCAAACTTGATTTTGG
Source organism: Avena eriantha (assembly GCA_910589775.1). Classification (NCBI taxonomy): domain Eukaryota; kingdom Viridiplantae; phylum Streptophyta; class Magnoliopsida; order Poales; family Poaceae; genus Avena; species Avena eriantha. Next base: position 133,689,004 of record OU342742.1, read on the forward strand.
ATTTAAACTTGAAAATTCTATAATATTAAAAGTAGAATTAAAGATATACAGGTGTTATATAAGTAATAAATTTGAATATTGGATAATATTATATGGCATTATAATAATAAATAAGTAATACAAAAATCATGGTATTACAATAATGAAATAAAAGAGAATTCTTAAATATAAGATGAATAAAATTATTACATTGTCCTTTATAATAAAGGAATAAAAAGAAATATACAAATTAGAATTGAAGGAACATATTAACTTTAGTAATGAAAACAAATATTATAATGTTTCTTTACAAAAGAAGAATGAATAAAGATTACAATAGAAAAAAATTCTTACAATAATATAAAGATTACACTATTTTTACAAATGTCTAAATAAAAATGAAAGATTACAATGATGAATTGCAAAATAATAAAAGAAAGTCTTAAACTACATTTCCTAAACTAAGTTTCTATATTTGCTCATCTTGTTTTATACCTACAAGCAAACAAAAAGAAAATAAAAAAATAAAAATAAAAGAGGTTAGTGAATTAATGTTACTCTCAGATTAGGACATAGTGTTGCTATGCCTACACTCAACATTGAGTAGTAATTAAAGGGCCATTTTAGTATCTGTTCTCATGAATATGTTGTTACCTTAGACTAATGCATCATAGGATTAGGGGCAAGTTTCACCAAAGACAAATCAAAAGACAAAAGGTAAAACATCAGGAAATATCAAGTTTTTACTTGATCTGATCCACAAGATACAACAAGCAACTCACACAGAGTTGCATGTGAGTGTGTTGTCAACACCAGAGAAGAGGCAACAAGTAGTAAAATGGGATAAGCCAGTCGAGGCTAGCTAGCTCAACATCAGTTAATCAATAGCACACCATCAGACCTTACACAACTGCACTCATTCTTTCTATCTTCACGCGAAAAGAACACAATGTTCTTAGAACACCACCTAGATTTACATTGTTTAGCCCAAAAAATATTCTAGTGCACCACAAGATGATCACCAACACCCTGGTTGCTTAGATAAGCCATCCAGGAGCAGATCAAGGCCAAGCCAGGAGTAGGACAACAGCTGGATCAAAGGGAGAAGGCCACAAGATCAAGAAACAATTGATCAAGAAGAGTTATCAAATCATCCACAATATCACCAAGCACTTCTGTCTACTCTACTAGCAGCAGGTTGAGCACTAGATCCACACCAACATACTCACCGGCATCAGCAACCTACTATAATAGTAGGTTGTTAAACCAAGATCATGTTTAAGTATCTGTTCTTATCATTTTATCTTAGAAAATGGTTGGGGTTAAGAGAAATCCTTAGATCTGTACTCAAGTGGAGTACTAGATCATCACAGGATAGATTGTCCATGGAGGAACAATAGTTGTCCAAACAATATCTGGGCCTCAGTATGTGCATCCTTGCCCTAGCCAACTAATCTTGGCAACAACATAGCAGCAAATCATGTTGTCTAGCAACTGTTGTACACACTCCAGGAAAAGGAGGCACCACAGCAGCAGTCGAAAAAAGCAGATGCCACTAGAGTTAACACTTATTTGAGTTAAGCATTTTAAAAGGATAAATCAACCCAAGAGGATCTATCATCTTCCTAGAAATAAAACAAGGAATCAATCATTTATATATTCAATGACAGAAATGCTAGGAATCAAAATCATGGCCAAGCCAACAACATTTCTCATGGTAAATAATGCTAGCCAAATTGAGTAGAAGATACTGTAAAAGAGACCTACCACTATGCACACTCCAATAAGGAGGCACCACAGTGGCAATCTCAAACATAGAGGCCACTAAACTACAAAGAGCACAAGTAGAAGATTACTAAGTAAGCTAATAGAGCAATAACTCATAGCATCTGACTAACAGATCCATATTGTCATTGCAAGCTAGAGTAAACCACCATCATCTTTGTAAATCATCTACTAGAATAGCAAGACATGATAGAGGCTACTACTGTGTACCATCCAATTGTAGGTTTCACAATAGCATCCATCTAAACATATCTACACTTTCATTTAATCACAGCTCATGTAATCATCTTCCTAGATATCATTACCCAGGAATCATCTATATGCAGATTCCTATCATACTACAGAGACAAGTACATCTTAGCAAACTATGTTTCTAAACCATCTACTCAGATAAGAATTCAATTCTTATTGAACTGTTTAGGATACATCCTAAATCTGTTCAGTATTAAGCGAATAAAACATGTAAACACAATGTCCAACAACTAGGACAAGTATTATTAGCCTGGACAAGATCAACATATCTCATAGAAGCATAATTATGATAAAATATCTAAAACAGAACAACATTCCAGTTTAATTCCCACAAGGACCAGTAGGGCACAATTAGGAGTGAAACCAATGGAACAACAACATTGAAAATAATCCTAGACTGACTAACACATGGTCACACCAGAAGTTATGCTAAGTAATTTAGAAATCCATTCTATCAGGCCAAGATAGAATTCTCAATTACAAAAGGCAAGTGGCTAATATGCCTGAGAGTAACTAGAAAGGGAGGAATACTAGACCATGAGTAACCCTAATTCAGGTATGTACTAATAAAAGAGATGAGACTCAGAGAAAAGGGGGAAATGAGGTGGAGGACCTACCTCTTGGCGAGTCCAAGCTCCCTGGAGAGGAAGCAGTGATAGCGTCGACAGAAGCAGCAAAGCATAATGCCGCGGCGCGGCAACACGAGGAGCACCACAGCACTCAATCCGCGCCGAGCCACACCGCGACAACCATGTCAATCACCATGACATCGCGTGGCCACCGATGGACGGCAGAACCACGTTATCGGAACCCTAACATCATAGAGAGGAGAGGCACTAGTAGAGAAAGGCTTATGGATAGATTTATTATCAGTGGAGCATATTCAGTGGCGTATTTAATAATATGCTCCACTAATATTTGTTTAACCAATGGCGCACATCTAAAAAAATGCGACACTGATAATGTGGGCCCGGCAACCTGGAGGGCCATGGACCAAATGTCAATGGCGCATATGTCCATACGCGTCATTGATATTCTCCTCACCAGTGGCGCATCTTCCACGACATGCGTCATTGATAATATGTGGGCCCCACCTGGACCCCACTACTCAGAAAGATGACAAGATTATCAATGACGCATATTGAAGATGCGCCACTGATATTTTTTACCAATGACGCATATTGTCACTGATAAATCTTGGGGCCCACCACCTAAAAAGGTAAGGTAGAAGACTTATCCCCTCTCTCTCAACCCTAGCTAGCCCGTCCAATCTCATCTCATTCTCGATCCAATCTCATCTCACTCTCGCCGCCACTCTCCTCCCTCCCTCCACCGCCCCGGACCCGCCGGACGATCTACCAACCGGTGTCGTCGCTGCTCCTCCGTGGCTCGGTCCAAGGCCCGCTCCTGGACTCCAAGGACGCCGCTATGGAAGGATTTATCTTCTGCGAGATAGGAGGCTGGCCACAGCCTCATCGCTCCCGCCTCCGACTCCCTCGCCCTATGCTAAATCCGCCCGTCTCCACAGGAGACCAATGAGGTATGCGCTCGCCATTTCCCGTCCCAAAATTTCTCTGCTCACGCCATTCACTGCCCATTCTTCTCTCATTCTAGCTAGGTATGAGGAAGGCCACACGTACCATCTCGATCTCCAGGACGGCCACAAGTACCATCTCGATCTCTAGGAAAAAAAGGTCCATCTTTTTTTCCCGTCCAGTTGCATCTGTCTTTTCATGCTCAATAAGGTGGAGAAATACTCTCCTCTTCTTCTTCGTATGCAGAAGCATCTCCTCTTCCTCCAGTATTGATAAGGTGAAGAAAGAGGCCTCCCGCTGCTGCAATCCACGGCCCATGAAAAGGGACGATGAGGTCCAGACCTACTAGTCCCAATGTAATCGATGGCGTCCGAGCTTCTCAGCCACTTCAGCCGCAATTGGCTCTGCGTTTGCACCGTGAGTACTAGCTACATCCTCATCCAACTCGCTTGGTTGCTCACCGCCTAGTGCCCATCGTCCTCCTCCGGATGTCCCAAGCTAGGACAGCATCTGCCATCGCTCACCATGCTAGAATAGTTTTTTCGAGTCTGTTTTTCCCAGCAGGATGCAATTGAGCGCGATACTGCTTGCTTGCTCAATTTATTAGCTAGGTCGAGGTACCCAAGCGTCTGGATCTTGGGCTTCCAGCTCCTTATTATAACCTCTATTATACATATTTCGTCAATGTCAAAGCCAACAACCTGACTTTTTTTACTCACTTCCAGGAGGCGTTGCGCTCCATCACACTTGTTTTTCTAACATAGTTGCACCTTCACTACACGTGCTACTCTGCTAGGCGCTCAATCATCTTGCCAAATTCCCAGTGCATGTATGACTGCACATAATAATAATTGTGTAATATCCGCTGAAAAAGAAGTAGTAATTTCATTGCCGCCATCTTCTCCTCTCTGTAATCATGTCAAACCCCTTATGCACAACTTAACATATGACAGCCTCTTTTCCTTATCTACAACTTTAAAATGGTCTCCTATAAATGCTACTACTACTATCGCCATAGTTTCTCTCTGTTACATCACTTGCTCATGCCCTGGCCATTCTATCTTTCTTGCTGCTACTTGGTGTATACTATTTGAGCATCACATACTTGAACTTTTCTATCTCAGGGCACTGGTTGTTGCTAGTCTGAGAATGCTACCATAACATCTTGCTGACAGAGTTTGCAAAGCTTCAATTGATTGGAACAGTCTTCTTCGCAGGATTCGAACGTACTGTACTTACATGGGGTAAATGCCTTCCTCCCTGAACCTTGAATGGTTCATCTTTTTTTTGCCGTGTTTGTGTTTCTTGCCCTGATGATCTTGTTGATCTAATTCAATTCAAGGTTGGTTGCAATGAGTGCTTGGAATTATCCTATTTTCATCTTTCCTGTCAGTATCCTTCATCGTCGTTATCGTCGTGATGGTAGTGGAGACGGCACGACTAGGCTAGTTTAGGACTTAGCTAATGATGATGATCAACTTGTTGCAATGTGTAATGTATAAGATGATGATCAACTTATTGTATGCAATACTTGTATAATATTCGGGCACTTGTCACTATGTCCGGTTCTGATTGATGTGATGATTTATAATTCTATTTGTACTATTATCTCTATTTCTATACTGCTGTGTACCTGTATAAATATCTATATATGTATATGTATAAATACTTGTACAAATACCTGAGAGCCATGTATTCTGTATACATGTACAAAACATCAGTGGCGCATCTTTTATTCAGCCAGTGGCGCATACAACATCAGTGGCGCATTTGGATATATGCTCCACTGGTAAAACATTAATGGCGCATATTGAAGATGTGCCACTGGTTGTCCCACTGTCAATGGCGCATATTGGATATGCACCATTGATAAATAATTACCAATGGCGCAACACTAGTGGCGCATCCTATATGCGCCATTGATAGCAAAAAATATGCTCTATTAATAAGAAATTCTCCACTAGTGAGGGGGCAAGCAGTAGAGCGCTTGAATCTCAAACCGAGCAGGTCTTTAAGCACAAGTGGAGCACGGCGGTCCTTTAACCAAAAACGGTAGTGATCGGAGTGGCATGGCTCGCCGAAATCTGGTAGAGGCAGCCGCGACACCGAGCGTCAACCGTGAGGGAATGAAAGAGGGAGAGGATCGAGTCGAGGGAGAGAGAGGGGTGTGATCTTGGTCGGTTTGACTAACCTAGTAAACCATGTAGGATGGTTTAGCCCAAGCCTAGTGGGAAAAGAAAGCATAAAATAAGTAGACAAAAATTGGAATTGACAAAATACCCCTGAACTTATTTTGCTCTAAATAATACAGAAAAATCCTAAAAATACATATATTATGTCAAATGATCACAAAAATAATCTCTACCTAAGAAAATATAACTTTACTTGTTTGAGTTTAATAAAATACAACTAAATATTAAATCTACTAAAACCCTAAATGAAAGGAGAAGTCCTAAAAATCAATAAAAACCATTTTTGAATATAAAATAAATCCACTATTTTATAAAAATGCTAATTATAAAATTTGAAGTCATTTTTGGATTTATAAATAAATAAAGGTTATAATTGCTCTTATAGATTTTTTGTTAAAATAAAGGAGATATATTTTCTCTTATCGTCTATATTTCAAAATAAATCCATATTAGCTTTAATTGACTACTTAGATTTATTAAAAAATAGAATGTATTTTCTTTTATCATCTATAAATTGATATAAATTCCTTTTAACTTTACTTAAGTCTTTAGGATTTATTACCTAGAATAATTGGTACTCTTTCTTTAATAATTATAAAGATGAAGTTTTAATACTTTAAAAATTACTTTTACCTTTATAACTAGGGTAAAACACGTAAAGAAATATAAATTATCCATTCTACTTTGATAAAGCCATAGTAACAATTATTATGTTCAACAAAAATCACCTTTAGATATTTATTTGTTTATAATGCAAAGTAAAATGTATTATACCAAAGGAACCATATTGAATAAATTATAGATATAACCTCAATCAATATATATTTGAATCCTTGGTTATATCAATTTAATATCTAAGTTATTAAACTTGATTATAAGTTAGTTCCCACAAAGGTATTCACTTAGAAGATAAAATCTAGCACCCTTCATACTAAAGACAAATGATCTTGTAACATTGATTAGGCTTGAAAACCCTAGACCTTCGTGATGCCATAAAACATCATGTTTTAAAATTTACTTTTATAGTTAACTTTCGTCTATTATACAATCCACTAAAAGTATAATAACTCAACATTAATTGTACTCTATCAAAGACCATAGTTTAATCTTAACAACCCTTCAGATTGATGAACTTAACATAAACAACCTTTTCTTTGAAGGTTATTCTTTTTGCCATTTCAAACAACAACTCGATAATAGTTTCTTTTAACTTTTAACAACCCAACACATGGATTCTCATCATAGTTATAGATGGCAATTAACCTCAATCTTAGATTGTTATTGTACTTCACTTTTATATCTTGGATGTTAAGACTTAAGTTCCTTATAGATATAATTACTTATGAAGTAAACTTGTAGATAAACCAAATCTTAAAGAAAACACCTAAGTTCAACTCACTTATAATATGGGGGATTCACTTCGGGAGTTTTATAAAATGCATAGCATTACTAATGTATAATAACATATTAATTTTTTAAACATTAGTCCTTATCAGACCAATGATGTTGTTTTTAGATGTTGAATCTTCTATTGTCTCGAAGAACATGAGTGCATAATCTTGCAATCACAAAAGGAAAGTTCATACTTGCTCATGTCCTTTGGTTGTTTTCTATCAAGTATTTACAAATCCAATATTGTCATCACCAGCATTTCGAAAAGGTTAGAAAACTCTATTTTCGTAATTATATGATTATGGGTTATTTGCCAAATGGTAATAACCTACTAATACATTTCTAGTGGTAAAGGAACATAATATATAGGACTTAACAAACCAATATCGCTAGTGATTCTTGCGCTGTATAATACGTGTTAACCATGAGATTTGGAATGGGACTGAGAAGTCAGCTGGATCTTCTTCCTTTCGCATGTCAACAGATGACTGGGCCGTGGCTATAATTCTCGGGAAGGATTGGCAGCATAAGGGTGGGATCCCTCAATGTCCCATGGCATCTGGTATCTACGAGGGTTGTGTGTCTCAGGCTGTAATTGGAAACAGGATTTATCCTGGGTCTGGCGTGCAATCCGATGGGCATGCGGGGTCATGAAGAAGGGCAGTGATCGGCTTGGATCAATTACTAGGCCCCACACCATAGGAAGTGTGGATGAGTAAGCTGCCCAGATGTGCAACAAGGAATTGATCTCTTATGGGTAAAGTAACGCACCTCTGTAGAGTGTATAAAATTGTGACATGTTACTCCCTGTTCTGGGAAGGAGCTACGAATGTGGCAGGAAAGGAACTCCACGAAGTTCTGGTAAACCTGTGAAGGCTGGCGGACATAGCTTTTCATAATAAAAGCAATCCTTGAAGAAATGTTTATGAAAACCTGCATAGCCTATGACCTTTGGTCTGTGGCTATAGTTAGTACATTAAGTGCTCCTTTTTAGTGAACTTGCTGAGTACGCTCATACTCAAATGTACCTTCTTAACCCTTGCTAGATTCTAAAGCTACTGACGACGACGCCAACATCGAAGGATGCTCGAAAGAATTGTTACAAGAAGCTAAAGTTCTTCAATAAATTCAATGGAGTCAACATACATCAACAGAAGTGAAGATGAAGTCCTAATTAGTTTGGAGTATAATCTCTAGCCATAGAACCTAATTCTGTAGAGCATTGCAATAGGAGCAATGGCAATACATGTAGTTTAAATACTAGTCTTATTAGTATGATATTTATGAGTTGTTATTTCTGGTTCTTCTTTGTAAGCAGTTGCTTTCTCTCTCTTTAACCTAGAGTGTTCTCTGGATCTTTGTAAGAGTGGAGTTGTAATCTATAAACATGTCTTGGACCTGCTATGTTTCTGTTGTACCACTCTTAGGGATGTAATACTATTGGAACGGTGTTTCATTGGTGTCATATCAACGACTATAGTGTACTACATTGACATGGGCATAACCCTTCGGGTGCCTATTATTGGTATATATGGTGCGGCCCAACGGAAGCCTCACCCGAAGATTTGCCAAGATCCATGAAGCCCACGATGGTTTGGCTGATATGAAGTATACAAGGACACAGACTCCTGACGATATAAGACAAGGAAAGTATAAGACTACATTAGATACAAACTCTAGCTTGTAACCTACTCGTATTGGTACCCGAGACCTAGCCTCCCTATATATAAAGTCTAGGAGGGGCCAACGAGGAGGACAAAACATAATACAATAGACGTTACACCTAACTTTAGATCTAGACAATAGACACCGAATAATCCCCAAGTGATTTGTAACCAAGCAATCCCTCGTAATATTCAGGCGACTTTGATCCCATTGTTTCCTGACTTCCAACAAAATCCCCAGTGTTCTATTTTCCGCGGAATTTCTTTCACCAAACAGCAACCCCACAAAAGCAGATTTCAACGGCGGATCTGATCTGATCATCGAAAGCTTCCACTTCCAAGTTGAAGACCCTCAAGAGCCACGCCCTTCGGCCCTGATTGCATCAGAACCATCGGCAGAGCAAACTATGCTTACAGTGATTCCAGCATCATCTATCGGATCCTCCATGGATGCCATGGTGGAAATCGAAGCACCCGACAAAAACAAGCAAGATGAGATGGATCTGGGGGACCTTGATGGTCTTCACGATAATATCTCCTTCAGATCAGATTCTCCATTAACTCCACCATGTGGAACAAGCCTAGCAAACTCCGAACCCGATACAAATCTTCAGTTGTAGCACCCCGCTAAAATCTTCGGATGCGGCAGCCCGCTGTCGTCATCGGCTCAAGGCATCCCACTACCGCATCGACTTCATCCACCATGTGAACCGATACCACGTCGACATCATCCACGGCCGCACCTACTTCGTCCACGGCAATGACCAATACAGCTAAGTTTCTCCTACCAAGAGTCAATAATTGTTTATTTCAGTCACACTCGAAAACCTCGGGGGCTGCGGCCTATTCGAGTAACCTAAGTGCCATCAACTATGTGCACTCGAGCACCTCATAAGCGAGCGTTGAATCCTTTAACTCTGACCTAGTTGCATCCTAACAGATAGGTCGGCAAGGTACCGAGACTAAGGGCATCAGGATAACAAAAAGGTCTCGTTTTACGGTGCAAAAGTTTCGGATCCGATGGCACCAGAAAATTTTATGACAAATTGAAAAGAAATATTCTTTACAAATTACAAGTACTTCACAATTCTCTATATTTTTTGCAAGGATGTCAACTACATTGAGCTATTTTGTCGGGTCCTTCCATGGAGTCGACTAAACGCCACTTGCTTCACCTGGTCGCGCACCCGATAAAAATCAAGACCCGAGTCGAGAAATTCGTAGGATGAAGATCATCTTTTCTCACACGATATCAATAAAGCTAAGTTCTCTTAATCGGGTCTACTTTTCATTACTCTATTACATGCGATACTCAGGGGCTCAGTCGAATAATTTATTACATGATCATACTCCGATACTCGGGGGTTTCGCTACTCAGCGCAAATTAAAAATTCTTTGGCTCCACCATGAAATACGTCAAAAACATGCTTTGACCCAAGTAGCTGATCCAGCCCAATGGGCATCAGGCTAACGAAAAGGTCTCGAGAGGGGCGCAAACGCCATATCCATCGACAAAATATATAAAGATTCCAAATTACAACAAGCTATACTTTTGGCTGATACTTACACAAAATTTACACAACCTACATGTCTTTTTTTAGGGTCCCTAGTTTATCTACACGGAGAAATTCTCGGATGAAGAAGATCTCTGAGCCTATGCTCTAGTGCAAACACCCGAACATAACCTCGGGGGCTACTCCCATCGGGAGAGCTGGTCACGCACCCGATAGAAAAAACAGAAATCCTCCAAACAGGAGTCGACGGAAGAATATCTACAATAAAGAAGCATAACTTTGAGTCTACCTGAGTGTAGCCTCAAAGGTTACTCCCATCAGGAGCACCCGATGAAAATGCTGACATCACTTCAAGAACAAGATAACATCATCCATTTCATCAGCCAAACAAGACATTGACAAGTTCACGTATCCGAGGAAATCTCAATGTTCACCTTCCGCGCATATTAAAATGGATTGTGAGCCTATGCTCGGACGCAAGCATCCAAAGATTTGCCAAGATCCATGAAGCCCACGACGGTTTGGCTGATACAAAGTATACAAGGACACAGACTCCTGGCAATATAAGACAACGAAAGTACAAGACTAGATTAGATACAAACTCTAGCTTGTAACCTACTCATATTGATACCCGAGACCTAACCTCCCCATATATAAAGGCAAGGAGGGGCCAACGAGGAGGACAGAACATAATACAATAGACGTTACACTCAACTTTAGACCTAGACAATAGACACCGAACAATCCCCAAGCGATTTGTAACCAAGTAATCCCTCATAATTTTCAGGCGACTTTGATCCCATTGTTTCCTGACTTCCGACAAAATCCCTAGCTTTCTCTTTTCCGCAAAACCCTAAGTCCTTTTTTATGGACATTGCCGAGATCTCCCCCCCATCATACATCATGCAGTGGTATGTTGGGTCACCGCATTGTCAAAGAGGCCACGATTGGAGTGCATTTGTTGAGGGTGTTCAGGGAAGCGTCCGGGCTCTGCTGCAACATGGCAAAAGCTTAGTTTCGTATATCATGTGAGGAGGTACATCTCCAGTCTCTCCTTGATGTGCTCGACCGCTCGGTATGCCAATTCCTTGTCAAGTACTTGGGCCTCCCCCTCTCGATCGCCAAGCTCTCGAAGAATGATCTACAACTGCTTGTTGACAAAGTGGTGCAACCATGTGCCCACTTGCAAAGCTTCCATGCTTGAGAAGAGTGGCACATTGATCTTGGTAGATTCTACCCTAGTAGCCACTTCCATTTACCCCATGTTGTCCCTGGATCTGCTGTTGTGGTTCATCAGTTGAGTGGAAAAGCTTCAACGGGGAAGAAGCAGGGAGAGGCAAGTGTGTGGTGGCTTGGTAGACCCATTGTAGTCCAAAACAGTTGGGGAGCTGGGGATCAATAATTCACGGCTTCTGAACCTCGCCTTGCGCATGCATTGGCGTTGGCTAGATTTGGTCGACAGGGAGAATCCCTGGCACGGGTTGTAGGTGCTAATCCCTCTAGAAGCGGGGGCGATGTTCCTTGCCCGCGCCCATTGTGATCTTGGCGACAGTAGAAAGCTCAGTTTTTGGAAAGACAGATGGGTGGAAGGGCACAGTATTGGCGATATCGCTCCCAACTTGATGGAATTCGTAAGGCCAAGAGATAGAAGTATGAACATGGAAGACGCCCTCTGAGACAAACAGTGGACGATGACCATTAGGGGATGTCCTTTCGTCCTAGCGATCGTGGAATTCGTTGAGCTCTAGGCCCAATTGAGAGCGCACGCAGTGCTCGCGGACAGGTAGGATGCCAACTTTTGGAATTGTCTGCAGACGGTTCTTACTCAACCAAGACAGTGCACAATGATTTCTTCTTGGGTAGAGAGTTTGCCCCTGTCGCCAAGGAGTTGTGGAAGGCTGGCGCACCTTTGAAGCACAAGCTGCATGCCTGGTTCACCCTCAGAGACATGCTTGCAACATCCTCCGCACTATCCCCTCTGCTTCCGGGAAGAGGAAATTGCAAATCATCTAACGCTCGAGTGTTTTTTCTCGCGATAGGTGTGGTATGAGATCTTGCTACCACGGAGGCTCCATAACTTCACCCCTGATGCGAACGCCATGCTTACTACTTGGTGGCCTATCATCAGCAAGGCAGTGCCAAAGAAGGAGATGAAGGACCTTAATGCCATTATCATTCTAGTGGCTATATCTCTTAGGTTAGAGCGCAAGGGTTTTTTATAAGTGTGTGACTATGCCGTGGGAATTGTGTAGGAGGATTCTGCTAGAGTTCGAGTTGTGGAAAATAACGGGTTTGTGTGGACCTTCTGGAGAGATTACATAGTCTGTCAGTTGCGTGGAATTGGAGCAAGGTCGCCTGTGATCTTCCTCCTAAAAATTCTATAACAACTTTCTCTCTATCTTAACATAGAAGGCACGCAATACTCTTGTGTGTTTTTGAAAAAAAATCGTGGAGACAATGATGGCCACCACCCGGGCACGTTGTTGACGTACTTGGGGGTTTCATGGATTGGAGGAGGTTTCCAACTAGTTGGAGGGAGTGGGGAGTTGGGAGGGACGAAGCTTCGGTCACTTGGTGAAGACAAGTCTTACCATGACTTGACCCAAGATGCACCGTCTATTTTAAATCCAACGTATCACATTAGTTTAGATTTTAAACTACAAAGTAAAACTGTTCGAAAAAATTAAAAAATTCCAGTAAATCATAAATGTCTAGGTTTGAATCCCGAGAAACTTTCATCTTATTCGGATCACTAGTTTGTCATTAAACAATATTTTATGTTTTTAGTATTAGTTTAAACTAAAATCACTAAAAAAATACCCCCGTACCCGGCAGATTTTTTGGAAGTCATAAGCGAAAAGTACTTGTAATAGTTGGATACGCCGCGAGTGAACAATCGCAACACCATTTTTCTGCGACGGCCAATTATACGCCCGTGAACACATGATACCGACGGCTTTTGGTGTCGTGGTCGTTGTCCGGGTAGGCCGGCGTATTGTAATGCCGCAGTAGATGCACAGGGACATATTTTAGTGCGTCGTGCATTGTAGTGCCGCAACAAAGTGGATCCCACATTGTCGACTGGTCAACCAGCACACGTTGACTGATCAGGCTGGTCTCACTGACTGGTGTGACCCACCAGGACCAAACTGTTCTGTTCTCTAGTATATACTCTACATCCACATCCACACAACATCTTCCTACAGCTTTCACTACCGCACGGAGGGACTGTAGAGGCGGATGCCGGCAGCAACATCGAGATGCAGATTCCTCAGGGTGTTGAGCATGAAGGTTTCTACGAGATGCTGCATCGTGGACGTGTTCAGGGCGGCGGCGAAGTCCATGCTTATGTAATTTAATTGCGTATTTCTTTTATCTCCTATGTGAACACTAATTTGGAGTTTTCTCGATCAGGGCATGGTGCTGAGATGGATCGATTTGAAAGTAGATGGGTGGACCGACATCTTCAAATAAAACTCTGATCTACTTTTCAAGTGCGGCCTACAAACGCGTTGCCTAATAGCATGCGAGAGCATGAACACCGACTACAAGTTCCTTGGGTGTCACCACGAGCAATCGAGTGCGACTTTGTCTTTTATATTGATAAAGAACACTCGCCGGAGCTGCAACGTGTGTTGGTGGCCTTGTGGAATGATACCGTCCACAACTTGTCTGAATTGTCCGACTCTGACTATGAGAAAACGGTGATGCAACTGAAGAAGGAACGAGAGGACGAGGTAGCTCATGTGATAAGTGTGATTAAGGCGGCGTGCGCGTCTGTGGCCAATGCGCTGGAGCCGCTTGCAGAAACTCTAGATCGGCTTACTTATGAGTAATATAGCTTTTCAATTTAGACAGCAATATCTATTACATTTATGTGTATTTTCGGCAACAATAGTTTAGTTCTCTCACTGACTAGTGTGTCCCACTAACAAGTGAGCAGCGGATATGGGCCCTCGGAGCTACCGTGGCCCATAATGTTGTGCCACACGACCTAAAGTCCCATTAGAAACCCTAATCCCCATACCCCAATTCTAGTTCCTATATATAATACAAATCCTTCCTTCACTCGGTAGCCGCCGTACTCCTAGATCTCCCGATTATCTCAATCAGAAATTTTCCACTCCATATTCTTCTCTTCTTTTATCCTGTCTCTGTACGAGTTAGATCAGCGAGCAGATCGACCGCGGGCAGATCCACCACGCGGAATATCGACCACGAACAACGGGCAGATCCACCACACGAAAGATCGACCGCTGGAAGATCAACCACTAGCAAATCCACTGCGCATAAGATTGACTGCGATCATATCCACCACGCGGAAGATCGACCGTGGGTAGATCCACCGCGTGGAAGATGGTTGCCAGGGCCATGCAGATCCACCTCGCGGAAGATGTTGGAGAGGCCCTGAAGATCCACCCGGAGAAAGATGGTGGTGATGCCTGCAAATCCACCTCGAGGAAGATGGACAGGGCCTTCCAGATGCACCTCGTGCGAGATGGTGGCCCTCACTTTTGTCATCTGCTTCACCACCGCGTTAACAAAGCAAACAAAAAATTAGTGTAATTAGGTTAGGTGGTTAGGTTAGATGAATGATTATTGCACTTTTCTAATCATCCTCGATTTTAAAATCGGACCATTAGAAGAACGCAATAATGAAATATAATGTAATGAGTTTTATATTTTTAAATAAAATGAAATTTTATATCTCAAACTATTATGCATCATAATCTATTTATATTAGCAACGTAAATCGGTTATTGTTAATGTACTTAACTTTCACTGATGCTGAAGGTATAACACGGCAAATAATTCGCGGGTACGCGACACCAACTTTCCACCGTCTTAATTAATGTAACAAGGCATATCCTATGTCGTGCCGCAGAAGCGCTAGGACAGCGGATCACGTTGTGTCGCGCTAAAAATCCACCGTCATTCGTGAATCCCCGGCGCAGTTATCCCTGGCAGTATTTTTGCCGCGTCAGCGCGAGCGTGGCGACTAAGGGTGTGCCTCTGCGTCTATAAGCGGCAGGGCCTGAGCTCCGTGTTGTAGTGAGTCCTATTTAATCACAAACCGTTGATTTGAATGGAATGAAACTTCACCAAAACACAAATCGAAACATGTGTGATTTACTGGATTTTTCTCAAATTTTTCTGAGCAGTTTTAGTTTTTTTATATGAAAGTCAATATAGTTCGTTGGATGGAAGATGGAAGGTGGATCTTGGAGGCAAGTTACGGTGAGTCACTGAAGCTTCCCAGGAAACGCACACCTAATCTCATGAGTCACCACAGAACCCGAGCCCCTAAATACAAAAGTATACGAGGAACCAATACTAGTACCCTTTGTATATCGTAATCTTAAATATAATAACAACGCTGATTTGCTACCGGTGCTATCACTGTATGCATGCAGTGTCATTGTATATAGGGAGTACTTCTAATAGCTGTCTATATGAGAGAGAGAAAGAAACATGCATACAATTCACGGTGTGATCTCCGTTTGTTCTCTAAACCTCATACAAGTACACTGAGCAGTTTATTTTTGTGCATAAATTTCTGCTTGCTGCTGAGTTGCATGTAGTAGTTGCTAGGTTGGTGTACTTAGCTCCACCCGTGTACATTCTAGGTAGGCAAAACAATCATCATCCAAATAAGTAAATATATATGCATGAATTCTCTCCATCCAACACCAGCTATGGGAGTGAGGTTGGATACTAGTATGTTGCATGTGCGGGTGAAAAAAAGGTTGGTTGGATTGCTAGATTTTTTGTAGCTTCTATGGTCCATGTGATATGCATATAGAACTGCTTTGTGCTTGAATACTAGTATTTGCATGTACTGGTTGAAAAGGTTGGTTGGATTGCTAGAATTTTTGTAGTTTCTATGGTTCATGTGATGTGCATATGAGAACTGCTTTGTACTTTACTAAAACAACATGTGCGCCTATCCTAGTGAGATGTACTAGTTTGCATGCAGTGGGTAATGTGGTTGGTTGGATTGCTAAATTTTTTGTAACTTTCATGGACGCGTGCATGTGCTGATTGTTTGGAAATATATGTGGTGTAGTAGTACTATATGTACTCTCGATATGACGGTGGTGGAATATTTCGTCGCAAACATGTGTGCTCCCGCTGCTAATTTTTTGCTCCCTATATGAGATCTAATGATTGGATGGATATGCATAGTTAGCATCCATGATATCTCACTATTTCCCATATAATAAAATGCTTAATTTTAAGGACAACCAAACCAATCTGGTCGCCAGTCTCTCTGCAACAGAAGTGCTACTGGTGATACCGAAATCAACTAACTAAACTTTCTTATTTAATTTATGGTGGGTCATTTTTATTTCAGAAATCGGTGTTGAGCACTTGTATATACTAGTTGATACCAGGCAATTACTCAAACCATATATATATATATATATATATATATATATATATATATAGAGAGAGAGAGAGAGAGAGTGGCGGTTTGACACCTAAGGTGTTTCTTTAGAACCTTATATTATTTTTACATCTTGTAAATTTTGTCTTACTTCGTAAGTCGAGAAGAATATAAGAAAATTTAGAAATAATATATTTTTTTTGTTTACTCAGTGGTGGAAGGTGGAGAGTTTATCGTCAAATTGACTTGGCAAGTGATTGTCTTCTGCATTCGATTGGAGGGGCGCCCTTTTTTATCATCCCCATGTTGCCCACAGCTCGTGGGTACGGCTCACCTCCATGATGTTGGATTGGCGCAGCCGCAGGTGGTGGTGGCCCAGGAGGTGGAGGTGGAGCTCCATGTGCCACAGTGCCTGGGGCAGCTCCATAGCCCCTGTAGATCGCGTCGCGATTCATCTGGGCCAGGCCCTCATGGAGTTTGAGGAACTCGCGGCAATCTTTGAGAAGGTGGCTGGATTTTTTCTTGTCGTCGTGCTTGTCGATGTAGAGGTGCACGTTGTATGGTCTATACAGTTTGTCCTGGATGGATGTTGCGGGTGCCTCTTCGCGAATGCGGCGTTGCCACACTTGTGTGGTTTCCCCAGCGTCGTGGTATCCTCCGCTGCGATATCCGTTGTTGCGGTTTTCGTCGAGTTTGTCGGCATAGCCAGCCGCAACCATGTTAACTTTGTCGCGGTCCTCGTAGATGTGCATTCGACGTTTCCCTCGGCAGTCGCGTATGCGCCCAAGGTCGTCACCATCGTCGGAGTAGGTGCGGTTTTTACCAAATCTTCTCTGTCCGCCCACCGATCCACGATCTCCATCAGGTGGTCGATTATGTTGGGCTTCGAGCGGCCCAGCTCCTCCCTGAGCTCTATATGGTGAACGCCGCCGTTGAACGCGTCGATTGCGCGGTCCTCCGAGATGTTTTCCATGGAGTTCTTGATGATGGACCACCTCTGGATGTATGAGCGCTGTGACTCGCCAGATCTTTGGTGGCAACCTCTTAGTTCTTCAATTGACGCGGGTCTTTTGTAAGTGCCCTTGAAGTTATGCACGAAGCCCTAGACCAGCTCTTCCCAACTACGAATGGATCTGCACGGGAGGTTGTTGAGCCATGCGCGGGAGACGCCTTGTAGCTGTAGCTGCAGGCATTGCATTGCCATGCTTGAGCTTCCGCCGTGCAGCCTGACGGAGGAGATGTGATCCTCCAGCTAGATTTTCGGGTCCTACAGGCCGTCAAATTTTGGATTCTCCGATGGTAGTTTGAACCCCTTAGGCATTCGCTTCTGCCTGATGGCCCTACTGAAGCATCTAGCGCCGCAGAGCTCCGTCTCATCTTCCTCTGAGTCAGCCGAGCGAGCACGCCTTCCTCGCATCTTGTCGACCTTTCGCTGCGTGATGTCATCACATGCGTCATAGTCGTGGTCATGCCACCGTGAGCGACGTCGCCGTGACAGATCGTGGCTATCATCGCTGGAGGAGTATGAGTAATAGTATTTGGCTAGAGCCTTGCTTTTCTTCGGCTCTGGCGTAGGCTCTCTGTCGAGGGCGGCCTCGATTAGCCCCAGGCACACGATCGTAGATCGGTGCATGGCAGCTCGTGGATCTCCAGCCGGTGGCTGGTTGTTGAGGAGGTACATGGTGGCTGCCGTTACCGCAGCTTGCGGTGTCTTCGGGAGCACGTTGCCCCGTGTATCCACTGTCATAGAGCTGAAGTCAAGGACTTTTGCGGCTTCTACGCGCTCCTGTTCGGTGAGGTGGGCCAGTCGAGATCGTCTGGTCAGGTACTCGTTGCCCTTGGAGGAGGATCCTCCGTGGGAGGAGAGCTGAGCTCACCAAAGGCTTGAGTCATCCGCCGCCTTTCTATGCGCCTCGAGTTGCGCGATCACCTGCTCTTGGCATTTGAATTCTTCCTTCAGCATCCAATGGTAGCCCGTCAGCATGTCCTGCGATGAGTTAGGGGGTAGAGGGTTACTCCGTAGAGCTTCTCGACAGCGGGCCCACTCGTTGTCATTGAGGTAGATCTGCATGCGCTCGCCGGTGTTCTCATCCCTCGTGAGGTGCGTTGCTCCTCGTGTCCCGTTGTTGGTGGGCGCACCGTTGGTAGGGCCACCGTTTGTGACTGGTATACCGCCATTGGCATGTCCAGTGCTGGTGCCGGTGTTTTCGTGATTGATGCCGGTGTCGCCCGTGTTGATGACTGATACGTTGCAAACGTTTCTATAATTTTTGATGTTCCATGCTTGGTTTTATCTACTTTCTTATGTTTTGTCCACACTTTGGAGTACTTTTCATATGATTTCTTGGACTAACCTATTAACAAGAGCCACAGTGTCTACTGCCTGTTTTCTGCTGTTTTTGGTTCCAAGAAAGTCAGAAAATGAATATTCTCGGAATTGGACGGGACAAAAGACAAAGTCAGTTTTTCACCGAGGGACACCAGGAGCCAGAATACGAGACGGAGAGGGGCTGGGGCCCAGCCACACCACCTGGCCGCGCGGGCTGGGCCTGGCTGCGCCAGGGGGTGGTCTGGCCGCCCTAGACATCCCCTCGGTCTCCCTCTTCGCCTATAAGATGCCTTCTGACCTAAAAACTCAGGGGGGTTCGACGTTTTTCCAGAAGGAGTTCCGCTCCACCACCACCACCAGATTCCACGAAACAGCATCAGAAACTCCGTTCTGGCACCATGCCGGGACGAGGAATTGGAGGAGATCATCGCCATCATCATCACCATCGCTTCTCCATCGACCATCCATGTTTCCCCCATCTATGAGTGAGTAATCCCCCGCTGCGCTATGGGGATGGTAGGGATTGGATGAGATCCTTCATGTAATGGCATCGGATTGTTAGGGCACGGTGCCTAGTATCTTTTATTAGTGTGTTTTGACTTTGTTGCGACTTGTTATGCTTAATGCTTGTCACTAGGGCCCGAGTGCCATGATTTTAGATCTGAACATGTTATTAATTCATTATGATAGTATTGTCTATGGTCTTACCTGCAAGTTGTATACACACGTTGTTGTCCGGAACAAATGGCCCCGAAATGACAGAAATCGGGATAACCGAAGGGAATGGCTTTGATGTGAGGATCACATGTGTTCACGGAGTGTTAATGCTTTGCTCTGATGCTCTATTAAAAGGAGCACCTTAATTGCCAGTAGTTCCCTTGAGGCCTCGCTGCAAACGGGCTGGCAGGACAAAAGATGTTGTGCAAGTTCTCTTGCGAGCATGTATGACTATATATGGAACACATGTCTAGGATTATCTAGTACTTGAGTGCTTTATCTTATTTATCTACAATTTCCCTATGTTTTGATTGCCATGTGAATTGTCTTGTCCATGCAACGCCCGTCCATCCATCCCTATGCCTACCGCACTCGAATCCTACTGTTTACTGCTATTGTTACTACTGTCTTTACTTTCCTACTGCTGTTACTTTACTATTCCTACTACAAAACTGTTACTACTGATAAACTGTTGTGAGCAAGATTGTTTCCAGGTGCAGCTGAATTGACAACTCAGTTGTTAAGTATTATAAATATTCTTTGGCTCCCCTTGTGTCGAATCAATAAATTGGGTTTCACTTCCCTCGAAAATACTGCGATACACCCCCTATACTTGTGGGTCATCAAGACTATTTTCTGGCACCGTTGCCAGGGAGCATAGCTTTATTTATCAAGTCCACTTGGAATCACTATTGTTCAAGCTTAGTTTATTTCCGCTTTTTTTTGCTTGTTTCTTTATCAAAAAGACAAAAAAATTATTCCTACTCTAGTTGTTATTTTCGTTGGTTTGTTATTGTCTTGCTTTATCATGCTTTCTATCAATGGTTGTTTTCTTTGAAACTAAATCTTATTGGCAAGGTGGGTTCAAGATCAAAAATATTATTATAAGGAACACCGCTTGTCACAAAAAGGGAAACACTTATTGGGAACAAATTCATAAATTGTATACCATTGCTAGAAACATGTGCTCTACTTATAATGTTACTTATTGCTTTGATAAATCTTGTTGATGTAAGAGGTATAAACACCTCACTTTTCAATATGAGTATAATGATAATGTTACCATATCTTCTTATGTTAAAGGTAATTATGACTTTTATGATGTGGAACAAATTGAAGAATTTATTGCTTGGAAGGGTGCATTTGAACTTGCTAGTTTGCTTGAAAATATTGATGATTCACCTTATAAATATGAGGTTTATGATATACTTAGATTTTGCTTTGATAATTACAAGGAATAAAATGGCTATATTCTTGAATATATTAATAGATGCTTTCCACAAATGGAAGAGACTAATGCCTTGCAAGATCCTATGGAAGAAGAAATTGATGAACCTAAAAGCTCATTAGATGAAAAAGAGGAGGAGAGTGATGAACAAAAGGAGGAAGAATGGATTAGCTACCCATGCCTACCTTCTAATGAGAGTAACTCTTTATCCCTTACATTATTTGATTGTCCCCCACGCTTACCAAAGGAGGATGAATGTTATGCTCATGTTATCTATGATAATCCTTTATTTGTGCTTAACTTTGATTTACATGGTACTAAAGAGTTTTGCTTAGAAAATGTTTATGATAAAGATCTAGACGATGGTCCTATATTGAATGATCAGCCATCTTGTTATAGAATTGTTAAAAGTGGGTTTGAAGGTTTTAATCCCACTATTTTTGAGCTTGATAAAAATTATATGTTTGTAGATCATGAAAAGCATGCTTTATGTGATAGTTATATTGTTGAGTTTACTCATGAGGCTATTGAAAATTATTGTGAGAGAGGAAAATATGGTTGTAGAAGTTTTCATGGTATTGAAACACCTCTCTATGTGCTGAAAGTTTTGAAGTTACTCTTGTTTTATCTTCCTATGTCTGTCACTTTGTTCTTTGCGAATTTATTTGCATACAAGATTCCTATGCATAGGAAGTGGGTTAGACTTAAATGTGTTTTGAGTTTGCTTCTTGATGCTCTCTTTTAATTCAATTCATATTTCTTATGTGAGCATCCTCTCAAACTATCATGCCTAACTTAAAGGCGTTAAAGAAAAGTACTTATTGGGAGATAACCCAAAAGTTTTAGATGAGTCTTGCAAGTTATTACTTCAGTAATAACCGCTCCTTATCCTTTTTATTTTCTTTTTGTGCCAAGAGTAACCTCTAATGAGAGAGAAGTAATGGTTGGGAAAGTTGCTGTCCCGAAACAGATTTCTGTGCTTCACCGTAAAAATTCGTGTAAATTCTCTGTACATCCTTTTGAGGAATGAATTTTTGTGATTCTGCCCCAGGTTGTTATCTAACTTTCATTAGTTAAACACTTTTCGATTTGAGCAACAGAAGGTCTTCGAAAAAATTCGTCTTTACCTGCTAGTATGTTTTGACAGATTTCTGCCTTTTTCTGCATTTGCTTCTTGTTGGTTCCTTTTTGAGTTATTTTGGGGAAATGAGCATTTTGAGGGAAGTTCTACAGTAGCTTGTATTTTAATGGAAGTTTTCTTGGTGTTAGAACTGAACCTAAAGACTTATTATGTTGAGTGCACTAATGTTGCTAATAAAGATTGTGTGAAGTTTTGTATGAAGGAAAAATTTCAGGTGTATGGAAGGAACGAGTAATGAGATGAAGGATGGACTAAAGCTCAAGCTTGGGGATGCCACGCATGTCACCCCAAGAAATATCCAAGAAGTACAAGCGTCAAAGCTTGGGTATGCCCAAGGCACCCCCTTCTTCATCAATAAAAATCCCAGGTTTCTTTCAAACACTTCATTTTTATTGTTTCATGCACAGTTGTGTTGTTCTTGGAGCGTCTTCTTTTTCATTTTCGTTTTGGTTTTTCGTTTGCTTTCTTTTCTTAGTTTGCTAAATAAATTGGTTGGACCTCCTCTTTCATGCATTGGTTTTCAAATAGTTTGGTTTGGATTGGAAAAGAGTAGGAAAGTTTATACTTAAGTGGTAAAGAGAGCTTGTTTTTGACTGTGGCCTATGCTTTGTCATGCCATGCTTGATATTGTTTTGGCTTTATGATTAGTATTCTTTGCTATAGCATGACTTGTTATAAACAATTGAGATTGCTTAATGCGCCTTGGATGAATCATGCGTTGTTTTAGCATATTAAAAGCATAGTATTGTGGTATTCTCCTTTGATGCTTTATTTGGGTTGACTTGGCGCATGCTCGCACCATGTTATGACTATCCCAAGTCACCATAGCCTTTATGATCCTTTAGTTTTCAACTTGTAGTATCACTTTATGCTTTGATCAATGATGTTTTGTCGCTCTGCATGATTATGGCCATTATTGCTCTCTTAGTTTGTCGCTCCCAGTCTTTTGCTAGCCTCCACAACCAAGTATGAGTTCCACTCATGCATCCAACTCCTTAAACCAAGTTATTCCAAAGAGTCCACCATACCTACCTATTATCTTATGTTATTCCAAGTATATTCATGTTTTTGTCTACCTTCCAAATTAAACTTGTTATGAGAAAACTAGTGATTAAAGCTCTCACGAACTTGATGGCACACTTTACTTTTTTGCATTTAATAAAATTGAACCATTGGGTCCTTCTTTGTTGCGTATAGTCTTGCGCTTTATAAGTTGAAATTAGCAGAACTATGTATCATGGGGAACGCTTTCAACATTGCACTTGTACTTTGTACCCCGTTGATATCATGTTCTTTTGCTTATGGATCCCGACGGTGCGAAATAAAAGTGGAACTTGTAAGATCATGGAGTTTGTATGTGTGTTAGAGAAACGCATGGGCCGCTATCCTAAGCCATGCGTAATCATGGTGGAAACTTGCAGCATCACTATAATGAGCACTCTATGAAGCATCCTCAATAAAAACCTATGCAAATAGCAAATAAAAAGATCGTTGAGATGCTCATTGTCTGCTTGCCTTGTCATTTTGATTATGGGATAGCTCCTGTATCATGTGCAAGGGGTACCACGTTGGTGGTTCTTTATGATACATATGTACTTACAATGACAAGAGCTTACTCGTGACTAAAGTTGAGTAGCATGAGGTTCGGTCTTCGTAAGTAAGGGACATGAGATTTCGGTTTATAACTTGTCAAGCATATCCTCTTAGTTGTGTCACTTTAACCTTAATCACCTTCAAGATTCTTATGATAGGGGCAATGAGAGCTGAAAGCTATTAAGTACCATAATTTTTGGAAGCTCTTTATGAGACTTGAATCCCTACTTCCTTCTATGAAGGCCTTTCTTCCACTTATATATTGAGTCTCCACCTTCTATCTTTATGCACTTACTTTGAGAGCATAGTGGCCATTCTTAGTTCTATGTGCATTGTCCCATGACTTATTGATTGATGCATAGCTTTGATATTGCTTGTTTTAAACTATTTGTATCTAGTCACTCTGATGAACTTTGAAGGTGTCATATGCATTTATGTTTGCTACTCTATGAGGGACAAGCTGAATGCCACTATGCTATGTTTTCTTTATGTGAAACAAACAAACGTCTTGCAAAGTATTGTTATTCATGAATCTTTTGTTTGTGAATTTTCATGTTGCATCATAGTTTCTTTGTCTTATTGCTAGAACTTTGTCTTTCATGTTATGATTGAAGTACTATGATCCCAGCTATCAATGTTTACAAATACTTTGATCAAGTTTATGATGGTGCATGTCACCTCAAAAATTATTCTTTCTTTTTATCACTTACCTACTCGAGGACGAGCAGGAGTTAAGCTTGGGGATGTTGATACATTGCAAATGTATCTATAATTTTTGATGTTCCTTGCTTGGTTTTATCCACTTTCTTATGTTTTTTCCACACTTTAGAGTACTTTTCATATGATTTCTTGGACTAACCTATTAACAAGAGCCACAGTGCTTGCTGCCTGTTTTCTGCTGTTTTTGGTTCCAGGAAAGTTAAAAAATGAATATTCTCGGAATTGGACGGGACAAAAGCCAAAGTCAGTTTTTCACCAAGGGACACCAGGAACCAGAATACGAGACGGAGACGGGCTGGGGCCCAGCCACACCACCTGGTCGCGCGGGCTGGGCCTGGCCGCGCCAGGGAGTGGTCTGGCCGCCCCCAAACACCCCCTCGGTTTCCCTCTTCGCCTATAAGATGCCTTCTGACCTAAAAACTCAGGGGAGTTCGACGTTTTTCTAGAAGGAGTTCCGCTCCGCCGCCACCACCAGATTCCACGAAACAGCACCAGAAACTCCGCTCTAGCACCCTGCCGGGACGGGGAATTGGAGGAGATCATCGCCATCATCATCACCATCGCTTCTCCATCGACCATCCATGTTTCCCCCATCTATGAGTGAGTAATCCCCCGCTGTAGGCTATGGGGATGGTAGGGATTGGATGAGATCGTTCATGTAATGGCATCGGATTGTTAGGGCATGGTTCCTAGTATCTTTTATTAGTGCTTTTTGACTTTGTTGTGACTTGTTATGCTTAATGCTTGTCACTAGGGACCGAGTGCCATGATTTCAGATCTGAACATGTTATTGATTCATTATGATAGTATTGTTTATGGTCTTACCTGCAAGTTGTATACACACGTTGTTGTCCGGAACCAGTGGCCTCGGAGTGACAGAAATCGGGATAACCGGAGGGACTAGCTTTGATGTGAGGATCACATGTGTTCACGGAGTGTTAATGCTTTGCTCTGGTGCTCTATTAAAAGGAACACCTTAATTGCCAGTAGTTCCCTTGAGGCCCCGCTGCAAACGGGCTGGTAGGACAAAAGATGCTGTGCAAGTTCTCATTGCGAGCACATATGACTATATATGGAACACATGCCTAGGATTATCTAGTACTTGGATGCTTTATCTTATTTATCTGCAATTGCCCTATGTTCTGATTGCCATGTGAATTGTCTTGTCCATGCAACACCCGTCCATCCATCCCTGTGCCTACCGCACTCGAATCCTACTGTTTACTGCTATTGTTACTACTGTCTTTACTTTGCTACTGTTGTTACTTTACTATTCCTACTACAAAACTGTTGCTACTGATAAAGTGATGTGAGCAAGATTGTTTCCAGGTGCAGCTGAATTGACAACTCAGTTGTTAAGGCTTATAAATATTCTTTGGCTCCCCTTGTGTCGAATCAATAAATTGGGTTTCACTTCCCTCGAAAATACTGTGATACACCCCCTATACTTGTGGGTCATCAATGACGGCGCACATGAAGTGATTGGAAAAGCTGCTGCTCCCATAACTTTCAAATCCAGAGCCGTAGGCTCCATCTTCTGTGGATAGGCCACCTAGATCGGATCTATGACAGTTGTCGCTATTCGTGCTCCCATCAGTTGCCGGGGCGTTGAGCTCGCTGAGGGTGCCGATTGGTGGCGGGAACCACGATGCTAGAGCAATCACGGGTGTCGTTGGCTGGTCGGGAATGCGAAGAGTGCCCAGTTGGCCGACCTAGAAGCGGAAGCTCCCGATCGCCAGACTGATCCCATCGCCCACGGACTCAAAAGCCGGGCGAGTGGCCGGCGTGTGGACGGTGAAGTCGAAAGCACCGAAGAGCTGGAGAATCTCCGCTGTTGCAGAGTTGTAGATCGCGGTTGATGGGGACGAAGAAGCCACGACATCAGCACTCCCAACGAGGCTTTAACTCGTCAATGCCCATTGTTATGGACTTGGGTTTTGGAGAAGGAGGGAGCGCTAGAGGCATCAATCGGCTAGCAAACAAGCACACAGGGCCGCAAGATTTACCTAGGTTCAAGCCTCGTAGAGGTCCCTACTCCTGCTTGTCTGCTCTTGAAATTATCGAGGGAATCGAAAGTTACAAGAGTGCGCAGATGCAATCTGGCGATGGTTGTGGAAACTAGGGTTGTGATTGTCCTCCTCGCCGCCTCCTCCTAGCCTTTATATAGATAGGCTAGGTCTTGGGTAGCAGGTCGAGTCGGTTACAGATTAGGGTTCGTCCTTTGAACTTTCTATCTTAAGCTTCTTCTTGCCCCGCAAGCAATCGGAGAGTCCGTGGGTCACCCGAATTTTTCATTGGGCCTTGGCAACACCGTGGGCTTCTGTCGTATCTGGACTGTATATGCCGAACTCGAGTACCTGTAGGGTATACCCATGTCACATGCTGTATAAAAATATAAGTATTTTTTGGTGTTTTTTACACTATAATGACTCATAAACTCCATTTTTATCGATTTTTTGGTTGTGGTGAATATATGAACATAATTATTCGTATACAAAACATAATTTTTTCAACAACGTAAAAATATGTTGGGTGCAAAATAACTTTTCTACACTCTAGGTGCTAAATAGGGTTTCTAGTGTTAGAAACACAAATGTAATAATCCTCAAGTCATTTTATGTTAGGCGGGAAAAGGTTTAATCTCAAGTGTTAGAAGCAAATTATGGCTATTGGGTGTTGGACATTGTGGAACTCAAGGAATAAACTCATTTTGGCAAATTAAGATGCTAGCCAATAGGAATGTATGAGATTCTTCAAATAAAACTTTGGGTTGGTCATGGATAGAGAAAAACCTAGTTTCAAAGAGGGTATGCAACAGTGGTTGGACACTTTGTAACATGTCTCACTTTCTCTACTCTTCCTTGTAAATATGATTTTTATAAAAAATAAAAAATGATGTAGTAGAGAGTTTTCCATACGTTTTCCATTAAAAATCCATTTTATGTTGCAGTATATTATTCTAAGAGATAGTGTTTTAGTATCATGCATACACCCTCATCTTATTTCTGAAGCCATTGTAATTTTTAAGTCACATTTAACCACCAAAGGTTGCAAGAATCATGTCAATTATGAAAAGCATCCTATATTTGTAAACATCAGATGGATTAACCAAGAAACTTCCCCAATGGCGACTCCCCTCTGGTGACTCCCGGGGCGACTCATGGCGATTCCATCTAGGATCTGTGTGCATCATGGATCCTCAAGCCTTCGGATCCTCTCTTGATTTCTCCAAGGGCCTGTCTTTCTCCAACAAGGTTCGGTCATCTTTCTCTACTCCTATTCACTCACTTTCCTCAGATCATTCTTTCGACCTTGCTGTATATTTTGGTCGGGCAACTTTCACATTAAAAAATAAATCCACCTGAGCCAACAAGAAAAACAAAATCCTGGAGTTTCACATTAAAAGAAATACACTTGAGCCAACCATCCCCCCATTTTCTGAGCTTGTCGTTACAACTTCAGCACATGTGCCTCACGCCCCTAACTCTTCCCTTTTACCTTCCTCGACGCTGTTGCCAGACACAAACTCCTTCTACAACACACCACCACCACCTGTCGTAATGGCGAACTACCCCTGTGACCCACACCCCCACCTACCTAATGGCGCCCACATCATTCACCCTTGCATCCACCGTCGTCGTAGAGCATACCATGTGTTCGGAGGTGACAACCTGCTTATGTGCGGCGACATGGCTCCTGTGATCCTCGAGCCAGCCACAACTCCTGATCAGTATGAAGGGGACGTTGATCTCATCCGCAACTTCCTCAATCACCAAGGTTGTCACATTCGTAACATGTCTAGATATTCTTTGGGTGATACACTAGTTCAGTTTACACCTGCTTCTGCTAGAGATTTTGCTATTGAGAACTACCCTTACTTTGTTGGAGATAGTGTTATGAGGATTGTGCCACATGATGTCTGATTAATGTCGGTTAATTACCCCCAACAAGCATGGATGATAGACAAAATTAGAGAGTTTATCAGTGAGTTTGGAAAATTCCTTCTATGGAACAGAGACTACTCAAACAGAGCAAGAATATTGGTTAAGATCAGAGTTCTGGACCTGTTAGAAGTGCCTATTAGTTTGGTTTTATGTGACAATACTAAATATGAGGGTTCTGGACACCCTTGGAGAGTGGTCAATTATGTACTCTAAGCCAAACTCATTGGGGGTTGGGTGGTGATGAGGATCCCCTGCCACCAGATGGAGGAAACCCACACCCTATGCCTAATCTCCCTTTTGGAGGGATTTGGGAGGACATGGTCCATGATGCTGCACCTGATGTTGCTACACCTGTTGCACCCCCACCTGTTGCAGCACATGGTGATGTTGCACCTGCTTTAGAGGAGGAACCTGTTGTCAACACCCCTCCACAGGATGCTCCTCCCTAATTTCAGCAAGGCAACCTCGCTCCTATGATGGAGGCAGTAGACTCCTTTACTATTGTTCATGATGTGCTTGTTAACCTGGTGAAAATGCCCCTGTAATTATCAGCAATATGGACATGAATTCTGTTACTGGGGCTAGTATTCAGATTCTTGATGTTGAGACAAAATATGGTAAAGAGAGGAAATGTCTGATTAAAGTCTACTCTAAGCCCGAGCCTAATGTTGTTTCATCAGTTGTGATCACTGAACTAGTTGATGAGGTGGGGGTAGCACCCAACACTATTCAAGCCAACAACTCTAGTACTATCCCCGCCCCCTAGAGGAATATTTACACACCTAAAGATGTCAGATTTATGTGCAGGAGCGAAAGAATTGTAGGATTATGTGCTAGTTACAAAGATTAAGAGGCATCTGAGATGGTTGCCAAGAAGGAAGTTGGGATGGCAGCTTAGAAGAATGCAAAAGGTGATGAAGGCACCATGGAAAACACCTTGGGAAAAGGAAAAGCAAAAAGATTGCCAAGAATTTGTCTCATGATTATGATGTTGAAACCATTGATGAAGATGCTCCTCCCCCACCTATACTGCCCATCAGCACTATCCAAGCCATTGGAGTCCACCAGTTTCATCTACCTCCTAGTGAGGTTACTGAAGGCAAGCTCAATGCGACCAGTGGCTAATGTGTAGCCCACATAATAACTAGCTCCATATATGCCATCATGTTGGCCATATATCCATCTACTTTTGTTTTGATTATCAAATCAGAAACTTTTATATTTCCTTTTGGCTTGTAATAAGTACCTTATTGGCTCTAGACAAACTTATGTTAGTTATCTATGCTAGCTCTGCAACACTGCATGTGTGTTGTTATTCCTTTGGTTTCAGTTTTATGGGCTATGATGTGACATGTACACATTTTGTTACTACATCTAAAACATGGAGGATTGACTGTAACCTAAATCCTTTCACTCATCAGCTGATCCCCTCAATGATTCAGCATAGCTACTTGATTGAGTCGGTAGCTATAAGATCAGATAAATCATTTTTTTAAATGACTAGACACTGGAGTATACTTGACTGGAACTTAAGAGGGATTAATTCCTGAGAAAGGCATGATGATATTAGAGACAAAGTGGATAGAAGTAATTGCAGTATTATGTATTTTCAAGAAACCAAAAGAGAATTTTTTTGACCACCCCTATCTCAGAAAAAATTGTCCGAAGAGATTCGGTCACTTTGCTTACACTCCATGAGTTGGTAGCTCTGGAGGATTAATTACCATATGTAATAGTGGTTTATTTAATGGCAATATGATGAGTCAATCTAGATTCCAAGTTACTATTCAGTTTACATGCATGTCTGGCCTAATCTAGAATATGACAAATGTGTATGGGCTAGCACACAATGAAGACATAGCTGAATTCCTAGACTGGTTTTCCAATATTGATTATACCAATCTTCAATACTGGATAATCATGGGTGATTTTAACCTTATAAGAAGCATGGATAGAAACGGAGTTGGTGGACATTCAAATAATATGATGCTTTTTAATAATGTCATTCAAGGACATGATCTTGTTGAAATCCCATTGAAAGGAAGATCCTACACCTAGAGCAATATGTAGTACAACCCACTGCAGAAAAATTAGATTCGGTATTAATATCAGTTCATTGGATAACTAAATTTCCCAACACCATGTCAGTCCCACTGGCTAAAATTTGATCTGATCATGTTCCAATTAACGTTTAGATTAGTACATCAATACCAAAGGCACATTTTTCAGATTTTCGAACTATTGGTTTGAATTTGATGGATTTTATGATATTGTCAAGAACTTATGGGAAAATGCTACTAGGAAACAAGATGTTGCTCTTTCTCTTAATTGTAAACTGAAATATTTGAGAGCAGGTTTGAGAAATAGAGCAAGAACTTATCCAAACTGAATTCAATAATAGAAAATAGTAATTATATTCTTTCCCTCCTTGATGGCCTTGAAAACAAGAGAAGCCTTGCTACACATGAGAAGAATTTCATGAAGATTCTACATAATCATATTATGAAACTTATGGAAGCCAAGAGGATTTATTGGAGAAGCATAGCTAACATTAAATGGGAAAATCTAGGAGATGAAAATACTAAAAAAATCCATGCTATTGCCTCTTAAAATTATAGAAGGAATTATATTACTTATATCAAGATCAATGATGATGTTCACATTTCTAGCCATGATCATAAAGCAGCGGTCATATGGAATTCTTACAAAGAAAGATTGGGTATATCTAAAGATCATGATATGAATTATAATCTCAATGAAATTGTCTAGCAATATGATCTGTCCCACTTGGATAATCCATTCATCTTGGAACAAATTGATGTGGTCATTAAGGAAATTGCAATTATTAAATCCCTAGGTCCAGAGGGTTTCAATGGCCTATTCCTCAAAAAAATGATGGCCAATTATTAAAGATGATTTTATCAAGTTAGTGAATGATTTATATAATGGCAATATCAATCTACATGCCATCAATACAACCTTTATCACCTTGATCCCTAAGATCAATGAACCTAAAACCACGAATGATTTTAGTCCTATCTCTTTGGTGAGCCTACCTCTAAAGTTTATGACTAAATTGATGGCTAATAGATTGCAAAAGGAAATTATACCTATTGTCTATGAAAACCAATATGGATTTATCAAAGGAAAGTCAATCCAAGATTTCCTTGGTTGGACTTTTGAATATGTGCATTTATGACATTTATCCAAGAAACCAATTATTATCATGAAGATTGATTTTGAAAAATCTTTTGATAAGGTTGAGTATAAGGCTATCATTGCTATGCTCTAGGCTGCTGTTATTTTAACCTCTGCATCCACATTACTCTTGCTAAATGGTGTGCATGGAAAGAAAATAATATGCAAAAGAGGAGTGAGATAGGGAGACCCTCTATCTCCTCCTTTTTTGTCAATACAGCTGACCTTCTTGGGGTTGTGATAAACCATGCTTGGAAATCAAGTGAAATTAATCTACCATTGGACCATGACTATGGTCAAAAATAGCCTATTGTACAATATGTTGATGATACACTTCTCATCATGCCCACTGATTCAGAACAGTTAGATAGAATGAAGCATTTATTACTTCAGTTTTCTGAGGCAACTGGATTAAGAGTTCACTTTAACAAAACTTCACTAGTCCCCATTAATACTCTTCCTGTAATTGCTCAAGAACTAGCTGATGGATTTGGTTGCAGGGTGGATATCCTACCCTTCACATACTTGGGGATTCCTCTAGGTACTACCAGGCCATCAGTGGATGATTTAATGCTTATTGTTTGAAGATTAGATAAAAGATTAAATGGACTTTCTTCTTTGCTATCATACACTGGCAGATTGACTCTTTTAAATTATGTGATTAACTCATTACATATGCATTCCATGTGCTCACTTAAGGTCCCTATTACTATTTTGTGCACTTTGAGAAGGGTGGCAGACGGTTTCTATGGCATGGTAAAGATATTCAGAAACATGGAAGATCCAGCCGTGCCAGGTGGGATATGGTCTATAGACCAAAAGATTAGGGAGGTCTAGGTGTACTAAACTTAAGAACACAGAACCAAGCCTTGCTTATGAAGAATGTACATTAATTTATTGATCAGCATGACATACCATGGGTGAAATTATTATGGCAAGCCCATTACTCTAGAAACTATGATCCACGGACTCTGACCCCAAAAGGGTCATTTTGGTGGAAAGACTGTATGGCCACTATGGACAGTTATAGGCAGCTGGTTGTGTGTCACATTGGCTCTAGAAAGACAATGTTATTATGGAAGAAATATATGGAATAATAATACAATGGAAAGAAAATATCCACATCTCCATTCATTTGCCAATAATGTCAACATTAATATGGAAAGAGCAATACTGGCTGCTCACAATAACTTTTATGGTCTCTTCCATCTCCCATTGTCAATTATTGTTCATGATGAACTTAATATCCTAAAGGAGGAACTTGTCCCATTACCTATCACTAAGGATAAGGACAAATGGGTTTTCCCTTGGGGGAATCCTACAGTACACAAAAGGTTTAAAGAGCAATTATGGGTGAACACTCTACACCCTATCCCATCCGAGACATTTGGAAATCATGTAAACCTTCCTAACCAAAAATTCTTTATTTGGCTATTACTCAATATGAGGTTAAATACAAAGGATTTGATGACCAGGAAAAAAATATTATGTTGAATTTTAAGACTATATCCTATCTGACACCTGCCCACAAGAGACTCTTATCACCTATTCTTCGACTATAGTTTTAGTCAAAGATTGTGGTGGGCCTTGGGTTTTGAATGGAATTCTAATATGAACATTCATCAAATGGTTCTGGATACAAAAAATAGATATTCACATGACTTTATTATGGAGATATTTATTACTGGTTGTTGGAGCATATGGGATCAAAGAAATGGTTATATATTCAAAGATCTACTTCCATGTATTAGTAGATGTCTTAGCTTTTTTTAAGAATGATTTTACTCTTATTATGCATAGAGCTAAGCCTAGCCTCAAGGAGGGTATGTAGTCATAGCTTGACAGTTTGTAATATCTATAAGGGTACATAATCCCCTACACCATTGTACATTCTCCAACAAAAATTTATAAAATGAAACAGTAGGGGTCTTCCCTACTGTTTTTGTCAAAAAAAATGTCAACAATTAAATTTACACTCTACAAGTTTATATATATGCTTACCTAGATAGAAGTTGGAGAAACCACTACTATTAAGATATTTGTTAGATAGATCTATTCCTCAAATACATATAAACTGTATACATTATGCATCGTAAAAACTTGATTAGAAGGAACTTATGTTACTAAATAGAATTTAAAATTTAGCACAAGACAAGAGTATTTTCCTATGATACATTACAACCTATACCAAATAACTCCAACTAATATTTAAAAAAATTCTAGATATTTGATTAACTATATCATATAAGTAATAAGCATCATAATCTAAGACTGTAGCATTCGAAAAATAAGCTTGAAGTATAAAAACTTAGTATAAATTTTATTTATTTTAACTGTCCTAATGAGGAACTTTGTCATTTACATTAGCCACACTTGTAACTTTGTCCATTTCATGATGCGGGGTGACGAGAGCTAGTCATTCCCCACCTAAGGTGTTCGTTATGGAACGAAACTACTACACACACGATGAATACCTAGTTGAACCATGTACGGCAGTGGATCCAATGATGTTGCTGCATGCAACGAGTCTGATGGATGGCTCCCTTGCTTCATCGTCTGGAAATCAGACACGTTCTTTTGTGTGTATAGCACGGTTGGTCATGGAAACTATCTCCTTTGATGCACGGACTAGAGTAGAAGAATTAGAAGTAGAAATAGAAGTACAACTACAACTAGAAGTAGAACTAGAACTAGAAGTAGAAGCGGAAGTAGACTCAGCTACTAGTGTAGTATCTTGTAGGTATTTAGAGTTGATTGAATTTGAAATATTATGTCATATACCGCCTAAGATTAAACTGTGGTATGTAATGTTTGAATTTCAACCATTTATTGTATGTATGCTATCTTCTGATTTTGAGTTCTAAGTTCAAGTCCAAAATGCGTGAAATATTTGAGCTATTACTTAGGACATTGGTTTAAGTAAAGTTTATACACACACAAAATATGACAAACAAAAAAGATATAGAGAATGTATAGTACTAACGGACATACACGGAGACCGGTTAGCGATGGGCACACCACTAAGTGGCACCTACACTCAATGGTTAGTAGTATAGTCCTTTGTTGGTACCGATAGTAGGACCCATCTTGGATCTTAGGACATACACAAGAACTATGACACTCATGATTCATGCGGAAAGACCTTCCCTAGAAGAATGGCCTTATAAAACATAAATTTTAAAATAATGGATTCATCAAACTTAATTATAATAAAATATTCACCAAAAATATTGGATTCATAAAACCTAATTATAATTGATCCACAAAATTTATATTCATAAACATAATTATAGGCCTCAACCATATATATGCTAAGAGCCTAGATAGGCCTTACACGGCCCTCGCTCCTTATTTGAAGCCTGCTATGTAAATAGGGATGTGGCGCCCACACATGGCCGTTGGTGAACCGATCCATTTTTTAGCAGAAAAGTGTCTCAAAAAAACCATGCACTGCATTAATTATAAAGGAGAGATACACAACACCTAACAATATGACCCATAACAAATCTACTTTTATAGACTGGTCCCAGGATTTTGACAGAGAGGACCTTGAACTAGAAACCTAAAACGCAATCAGGTGCACGGCTCTGCTCGAGATTCACCTCGCCC
This sequence comes from Avena eriantha, assembly GCA_910589775.1. NCBI lineage: Eukaryota > Viridiplantae > Streptophyta > Magnoliopsida > Poales > Poaceae > Avena > Avena eriantha. The sequence goes on from OU342742.1 coordinate 133,724,184, forward strand.
TGCACTAGGGACGAAGCTACTTGGTTCGACGAGATTTCCATAGGCCTAGGCCATGTCCTCCAAGCAAAGGAAGCACATCCTGTAAGACCGAAGGTTGAAGATGCGAACGGACCACAACGTTTCCACACTTGGCCGCCTTTCGGCCAGAAGAGTCACCGGGTAGACAAAGACCGCCCATCGATCGCCAGGCGAGCGGCGTTGGTGGACCGGTCCATTAAGGTCTAGCTTATACTTTATACCTCTTTTTTACTTATCCTGATTTTAGATTTTGTCCTTCTTATTCTTTACTTGGTTATATTGTTCATGTTCACTTATCTTTTATTATTCTTAATGTTTATCGCATTTTTTGCTTTTGTATCTATTTTTATTTTATTTCTAAGTTTCTTCTTTTATTTAGTTCAGTAAAACATGAATATCTATGTTACATATTTCAACATGCGTGATCAATATTTTATTAAATATGCGAGCGTTTATTTTATTATGCATGTTCATTATTTCTATGAAACATAAAAACTAATTTTATTATAAGTGAACATTTATCATGATTTATTTTATTATTATTACAGCTTGTTCTTTGTATAAATATTTTTTGTGATACATGAATGCTTCTTTTGAACCGCATGAAAATTTGTTTGGACACACATGGACATTTATTTTGACACATATGAACAATATATTATACATGTTTGTTTTTGGACAACTTACTACCTGTTTATTAATTAAGGATCAAAGCTACAGCTGAAGTGAAAAGAGGAAGTAAAGATGCCGGGGGGATCATCCAACCAAACCGACTGATTCGATCCCTTTGCCATACTAGCTAGTTCGTGTGCAATTCGATTTGCCTCCTATGGTTCATAATCAAACTGGATCTTCACAGCTTCAGTAGCTAGGTGATACAGTATATAGCAATCGTCAAAGATAGCCGAAGCAACTCCATGAGCTTGTGCTTTATTTCTCATCGTCTCGACCACATCAGTACTGTCCGAGCCCATCATGATGAGTCCAAGGAAAAAATTACACATGTTAATGGGCTACCCCAAAATGCAGACCGTGTCTTTCGTTTTTGACCATCCAATGGGCCTGTCCGGTCTACCCTAGAGCTGGGGATTTCGTCCTCAGTTCTGCAATCATGTACCATAACTAGTGGCAGTTCATCGGATCTGGACAAAGATTTCTACCTCTGATGACATTCAGATCCAACGAAATGATTTGTGTGCAGGAAGTACATGCCCGGTGCTATCTGAACTGTTCTCTGTAAATCATTCGTTTAGCCAATCATGGCTATTTAAACCTCGTTGTAGTCTTACATAACTCCAATAGCTTCAGAAGAAAATCTTTTTTTTTGGACATGTTCAGAAGAAAATCTTTGTTGTACAATACATTGTCTCAGCAAGTGCATCGATGACAAAGTAATTACATCCTCCATTGCCGGTTTCTCACCATCCCTCCGGAGCTCTGTTATATTCAATTTGAGCACTTGTATCTTCAAATTTGGCTTATATTTAAGCAAAGAAAATATCCTTTTCAAAATTCTGAAGGGAGGTGAATCAAAACACTTCCCTTATTTAGTTGCGTCCATATGACCAATCTTGACTGTTGAAACTTGGTTGTAATCTTTGAGCACTTCTGTATTCAATTGGCTCATTTGGTTAGTTATCATCTTTTTTTTAAATATAATAACTCCATAACTTTAGAAGAAAAATATCACGAGTAAGCTTCATATTGCTTGAGCCAACAGTAGGTCCCAATTTCCCCGTGGATACACATGTCAGACAAAAATATTAGTCCTACACACTTGACATTGTCTCGGCAAGTGCATCGGCGACATACTAATTACATCCATCCATCACACAAAATCTTTAGTGTCCATGGGCAGGACGAAGAGCTCAGGCATATGCACGTTGGTGATCTTGGACCTACTGGTGAGGCCGCGTGGCTTCTTCCTAGACTTGAGCGGCTTCGATTTCTTGCCTAGCATCTGCTCCGCAGCCCGCCGCTTGACCGTGTCGGTCACCGGTTTCTCGCCATTCCTCCGGAGCTCCTTCTCGATGTCCAGCATGTCCTTGGGCAGCTTGATCTCCTTGAACAGCTTCTTCAGCTCGGTGTCCAGCTCCAGCCTCGACCTCGGGTCGTTCGGGTACACATTGTCCTGCTCGCCCGACAGCCAATAGATGTCACCTGAGGATTTCAGAGCCTGAAAGAAGAAAACACATGAAAATTTTAGCCTTTTATATACTAGTTCAGAACCAAGAACTGATCTTCCAACAGTTCAGAACCATGCACAGCTTGGGTCACCTGCAGATCCTCCAGCACGGATGGATACGCGTCCTCCACCTCCTTGACCGGGATGCCGTCGCGGAAGTCGGCGATCAAGGCGAGCAACCCATCTTTCCCCGTCACACTGTGCGTGGGCTGCATGCACAGCGGGTAAACACACGCATTGGTTCATCGGTCGATCGGCGTGGCTAGCCTAGGCAAGCAAACGCATGTGTAGTGTACTCCGACCAACCAACCAACCAGCCAGCCATACCTTGTAGGAGAAGCACCTCCCGTCGAAGCACACCTTGGGGTTCTTCCTCAGGCTGTCGAACACGGCGCCGTTGCGCTCGATGTCGACGTAGGTCGCGTCGTTGATCTCCCTCGCCGTCAGAGCTCTTCTCGTCTGCAAGTTCAGGAAACACGTCGGCGTCAGTCAGACAGACAGTTCGTCCGTCGGTTTTGCTGCCGACAGGACAGGCGAGGAAAGTCTGGGAAATTGATTAATTAATTAATTACCCTGTAGAGCAGCTCGATGACGTCCTTGATCTGCGACCCGACGGCGGAGGTCCTGACGGCGTGCATCTTCTGCAGCCTGGCCGTGTCATCGGAGAACCTGACCGCGGGCAGGGGTGCGGACGCGGGCGGTCTCGCGGCAGCCGGCCTCGGAGCAGCAGCATACGGCTGGGGCTTGGGTGCGGCGGCGGCAGGTGGGGTTCTGGCGGCGGCGATGGTGGAGAGGCTGGCCTGGCACCTCTCCTGCTGCAGCTTGAACCTGCTGAGCCGCTCGTTCAGATCCATCTGAAAGAAAGGGGGAGCAAATTCCTGGCGATTAGCCCAGATTCCAGCAACTGATCGAGAGCGTGGGTCAATTCCAGAAACGGAGGACGGGAAGATCCCTCTGCTGAGAGTGAGAGTTAATGTAGTTACGTTGGTGATTAGCTAGGGTTTCGTTGCTAGCTTGAGACGGCGGGGCGGTGGCGGTTCGCGGAAAATCGTTGCTGAATATCCTGGGGGGGCGCAGTATATATCGACGGACGAACGCAGGGATCTCCGTTTCCTGGTCGGTACGGTATCGGGTTCGCGGCGGCCAGGCTGCTCTTGGGCGCCCTCCAGTTACCGGGCTTACGCGCTTCAGGCCCATCATCTTCGTCAAAAAAGCCCAGAAAGAGTGTCGTCCGCAAATTTGCTGGAAAAACAGCTAAATGGATCTGCCGGGGGGCACCAGAGCTCATAAATCTGCACTCTCGAAGAATTAGCTTTTGCTATCCAATGACAGTTCTTTCTTAGCACACTGTACCTTCATGTCCTGGATGTGTTCGGCATATGCATACAACAGCCTTCAGCAGCAGATGTACACTGCCTGAATTCAAACGCACGCATTCACAAGACATTGTAACTGTTGGCGGTGCAACCACACATTATATGATCATATATAGTTCGATTTCGACAAAACAGGAGAGATAACTAGATAAGACAATACCAGTAACCAGATGATGGACACTGCTGACAAGAGCACAGGAGACAGAATATGCAGTCTCGGTTACCAGATGGGAGTTTTGACAAGCTGAACGGCATGCTGATTAGACTCATTTCCTCAGCTCGATGTACACCGGAGAGTCCTGGGGAGACCACATGGCGTCGGAGACGAACAGCGACGCGCCCGGCTGGTACGCCTTGGTCAGCCGCTCCACGCTCTGCGTCTCGCCGGACAGACAGAGGATGCCCGTCCGCGTGTACACCTGGATCTTGTACTTGAAATCGTCCTCCCTGAACTGCCCGTTCGCGAGGTGGATCACCGACAGCCCGCGCCCCGACGGCACGCTCCGGTCGACCACCAGCAGGAACGTCGCCCTGCTGCTGCCGAGGGACACGAAGCGGGCCAGCTCCTCGTCGCGCATGAGCAGGGGGCACAAGGTGGCGCCCGTGACATTGGTGTGCTGGACAGTAGGGTGCTGCAGGCTGATGTGGTCGTGCAGGGACCGGCGGGCGTAGGGGGCACCCGGCGATGGGGCAGTAGCACGGGGCGTGGGGGCAGGACTCTTCATGGAACAGCTTCTCCGTGAACGGGATCATGTCGGTGCAGCCGTGTTCCCTGAATGAGCATGCCACGGTCATGCCACAGATGATCTGCTCTACGGCGCGGCAGCGGGTGTCGTTCGGCTTGCCGCACAAGCTGCAGTCGTACTCCAGATCTTCGCAACAATCTGAGCATGTGGTGTGGCCACTGGAGCACTGCAAATAAAAGGAGAAAACCAAAATCATATGCATGTTACTGAAACAGCACAAGTGCACGAGCACAGCACAACACTGGATTACCGCTGCTGCCAGATTTGGACCATACGACAGTGATGTTGATGCAAACCATAGCAACTTCCTGCATGTAAAGTACATCTACCACTTGATGATGGACTTCCTAAACTTTGGCTCAAACTACGCATATTAGTATACGACTTTCATGCTAGTAACGATCTGTTGAATCTGGGTCCACTGAGTAGTCCAGAGAGTTGATACTGCATAGGCCAAGATTGGAATCCATCATAGATTCTTGGTCATGGCAAGTGCCAAGCCACATGAGAAAATATGTACACCCAAACGGACTAGAGAACATCGAGCACACAATCAAAATGAGTTGTGACCAATTTGTTTATAACTTCAATTTTATTTAAAGTTTTATTCAACTTCCTAGCAATACCAAACCAGTTCTACTGAAATCAGAAGTTCAGGAACAGCATAACGACCAAAACATCATAATTGATGCAAGATTTGCTACAAGTGCACTATCAGAAACAATACAGCAACATCTGACATTATAAAACATCAACAACATGGAACTGAACTGCAGGGTTTAAATGAACTAAACTTCAACAAAGGGTATACTAGTTCGTTGGCTACAGTTTTCTGTACCTGGAAAACGGGTGGACACAATGCGCTGCAACAAACGGAGCATTTCAGCAACTTGGGGTCTAAGGTGACAGTGATCTTTGATGCCGCCGCAGACTCAGCCTCAGATGCAGCCTTGGCCTTCTTCGCCGAGCTGCTCCCCGCCGCTGGGCCCCTTTCCGTACGAGGCTTCTGTAAAGATAGTTCCCAGCAAAATGCAAAGTTATTGACCAACACAAGAGATGACTATGGCGATGAGGCAGAAAAATGCAGATCGATCTTTCAGAGATTTCAAGGCTCTCTAGATGTTCAGATCAGAAACTTTGATGCAGGACACCAAAATGTCCAATTAACAATCGAAGACAATCTTCGATCAAAACCATGGAAATCCGTCATGCGAACACCGTTTGCGAAATCGCTTCGAACTGGGGCCCTGTTACGCGAATACAAGGGCTTAACTCGATTTCCCCCAAACCCTAAACCCCCCGGCCCGCCGCCCTTCTCCCTCCACGCCCAGCGACGAGCGCCGCACTCCTCCATCGCCAGCACCTACACCAACCGCGGGCGGCGGTGGCGGCGCCATCTCCCCTTCTTCCGCCCCGCCATCAAGACACCGCCTCCCATCCTACTACGCGGCATCCCCGGTGACAACGCCGCCGCCGTCGTCACGAAAGCAAGCCGCACATCCGCCATGCATGACCGGTCCTAAAATACTCCGCGGAATAAACTAGTGCCAGATCTGAAGTCCTGACACCCACGAAACGAACCCCATTCTACTCTGCACGCAGTTGAGGAAAAACTGGGCGGGGATCACAGAAATGGGACGAAGTATTCACCTTGATCATGATTAACCGATCGACGGGATGGTCGATCGATCTCCCGCTCGGTTCTTCCTCTTCCGAATCCAGTTCCCCTCGAGCTGTCTGAGTTTTTTTCGTAGCGCGGTTTTCGATGGAGAATGGTCTGTGTCCGCAGGCCGTCACCTAAAGCATTTTATGCTGCCCTAAAAAAAGCATTTTATGCTCTTTATTTATTATAAAAAGATATTTTGGCAGTCTTATTAAATACTTTGTGATATTTTTGCAGTCTTATTACATATTTTGTGCAGTCATGTTTAGCATTTTTTTTATAATCGATACCACGATATATTTATAGTAGCGAATAGACTATTTCCAACGATTACAAAATAAAGCCTAAAAGAAAAAGGGCAAAATTTAAAAGTCTTCAAAATCTTCTTATTCCATAACACAATCTTGCACTCATCTGAAGATAGCCCAATTAGCCTTGATTGGTTATTTCTAATTAATAGGCCCAGGTTAGCTGGAGGATTTTTTACATTAAGTTCAGTAATACACGACTTTTATATAGATCTAAAGTATAGAAAGTCGTCTTAAGTCCGAGTGCCACGTATTAGGCCTCTAGTCTTATACTGTTGGATCCAGAAACTTCCGGAAGCCTAGGCGAAGAGTCTTCGGATGCCAATTTTAGCTAAAATCGCTATAGAAAATTAAAAAATACAAAAGTCAAGTCATCGTCTAGCCTAGGTGGCCGTCTGAGCTAGAGGGACGCTAGGTCCACCCTTGATCTTATATTCCTTCAAAAAATAAGGCCTCTAATCTTATACATAGAGGGGAAAAAAGAACATAACCATCGGCTTATCAAGGATTGTGTCGAGTCCTGGAAAAGGATCCATGATTGGTTTATGTCTCAAATATTAGTTAAAGTAACTCTAAACATTGGAGTTGAAACAGGACAACCAAAACCGAAACCGTTCGTCATTGAAACCTACGGTTGAAAAAAGGGACCTACACAAGGTAGAACACTTACCAATACTTGGTTATGAAACTCTTGGCCCCTTCACCTTACGTAAGAACTTAAACCTTTGGTGACGCTCTGGTTTTTTTTTCTGAAACAAGAAAAGGTGGTGGGTGAACAATTACATAAAGGATCTTAAAAAATAGAAAATACAACATGGCCCAGGTCTTTTGCACAACAATTCCCTAAAATTCTCTTACTACAACAATAATCCTCTTCTCGTGTTATGTCACCCCGCTATTCCACTTGTCGGTTGGTCATAGTCTTCTTATCCATGTTCTAGCTACCACAACTCATCTCGTCCTCCACAACCCAAATCTTTTGCACAACAATACCCTAAAATTCTCTTAGTACAACAATAACCCTCTTCTCGTGTTGTGTCACCCCGTTATTCCACTCGTCGATTGGTCATAGTCTTCTTATCCATGTTCCGGCTACCACAACACATCTCGTCCTCCATCAAACGTTTATGTTCATTCGGTGAATTGTTGTTATGGGACTCTGTTCATTAGATTATCAGAAGGGTTATCCAACAAACAAGCCGGTTGTGCCTCTATACTCTTAATGGGTACCATTGACGGAAAGCGAAGACCTGTTATCAACATAAAAAAGCCGGGTAGCGTTTTCCTTCATGTCCATTGATCCGCATATTCATAGGCTTCTTAAGTACGTCTTTCAAGAGGAATTAGGGATTGGAAGAAGTGAAACCAACCAGTGTGATGATTATGTAAATGAAACAATGAGGTACTACAAGCTGTTGTTAGGTTGTTTGGAATATGAATGGCGTTTGTACTTTGAAGCTAAGACAACTCAAGTAGTAAAAGAAGAATCGATCATCAGAACGAACATCGCCTCAAGGACCTCACATTCTCACTAGAGTTATGCACATGTCCCTTTTTTTCTCTTATGAGGGGAATGTCACGCATCCATTGCTTTTTTATTTTTTTTGAGGATAACGCATCCATTGCTATGCGCTGCAGGAAAAGGGGAAGACACATAACAGGCTATTGGGTCCAATGAAAAAAAGGATATTGGGCCAACCTGTCTTCTAGACTCTGGCTGTACAGCGCTCAGATGGGCTGGACCTTAAGCTATCTGGGCTCAGATGGGCTGGCCCCTTAACTTTCCTTTTTGCAAAGGACACATGTTACTCCTCAAAAAATATGGTTACTACTGCAAGTTGCGCCGCCGGCCTGCCTGGACCATATCGGCGGCGATCTGCAGCTGGAGTCCGGCGCAGCTCCCGCTTCACTCCGGCAAACAGGTAGGTGTCCGCCCTGCTACTTGCCACAATACAGTCCACTGGGACTAGATCCAATTGTTACTACCCCAGGTTTTCCGAAAGAAATGGAATCTACTCATCCCCTCCAAACGGATTCTACACAGAGCCAACAGTAACCAACCCTGCTCGCATCAGATGATCAACTTACTTCAATCCTATCCTATTCATTAATCCTAGATTTTGTTTGTAGCCGTACAAATATTTGACTAGAAAAATAAAAAAAACCAAATGCCACATGTGGTCAAAATCTACAGTTCAGGAGCAGTAAAAGAATCTGTAAGCATTGTATTCCACCACAACAGCAAACAATCCATAAGGCCAGCAAAATTCCCCACCCATTCAATTCCCCCCTTCTGTATCGAAGCACCATGAAATTTCCACCAGGTTCTATAAACATTCGCACAGGTCATCCAAACTGATCGCTACTAATTACACTGCCTACTAGCTCAGGTATCCGCCCCCACCGAAAGCTCCCTGGCTTCCAACAATGCAGCAGTGAGCCCTTGAAGCCACATGACAGCTACCAAAAAATATCCCCAAAGAATAGGCCCGTCTTCTCACCTTGGCCCCGTGCCCGTAGCGCCCCAGCAGGAGCGAATATGCTTCGCTCGTGTGTCGGAAATGCTGGAGTTCAGACAGGGACATGGAGAGCCACTCTGCAAAACGAGAAGAGCTCGGCTGCAGGAAAGTGCAGCCTCGCCGTTCAGTGCTGCTATTGCGCGCATGAGCTGTTGCTTGACTTTGCTTCTTCTAAGATCCCATCCATGTATCTGCGGAGCTTCTCGGCTTGGGGGCCTGGTCTTACGATGTTCACGTTGCTCCACTGGGAACACGGATCGCTGAACCACCTATTTCTGCCCGTGCACCACGCGCCAGGAACAGGCCTGTGATGCCGCCGCCGGAGTATTTTCTCGTCAATCTTGTCCAACAGATACTCTTTCTCTTGAAACTTCCTAGCAAAGGGCACTCCGCTGTCCACTATCTCGTCATAATTTGTACTGTCTAGGAAACGTGGTTCCATCTGCGGTGGATCGTCCCACACCATGTACCGCAAGTCATTGTTCACCGTGGAATTGCGGAAGTCGGAGTTGCATACGACCGAGTGGAAATACCCTTCCAGAGGCAGCATCACGTTTGTGAAGTACATGAGAAGAGTTCGAGGGAGGTTGTCCCATCCAAAAATGCAATACTCTATGAAGCGCCGGTTTAGAATGACCCACGGTGAACCTATCAGAAATGAAATACGTATAAGGCGGGAAACTATTTGATAGAAAAAGAAGGCCAACTAAGTAAGACGAAAGATAAAATACCTGTGAAGAATTTGAAACCGTCAGGAGTTGCCCGTTTCTCTGTGGCTTGGAAGAACTGATTCCTCCCAGCCAGGTATATCCCAGCATCTACTATGACTGGTTGCACTCTCTGAGACCTGCAACACTATATTGGTGAAACTAATACCAATGCAGCTAAATTCTTAATAAGTTCAGATAGTACATACTCTTTCCATCCGATGTCACTGGTATGATCAATGAAGTTGAGGTGCCTTGGCACAGAGGAGAAGACATGAATCAAGTCTGTAGCAAGGGACAAAATGAAAGACCATAAATACCACAGAAGTTTAAAACCCTCAAGCTTATAAAGCTTCATCTGTTGAGAAATATTCACATGTGAAGGTAAAGAGTATATTTCTAACTTAAATAGCTCCATAAAACCATTTCAGCAATAATAATGAAACCAAATAAAGATCAATAGTGTGGGTTCCTTAGGACTTAGGAGGGAGAGAATAAGAGAAGCGGAGCAAAGCGTGGGAATTACATACAGATGTTTGGACTATAATGTTACACACATTTTCAGCAGGAAAAATATATGAGGTCTATGATATATTTAAAAAAATGAGCTCCAGGAAAGGGTGACTGTAGACATTCTACTACAGTATTAGGCTAAGATAAAAGGGTAAATAGGTCATGAATACCAGGCTTGTATGCTAGAAAAAAGCAAGTAAACTCACCCAAGAAAAATACAAAGTATTATGGATAGGCTAAGGAACAAGCATATGAGTAGAAACAACAGCAGCACAGAAATTCTGTGTGAGGTGAGTCTATGAGAGATAATTTTCTTTTTCAAGTCACTGTGATGCATTTCTGCAACGTTTTAGGAAATGGTTTCAGAGCACGGAATCAGGAGATGAAGGCATAGTCACTTTGAAAGGAAGGAACATGAGAAGACTCAATTAAGTGGCTGTCTCTTTTGTCCGGTACATCAGTTATGCTTGCTTAAAATTTAAGGGTCCCTCATGCAGAACTCATGAATTTCCAGATAGGGAAACACACAAGATTCATTTCTCGACTGGATGTTGATTTTTCTTCCTCCATTTTTGTAATTTCTGTTCATTTATTTGATCTAAACGGTGTCCGGTTTTTCCTCAGGGCTTAGGTAACAAAGAGTACACAATTAATCCAAGCAAGCAGCTCCTTTAAAAGCTCCTCATCTTGGTGCAAGAAAATTATCTGCATTTCTGCACGTGACCTTGACTCAAAAAAGGAGGCCATACATGCACAGAACATCATCCAGGAAGTAAAACTGATAGCGCAAGCCAGCAGGGCGTAAGGCTACTAGCCAAACAGGTAGCGCAGCCCAGCATACTTTGATAAATGTACATATGAGGCTACTAGCTAAACAATTCCCAACAAAAGATCGCCTTATTTGCAAGAAACAACTTCGCTAGACATTAGCATCAATGCAGCTAGATGTTGTCAATTAGCATTTGGTCATATGTTCCTTTTAAAATTTGGTGATTGCTACATGTTGGAAACAAATCTACAGCTAGAGTTGCATAGCTCATAGGCTGACAAGATTGAGGAACATCGATATGAAGAGAAGAACCGAAACAGGTAATTCAGTGGGCAATTCAGTTGGTTTGAGCTTGACAACAGGAGGAAGGAACAGAGCAATTGAAGAAAACAAGATACCCCCGAACTATTGTATAGTTTTGTACTGTATTTCTGTCAAGGGAAGCTTTTGTGCCAGTGCCTAAAAAACACTGTAAAACAACTCCAAATATGTTATCACAAGTCAACTAAACCTAACAGCAGCAGTACCACCAGGCAGGTCCCAGGTATCACTATGTATCTAATTGTACAATGTGACAGCAAGACATTAACCAGCACTTAAGACAAACCAACATCAGAACAGAAATTCAATTATCAGGGCTACAGCAACATCTCAATCGAACTGCCAAAAATGACCTGGTCTGCAACTCGACAACTGAAGAAAGAACGCGAGAAGACTCAATTCAGTTGTTGTCTTTTGTCCGATCCATCCACATGTTTGCTCAAAATTTAAGGTTTCCTCATGCAAAACTCATGGGTTTCTGGGTTCAAGGGAACACACAGGATTCATTTCTCAACTAGAGGTTGATATTTTTTTCCTACGATTTTTTAATTTCTGATGAAGTATTTGGCAATCTAGAGTGCACAGATATCAAAAGCGTGCCAGGTTTTTCTTTTGGGCTTACTTAGGTAACAACAGGGTACTCAACTATTCGAGCAAACAGCTTCTTGAAAAAGCTCATCATCTTTGTACAAGTCAGTTATCTGGAATTCTGCAAATGACTTTGACAAAAGGAATAGAGGGCCATACACGAACAGAACATTACCCAGGAAACAGAGCTGAGAATGCAAGCTAGCAGGACATGATAAGAACTAGTCATGATAAATCTGCAACATGAGGCTACTAGCTATTAGCTAAACTAAGTTCACCAAAATTTCCCCTTATTTGCAACAAACAACTTTCCGGACAGTTAGCATACACAAAACATGCAGCTAGATGTTGTGAATTAGCATTTGGTCATATTGCTTCGTCTAAAATGTGGCGATAACTACATATTGGAAGCAAAGCTACAGCTAGAGTTGCAGCATAGGACATGGCTGACGAGATTGAGGAGCTTCGACAGGAAGAGAAGAACCGAAATAGGTAACATTTCAGTGAGTTTGAGCTTGACAGGAGGAGGAAGGAACAGAGCAATTGAAGAAAACAAGACGCCGTTGAATTATAGTACCAGTGCCTAAAAAAACATTGTAAACAACTATCGCCCAAGTCAACCAAACCTTAAAAACACTGTAAACAACAACTATGCATCTAATTGCACAATGTGACAGCAGCCATTAAACAGCACTTAAAGACAAACCAGCATCGGAACAGAAGTTTTAATTCTCGGGGGCTACAGCAACAGCTCAACCGAGCCGCCGAAAATGTCCGTCTGCGACTTGACAATTGAAGAAAGAAACGGTTCCCGGGAGGGCCAGCCAAAAACGGCTTGCGCGAGATCCGGAAGAGACAGTGCATCATCTTTCGCTAACGAATTGCGGTTGAATGAGGAGGAGGAAGGCTGTGAATCTTACCGTCCTGGGTGACGAGGGGGTAATCGGCGGCGTGGAGCGTGACGAACCAGTCCCACTCGGCGTCGAGCCGGAGCAGGGCGGCGGCGGCGCGGAGGGTGGCGGCGAGGCCGGAGGAGCCCATGGGTGTGCCCGCGGCGGGGCGGCCGACGACGTCGACGTTCCCGAAGGCGGCCGCGGCGGGGGCGGCGCGCGCGACGGCGGCGGCGAGCTCCGCGCGCTCGGAGTCGTTGGCGTCGGCGGAGAGGTGGAGCAGGTACTGGTTCCTGGGGTGGTAGACGGCGAGGAGCAGCCGGAGGAGCCTCCTGCCGTCGCCTCGGCCGCCCGAGAGGAGGTAGGCGAAGGAGGGCGGCGCGGCGGCCCCGCGGCGCACGTAGGAGGGCGGCGGCAGGCGCGCGAAGAGCGCGGAGGAGGCCGAGTAGCCCGAGAGCGCGGAGAGGAAGAGCATGAGCGAGACGAAGGAGACGGAGACCAGCGGCAACAGCCACTTGTCGGCGGCCCCCATCGCTCGCTCGCGCGCACGCGAGGCAGGATCGAGCGAGCAGCCGCGCCGCGCCGCGCAGGAGGTAGCTTGCGCGCGCTGTGCAGCAGCTGCAGAGCAGGAGCAGGAGCAGGAGGAGGATGGAGCTACTCTGCCACTCACAGGACCAGGCGCGTCAACGCCGGCGCATCCGGCGGTGGGCCTCGGGCGGCGGCGTGCTGGGGTGTTGGATTGGTAGGGTTTGGCGGCGAGATCGCATCGGGGAGGGAATGGCGAGATCGGGGAAGGGGTGTAGCAGCTCGATCTCGTCGTGTACGTTTCTGTGTCTCGTCTCAGGGAGGAGAGAGAGAGGGGAGAGGGAGGAGGGAGAGAGCGTGAGGCGCCTGTCGCTTTGTAGCAGCGGGAACGAGAGGGACACCATGGCAGCTGTCCTCTGATCCGGCTGACGCTAGGTCCCACGGGAGATGGGCCGCGCTGTCAGCGTAACATCACAGCTGGGTGTGGGGAGGATGGGGTCGTGTACTCGTGTGGCCCGTGAGGAGGAGGAAACGGGGGTGGGTCCAGGCGCTCAGAGGGGGGCGGAGGGTTGTCGGATGGGGCAAACAAACGGCGCTTTGCTTCGCTCTCCCGCTTCGTTCGCCTCGCGGCTGACGTGTGGGCTTAGGCTGGCAGCTGCTACCGCCAACGCCAACGCGCGGTAAGAATCACGGGTAGGTAGGTGGGAGCCAGGCGTCGGTGGATTATCCTGGCGGGGCCCGGGTGTCAGTCATCAAAGGAATAATTCGACATTTGTTTTTTGACGGGGAAAGGAATTGCTTCGCCCCGTGAGCACTAACGCAACGGATTGATTGGTTAGTGTAACTAAGACGCCTTCGTTTCTCGTCAGCCCTACTAATGGCTGCTACTACTACCTGCTACAGTCAGCTGATATCTCTTTCTTCCGTTCCGTTCCGTTCTTTTCCATTTATTTAGGTCTCCATCACTTGCTGCGAGTAGCAGCCTGACATCAGATTAGCTGAAACCACTCGTACCAACCATTCCTAACTTCATTTGCCGGTTTGCCCTATCATGCCACTATCAAGTCAATTCCATGTTTTATACTTTTCTCTCGTACAAAAAAAATTAAAATCCCCTGTCGTGATTAACTTAGTCGTGATTTTATTGAAATCCATACACTCTTGGTCTTATATCTACTCCTTTATTTAAGTGGTCCACTTGTGGTCTTCTTCAGTCGGCGAGTTTGTGTGAGCCATGCCGGCTGCCGTGTCGACTGGTCTATCCAAACGTGGGTTAACGGGGTGAAGAAAATATTCGACAAACACAGATTTCTAGTACAAGTATTCCCTTGGTCCAGTTAACCTGTCTTGTTTTAAAAAGAGTTCACCTGTCTGCCTGGGTGTGGCGGTTGACATTGACTCACGCGGGTAGATCAGACGAGGTCTCGCTCAAAAGGAGCACGGCTGAACTACTTAAAGCATGGGACTAAAAGTCGGGAACCCCTTTCTACGGCCGATACATAAGCACTCGGTATAAAAAAATCATTTTTCAAAATATTGAAAAATTTGAAGAAAAAAATCATCTGTGGCTTCATGTTTGAGGTGCACACGAAGTCATTCTACCGAAAATCGATATGTTTTGTGTGTTGAGTAAAAAGGGCAAATTTTTCCGTCGTGGAGCACGTTACTTTAGCACCAAATTTTGTCTGTTTTACACAAGCCACCCAAAATATTCATTTTTCGTGAAACAAATTTGCGCGTACCTAAAACTTGAAGTTCTACATGGACATATTTTTTAAAAAAAATTGGCATTTCAAATTTTGACAAAATTCAAATTCAAATAAAGGGTGCATATACACCTGGGAGCAAAAAAACACGTCCACTAAAAGTGTTTATTTGTATAGAATTAGAATTAACTTGAACAAACATAGAAGAGTTATAGGATTTCTCATGCATTTTACTCAAGAAGCTGACACACACGATTTCCCCTAATTGGGCAATCTTGATCCGGAAAAGAAAATGAATTTATAGCAAGAGACAAGTCGTCCTGGAGCATGTGCCGGTTGAGAGGGTCGGGTGGTGGAGCGGCGTGGCATCTACCATGTCGATGATGTCGGGTTTCAGTGATGTGGTGCAGCCGGGGCGGACACATGATGCTGAACGAGTGCATGTGGTAGTGGCGTCTGGCATTGTGGTGACGTCAATGGCATGCCTCGCGGGATTAATGCTTTGATCTCTGTCATGAAGATCGGTTCGTGGGATATGATGGCGACGACTTCCAAAGAGTGTACGATGGTGTTCACTGAGGGTCTCACTAGTGCAGAATATGCTATTACTGACGCATCAAAATGGCCCTGCTTAGTGACGTGTATCCGACACGCCATCGGTGTTACACCACTGGTATTTAATACTGGTGGTATGTCTGGAACACCCCAATGGTAGTTGGCAAACCGGTGGTGTGTCCGTAAGAGTATTGTTTAACCATTATCTTATATGATTAAAAGCATGCACTATAATATTATGTTGTATGATTAAAAATACTAGGGAATTTCTTTCTCTCGGGACATTGATTTGGTTAGTACTCCCTCCATATGATGTTCAAGTTGTTCATAGTATGATTAAAAGCATACACTACAATACCCCATATGATGTTCCATACTACTCCTAAAAATTATAATCAGTTATCATGCTAGCATATGTACTTGTGGTCCAATTGTTTTTATGAGCATGTTTCTCTACCTTGTGGTCTAATTGTCCAGTTGACTATTTGATTTTTTAGGTTTGCTTCTATAGGTGCTATCTAGTTCAAAAAGATGCCAACTTCTAGAGAATATTGTGTTCTTAAAAGAATTATTTTTTGAGATTTTTTTTTGGAAATTGACGCTTTATCACTTAATAGTAATGTTTACACCCCGGCCTTTATATAGCTAGGATGCACACAGCCGATCAACCACACAACCAGTAACCAAAGCAAAGGTACCAGTATTACAAAACATGCTATGAAAATAAATAAACAACCTCGAGCTATGGCAGATCTATCCGCAGATCACACTGTCATCCATGCTGGAAAAAAAATATCCCTCGCTGTGTCTTCCAATCGTATACACCCCTCCACAAACAAGTCACGAAACTCTATATGTTGGAGAGTGATACGTTGCTAACGTATCCATAATTTTTGATGTTCCATGCTTGGTTTTATCTACTTTCTTATGTTTTGTTCCAACTTTGGAGTACTTTTTATACACTTTCCTGGACTAACCTATTACCAAGATACCACAGTGTCAGTTGCCTGTTTTCTGCTGTTTTTTGTTCCAGGAAAGTCAGAAAATCAATATTCTCGGAATTGGACGGGACAAAAGCCAAAGTTATTATTTTACCGGTGGACACTTGGAGCCAGAATACGAGACGGAGAAGGGCCAGAGGGTGGCCACACCACCTGGTGGCGCGGGCCAGGCTAGGCCGCGCTAGGGGGTGGTGTGGGCCCCTCTGGCACCCCCTCGGTCTCCCCTCTCGCCTATAAGAGCCTCTCGATGCATAAACCCTAGATCATCAAGCCTCCAGCCACGAAAATTTCGGCAGCGCCGCTGCCACCGAAGGGGAGATTCGGGGGACAGAAAGTCTCTGTTCCGGCACCCTGCCAGGACGGGAAAGTGCCCCCGGAGCCATCTCCATCGATCTCCATCACCATTGCTGATTCCCATGATGAGGACGGAGTAGTTCTTCCTCGAGGCTAAGGGTTCTACCGGTAGCTATGTGTTCATCTCTCTCTCTATGCATGATCATATTGTGATCATGAGCTTTGTAATCAAGTAGATCTACCTTGCTACTCAAGTGCTTTAATAGATCTCTGCTCTCCTCGTGTGTGTGAAAGTGATAGCGTGCACACCATGGTGGCACTTAGGCTAGAGATTACAAATACTTGTTATGAGTTATATTTGGAGTTGGATGTCTTTATGAAATTGTCGTGTTTGTTGGAACCATGGTGCTCAAGGTAACAGTGTGGGGTTTTCTAGATGGGAAAGATGAACTTTGAGGTGTGCTGTTATAGCCCTACCAACGATTAGAGTGTCCAACAGGAGAGTAGTTAAGAGTAGTATCATAAAGAGAAGATATTTATATGAGAGTGTTCACTAGCGAAAGTATGATCCCTAGGCCTTGTTTATAAGCATTGATACTTCGTTTGCTATTACATCTGTTACATGTTTGTTTGCTTTTATCTTTATTTCAGTTTGCCTTTAGTCTTTTTCCACGTCAACCACACGCCATCAAGCTATTTTCTAGCACCGTTGTATTTTATCCATACCACTTGTATTTCACTATCTCTTCGCCGAACTAGTGCACCTATACACCTGACAAGTGTATTGGGTGTGTTGGGGACACAAGAGACTTATTGTATCTTGATTGTAGGGTTGGTTGAGAGGGGATACCTTTGACCACTTCCTCCCTGAGTTCGATAAACCTTGGGTGATCCACTTAAGGGAAAACTTGCTGATGTTCTACAAACCTCTACACTTGGAGGCCCAACAACTGTCTACAAGAATAGAAGTGCGTAGACATCAAGCTATTTTCTGGCGCCGTTGCCGGGAGGTAAGGTAAAAGGTATTCACACTGGAGGATTAAAAAAGAAGAACCTCCCACAGCAAACGCCTATTTTCTGGCGCCGTTGCCGGGGAGGTAAGGTAAAAGGTACTCACATACTCCGGTGTGAGTGCTCGAAGTTATTTCCTTTAGATTCTGCAATTTTGTCTTTTTGTTTCTTGTTTTCACTAGTTAGGCTTAATGGAAAACAACAACAAAATTAGAGAGCTTTGTAGTATTTATCTTGAGTTAGGACATAAAGTGTTTGAAGAGAAAATTAAAAAACCTATGGAACTTTATTTGCATGCTAATTACAATGTTGTAAGTATGAATTCTTTGGACACCATTATTGCTAATGCTATGGAAAAGTCTAAGCTTGGGGAAGCTAGTTTTTATGAAAATGGTATTTTTAGTTCCCCAACTTTGGAAGATAGCTATTCTATTGCTTATGATGATACCAAACCTCCAATATATGACGATTACAATGATGAATATGATATTTTCAGTCCACCTACTATTGAGGAGAAAATTAATGATTACAATATGCCTCCTATATTTGATGATTATGGTGAGATGAATAATAATGATAGCTATTTCGTTGAATTTGCTCCCACTACAATTAATAAGAATGACTATGTTTATGTGGAGAGTATTAATTCTTTTATGCATGTGGCTCATGATAAGAATGTTTCATGTGATTGTTGTATTGTTAATTTTATTCATGAAGCTACTGAAAATTATTATGAGAGAGGGAAACATGATTTTATGTGTCTCAACAATATTAAGTTTCCCCTCTTTATGTTGAAAATTTTGAAGTTGCACTTATTTTGCTTTCCTATGCTTGTTGCTTTGTGCTTTCATGACTTGTTTCTTTACAAGATTATTTTGCATAGGAAGTGGGTTAGACTTAAATGTGCTTTGAATTTGATTCTTAATGCTCTCTTTTACTTCAATTAATATTTCTTATGTGATCATATTCTCAAACTATCATGCCTAACTTAAAGGCTCTAATGAAAAGTACTTATTGGGAGATAACCCAAAAGTATTATATGAGTCTTGGAAGTTATTACCTCTGTAATAACCGCTCCTTATCCTTGTTTATTTTGATTTTTGTGCCAAGAGTAACCTCTAATAAGAGAGAAGTAATGATTGGTAAAGTTGCTGTCCCGAAACAGATTTCTGTGCTTCACCGTACAAATTCGTGTAAAATCTCTGTACGTCCGTTTGAGGCGTGAATTTTTGTGCTTCTGCTCCAGATTGTTATCTAACTTTCGTTAGTTCAACACTTTCCGATTTGAGCAACAGAAGGTCTTTGAAAAAATTCGTCTTTACCAGCTGGTCTGTTTTGACAGATTTCTGCCATTTTCTGCATTTGCTTCTTGTTGATTCCTTTTTAAGTTCTTTTGGGGAATTGAGCTTTTTGAGGTAAGTGATACAGTAGCTAGTGTTTTAATGGAAGTTTTATTGGTGTTAGAACTGAACCTTAATACTTATTATCTTGAGTGCACTAATGTTGCTAATAAAGATTGTGTGAAGTTTTATATGAAGGAAAAAATTCAGGTATATGGAAGGAATGAGTAATGAGATGAAGGATGGACTAAAGCTCAAGCTTGGGGATGCCACGCGTGTCATCCCAAGAAATATCCAAGAAGTACAAGCGTTAATGCTTGGGGATGCCCAAGGCATCCCCCTCTTCATCAATAAAAATTCCAGGTTTCTTCCAAACACTTCATTTTTATTGTTTCATACACAGTTGTGTTGTTCTTGGAGCGTCTTCTTTTTCGTTTTTGTTTTGGTTTTTGGTTTTATTTTGTTTGCTTAGCTTACTGAATAAATTAGTTGGACCCCCTCATTCATACATTGGTTTTCAAATAGTTTGGTTTGGTTTGGAAAAGAGTAGGAAAGCTCATGCTTATGTGGTAAAAAGAGCTTATTTTTGACTGTGGCCTATGCTTTTTCATGCCATGCTTGATATTGTTTTCGCTTTATGCTTAGTATTCTTTGCTGTAGCATGACTTGTCATAAACAATTGGGATTGCTTAATGTGTCTTGGATGAATCATGCGTTGTTTTAGCATATTAAAGCATACTATAGTGGTATTCTCTTTTGATGCTTTATTTGGGTTGACTTGGCGCATGCTCACACTATGTTATGACTATCTCAAGTCACCATAGCCTTTATGATCCTTTAGTTTTAAACTTGTAGTATCACTTTATGCTTTGATCAATGATGTTTTGTCGCTCTGCATGATTATGGCCATTATCGCTCTCTTAGTTTGTCGCTCCCAGTCTTTTGCTAGCCTCCACAACCAAGTATGAGTTCCACTCATGCATCCAACTCCCTAAACCAAGTTATTCCAAAGAGTGTACCATACCTACCTACTAGCTTATGCTATTCCAAGTATATTCATGTTTTTGTTTACCTTTCAAATTAAACTTGTTATGAGAAAACTAGTGATTAAAGCTCTCACGAACTTGATGGCACACTTTACTTTTCTTGCCCTTAATAAAATTGAACCATTGTGTCGTCTATGTTGTATATGCTCGCATTTATTTGTTGGGAATTAGCAGAACCATGCTTTCATGGGGAATGCTTTCAACATTGCACTTGGTACTTGTACCTAGTTGATATCATGCTCTTTTGTATATGGATGTCGTCGGTGTGAAATGAAGGGGGAGCTTGTAAGTCCATGGAGTTATGTATATGTGTTAGAGAAACGCCTGGGCCGCTGGTCTAATCCATGCTGACATGGTGGAAACCTGCAGCGTAACCATAATGAGTTGTCTATGGAGCATTCTTCTTATAAAAAAAAGAGTCATATATTGAGGAAAAAGAAAAAAAAAGATTATGAAAAGAGGAAAGAGAGAAAAAAGCACCATATTCCCATGGTAAATAATAAGATTGCTGAGATGCTCGTTGTCTGCTTGCCTTGTCATTTTGATATGGGGATTCTTCCGTATCATCGGGAAAGGGGTACCCTGTTGGCGGTTCTCTATGATACACATGTACTTACGATGACAAGAACTTATCGGTGACTAAACTTGAGTAGCACGAGGAGCGGCCCTCGTATTCAAGGGACATGAGATTTCCAACTTATACTTCGTCAAGCATATACACCATAGTTTGTTCACTTTAACCTTAATCATTTCAAGATGCTTATGATAGGGGCAATGAGAGCTGAAAGCTATTAAGTACCATAATTTTTGGAAGCTCTTTATGAGACTTGAATCTCTACTTCCGTCTATGAAGACCTTTCTTTTACCATTATATTGAGTCTTCACCTTCTACCTTTATGTACCTACTTTAAGAGCATAGTGGCCATTCTTAGTTCTATGTGCATTGTCCCAAGATTAGTTGATTGATGCATACCTTGATATTGCTTGTTTTAAACTATTTGTATCTAGTCACCCTTATAAACTTTCAAGGTGTCCTATGCATTTATGTTTGCTACTCTATGAGGGACAAGTTGAATGCCACTATGCTATGTTTTCTTTATGTCAAACAAACAAACGTCTTGCAAAGCATTATTATTCATTAATCTTTTGTTTGTGCCTTTTCATGTTTCAACATAGTTTGTTTGCCTTATTGTTAGAACTTTGTCTTTCATGTTATGATTGAAGTACTATGATCCTAGCTATCAATGTTTTACAAATACTTTAATCAAGTTTATGATGGTGCATGTCACCTCAAAAATTATTCTTTCTTTTATCACTTACCTACTCGAGGACGAGCAGGAGTTAATCTTGGGGATGTTGATACGTTGCTAACGTATCCATAATTTTTGATGTTCCATGCTTGGTTTTATCTAGTTTCTTATGTTTAGTTCCAACTTTGGAGTACTTTTTATACACTTTCCTGGACTAACCTATTAACAAGATGTCATAGTGCCAGTTGCCTGTTTTCTGCTGTTTTTGGTTCCAAGAAAGTCAGAAAATCAATATTCTCGGAATTGGACGGGACAAAAGCCAAAGTTATTATTTTACCGGTGGACACTTGGAGCCAGAATACGAGACGGAGAAGGGCCAGAGGGTGGCCACACCACCTGGTGGTGCAGGCTAGGCTAGGCCGCGCCAAGGGGTGGTGTGGACCCCTCCGGCACCTCCTCGGTCTCCCCTCTCGCCTATAAGAGCCTCTCGATGCATAAACCCTAGATCATCAAGCCTCTAGCCACGAAAAGTTCCGCAGCACCGTCGCCACCGAAGGGGAGATTCGGGGGACAGAAAGTCTCTGTTCCGGCACCCTGCCAGGACGGGAAAGTGCCCCCGGAGCCATCTCCATCGATCTCCATCACCATTGCTGATTCCCATGATGAGGAGGGAGTAGTTCTTCCTCGAGGCTAAGGGTTCTACGGTAGCTATGTGTTCATCTCTCTCTATGCATGATCATATTGTGATCATGAGCTTTGTAATCAAGTAGATCTACCTTGCTACTCAAGTGCTTTAATAGATCTCTGCTCTCCCCATGTGTGTGAAAGTGATAGCGTGCACACCATGGTGGCACTTAGGCTAGATATTACAAATACTTGTTATGAGTTATATTTGGAGTTGGATGTCTTTATGAAATTGTGGTGTTTGTTGGAACCATCTAGTGCTCAAGGTGACAGTGTGGGGTTTTCTAGATGGGAAAGATGAACTTTGAGGTGTGTTGTTATAGCCCTGCTATGTGTGGTTTCTAGTGTGTTGGACCCAATGGTGATCTATTGTGACAATAATGGAGCCATAGCCAACGCCTTGAGAGGCAATAATAAAGTTGTTATTATCATATTCCAAGTGTATGATAGATGTTTATTTTACATGCTATAATTGTATTGATTGGAAACGTTAATACATGTGTGTTTAATAAACAAATAAAGGGTTCCTAGTTATGCTTCTCTTATAAATTAGCTCATTGATTAACAAGATGATCAAAGTTTCCTGATCATGGACATTGGATATTGTTAATAACGAGGTCACAACATTGGTGGAATGATGTGATAAACATTCATCTGAAGTATAGCATTACGATCAAAGTCATTGTGTTTAAATTCCTATAACATCATACTAAGTAATTCTAGTCCTTAGACCATGAGATCATGTCAATCACTAACACTAGAAGAGTAACTTGATAACATCAAATGTCACACCGTAACAAGGTGACTATAAAGGTGGGTTCAGATACTCCGAAGGTGTTATGTAGAGGCTCATGGATCAAGAATGGGATCTGTCCATCCCGATGACAGATAGATATACTCTGGGCCCTCTCGGTGATATCACATTGAGATAGCTTGCAAGCAAGTGATGTGATCACTAGAATGTTATATCATGGGGACGAGAAAAGAGTGCATGTTGGTAACGAGATCAAACTAGGTATTGAGATAACGATGATCGAATCTTGGACATGTAATATATCGCGAGACAAAGGGATTTAGTTACTAGCATTAAAGGTTCTCACGATCACAGAAGTCATCGTTGAATGTGTGGGAGTCTGTATGGATATCCAGGTCCCGCTACTGATTATTGATCGGAGAAGGGTCTCGATCATGTATGTATTGTTCGTGAACCGTAGGGTGACACACTTAAAGGATACCGACACCATTTGGAGCAAATGTGTTCTAGACAAAAGAATTATAAAGCACTGTAATTATTTCAATGGACATCGAAATTGTTTCGGGTGAATTTGCTGAAATTGGTTCTGCATGTGATACTGAAATGTTGCATGGGTTTTTATGTGAATGTTTGTTAATTAAAGTAATTAACAAAATTCTGAATAAAATAAATAAAAGATTTTTATTAAATGAGAGTTGCATTAATTTTGGTGGAAAATTAATGCATGTGAGTGGAATTTTGGGTGGAGTCAAATTTATGTGAGTGGAGCATCCACTACATGAATGAGGAAGAGGTGGGGGCACCTGCGGTGACCCAGCATACCACTGCATGATATAATATACTATAGTCGTTGACATAACACCAATGAAACACCGTTCACTAGTATTACATCCCTCAGAGTGGTACAACAGAAACACAGCAGGTCCAAGACATGACTATAAATTACAACTCGACTCTTTACATAAGATCCAGAGAAACTCTAGGTTAAAGAGAGAGAAAGAAACTTCTTACAAGGAAGAACCAGAAATAATAATTCTGAACTATCTGGCTAAAAAGACTAATATCTAAACCATCTGGCTTGCAATTGCTGCTAGTGCAATGCTCTACAGAAGTAGGTTTTCTGGCTAGAGAATCTACTCCTATCAACTTAAGAACTTTGTCTTCACTTCGGTTGATGTATATGTTGACTTCATTGACTTTATTGAAGAACTTGAGTTGTCGATGATGGTTTCTTGAGCATAAATTGATGTTGGCATCATCTTCAACAGCTTAGAACCTAGCAAGGGTTAAGAAGGTACGGTTGAGTACGAGCGTACTTAGCAAGTTCACTAAAAAGGAGTGTATGATGCACTATCTCTACAGCCACAGACCATAGGTCGTAGGCAATGCAGGTTTTCGTAAACATTTCTTCAAAGGTTGCTTTTATTCTGAAAACTATGTCCGACAGCCTTCACAGGTTGACCAGAACCTTCATGGGGTTCCTTTCCTGCCGTGTTCGTAGCTCCTTCCCAGAACAGGGAGTAACATGTCACAATTCTTACACTCCGCAGAGGTGCGTCACTTTTCCCATAAGAGACCTTAGCTTTGTTGCACAACCGGGCAGCTTATTCCCGTCCACAATTCCTTGATGTGGGGCCAAGTCTAAGATCCAAGCAAGTACTGCCCTCTCTATGACCCCGTATGAGACACGATTCCCCGAGACAGTTACCACGGTTACTCTTTGGGTAGCCTCTCGGAGATTCCGTACACAACTTTGTCTGGCGGTCACCATCAGCTATGGTGAACTCAGACCCAGTCAGAGATGCACAGATAATCTAGACACCTAGCTCGCGGGGAACTAAGGGGTCCCACTGATACATTGCAAATGTATCTATAATTTTTGATGTTCCATGCTTGGTTTTATCCACTTTATTGTGTTTTGTTCCAACTTTGGAGTACTTTTCATGTGATTTCTTGGACTAACCTATTAACAAGAGCCACAGTGCCAGCTGCCTATTTTCTGCTGTTTTTGGTTCCAGGAAAGTCAGAAAATGAATATTCTCGGAATTGGACGGGACAAAAGCCAAAGTGCCTATTTTTCTGGAGTGATCAAGTGCCAGAATACGAGACGGAGAAGGGCCAGGGAGCCACTGTTGGGTCCGCAGCATAGAAAACAAAAAATTTCCTACGGTGTGAACTACACGCCAAGATCTATCTACTAGATACAGAGCAACGGGTGGACATACATCCATGGAGAACTTACCCTCGAAGACAACGAGTTTTGTTAACGAGTAGGAACTCGTGGTTGATGTAGTCGTACGCTTGCCGATCTCAAGATCGTGTGGAAGTCCGACAGGTCCAGCAGCTCCAGCACCATCAGGTCCAGCACCATCAAGTCTAGCACCGCAAAGTAGCGGTGCATCCGTGATCGCACACACGTTCGTTCCACCAAACAACCTCCGCCTCCTCGCTCCAGCGATGCAGCGGAAGCAGCAACTCCTTTCCAGATAAAGCCAGCGGGAACATGTATCTCGCTAATCCGAGACCATGGGGAATAACTAGAGGGAGAACAGAACCTTCACGAGGAGGTGGTGCAAGATGAGAGGAGGGAGTGGGGGGCTTTTTATAGGGAGAGGGGGGGGGGGCAGCCCCTCACCATGGCCGGCGGCCAAAGGAGGTGTCCCCACCTCTTCCACATTCATGTGGGTGGAGCTCCCACTCACATAATTAGCCACCCACTCAAAATTTCACTCACCTCCATTAAATTTCCACCAAATTTAATGCAAGTTCTCATTAAATAAAACACTTTTATTTATTTTATTCAGAATTTTGTTAATTACATTAATTAACAAACATTCACATAAAACTCCCTGCAACATTTCAATATCACATGCAGAACCAGTTTCAGCAATTTCACCCGAAATAATTTCGGTTTCCATCGAAATGATTCCAGCGCTTTCTTAAATCTTTGTCTGAAACATATTTGCTCCTAAATGGTGTCGGTATCCCTTAAGTGTGTCACCCTACGGTTCGTGAATAATGCATACATGATCGAGACTCCTCTCCGATCAATAATCAGCAGCGGGACCTAGAGATCCGTACGGACTCCCACATATTCAACGATGACTCTTGTGATCATGTGAACCTTAACGTCGTAACTAAATCCCTTTGTCTGGCGATATACTACACGTCCGAGATTCGATCATTGGCATCCAAATACCTAGTTTGATCTCGTTACCGACATGCACTCTTTTCTCGTTCCCGTGATATAACATTCTAGTGATCACATCACTTGCTTGCAAGCTATTTCAATGTGATATCACCGAGAGGGCCCAGAGTATATCTATCCGTCATCGGGATGGACAAATCCCACTCTTGATCCATGAGCCACAACATAACACCTTCGTAGCACTGAACCCACCTTTATAGTCACCCTGTTACGATGTGACGTTTGATGTTATCAAGATACTCTTCCGGTGTTAGCAATTAACATGATCTCATGGTCTAAGGACTAAGATTACTACGTATGATGTTATAGCAATATAAACATAATGACTCTGATCGTAATGATATACTTCGGATGAATGTTCATCACATCATTCCACCAATGTTGTGACCTCGTTATTAACGACATCCAATGTCCATGATCAGGAAACCTTGATCATCTTGTTAATCAACAAGCTAGTTTATAAGAGAGGCATAACTAGGAACTTTCCTTTTGTTTATTAAACACACATGTATTAACGTTTCCAAATTAATACAATTATAGCATGCAAAATAAACATTTATCATAAACATGGAATAAGATAATAACCACTTTATTATTGCCTCTCGGGCATATTCCCTTCAGCCACCACACCACCTGGCCGCGCGGCCAGGCCTGGCCCGCGCCAGGGGGTGGTGTGGCCGCACCCGGCACTCCCTCGGCCAATCCTTCCGCCTATAAGTTGCCCTCGGGATGAAAACCCTAAGTACCCGATCAAAAATCCACGAAAGAGTCTGTAGCCGCCGTCATCTCCATCCCTAGATCAGGAGGGATCTAAAGCTCTTCCCGGCACCCTGCCGGAGAGGGAAATTCACCCTAGAGGCCTTCTTCATCACCATGCAAGCCTCTGGTGTGATGCGTGAGTAGTTCATCCTTGGACTACGGATCCATGTAGTAGTTAGATGGCTGGTTCTCCTCCTTTGTGCTTTCATGTTTAGATCTTGTGAGCTCCGTATGATCAAGATCATCTATTTGTAATTCTGCATGTTGTGTTTGCGGGGATCCGATGGATATTGAGATGTTATTTCATATTGATTATTGATTCTATCATGTCTTTGTTATTTGTGATCTTGCATGCTTTCCTGTTGTTAGTAGCTATCTTGGCCAAGTAGATGCTAGCAACTCCAAGAGTTAGTATTTATGCTCGATAGTGGGTTCATGCCTCCGGTAATCTAGGGAAGTGACAGAAATCTCTAAGGTACTAGATGTGCTGTTGCTACTAGGGAGAAAACAACAATCCTTTGTTCATAGAACAATCGTATTGTTTACTTTACACACAGTTCGTAAAGCAATAATCTGTTGCTTGCAACTTAATACTGGAGGGGGTTCGGATGATAACCTGAAGGTGGATTATTAGTCATAGATGTAGTTGGATGGCGGTCTATGTATAATGTTGTAATGCCCAATCAAGTCTCAAAGGAGTCAAGATGATTAGTATATGCATGTATTGCTTTCTCGGTGTTTGTCAATTGCCCCGCTGTAATTTGTTCACCCAGCATGTTATCTTTCCTAAGGAGAGCCACCTCTAGTGAACTATGGATTCCGGTCCTTGTCTTTTACATACAATCTACAATCTTTTACTGCTTTGTGTTTACTTTCTGCAAACTTTTACTTCTTTCCATTCGATACGTTTAATCCTTTGTTTTCCGCAAAACATGGTGAGATCGACAACCTCATCGCAAGTTGGGGACAAAGTTCTGTGGTTGTGTTGTGCAGGTCTCCACGTTGCTATTAGCACCGGTAGTGCGCCCTGCCAAAGCTCAGCTAGTAACACCTTTGGGATGTTTCCTTGCTCCTACTGGTTCGATTAAACCTTGGTTTCATAACTGAGGGAAAACTTGCTGCTGTACTCATCGTACCTTCCTCTTGGGGTTCCCAACGAGCTCTACGTCGAACGACGAGCACATCAAGATTTTCTGGTGCCGTTGCCGGGGAGTCAAGGACATCTTCACAAGGGGAGTCCCTCGTAACCAATCTCTTTACTTTGTTGTTTTTGTTTTGCTTAGTTTTCTTTTTGCTTTGTTTGCTTGTTTCTTTATCAAAAACACACAAAAAATAGTTTTACAAGTTTGCTTTCTTATTTGAAAACCCAAAAAAATGACTACTCTTGAAAACACTAAGTTGTGTGACTTTACTAGCACCAACAACAATGATTTTATGAGCACACCTATTGCTCCACCTGTGGCTGAAAATACTTTCTTTAAGATAAAACCTGCTTTACTCAATCTTGTTATGAGAGAGCAATTTTCTGGTATTGGTAATGAAGATGCTGCTTCCCATCTAAATAACTTTGTTGAACTTTGTGAGATGCAAAAGCATAGGGATATAGATGGTGATATTATTAAACTGAAATAGTTTCCTTTCTCTTTGAGAGGAAAAGCTAAAGAATGGTTGAATTCCTTAACTAGGAATAGTATTGATTCTTGGACTAAGTGCAAAGACGCTTTTATTGGAAAATACTATCCTCCTGCTAAGATTATATCCATGAGAAGTGAAATAATGAAGTTTAAACAACTTGATAATGAGCATGTTGCTCAAGCTTGGGAAAGAATGAAATCTTTGGTAAAGAATTGTCCCACTCATGGACTGACTGCTTGGATGATCATCCAAACTTTTTATGCAGGATTGAACTATTCTTCAAGGAACCTATTGGATTCAGCTGCTGGAGGTACCTTTATGACCATCATTTTGGGTGCTGCAACAAAACTTCTAGACAATATGATGGTTAATTATTCTGAATGGCATACTGAGAGAGCTCCACAAGGTAAGAAGGTAAATTCTGTTGAGAAAACCTCCTCCTTGAGTGATAAGATTGATATTATTATGTCTATGCTTGTTAATGGGAAAGCCCATGTTGATCTAAATAATGTTCCTTTAGCCTCTTTGGTTGCTCAAGAAGAGCAAGTTGATGTGAACTTCATAAGAAATAACAATTTTGGCAACAATGCTTATGGTAATAATGCTTATAGGAACAGTTTTGGTAACAACAATTATAAGCCATATCCTCCCAATAATGGTAATGCTTATGGAAATTCTTACAACAATAATAAGAGTGCTCCCTCTGAACTTGAAGTTATTCTTAAAGAGTTTATTAGTAAACAAACTGCTTTCAATAAAACCATTGAGGAAAAACTCTCTAATGCTGAAAGAAATATAGCATCTTTGGCTGAAGCTCAATCTACTTTGAATAAAATGGCTGCTAAACCTGAAACTAATGAGAATCCCTTTGCATCTACCAATGCCATACAAGTAAGAATTGATGAAAATGTTAGACTATTAGCTGAATTACATGCTAAGTGGGAAAGAGAAGATGAAATTGCTAGAAACATTAGTGTTTCTACTATCACCACCACTAGTGTTGAGGCTAGTAATAGTTCTACTACTTTAGATGATAAAGTTGATTTTGATCTTGATGGTTGCAATATCTCTGAAGTTATTAAGTTCCTACAAAAGCTTGCTAAAAGTTCTAATGCTAGTGCTATGAACATGGCTTTTACAAAACACATTACTGATGCTCTCATAAGATTAAAGAAGAAAAGATGAAACATAAAGCTTCTATTCCTATAAAGCAAGAAGATGGTTGGGAACCCATCATTAATATGAAAGTTAATGACTTTGATTTCAAAGCTTTGTGTGATATTGATAGTAGTGTTTCTATTATGCCTAGAAGGATTTATGATATGCTTGATTTGCCTCCTCTTGAAGATTGTTATTTGAATGTCCCACTTGATGCTAATGCTAAAAATAAACTCATGGGAAGTCTTAATGAGGTTCTTATTATTGTTAACGATTCCTATGTCCCCGTTGATTTCTATGTTTTGGATGTTGAATACAATGCTTTTTGTCCTATTACTTTGGGAAGACCTTTTCTTAGAACTGTTGGTGCCATCATTGATATGAAAGAAGGCACCATTAAATATCAACTCCCACTCAAGAAAGGTATAGAACACTTTACTAAAAAGAGAGAAAAGGTTTATTTTGATTCTCCTATGAAAACAAAATTTGGTCTTAATGCTTCTTCATTTGAGAACACTTGATTCTTCCTTTGCTTCTTATGCCTAACTTAAAGGCGTTAAAGAAAAGTACTTATTGGGAGATAACCCAAAAGTTTTATATGAGTCTTGGAAGTTATTACCTCTGTAATAACCTCTCCTTATATTTTTATTTGCTTTTTGTACCAAGAGTAACCTCTAATGAGAGTGAAGTAATGATTGGGAAAGTTGCTGTCCCGAAATAGATTTCTATGCTTCACCAAAAAATTCGTGAGAGAGCTCTGTATGTGGGATTGAGCTGTAATTTCTGGTGCTTATGCCCCAGGTTGTTATCTAACTTTCGTTAGTTCAACACTTTTTGATTTGAGCAACAGAAGGTTTTAAAAAAATTCGTCTTCACCTGCTGGTCCGTTTTGACAGATTTCTGCCATTTTCTGCATTTGCTTCTTGTTGGTTCCTTCTTGAGTTCTTTTGGGGAATTGAGCTTTTTGAGGGAAGTGCTATAGTAGCTAGTGTTCCAATTGAAGTTTATTTTATGTTAGAACTGAACCTTAAGACTTATTTATCTTGAGTGCACTAATGTTGCTAATGAGATTGTGTGAAGTTTTGTATGAAGGAAAAAATTTCAGGTGTATGGAAGGAATGAGTAATGAGATGAAGGATGGACTAACTCTCAAGCTTGGGGATGCCACGCGTGTCACCCCAAGAAATATCTAAGAAGTACAAGCGTCAAAGCTTGGGGATGCCCAAGGCAATAAAAATCCCAGGTTTCTTCCAAACGCTTCATTTTTATTGTTTCATGCATAGTTGTGTTTTTCTTGCAGCGTCTTCTTTTTCGTTTTCGTTTTGGTTTTCGTTTGGCTTGGTTTGCTTAGTTTTCTGAATAAATTGGTTGGACCCCCTCTTTCATACATTTGGTTTGCAAATAGTTTGGTTTGGTTAGGAAAAGAGTAGGAAAGTTCATACTTATGTGGTAAAAAGAGCTCGTTTTTGACTGTGGCCTATGCTTTGTCATGCCATGCTTGATATTGTTTTGGCTTTATGCTTAGTATTCTTTGTTGTAGCATGACTTGTTATAAACAGTTGAGATTGCTTAATGCGTCTTGGATGAATCATGCGTTGTTTTAGCATATTAAAAGCATAGTATTGTGGTATTCTCCTTTGATGCTTTATTTGGGTTGACTTGGCGCATGCTCGCACCATGTTATGACTATCCAAAGTCACCATAGACTTTATGATCCTTTAGTTTTCAACTTGTAGTATCACTTTATGCTTTGATCAATGATGTTTTGTCGCTCTGCATGATTATGGCCATTATTGCTCTCTTAGTTTGTCGCTCCTAGTCTTTTGCTAGCCTTCACAACAAAGTATGAGTTCCACTCATGCATCCAAATCCCTAAACCAAGTTATTCCAAAGAGTCCACCATACCTACCTACTAGCTTATGCTATTCCAAGTATATTCATGCTTTTGTTTACCTTCCACTTGTTATGAGAAAACTAGTGATTAAAGCTCTCACGAACTTGATGGCACACTTTACTTTATTGCCTCTAATAAACTTGAACCATTGGGTCCTTCTTTGTTGCGTATATGCTTACGCTTTATAAGTTGAAATTAGTAGAACCATGTACCATGGGGAACGCTTTCAACATTGGACTTGTACTTTGTACCTCGTTGATATCATGTTCTTTTGCTTACGGATTCCAGCGGTGTGAAATAAAAGTGGAACTTGTAAGATCATGGAGTTTGTATGTGTGTTAGAGAAACGCTTGGGCCGCTAGCCTAATCCATGCCTAATCATGGTGAAAACTTGCATCATCACCATAATGAGCACTCTATGATGCATCCTCAATAAAAACCTATGCAAAT
The DNA here is from genome assembly GCA_910589775.1 of Avena eriantha. NCBI lineage: Eukaryota > Viridiplantae > Streptophyta > Magnoliopsida > Poales > Poaceae > Avena > Avena eriantha. Next base: position 133,756,057 of record OU342742.1, read on the forward strand.
AGCAAATAAAAAGATTGCTGAGCTGCTCATTGTTTGCTTGCCTTGTCATTTTGATTATGGGAAAGCTCCCGTATCATGTGCAAGGGGTACCCCGTTGGCGGTTCTTAATGATACACATATACTTACAATGACAAGAGCTTACTCGTGACTAAAGTTGAGTAGCATGAGGATCGGTCTCCGCAAGTAAGGGGCATGAGATTTCGGTTTATAACTTGTCAAGCATATCCTCTTAGTTGTGTCACTCTAACCTTAATCACCTTCAAGATGCTTATGATAGGGGCAATGAGAGCTGAAAACTACAAGTACCATAATTTTTGGAAGCTCTTTATGAGACTTGAATCCCTACTTCCTTTTACAAAAGGCCTTTCTTCCACCATTATATTGAGTCTCCACCTTCTATCTTTATGCACCTATTTTGAGAGCATAGTGGCCATTCTTAGTTCTATGTGCATTGTCCCAAGACTAGTTGATTGATGCATAACTTGTTATTGCTTGTTTTAAACTATTGTATCTAGTCACTCTTATGAACTTTGAAGGTGTCCTATGCATTTATATTTGCTACTCTATTGAGGGACAAGATGAATATTACTATGCTATGTTTTCTTTATGTGAAAAAAACAAACGTCTTGCAAAGCATTGTTATTCATGAATCTTTTGTTTGTGCCTTTTCATGTTGCATCATAGTTTCTTTGCTTATTGCTAGAACTTTATCTTTCATGTTATGATTGAAGTACTATAATCCCAGCTTTGAATGTTTTGCAAATACTTTGATAAAGTCTTTGATGGTGCATGTCACCTTAAAAATTATTCTTTCTTTTTATCACTTACCTACTCGAGGACGAGCAGGAGTTAAGCTTGGGGATGTTGATACATTGCAAATGTATCCATAATTTTTGATGTTCCATGCTTGGTTTTATCCACTTTCTTGTGTTTTGTTCCAACTTTGGAGTACTTTTCATGTGATTTCTTGGACTAACCTATTAACAAGAGCCACAGTGCCAGCTGCCTGTTTTCTGCTATTTTTGGTTCCAAGAAAGTCAGAAAATGAATATTCTCGGAATTGGACGGGACAAAAAACAAAATGCCTATTTTTCCGGAAGGGATATAGTGCCAGAATACGAGACGGAGAAGGGCTAGAGGACGGCCACACCACCTGGCCGCGCGGCCAGGCCTGGCCCGCGCTAGGGTGTGGTTTGGCCAGCCCTGGCACCCCCTCGGCCTCTCCTTCTGACTATAAGATGCCCTCGGGACGTAAACCCTAAGTACCCAATCAAAAATCAACGAAAGAGTTTGTAGCCGCCGTCATCTCCATCCCTAGATCGGGAGGGATCTGAACTTCTTCCCGGCACCCTGCCGGAGAGGGGAATTCACCCTGGAGGCCTTCTTCATCACCATGCAAGCCTCCGGTGTGATGCGTGAGTAGTTCATCCTTGGACTACGGATCCATGTAGTAGCTAGATGGCTAGTTCTCCTCCTTTGTGCTTTCATGTTTAGATCTTGTGAGCTCCGTTCATGATCAAGATCATCTATTTGTAATTCTGCATGTTGTGTTTGCGGGGATCCGATGGATATTGAGATGCTATTTCAGATTGATTATTGATTCTATCATGTCTTTGTTATTTGTGATCTTGCATGCTTTCTGTTGTTAGTAGCTCTCTTGGCCAAGTAGATGCTAGGACCTCCAAGAGTTAGTATTTATGCTTGATAGTGGGTTCATGCCTCCGGTAATCTAGGGAAGTGACAGAAATCTCTAAGGTACTAGATGTGTTGTTGCTACTAGGGAGAAAACAACAATCCTTTGTTCATAAAACAATCGTATTGTTTACTTTACACACAATTCGTAAAGCAATAATCTGTTGCTTGCAACTTAATACTGGAGGGAGTTCGGATGATAACCTGAAGGTGGATTATTAGTCATAGATGTAGTTGGATGGCGGTCTATGTATAATGTTCTAATGCCCAATCAAGTCTCAAAGGAGTCAAGATGATTAGTATATGCATGTATTGCTTTCTCGATGTTTGTCAATTGCCCCGCTATAATTTTTTCACCCAACATGTTATCTATCTAAGGAGAGCTACCTCTAGTGAACTATGGATCCTGTTCCTTTCTTTTACATACAATCTATAAACTCTTTACTGCTTTGTGTTTACTTTATGCAAACTATTACTTCCTTCTATTCGATACGTTTAATCCTTTGTTTTTTGCCAAACACGGTGAGATTGACAACCTCATCGCAAGTTGGGGACAAAGTTCTGTGGTTGTGTTGTGCAGGTCTCCATGTTGCTACTAGCACCGGTAGTGCGCCCTGCCAAGGCTCAGCTAGCAACACCTTTGGGGTGTTTCCTTGCTCCTACTAGTTCGATTGAACCTTGGTTTCATAACTGAGAGAAACTTGCTGCTGTACTCATCGTACCTTCCTCTTGGGGTTCCCCAACGAGCTTGTTAATACACGAGCCATCAGCTATGCGGCTGGCTGACTCTTTTTTATTTTCCATTTCTATTTTCTGTTTTTTGTTTTTTACAAACTATTTCAAATATGAATTCCACAAGAGTTTAAAATGTGCAAAAACTTTGTAAGTCATGAATATTATTGTTTGTAGAATTTATAATCATCTTCTATAAATTTCTTATTGGGCAACAAAATATATTCGTCATATTAGAAGTCCTTTCCATTAAGAAATATTAATAAGGAGTAGGGTTTTAGGAATTGGATTCTTATAAATAAGTTTTCATAAAAATGATTCTGGTTTTACTTGACAATCGTAATGGTACTGATTTGAGATGTTTATCCATGTATATAGAATCTTATTCCTACTTATCTTCATAAAGGATTTATCTAAATACATTATAAGGGAATAATCTTTGTGGTTCATAATGGGTGATATAGGTTTCATGGTCCTCTAGATTTGGTGATTTGCCAAATCCAATTCTACTTGGTTTGTAGAGTTTAGAATTACCACAGAACACTTTTGGTTAGGTAATGATGAATCAATAACAATCATGAATAGAGAAACATTAGGGTTTATTCAAATATAGGTACATAGGTTTTGAGAGGATTTAATAACCCATATTCAATCATGGATAGGGACGAGGATCAAGGTTTAGGGATACTACTTCTAAATCTATTAGTGGGTTTGATATATCCACATAGAGTAAGATGGTAGAATTGCTTCACTTAAGTGATTTTGATGGTATAAGAGACTAGGTCTTTATTAGGGTTTAAGACAATCAGATAGACAAGGCTTCTCAAACACTCACCTGGTTCTCTAATTATCTCTTGGAAGCTTTAATTGTCTAAGAGGTATTGTTCAATGGTTACCTAGGAATAGGAAATGGCCTCACTATCCATTTGATTCTAGGGTTTTGAATAATGAAGTAGACATGGGTCTTGTCATGGCTAGATGTACTATTGGTTAAGGCTTCTAAAGAATCCTTACCTTAATATCTCACTAAGGTTATCTTGAGATAAGGAATTCCTTTCCTAAACATACTCTATATATCTCTGATATCTTATTCACACAGATCACATCTTCCTGAATAAGACAATCATCTGACTCCACCATAACCATCATCACATGATGACATGGTCATGCCACTTCAACATTACTCCTGGCATATAGCTCCTCTTAATTAACTACCATTGATGCACCTATAAATGTAGCTACTGCTAACTCCATCTATTAACTTCCTTAACTTCATCTTGTAACTTCTTCCAAGGCTTGCAAGATTATAGTTCTCTCTATATCACATGGGATATGAATCCTCTGGAATAGGCATGGTACTACTCTCCATAATACAAGTTTGTTCTTGTATCACCTTGGTTAAACTTATTATACTTCCAACTACTCCTACAACTCATGTTATATACTTCATTATACTCTAGCTTGACTTCTCATGTTCAAGCTAGATGATTCATCTCACTAGGGCTTTACCTAATTTGGTATACTCACAAGTCTTCTTCAACACCTAGTCATCTATTCTCAAGTGACTTGGGAATAATGACCATCATCATTTGATCAACTAAGCTGAGGCTTTTTAATTGTCTGATCAAGATCTATACTCAACTAAGTAGTAAACTTGTATTAGTCTCTCTATAGACCTATCTTGTTAAGCAAGCTTATTCTAAGTCTATATCCACTTGTCCTAACAAGATTGTTATCTAATGTACTAATACTACTAGCTTTCTCATAGCTCCTCAATTACTAGTTCAACCCTTGAGTTGTGGTATGGAATACCATGTAATGATCTCTAGAAGATCTAGCACTCCTTATTAAGCAGTGTGTTGTGACTTAGTTTTATTACATTTGATCTACCCTTAGATCAAATTATATTACCCAAGATTAAGGTTGTAGCAAAGGTCATATGGAAACTTATCGCAGTCAACTTGATGATCTACTTCAGTTCCTCCAAGTTAAAAGAAGCTCCAATCACTTTGACAAGTTTTATTTAAAAGCGCGAAAATTATTCAGATTTTCTATGCATGAATGCAATGCACACACATGTGTTCAGCTTATTTCTAAGCTCTAATGCTGGGATATTACAGCACCTCCCCTTGGCCGCCGGCCATGGAGAGGGGATGCCCCTCTCCCTATAAAAGGCCCCTCCCCTCCTCACAAAGCACACCTTCTCGTGAAGGATCTCCCTCTCCTCTAGAATTATTCCCCCATGGTCTCGGATTAGCGATATACATGTTCCCGGTGGCTTTTCGTTTAGAAGGAGTTGTTGCTTCCACAACATCGCTGGAGCAAGGAGGCAAAGGTTGTTCGGTGGACCTAACGTGTGTGCGAGCACGGATGCGCTGCTGATTTGCGGCGCTAGGACTTCCTCTCGATCTTGAGATCGTCAAGCGATCGACTACATCATCCACGAGTCAAATCTCGTTACACTTTGTCGGTCTTCAAGGGTATGTTATCTATGGATGTATATCCACCCGTTGCTTGTATCTAGGTAGATAGATCTTGGTGCTTAGTAGTTTCCATCGTAGGATTTTTTTTTGTTTTGTATGCTGCAAACCCAACATGCATGTTGCCTCCGGCCGTTGAGTTGTGGCAGTACCCCTTTCTGTCGTGCAAACTGGATCCTCCTGATCGCAGGCCGCTGAGAGATTGCTGCCATGATAGTTTGGTCTGCTCGCTGGCGGATGCAGTAGTCAAAGACTCCACCGTGCAGGTTCCGTTCGATCTAGTCTCTACCTCTGGCCAAGTTGCCTCTTCTGCTCAGCGATGATGCCGAGACGGATCCACTCTATGTCTACTGCTAGGGTTGTCGCCATGATCAGCGTAGAGAGTAGGTCGAAGACCAGATTGGTAGTGATGAAGGTGTTGTCGGTGTTTCCGACATTGTCATCGTTTCCATTGTTTCTAGCGACACTAGTGTTGCCAGTATTGCTACCATTTCTGGTGACCCCGATGTGCCACTAATGCTGTTGTTTCTGGCGAGTCCGATGTTCCACCATTGTCGTTGTTTCTAGTGACTCTGATGTTCCCATCATTGGGGTTGTTGTTTACATTGGTGTTGGCATTGTGGTTGGTGGCGTTGACGATTTAGTTGGCATTGGGGGATGTTGTTCGCATTGACGCTGACATTTGAGGGGTTGGGGATATGATGGCGTTTGCATTGACTCCGGTGTTGGCATCAGCGGGGTTGGGGTTGACGTTGTTGTTGTCGCCGCCTGTGGCCTTGTACACACCTGCAGGGGTGACCGTCCTGGCGAATGCAACTCCCACAGAGTCGCCATCCGGAGTCGAGGATGGGGACTATGGAGTCATGCTCAAAGTTGTCTGTGTTGGAGACTGGCATGATTGACCTGATGTCAGAGGCCTAGGTGATCGAGTCCGTTTCCTCGTCATACTGGCCGTCGCCAATGAGATCGGGATCAGGGACGTTGGCGAGTGGGTGGTTTGTGGAGTCACCCTTGGAGGTTGCGGGGTCGGTAGTGCTGGGGCTTCTGAAGTTTTCCATCGCTTCCATGGTCTTGATGGCTGTGTTGTAGCCTAAGACATTGATACAACTGAATGACACCGTGCAGGAGATCGTGACCGACGTAGGTGCCGGGTGATAGCTGTCACTGACGACATACATCATGGGGTCGATCGTGATGAGCCGGCCTGTCGCGATCTGGCCAGAGAGTGACGAAGTCCGTCTCGCTAGGAATATCACTCCCGAAGTCCCACGCCCCACTATGGGTGCCAACTATTAGTGCATAGATCCGGTAGATGCTACGAGGGGGTAGCTTTCATAGGGGGCGAGTAAGGAAGCTTGGGCATTCTCGGAACGAGATGAGTACACGAAGTTTTACCTAGGTTTGGCCCCTTATTTGGGAGGTAAAGACCTACTCCTCATGTGATTGTATTGATGTATGAGAGTATAGGGAGACGCTAGAGGCAACGAGTAGATGAGAGTACCGCCGCTGCTGGGGTGGGCGCCACCGATCGCGCCGGAGGAGGGGATGGAGCTGGCACACCTCCATCTCCGTAGGGCGCCGCCGACAACATGGCCTGGGCAGGTGATCGACCCGCCCGCACCCGCGCCTGCTCTGACCCTGTCACCGGCAAACCTCTGTACGCTACCGAAGTACATCAACCTCGACCCCTAGATGGAGCGATGTCGCCGGCGGCGAAGATCAGTATCTAGGGCTAGTTTAAATTTCGTCTTTTATATTTTGAATGTAAATTAATATGAATATGTATGAACTTTGCCAGTTTTAGCACGTTACTGTCTCTGTTTAATTTTAATTTTTTTTTGGCATCATCATGTTGGCCAAGTGCGGACAGATTGGTCGCGCCGCTCGGTATGGTTGGCCGGACATGCCGGACCATGACCCAAATCCCCCCACGCCCGACCCGAACCGACATAAACAAATGTTTTGTGTCGCCTCTTTGAGTGGACCCGGTAGAGATGTTATCTTTGGGCCTTGACACCTAGAGCGATAGGGAGAGAGTGGACCCTCAAGTCAACGATGTGTTTAGTTTTTTTTTGAAGCAACGGAGCACCCTAGAAGGGGCTAGAGCCTATATTAATTGCAACAGTGGGTGTACAGTGATATTACAAGAAACCCCATAAAAACAGAAAATAATGCATGGATCCCCGACATTTGTAGATAGGACCTTGCTGGAAGATTGCAGTTTACAACCTAGTCCTATCTCTTCCCCACCGTGGAGCAAAGCGAGGCGAGCGCTGCAGCCGAGAACAGCGACGGGGACGAGACCACTTGTCACCGGCTCAGCGAAGCCCTCAGGGTCCAACCTCGAGCAGGGCCTCCCAATGGAGGTTGAGGATGTGCCGGAGCTCACCGGCTTGGAGAAGGCTATCCAGGCCAAGAAGACTCGCGTCCATTTGGACAACGAGAAGATGCTCCAGGAAGAAGAGGCTCTTGTACTCCTGAACCAATCCGGCGAAAATTCTGCTCCAATGCCACTTTCCCCCATCCCCACCATGGAGATCGAGAAGAAGAGAGGAATCAGAGCAAGAAGAGAGGCCAAAGTATCAAAGGCACACCAACATCGCGTCAGTTGAAGCGGCTCACCACCGAAGCCCAGGAACCTGCCACGGACCTGGGGAGGTGAGCAGAGAGGATGACGATGGAAGTGAACTGAGTGGATCTTATTGCAGGGGCGAGTGGTGGTCTTCTCCACCGCAGTCTTCCGCTCTCTCCTTGAGAGCACCACCGCCGAGAGAGGAACGACCACATCGATCCAGAGGAGATCCAGCGTCTCCAGCTCGAAACACCCGATGCGAGCCTTATTAAGAGGGATGCACGCCCTCATCCAGCTCTTCTGGGCCACCGCTTGCCACCGGCGGGGCGCATCAGAGCAGACGAAGAACGAGGCGCAGTGGATCTGGCCGCCGGGATCCACTATCCGACCCTCAGTTGCCACAAGGGGACAAAACACAGAGAAAGAGAAAGCTAAAACTACTACTACTAGGGGACGAAGGGGCCAACCACCAGCTCCGTCTCCACGCCGGCCGCCATGGCTACCAGAGAGGAGGGAGGAGAGGGGAGGCAGAGGCGGTCGGGAGTCGACTCTCAAAGGGGCTCTATGTAGCGGGTCGATATGGGGATGTGCTCTACTATGTGTTTAGTTAAAAGCCATCTTCAACACGGAGTAGTCAAAGTTTACCCCATGATCGTGAGTATATTAACTTAATTCTCCTGTTCTTTTCTAAAAGGTCTCTATCACTTTATCACTTGGTGCAAACAGAAGCCTGAGAGCAACTCTAGCACAGACGAATCCTGGTTTTTTATGCCCGCGCCGAGCAGTCTCCGCGAATGCGAACCGCAAAACTGAATATTCGAACCCACAAATGGAAAGAAAACACAACAAATTTTTATCAATGTTTTAAACATCATAGTACATAATATTCAAATTATTAAAATATTCCGCAAATCAAATTAATTACAACAATTATTCAAATCAAATAATTCATATAATAATACATCGATTCAACTCACACAAATAATTGTTCAAATCAAATTAACATATGAATGAAAGACAAAGGGCCATCACTACTTGCCATTTAGCATTCAATGGTGCTCAATGAAATAATTGTTGAGCTGAACTTGCATGGCTTTGCTGTGGTTGCACACGGGTACCAATATTCTCCACACCATATTATGATGTTGTGGAGGGTTTACTTGTCCAAAAAACGAGATGGATCCCGAACAATGGCAAACCGTGCTTGCAAAACCCCCGAAGGCTCTTTCAGTGTCCTTTCGGCATGCTTCTTGGGCTTTAGCAAAATTTACTTTCTTCTCATTTTTGGGATTTTGGATGTTTTTCACAAATGTTGCCCAAGCCGGGTAGATACCATTAATAAGGTAGTAGCCCATGGCATAGTCATGCCTATTGACTTTGTAGTTGCAAGCCGGAACTTGTTCGGCCACTAATTTGCAAACAAAGTAGATCTATATAAGACATTGATTTCATTGAGAGATCCTGGCAATAAAAAAACAATGCCAAATCCACAAATCTTTCGATGTCACCGCTTCAAGCACAATGGTGGGATCATGACTCTTCTCACAATATTGCCCGTGTCATGCCTTCAGTCAATTGTTCCACCTCTAGTGCATGCTATCGACACTACCTAGCACCCCAACCAATCTCTTTTCTCATTTATCGCTAGCAATTTTTCCACATCTTCATCATTTGGGAACGGAGATACTTGGGCCAAACACCTGGATCATCACCTTGGCAAACATACAGACATGTTGAGTGGTGGTATCTTCGACAATGCGAAGGTACTCATCTGTATAGTCTGCGGGGATGCCATATGCAATTACCTGCATTGCAGCCGAGATTTTTTGGTAGGCTCTAAATCCTAAGATGCCGACATCATTTTTTCGGCGAGTGAAATAATGATAATTCGCTTCACAAGTTTTGAATATGTCGACAAACAAGCTACGACGCATCCGATATCTTCTACGAAAGAGGTGTGGCGGGTATGTTGGTACCTCGACAAAATAGTCTTGCATGAGGTTAGCGTGGTCATGGAGAAATTCACCCCGTTCTTGGAGCTCCTTCGCCGCCAGTATCATGGCGAGTTGCTCCGTGTCATCGTGGTTGAGAAACTTGTCCAGTTTCGAGTCGGAGGACGAAGAGTTTTGAGTCGTCTAGAAGGAAATCCATGGTCAGCGAGAGTGACATCTACAAAATCCCGAGGAGAAGCTTCATGGTCAACAACACATCGACCATACAAATCGAGAACGAAAGCTTTCCGTGACTCCCCCGCAAGTTGTGACCTTTCACCGACATGGCGAGGTGCGGGGCACTTGTCTGCGGTGGGTCACGGCGGCTGTGAGGCAGGAATCGATGGCGGGAGGCGGTGGCGCGGCTCGGCGGGAGAGAGAGAAGCGAGGAGGAAGAAAGCGGGGGCGGGGGAATTGTGAAACTTCAGCGCGCCATCTCTGCTCGCGCGAGTAGAGGCCGTGTTCGGTTTCCCCTCTCGACCTGCGGATGTACAGGCCGGTGACCGAAATCTACCGCCCCTAAAAGTATTTTGCGTGCCAGGTCGATTTACGGTAGCTAATCGGTGCGCGATTTCTACAAAAAATCGTAAACTGGCAGTTATTTTATGGTTCCGGACGATATACGGTAGCTGCTAAAGTTACTCTGACATCGGATTACCTCAAACAACTTGTACCAACCATTCATGACTTTCTTTGCACTATCAATCCCATAGTCTTCCTTTTCACTCATACAAAAACAAACAGGTCAATGATCCTATAGAAGAGACAACTGCAATTAAAGTATCTGCCCGTTTTGTTCTCCAAATCGAAGTCACAGAATCACGGATTGTTCTTTTGCGTGAGTCGCTCGCGCAATCCAGAACGGGCACCGCTGTCATGACGTACATTCATCGCTGGTCACCCAACCACGTGGACTGTGACGTTGGTCTGATCTGTCGTCCATGTCACAGACCCATCCGGTCCCAGGCCCACGGGAACAAAACGCACAGTACTGCCAGGCCCACTGCACAAACGGCCCAGTAGCCCAGTTCATCGGCAACGCTCTCTCCCCATCTCACCTCACGCCGTGCCGCAACAAACTAACCACCACCACACAGCCCGAGCTGGAAGACGGAGGCTTTAAGGCTAAACCCCCTCCTCCTTCTCGAACCATCCAGGACCTTCTGGAACGATCGGCTCCGGCGGGATGGAGATCAAGGGGCTGGGCCAGCTCCTGGCGGCGTTGGCCGCGGCGCTCTTCGTGCGCGCCGTCGCGGGGCCCGGTCCCGCCCTTCTCCCGCCCGCGGAGGATACGGAGGACGAGTACGATGAGGAAGCCGCCGAGGGGGGCGGCGTGCCTCCGGTCACCATCCGGTGGGCCTGGGTCACCTGCGCCCTCAAGAACAAGCGCGGGGACATGGTGAGTCATTCCATCCATTCTCTCCGGGCACGCATTGGTCTGAATTGTCTTGTGCATTCGGTTGGGGCACATTTCATTAAGGGGGGCAGTTCGTCTAGTCTGAGTGACTGACACTGGGACCCTGCTAGGACCGTTTCACTGGTTGAACAGTGAGACCAACCGTACTGTTAACTGTCGAACGAGTTGCATAATGTTGCGTGGGCTAAAGCTTTGTCTGGAACTCTGAATCATTCAGAGTATGCACACCTTACATTGTTCGTGATGTGCTGCGTAAACTGTGGCAGGCAAGGTTTTTGCTGTCGAATTTGTCCGGGGAGGCGAAACCGGGGAGGCTGCTGGCACTCATGGGCCCATCCGGGTCTGGCAAGACAACTCTGCTCAATGTGCTAGCGGGGCAGCTCTCGGAATCGCCTTCGTTGCACCTCTCGGGGTATCTCTATGTCAATGGCCAGCCTATGTCAGAGGGCGGTTATAAGTAAGCTATATGACATCTGCACTTGTGGTCTCGTTATTTGAAAAGGTTTGCGGAAGAGAACTGATGTGCGTGTTTTTCTGTAGGATTGCTTATGTGAGGCAAGAAGACATTTTCTTTTCACAGCTCACGGTACGAGAAACGCTCTCGCTTGCTGCTGAACTCCAGCTTCCTGACACGATGTCTCCTGAGCGGAAGGAGAAGTATGTTACTGATCTTTTGTTTCGTCTTGGATTGGTAAGTGATTAATGATTGATCAGTAACAACATGGTCTAGTTGTTTTGTTTTTCAATCTATGGGGAACTTACATGATTGTTGAATGATCGATATACGTCAGTCTCAGTTAATTGTGATTTCCCTTTGTACAGTATTATCATCCTGTATTGTTTCTTTTCAATGAAAGGTCAACTCTGCTGATTCTATCGTTGGTGATGCAAAAGTACGTGGAATTAGTGGTGGTGAAAAGAAGCGCCTCTCGCTTGCATGTGAACTGATTGCAAGTCCTTCAGTCATCTTTGCGGATGAGCCAACAACAGGTGTTTTACCTGATTGAACATCTTCTATTTTTGTTCCCTGGTTTGAATTTATCCTTCTATGTTACTTCTTTATAGTTTATAATTAGTTTAGATTTTTACCTGCACGGCCGAAAATGTTTGGGTCACTTCTTCTGTGCACCAAATGTATGTAACTAAGTACTAATAATACACAAAAGAAAAATAAAAGTAGTGGCAGTATAACACAAAAACTGAGGCGAATGGATGGTTAATTTGGATTATGTGGCACCTTGAGAATGTTGTTGTGCTCCCAAAGATCAAAGGGGTTGTTGTCCTGGTTATTCCCACAAAAATACATCATGATAATACTATAAATGTACATGAAAACTGTAAAAATCCTGGTTGTAGTGTGATCAACCAAAGTATTGTCTTAGGCAAGAGAGTCCACCTAAGTATCACCTCGATCCCACAAAGGAAAATGAGATAAGCTGTTCCAGCAACTTTCCATTTCCAGAACACTACGTGCAAAGTTTTTTTTTTGGTAGCATTTTGGTATGACTTCTCTAAATTTGAACTGATAACACATGAACTTTTTCTATCATTATGACTTTGTTCTAGGCCTTGATGCATTCCAGGCAGAGAAGGTGATGGAGACTCTTAGACAGCTTGCAGAAGACGGGCACACTGTGATATGCTCTATACACCAGCCGAGAGGTTCAGTCTATAGCAAATTTGATGACATTGTACTACTGTCAGAAGGAGAAGTTGTATACATGGGGCCTGCAAAAGAAGAACCACTAACATACTTCGCATCATTGGGGTTGTTATTCTGCCACCACTTACATTCCTTCCTGGCATTCAGTGTTTCCTGAAATATGGTCTTTTCCATGATCTCTGCATATCTTGAATGTATGTACTGCACTTGTTTTTATTAATTAGCGGGCTAAATTACACCCAGGCATAGCTTGCATTATGGTAAAACATCTCACTCTTCTGTATTTGACACCGTAAGATGCCACAATCACTCTGCTTCAAACATCTCGAATCTAACATGGTAACATATGACTAACAGTATCATGTAGTCACACTGTATTGAATCAATTCTTGCACAAGTTGGGATAGAGCAGGGTACTCCAGGTCTAGACATATGATAGTCCTTTATGGTTTCAGCTTCTGGGTGTACATTTATTTTTTTGCACTTGCTTGACGCTTAACTACTTTGATCATTTGAATGTATGCATCATTGCTAGGATAGCCCTGAATATTCACTATGCTGGAATTGTCGACATAATGACTCATGTTTCTTTAGCTGTTTACACCATGAAGCACGCTCCAGGCCTATTTTAACTACTTAAGTTCTTACTCATATCTTGTTCTGCTTATTCTGTACCTGTACTATTACTGATTAATATTTTGGGTTTGATTACTCCATCAGGTACCAATGCCCAGATCATGAGAACCCTGCTGAGTTCTTGGCCGATCTAATTTCCACTGATTATAGTTCAGCTGAAAGTGTACAGTCATCACAGAAAAGGATCGAGAACCTAGTTGATGAATTTGCTAATAAGGTCCTGATTACCGAATTCAACAGTCCTGTAGCACAATCAGAGGGCTCTGAATTGTCAACCAAGCTTGCTCCGAAGTCCACAAGGAAGCAAAGACGTGGTTGGTGGAGACAATTTCGTTTGCTGTTTAAGAGAGCTTGGATGCAGGTTTTTCACTAAATATGCTTGACTTTTTTTATATCTTTTCCTACTTGTGCTTTGACTCCGCTAATAACTAAGTTTACATTATCTGTGGTGCGAAATTTCCATTGTAATTCGACTTATGGCGGCACCTTTCAGAGGTTACTTAGACAACATATGTTTTAACCTAAAATAAATCAGATCTATACTGTACCAACTTCAGGAGATCTGTCTTTGTGTAATATTTACTGCAAGTAGACTAGTGGCATGATTGAGCTTTCACTAACTCTGTGGCTCAAGCAGGTTCAAGATCTAACTACTACTTGAAACATGTAAAGTAAACAAACAGAAGCTCCTGATGCTAACAAAAAGATTTGAAGACTGCTAGATTGCTTATTTGTCAATGTACAAATCTTAGCTTGGGCAGCTGTGAGATATCTGAGTTTAGCTGCCTAAATTAGAAGTGATGTTTACCTGAATATTAACTGTCACACTGTCATTTGTTGGTTCCAGGCTTTTCGTGACGGACCAACAAACAAGGTGAGAGCAAGAATGTCTGTTGCTTCAGCGATTATATTTGGATCAGTGTTCTGGCGAATGGGAAAAACCCAAACTTCTATACAAGACCGGATGGGACTTCTTCAGGTAGAGTATCTTGGTTCTTGATGGCCCCTTGAGTTTTTTCTTTTATTTTCTTCTTGGAGCAAAATGTGGACACACACAACACATGCATGCATACAAGTCGGCTACAGACTAAGAAAATATTGAATACCACTAGGGAAAATGTGTTGTATTATTCATCACACAAGACAAGTGGAAACGCCGCAGAACTCCAGCACCTCACGTCGTTATCGTGCACTTGGCCAAGATGACAACTTAGCTTGGCCCAAATAAATTAGGGAGGACACTAATAATCAAGTAAAACAAGGCTCGATGGTCACGCATGATGCCTTTTCTTATAGGATAAAGCAAGAGGATGTGAAGTCGACTGGTGTCTGGGGACAAGAGGAACCACCATGGCCTCACGTGCACCCCTGATGCCTGTATTTTCCTCGTGTATTTTGAATATGGTGGGTAGGAATAAAGAAAATAGTACGCATCCCCATGGTGATGCAGACGGTGCTCAGATCACTGGCGCCTTGTACAGGACGTTCGCCACTCGGCCATATTTCCATCCATGATGACTTCAGTTAAATCCACATTTCTGATTCTGGATCTATTGATAGATGATAATTCTCTTCCGAATCCGATTTTCCTTATAATTGTTTCCATTCTATCTCCAAGAACTTGAAATAATGTCTGAGCATTTTCTAATAGTGTTATGTTTAATCATTATTTTCCGAGTTAGGTGGCTGCCATAAACACAGCAATGGCTGCACTGTCAAAAACAGTGGGGGTTTTCCCTAAAGAGCGAGCTATAGTTGACAGAGAACGAGCTAAAGGTTCGTATGCACTAGGACCATATCTCTCATCTAAGCTGTTAGCCGAGATTCCTATTGGAGCAGCATTTCCGTTGATATTTGGATCCATCCTCTATCCGATGGCTAAACTTCATCCTACATTTTCTAGGTCAGTATTATCCTCAAATCAAATTGTTAATACCTTGTGGCACCATATTTACATTTTGAATTGTAGAATTTGACACTACCGTTTCGCTTATTCGCGATCCAAACAAATACCTCATGCTACACATTCAGGTTTGCCAAGTTCTGTGGCATTGTGACTGTTGAATCATTTGCCGCATCAGCCATGGGTCTTACTGTCGGAGCAATCGCTCCTACAGCTGAAGCTGCGATGGCTCTTGGACCGTCCCTTATGACAGTATTCATCGTTTTCGGGGGATACTATGTTAACGCTGATAATACCCCCGTCATATTTCGCTGGATCCCAAAAGCATCTCTGATCAGATGGTAGCACTCTTTCTTATGACACTTCATCGGCTTCTAGCATGTAGCATGTTGGTTAACATCTGGCTGTCCTTTTCACTTCGATCTTCAGGGCCTTTCAAGGACTTAGCATTAACGAGTTCAAGGGTCTGCAGTTTGAGCAACAGCATTCTTACGACATTCAAACCGGTGAACAGGTATGGCCCATTCATGTCAAAAGCAGCTTTACTGCCACCAAATATAGAACTTCCTAAAGTGTCGGGAAATATTGTTTCATCATGGTTGACATTTGAATAATGATGTATCCAAAGGCTCATCTTTAACACTTTCAAGCACATCATGGTTGCTTCTGTATGTCATTCTCATGTTTTTTCTACTCATCGAAAATATCCCTGTTTTGACCCTTTGGCAGGCCCTAGAGAGATATTCGCTGGGAGGAATTCGCATCGCCGACACGATCGCCGCGCAGGGCAGGATCCTGTTGTTCTGGTACTCGCTGACCTATCTTCTCCTGAAGAAGAACAGACCGAGGTATCAGCAGCTCCTGCCACCCTCCGAGGAAGATCAAAATAAGCAGCAGGTGGAGTAGCTGTCCCTGCCTACAGCTCTTGATCCCTGTAGCATATTTAGTCTGAGCACATCATTGCCCGGCCGTTTTGCAGTCAATTTATTTTACTGCCTACCGCATGCCTCTTTTTGAACAGTATGAATCAAGACTAATGGAATTAGGAATAAAATTATGGGCTGGGCAGTGCCTGTTCTGTTCATATATTGTGCAGTATAGTCTTGCACCATCACACGGATGGATGGCGCACTGCCATGTGGCACCAGTGATGGAATCGACAGTGTACTAGTGGGCCCCACTTGTCAGTGGATAACTTTTTTCTTTCTTTATTTATCTTATTATCTTTTTCAACTTGCCCTTAGCCTATCTGGCGGGGCCGAGCCTGCACCTGGCCCGACGGGGTGGCATGTCGTCTCTTCTCGTCTTGCTGTGTGGCTTGGCTCTTCGCCATTTGCCGCCACCCTCCGAAGATCTTTTGTTGCTTTGCACCCACTTGTTAGTCGTAACATTGTTTTTTCTTTGTTTCTTTTTCTAATATTTCCAACTTGGCCATGGCTGGGTTGAGCCTTGGCAGGTTTTGCTCCGCTGGCTAGATGAACGCAAAGTTGATCGCAATTGTGCAGGCTACAAGGGAGTCATTGTGTAGTCTAGGAGGTGTTGTACATGTGGCTGTCGGCACGCTTCGTCCTTGACGAACTTGGGGTGCTGACACGTGCTACATCGTTACTCTTTATACTTTGCATATAATGGAAACTAAAAGAGTTTTTCTGAGAGAAAAAACCAGAAGAGTTGATCTACCGCCGGGAAACTGAGCTGACGGAGAAATCATGGATGGAGGCGTCGCACACGACGAAGCCGTTCCGGCCGACGCCGACGCCGACGCCGGTAGACTCGGCGGTGACCCTGCTGGTGCTCGACGTCGACGGCAGAGGAGCGGCTGCCAGACGAACTAAGCAGTGGCTAACTGCGGACCTGCGGTCTGCGCAGAAGGAAGGGCCCGGCGGCGGCGGCGGCGGCGGCGTGCGTGATTGGGCGGGTGAAGCAGACGAGGTGGGTGGGCCCAGTAGCCTGATTTTACTCGGGCCGCCCCGGAACGTACGTACATACACCGTAGCTTTTGTCCCATACCGCTAGTTTAGAGCGGATCCGACCAGTTTAAATAGCTCCGAGCCTGCCTTGTTGCTGTGCCTTCACGGAGAGGACCGGCCGAGCAGAAGTGCTCGGTGGAAACTTGTCTTTCAGCGATAAATACCCGAGGTCGACCCCCGGCATTGTGGGGCGGGTTGACTAAGCACACATGGTGCTAGACATTAGCACCAAGACTTTTTGTTATTTTATCCACTAAAAATGTATAATATAGAAATAAGTCAGTTAGATTCATGTGTATCTACATATATATATACGAATCTAGACAAATGCAAGTCGATTATTTCTGGACGGGCAGTACTTTTTCTATACCCACCACTAATACAGATGACCTGAGGTGATAGACCCGCTTGGAGCCGGCGCTGGCATGCCCCTGCTTTTCCCCTCCCGTGACGGCGCGCGGGGGCTCAAGGTCGGCGGGAGGTGTTGCTCTGGATCCCTTGGTCGGCCGCGGCCAGGGGCGACGATGTGGCGGCACCGGTGACACTGCGAAGCGTGGGCGACGTGGTGGAGCGGCAGCGTGGCGCTGAAGTGCGGTTGGGTGTTCCCATTCACCCTAGATCTTGGCGGCGACGGTGAGCTCGAGGAGGGTGCCAGTGGTGACCGTGGGCGGCCTGTTTGGTGGCGGGCTTTACGAGTACGATCAGGGCTTCGCCAGACCCTCTTGGGACTAGTGTGACTCTATGGGGCTTTACAGGTCCTCTCGGCCCGACTAGACCCAATTGGAACCAGTGTGCCTTGCTACCCCGTCCGGTCAACTACCCCTGGGGTGGAGTTTGTTCCCTCCCGCGCAACCAGTACTACTAGCCCTGATTCGGGCGACCTTTTGCCTTCGTCGTGCAGTGCCCTATGATGGTAGCTTCGGCGAGACGGCAATGGCAATTTCGTGACCGTAGTGGCGCATGCTAGTGGGCGGCGAGTTTGGTGATGTCGAGGCTTCAACCTTGTGGGGCTACTGTGCATCAGATCGTCTGGGGGTGGATGGGGTTTCAGGAGAAATCCTTGCCGGCTCGACCGACACCGATGTGGTGCCGCCTTCGGGTGGCACCATTCCTTCTTAAAGGGTGTCGTGGCTACCCTAGGTCAATATTAGTGACCTCAATTTTGTCTAAATCTCCCTATTATACTACACATTAGTACCAAAACTTTTTGTGACTCCTTTCGGTCCATATTAACGGGCTCAACTTTGTCTAGATACGTACATGTCTAGTTAAGTATGTTAGCCTAAATCCACTGCCTCCCGGGTTGCTCGTGCGGACGACTCGATCCAATCTACATCCCCAGTGGCCCTCCGACGGCGGCGGTGGGGCGAGAGAGGCGCACCCTCTCCCTCCTCTACGCGTGTGGAGGCAGTTGCGGCGGGTCGCGTGCGGGGCTGGTGCGGTGGCTGTTCATGGCGAGGTGGAGGGACGACGGTTCGGGTGGAGCGGCGATGCGGCGACGTGCTCAGACGCGGTTGGCGGCGCGGCTGCTGCCGCGGCGGACTAGCGGCCCATCTGGGTCCGATCTGGGATGGTGGACTGCGGGTCAGTGCTCACTCATCTAGTCTCCACCTGCGGCTGCGGCTACTGTTGCCTCTTCGTCGAGCTTGCGGTCATGGCGGCCTGGGTTACCGTGGATCTGTCGGCGTAGTTCCGGTGGGTCTGGTGGCCAGTGAAGACATGCGGTGTGGGGGCTTCCGGTCTGGCTTTGAATAAAGGGGTTTGGTCCTAGGATCCCTCTCGCGCCAGGACGAAGATCTACATGCTCCATGACTTCATCGATCTGATCGGAGTGTTGTGTTCCGGAAGATTCCGCTGGTGAACTCCAATGAATGGCATGCCGGAGTTTGCCAGATTGGATGGATCTTGATCACGTGCAACCATGTTTTTATCTAGCTATTTGGTTTCAGAGGGAGTGATGTGAAGCTTTGCAGATTGTTGCCATCAAGGACATGCCATTAGTCCCATGGTGAAGTCAGTCATGGAGAATGACATGAAAGCCAAGATCTGAAGTATGGTAATGGTGGTTTGAATCCTGTTCGCGGTGAGGCTTTGGCTTGGTGTTCTAGGTCTTGGAGCAACGACATTGGAAAGTGGGGGCGACAGTACATGAGAATTTCAGAGTTCAAGCTGCAGGGTGAAAATCCAAGGTCTGGTCTTAATTGGTTGTGTCTGGCAATGACCTTGTTGAATGCATTGTTTTGTCAGCACGGACTTTCTCCAGGGTGATTAATGATCAGGGCGATGACGGCGCTAGTGCACTGTTCCCTTCTTGAAAGCGTCGGTTTTGGAGAGGATGGATTTCTGGCGCTGCCTTGGTGGTGTTTGGTCGCTGTTGTAGGGCATAGATCGCTGTAGTGGGACTTTCTTTTTTCTGTAATTCTTCTTTCTTTTTTGGCTGTGTGTATCCGTAATGCAACTAGGGTAATGCGTTGTTGTAGAAGCTGGGTATAATTGGTATCTCGTCGATAGTAATATATGCTCCTTTCCAAAAGAAAAAACCACTAATACAGATGAGCTGAGGTGATATAAATTAACACAAAGCTATACCACCCCTTCGAAAAGAAAACTAAAATTTATATACCACACCTCCGAAAAGAAACTAAAATATATACCACGTTATGTTCTTGGTATTAATTTATTGTACTATAATATTTTCCATGGGACCCAACCCAACCCACTTTGCATGGCCTTTTTTGGAAGACTTTATTAATAATCAACAATAGGTACATCACTTTAAGAGTTTGTTTAAAAAAGCGGGGTTTCATCGGCCCAGTTATAAGAAAATTTATTTAAAAAATAAGACCTAGCAATCTCATGAGCTACCTGAGCTACAACCTAGTCCCTGGCGATGACTAGGGCTTTGTTCCTCCGCCACTGGCATATTTTTGGCGAGGAGTTCCATCTATGCCAGACTGGTAGGGTCACCCCTCGTGAATCTATCTCGGGTTCGGTTCATTGTAGTAAAAACCGATTGACTTCGAGAGTTTTGAGGGTTTGAGTTGCAAATGTCATGACCTATTTCTCATGGCCTTGTTGTGTTATTGAATAACAGTCATGAGCTACCTGATTTGCTTCACTCGGACAAAATACGCAATAAGACCTAGCAATCGTTGAAGGAGAATTGAAGAGTTCTCCAACTCCTTCAACGCAAAAGGGGTTAATTAGCAAAGTGTAGTTAGCACAAGGCATTGTTGAGATATTTTGTAGTCTTTCCAAAACACATCAGTTAGGCTCCTGGAGAGCGAGCGGGAAGGAGCACCTAAATGGCATGGGCACGGCACGCCATGGACGAACACATGAAACATAACGAGTCTTCTCCGACGAACCATTGGGTCTAGCTAGCTATTGGTGTAATATCCCTAGTTTAAAATACTAGAAATTGGTAGAATATAGATATGTGCATTGTATTCATGTATGTAAAACGTTATGATAAAACTTGTCAATGTGACCGAAGTTACACTTAAGTTGATACCTAGATCATCAAGTTTAGTGTTATAAAATTTGACATGAGTATTGTTAAAACTTCATTGAAGAGGGTAGAATTAAGACTCGTAAATAAATTTGAACTATAACACAAGCACATCTCTAAGGAACAAAGAACAATGTATTCTTATCTTACTGACGAAGCACAGTTTTCATATCCCACATCAGTCTCACTTTCGAAGATCGAAAGAGAGTTTATTTGTTCGGCAGACGGATTGGGTCAGCAGGTTTGAGTCAAAGAGACAAAGATTATCGTAATGGAGTTCCCTCGAAACTTATTCATGATGTCTTTAGAAGATCATATAAGTGTATAGAAGATATATCTTGACGAGTTTATAGAGACAATCGTCTGAGAGTATATGAATTTAGGGTTTATGACTAGAGAGTAAAGCTATGGCATAAGCATAGATGACATATCCTCTTCAGGTGACTGGTCTTTAATATATATACTCCCTTCGATTCCAAAATGTAAGGCGTCTAAGATTAGTCAAAAGTCAAATCTTACAAACTTTGACCAAATATGTAGGAAAAAATATCTACATCTTCAATATTGAATGGACATATCAAGAAAATATATTTTATGGTGAATCTATTGATATTGATTCAGTATTGTAAATGTTCATATTTTTGTATATAATCTTGGTCAAAATTAGAAAATATTGACTTTTGCTAATCTTTAGGCGCCTTATATTTTAGGACAAAGTAGTTAGTGGTTCTAGAGTTTCCACAGGTCACATTAGATCCCTAACTTGTCTTATACGTCAAGTTGATCCTAGATTCCTTCAAATGTACGTCTGATCTTCGGGATCCTTCAGAAAGTCCTCTTGCAGCACGACATGTCAGGTCGGCTGAGAGCTCCTGGATAATTTTCTCGAAGTCACGTGCGTTGAGGTCGTCGTGGGCAGGAAGGTTGGATAAGACCCACATAATGATGATTATAGGCATCAATCCACCCATGACCGACAAACATCCAATCATTACCTTTAATAAGGTGGCTGAACTTCATGATGAGTTGACGGAGTTACCCTCCTCTTGCGTGGACCTTCGACTGATGATGCTTAGAGAGTGTCCCGACCATGTCTGGAGTGTTCCCGAACCGTGGGGTATCACGCTTAAGGGCTTGATGATACTTAGAGAGTGTTTATAGGATCGGTGGAATCACCGAAGAGTTGTAGAGAGAAAACCAGAAGGGTTTCGGTAAGTCCGGAGGATGTCCGGAGTGGAGGTGGAAGGTGTTCCATAGCCACGGAGATTGAATAATGTGTGAATGATGTTAAATATTGATTTAATCATTTATTCATAATTATTTAATAAAGAGAAAATCAATTTTAATGGTCAAAGGCTTAATGGGCCAATTTCCGAAGGGAGGGGGTCCATTAGGGGAAAGGAAAGAGGGAGAAGGGGCAAAGGGGCTAGCCGGCTGGGCCTAGCCCCCCATGCGGGGCCCACTAGGGGCTGGCCAGCGGCCTCCCCTCCCCCTCCTCTCCTTTAGTCCCACCCCGGGACTTTGAGGGAGGTAGTACCTCCCCTCCCCCTATATATAGTGGGGGTATTTAGCCAAATAAAATACACCAATAATCAATAAAGGTTATCTCACTTTTGGGAGGACCTCTAATTGATATTTTCTCTCTCCTCCTCTTTCTCTCGTGACCGTGGTCCTAAGTCTGGACTGCGCGAGCAAGAGACATCTTCACCGCGAAGCGCCGTCGCGCTGCGGGATTCGGATCCAGGAGCTCTACTTCCGCAACTGCTGCTGGATCGGGGAAGCGGGAGTCATCTTCAGGCACCGGACGTGTGTAACTCCCCGCGAGGTGTCGCACTTGAGTCACTCAAGTCGTTGGAGCCAAAGGAGCGCAAGGACTTCATCACAACCTTGAGGTCGGCTTCGGCTCGTCTACATCAACCACGCTCTCCTAAGCGTTGACAACGCTTTTCGATCTTCAAGGGTAAGTTCGCGAAAAGCCCCTCCCGTTACTGTATTACTAATAGATAGATCCTGGCAGCTTCAGGGGTTCAGGGGCGTAGAGTAAAATTTATTGTTTTCATACGCGGAACCCCTACAGGATGATGTAAATTGCACTATTGGAAAACAACATGTTCATGGCGCACTATTTTTTGTCATCCGTGGCGCACATGGAGTGTAGTGCGCCACGCCTATATCGACAGATCCGTGACGCACTGGATAGTCCGCCACTGTTCTTAGAGCCAATGCGCCACTGCTAAGATTTTTGTGGCGCACTAGCTGGTGCGCCACACAGACGAGGCCACACAAACACTAGCCATGTGCGCCACGACTATATTTACTGTCATTTTTTTAATTACTAGTCCATACATACATGCAGTATATATTCAAAGTTTGCAAAACAGTACAAAAACATGCATACACATTTTGCAAAACAGTACAAATATATATAGTACATCAAGTGCAATCATTACACAAGTTATCGGCGGTGTCGTGATCGGCGAGGGAGCTAAGTTCACAATCGCTCTAAGTAGTCACCTAAAGTACTATCAAATACAATAGAACCACAAACACGGTGAGCAAGATAGAGATTACTATGACGAAGGTTCCCCTCTCCAAGGTTCCCCTCTCTCTTCCTCACGGTCTTGCAGATCCGGTTCCCCTCCTCCATCTCTTCCTCACGGAGGTGATCCATCCGCATAGCATCCGCCACCTCCTTACTCTTGTAGCCTTTGTAGCTATTGCCTGGGAACTTGTTCACTTGTTTGTGATAGTGTTTCAACTCGTCGTAGACGTCTGGAACATGGCCTTTGTACACCACATACCACTTCTTCGCCATCTCTATAGAGAAGCAAATAATATTAGACAAGGGAAAGTTAGAGTTCACATATGTGACAAGGGAAAGAACCAAAATGTGAGCAAAAGAACTAAGCATTGATTCATAACCATATTAAGTAGCATCGACCACAATTATTAAGTTCAACACATCCATCGAAACTATATAGAGTTATACACAAGTTTACAACTACAACTATTGAGGCAAACATCAAGACTCCTGACTCGGCTTAGGGAACGGGAGGATGCCTTCTTTCGTCATGAACGGCCTGAGGTCACCCTACATCTGTAGGCGATATTCTATGTCATGGTTAGGCGGTGTGTAGCCTCCGCAGTGGAAGATCCCCCGAGGTCATGACATCATGATAGATGATTGTGGCAAACTACTGCTGGATGAAATAAAACTCTTGTCTAAGATCTGAATCTTGGATCTTTGCCTTGGATTGGGCCCACTATCGGAGATGAGATGGTAGCGTGGAGTGTTGTTGGTCCTGTAGGAAAGCCCGCATGTGATGGAGCACGTAGTAGGCTTCCTTCCGACTGTCATCACTCTGCTTCACGCAAAGGAAGTTCGTTGTGTGGTTGAACATGTGCTTGTCGAACTTGATATTTTTGGTCACGAATGTGGTGCCTTCCACCGCGGCATAGCCAGTCAGAGCATGATCTAGAACATCCTTGATTTTGTCATAGCCGAGTCGAAATATGTGGCTTGCGAATATTTCGGAGAAAGGACGATGAGTGTGCAGTCTTCGTCTCTGTGCAAAACAATTCAAACGGACCATTATGTTGGAAAAGGAACAATGGAAATCTAAAAAAATCATGTTCTAGCGGCGAGGCTTTGACTTACTCAGGGAAGTAAGGCATGAGAATGTATTCCTTCGTCTTGTTCGCCACCATGATGTCTCAGAGGTAATTCACCATGAATATCCATTCGACGGAGCTTCCCAAGCAGCCGTCACGCATGTAGAAGGGGTCCACTACCGTGATGCCCGGTGTGTTCTCTCTAATGATTTGCATCGCCATACTGAGCGAAAATAAATAGACCATGGTATAGTGTAGAGGTTGCACGTGCAACATACCGAAGATGTCAGAAAACCTCACGAAGAACATATCCTCGGGGTTATTATCAACGAAGAACAAACCATGTGGCACCTTAGCCATGAAAACCGGGTACGACGGATCTTTATCTTGAAGAAGGCGTTCCTCGATTGTTAGCACACCGTCATGCACACTCTTCATATCCGAACTTGCAAGCTTGTACAATTTCTTAGTTAGCATCGCTTACCCGCCACATGCATCCTCCACATAATAGCCTTGGGTCTTGGTGGCCCGTCCTATGCCCGGATCGGATTCGGAGCCGACAGCACCACCGGTTGGCTCGCAGACTTGTTAGGTTTTCTCTTTCGCTGCTTCTTTACAGTGGGAGCATCATGGACCGCATTCTCCTCACCGACCACCCTGTGAAGTGTGTTGGGGCTTATAACAATTGTCCTTTTAGATGTTTGAGGCTCGGTGAAGAAGGCGCCATCAGCTGGAGGCGTCTCCTGAGAACCGAACAGACGCTTGTGCAAGCGGGTTTCTCTGCGGATGCATCATAGGAGGGTTCTTCATTATTACTAGGACCATTCATGTCCATGCCATCAACGCCTTGCCATGTGTTGATGTACATATCGATATCTTCATCAATGTTGTCGTTGTACGGATCCTGTGGCATAGGCATGTCATCAACATAAGGCAACACATCGCGTGGAGGTGACGGCGCGGGCGGCGACACAAGTGGCGGTGTTGTCTGTGCGGTGGTGCCCCCGTCCCCAAACGAATCATGCTCTTCGGCCAGAGCATGAAAATGCCGAAGCAATCTTTGAGGACAGACGACTCGTCTTCATCGGCTCCCGGGGGTTGAATGGGAGGTTCCACGCCGTCGCAGCCCTGTAGCACCCGAACAATTTGAACCCTATGCACGGTATCTGGCATCATCTTTGAGTGGAACACGCGGTTTAACGGTTGAATGATAGTGCCCTTGGCAACATCCCTCAACTCGTTGTTCACATAGTTTAGGAGAGTGCATTAAACATCAGCCTACGGAAAAACATGTACGACATCAGAGATGCGTTCAGAGTAATTAAAGGCAAGGAAGTGAAGTCATCGGCTTCGGAGTAATTAGAGGCAAGGACGCTTAGTAGTTATCTTGATGGCGTCGAGCTCGGCTAATGTCGAGGCACCAACGACGGAGGGCGTGCAACGCGACGGAGGTGCTGCTTGATGGCACGGTGCCAGCCGTTGTTGTATTCTCCCTGTCACCGGCAGCATTAAGCTCCGGCGACGCGGTGACGGCGGGCGGAGTCACCAACGCGTCCGGCGCCGCGGTGCTAGCGGGCGGAGTCACGAACACGTGATCAACGTTGTTCGAGTTGCTGCCGACCATGCTAGGAATCGGACACGGCCCTTGACGGCCCTCCGCATTCCATTTCGCTATCGACTCCACCAATGGTTAGCATGCAACAACAATGTGCGAGCCATTTTGCGCTGGAGGACAGATAGTACTAGACGATCTCACCCCGATGACATGAGCCCCCGGTTCGTGGCGAAGAGGATCTTCGGCCGCGCCACCGAACGACCGCCGCAGGCCTTTCTTGGGGCAGTCAAGGAGGAGCTCGGCCATGGCGGGAGGTCGCTTCGCTGGCCCTTCAGCAGCTCCTCCCAACCACCGGCGACTCTTCTGACCAACAACAAGGTACGCACGCACGCATCGATCATGTATACTGGCTCGATCGATCGGGGCGGGGTCCAAACTATATGGATTCTGCTCGTCTTTTTTTTCTCGAGCAAGCAACTGTTACATACTGTGTGGAAAGGAAGGAAGCCGATGGATCCAGTGGATGGATCGATGATCCAACTCGCATATATACATCCAGTGGATGGTGATGTAAGAGGCAAAACCAATACACAAATTTGAAGTGACAGTTGCTTCACGAACATCCGACAAACTTTGAAGTGACTATTTGCAACACTTGGCAAATGAGTCAGCGCAGCCAAATGGTTTGCAAAGTATCAGCCATGACACTCGGCATATACCTTGATGTGGAGTTTCACATGGTCGTCTCCTAGATGCTGAGAAAAAGGTTGGCGTGGGCCATTTGACGAGTGCGGCAGCTGATAAACTTTATGCTAAGTGTTTTCGGCCCTTATGTCGCTATGGTGACTGCCCGAGGTGGTCGTTCATGGCACGTTCCCGTTGCCATGCTCGAGGTTGGACTGCATGTCTAACGAATATACTTATACGTGGATGTAGTTCTTCATCACGATGAGAGAGAAATCCATGGACCACCACCTTTGTTCAAAGCTGCGCCAGTAGCCCCACGCCAGCGGCCCATAGTAGAGCAGAAGACGAATTCGAGATGCCAAAATAGGGCCGTACATCCCCATGTGTCGGTAGGCAGTGCGCATCACCGAGATCGGGCCCAGAATGGCCTGCCCTGTCTCTAGCGCTGCGTCGCCGTCAGCACAATGTCGTGTTGCCGCTGGCCACCGCTGCCTGCGCCCGTCCGCACCCCTCTTCCATCCGCTCCTCTGCGAGACACCCAAAACCCACCGATGTCGTACCCCACCACCCATGGAGATCAGCCACACGAGCCCTCTCCTGCCCTCCGCCTTTGGCGAGAAGGGAGCGGCCACCGTCGACGACGACAACGGCCTGACGGGGCTAGAGGTGGAGGGGCTAGGCGACAACCGCTGGGGGCCTCGGGATCGCCCAAGCGGGAGGCGACCCGGGAGTCCTATTTTCATCAACGGGCGGTAGAGATAGAGAATATGGGGCATGCATGGTCCCTAATATTTCATGTGTCGAGAATATTAATTAATCTTCTTTTGACACATCAATGTTTTTCTTCCATGCATGCACTGCGAGTAGGAGAGCACATAATACTTTGCGCGAAACGAAATTTCGGGAGTTGGGAGCCTGCCACGAAAATTTGAATTGCCACCCGAATTTTTTGTTTCGGGCCGAGCAGAGCGGACACGAAGTTTTGGCCCAAAACAAAATACTCACCTACTAGGGCACCCCGGCCTCTCTTCCGTTTCCAATCCCCCCTCGCGAGCGCCGCCTCCGACCCCCTGCCCTGCTGCTCTCCTGCGCCGCCGCCGCCGCCGCACAGCTCGGTCGCCGGTCATCCCAGTGCCTCCAAACGCGCCGCCTCCGACGCCGCATCCCCGCGCCTCCTTTCGCACCGCCGCGAACCCTATCGGCCTGGCCTCGCGCTGCTCCGCAGCCGGGCATTGCCGGCCGGCCGGCGGCCATGGAGGACCCGTACGGCGATAGAAGGACACCGGTGGTATGGGTGTTGGTGGAGCTGGCGCAAGCGACGGCGGAGGTGCTGCAGGATCGAGGCGCACGCCACCTGTCCTTCTAGCCGGAGGAGAACTTCACCACCGCTCTGGCGTCCTCCGCTTCCCTCATCGCCCACTGCTCTGTAAGTTGCTGCCGAGTACCTCCATTCCCCTTCCTTGTTTTATCAGTTCCATGTCCAAGTTCCCAACGACTAGTTCATCCAGACGATTTTTGCAAGATAATTTTAGGTTTCCTTAGTTTGATTAATACAGACCAAAAGGTAAACTTGGTGCTTAGAGCACCAGGGACAAGTTAATTATATTCTGACAGGTTCTTCCTAAACAGTAAGGATACAATACGCTGCCTGTAGGTGACTTCAGAAGGTCCTGACACAACAACTCCAAACCCAAATCAATAAGATTGAGTTTTTGATGTTATTCATTCTCTATTGCACTGTTCTAATACTGAAGCACCCGATTATTTCTGCAATAGCATCAGAACAAGAGAGAAAATAATGGATGATGCAGCATAGTGCGATGTGAAGCTTTTTTTGTTTGTTTTCAGTCGCTTTCTACTCTGAATGATCTGAGTTTGCATTACCAATTAGATGTTGCTTGATTTGCCGCATGCTAATTACTTGTGTACCCCCATTGTTTTGCTAGCTTCTAAGCATATATTGTATTGGTGTTGAGTTCTTATGAAGTATTCAAAACTAATCGTCCTTGAGTATATCAAGAAACATTAAATATAGCGAGGTTTGTCTCTAAGTGAACCACTCGACTATTTCTGCAATAGCACTAGAACAGAGAGAAATAAAGGATGACGCAGTACAGTACAATGAAGCTTATTGTGTTTGTTTTCACTTTTCAGTCGTCTTCTACTCCGTAGAATCTGACATTGCATTGCCAATTAGATGTTTGTTGGTTTGCTGCATGCTAATTACCGTGTGTACCCCATCGTTTCGCTAGCTTCTTAGCATATTTTTTTGGGTATTTGAGTTTTTTCAGGCTGCATTTTCAGACTTTATCTCATAGTAATACTTGGGATTTCAGACTTGATTATCAACCCTTTTCTTTCACTGACATGTGAGTCCCTAATCAACATGACATAGCATCGCCCTCTGAATTAGCATTCGTGAAAGTTCAGAATCTGATGCTGCTAATTCATGGAAGTTCATACTTCCATATACTGATAGATTAAAAACTACAAGTTCTGTTTCCTTATGTAGTAACAATCGTGAATGTATCTACATTACATGTTTGTTGATTACATGCATACGCAATTTACAACTTTTTCAGTACCTTATTTTCTCTCAATCCTCTCAGTTTTATCCGAATTTTTCTTTGTATTTGTCCCCTTTTTCTTCAAATTTCGGTGAAACCCTAGTTTCAATTGGATTTAGAGATTGGTATGAAGCATTCTTATATTTATTTGACCTTTAGTTATAGCAATAGCTTAGTATTCAATGGTAGAACTTTAGTTGGTTATTTTAGCATACAAACCCAATATATATGTTAGTACGTGTGTTTCATAGTAGCAATTTCTCTTTAATTATGTTAGATGATAGATGATATTTTGCAATCCTCATAAATAATTGCTATAATTGTTCAATGTACAAATGTAGATAGATTATGGTGGGATATTTGTAATGTTGCAAGCATAGTTTTGCTAAAGTGGAATATATGTTCATGTGAATACTTGTAAAGTTAGAACTATAGGTATGAGTGGAAATTAATGGTAGAGTAAGATGGAATGTTTGTTAATGCCATAATAATTATAGATAGAGTGGAAATTATTGTTTGTATTGTTTACAAGTATGACATGTGATATTTATTGCTTCCATTGTTTTTATTGTTTCATTGTGCCACTAGGATGACTCTTCTTAATCCTCACTACGATGTTCAACACCGTTCCTACAAGTTGTCGGAAAAGAGACTGGTACTAAAAAAACCTACACGGTAGTTCCTATTGCTTCGGTTTGTTGAGATGTAAATCTAACCTAGGACATTGTATGTTTGCAGGAGCTTGTACCTCTTCGACTTAGGTATCACGAGGTCTCGTCGGCCAAGAACCTGACTTTGGCTCACTGAGGGGTATTCTCCTTCAGCGATGCCAGCGCCGGAGGAGGAAGGCCACGAGCTCGCGTCCTTGGCGGCAACGACAGAGGAGGAGGAGACCTACGAGCAGGAGGACGACGACGGTGAGGAGGAGGAGGAGGAGGAGTACGAGTTCGTCGACGCCGCCGACGCGACGCAGTGCGTGGAGATGGCGGAGAGGAGCCCCGGCGTCGCCGGACCCACCGTCAGCATCCGGGATTTCGAGGCCTTGGCCGCCTTGTCGCGCAAGCGGAAGGCCTTCCCCGAGGAGCAGCTGCAGTGGGACGAGTCCTCCAAGAGGAGGAGACAGGACGAGGAGCTCTCGGAAGCGGAGTCGGC
Organism: Avena eriantha; assembly: GCA_910589775.1. Classification (NCBI taxonomy): domain Eukaryota; kingdom Viridiplantae; phylum Streptophyta; class Magnoliopsida; order Poales; family Poaceae; genus Avena; species Avena eriantha. Next base: position 133,786,197 of record OU342742.1, read on the forward strand.
GAACCTGTTCGACCAGATTATGGAAGGGTTTGGCCTTCGGTGGAAGAAGAAACGCAAGCCCAAGGATGGCAACAAGAGGGGGAGGGCGAAAGGAAAGAGGAACAGGTGGAGCCCCGAAGTCATCAGGTTACTGGGTGATGCTACTCTGCTTTTTACAGAGAACAGATTCAAGGAGGCGATTCCTATACTGCATGAGATTGTGCGGATCGCGCCGAATATGCCGAATTCATATAACCTGCTCGGCAGCATTTACAAGGAGAATGGTGATCTTGTCAGGGCCGTCAACTTTGGGTTGGTGGCCGCGTATATCGCGAAAACGGATGTCTCTCTGTGGAAGAAGCTCATTGACTTGGCGCTGAAAACAGAAGATGCTAAACTAGCAAAACACTCTGTTGTGAGAGCAATGAAGGCAGATCCAGAAGATGTAGGACTGAAGTTTGATTGCGCGAATATATATCGCACCCTTCAGGATTATCACAAAGCTGCGGAGATTTACGAGCAGATAGTCAGGATTTATCCTTCCAACGTTGTCGCTCGTAAAACAGCAGCACAGATGTACAGGGACTCTGCTCAAATTGATAAAGCTATTGATTTGTTGGAGGAATTTGTCAACGCTCAGACTACAAACATCGATTGGGGTCTTCTAGATTTACTGATATCCCTCTATCTCAGAAATAATAACCATGCTGAAGCACTGAGGCAGATCGAGAAAGCACACCTGCTGCTGGGGCACCAACACAAATTGCCAGTACGAGTGCAGGGGAAAGAAGTAATCTGCCAGGCTTATATTGGAAATATGAAGCATGCTGAGGTGTTCCTTCAGGATGTGTGTTTGGAGCGTTCAAAGGAGAACGCTGATTTGATTACTGAGGTCGCTAGCAGTCTTGAAAATTTGGGGCGGTATGAGTATGCAATGAGATTTTACTCGATGATTGAAGACGTTGCTGTTCATAATGATGGTAGTTCATATGTGAAAGTTGCTCGATGCTACATAGTCATGGGGGAGAAAAGAAAGGCTATTCCATACCTCTATAAAGCATTAGAAAGGATGGAGGACAATGTCGATGTTCGGATGGCATTATCTTCTCTTCTTGTTGATGAGGATAAGAGTGATGAAGCTATCGGTATGCTTTCTCCGCCTGAAAATCCAGAGTTGCCGTCTGCTAGTATCCCGGACCAACAGAAACCTTGGTGGCTTGATGGGGAAGTAAAGATGCAGCTTGCCAAACTTTATTACAACAAAGGCAAGATGCAGGAATTTGTGGATACGATTTTTCTCCCCATTCTTGAGACACTGGATATCGAGTATGCTAATCGAAAGGTCAAGGTACCCAGAAAGCTTACAAATGATGTTCTGCAGGAAAGAACCAAAGTGCTGGGTGAAGTACGTCCAGACAGTGTATTTCAAGGATGCAAGCCAATAGCTTCTTCTGCAGAGTTACTGAAGGCAAACAGAGCAAAGAAATTGCTAGAAAAAAGGGCAGCTTCAAATGATGAAGATATGATAAAGCATGATAGGCAGATTGCAAAGCAAATACCTCCTCTCCCTAGTCTGCTGACAAACGTGGAGAACCATCAGCTTGTGTTAGATCTATGCAGAACATTGACTTTGCTTCAGCAATACTTTGAGGCACTGCAAATCATAAATCGTGCTCTTAAACTTGGAAATGATCCACTCTCTGATGACAACAAAGAGGAACTCCGGTCCTTGGGTGCTGAAATAGCATATAGAGCTCCGGATCCCAGTCCTGGTTTTGATTATGTCCGTTATGTAGTTCAGAAGCACCCGCATTACCTCTCTGCATGGAACTCCTTCTACAAAGTGACATCAAGAACAGATGAGAAACGTCATTTTAAGTTTCTTCTTCGGGCAAAAAGACATAACTCTGTGCCTCCTAAAATTATATGTGGGCATCGATTTACTGCTATCAGTCAACATCAGTCCGCTACTCGGGATTATCTGGAAGCATACAAGTTAGAACCTGACAATCCTCTTATCAATCTATGTGTTGGTTCGTCCTTGGTCAACCTATCCCTTGGCTTCAGGCTTCAGAACAAGAACCAGTGCATCGTCCAAGCGTTTGCGTTCCTCTACAAGTGCCTGCGCATTGGCAGCAACAGACAGGAGGCCCTGTACAACATTGCACGGGCATACCAGCATGTTGGCCTCAAAACTTTGGCGGTCATCTACTACGAGAAAGTTTTAGCCATGGAGGTGAAAGATGAGCCCCTACCCAAGCTTCTATTAGAGGAGGATGCACAACAGCAGCAGGATCTCAGGCGTGGCTACTGTGACCTCCGAAGAGAGGCCGCATTCAATTTGCATCTGATCTACAAGGAAAGCGGAGCAACTGATCTGGCGAGGAGGATCCTCAAGACCTACTGTTCTATTTAGGAATTGGTCTCTTAGCTTGTGCAAGCACTCGTCCAAGTCAATGTAAATGCTGCTATGCAACATTGCAATTTTTTTAGCAGGATCGTAAAGGCAATTGAGTATGTAGTTTAAGGGTGGGCAGTGCTGCTGCTGGAAGGGCCGCCCTCTTTCGTCGTGCCGTTCGTGAGGCTGCGGCAGGCCGGGAACAAGGCCGCGCCTGTGGTAGCTGGTGAAACACCTCGTGTCTTCTCTCCCTCCCTGATCTTGCAGCGCAATGCTCCGAGTATATTTTTTTTGATCTTGTCTCGTTTTTACGGTTGGATCCTTCGTGCTGCCGTTTGTAGGTTGATGAGGCATATACTGCAGGATTGCAATAGCCTAGTTTAGATTAGTCTTAATAGAATCACACAATATTTTTTATCCAAGCTTGAATAGTAGTTTGAGCTGTGCAGCACCCTCCCTTGAGTATTCTTTTGTTATTTGAGCACATTGGATGCTTCAAAAGTTCTCTGTCTACTTATCATATCATCTCAACATTGTTCTATTTTAGTTAAAAGGGATACTCGTTAATTAGTAACTAAAGTAGACTTATTTTTTGGCACAATCATTAACTTTCAGAGTTGCGCACTGTTTTGTGGTCTAGATCTTGCTTGTAATGCTGTAACTGCACTCAACCAGTTATGCTTGTATGTGAAAATATTGGAGGCTGCTTTTTCATGTGCATAACCAGCCATGCTTGTTTTTAGATGTATAACTATCATGTCAGTAGTATTTGCATTTATTTGTTGCAGCCATGAATGTTTGAAATATGATTGCAATATTTCTTGCTCCTCTATGATTTGTTTTTTCTGGAACCTAAGTGGAAAAAAGTACTCAAGTTCTGTTGCTGGACATGTACACCTGCAGGAAATGTTTGTTCACTATCTACAGTATTGTGTGCTCAATTAGCTACAGATTACTACTTGTTTTTATTAGGACACTCGGTTCTAAACTGTTAAATATGTGGTTTTAATTAACTCCAAGTGCCTTGATGTATGCAGGCGGTGTCAAGCTGCTCGCCTCCAAGGCCCACTGCCATGAGATGATGTTACCGGCGACTTCCACGACCACCTTCTGGAGCTGCTGCTACAGGCTGCAACTCTGAGATGATGCTCCATCATCGCCCTGCATCCCAACACCATGGAGAGGCTCCAGCTCTTACTGCTCAAGGTACACGGTTCTTTCTTTTAGGTCCAAAAAATCCGAGAATTAGCTGGTGATTTGATGCCGATTTAGGAGTTGTGGTGTTGCGGGTGATGCAAGTATTGTGGCTTTGTGGGTGATGCAAGTATCTGACCATGTGGGTCCCCGCTGATTGCTCTTGTCTTGACATTATCATCAATAGAATACTTCAATTGTCGAGGATATCTTGTTCTCCTCTTATACATCTGCGCTTTGCACTTGATCCAGCATGACTGCAGATTGCATTTCCATGATAAGCATTCAGTCTATAATGATGTAGGAGTAGAATGCACATGTTTGTTTGACTTTCCAGAGTGTGCTCTAATAATTTGCTCATTTGGATTTGCTTTATTATGGATGTCTGGTTGTTGAGGATTGACACCTTGTGCTAGTCATAATATAAATCCATGCTTTGGACTTGATATAGTATGATCAGATATTTAATTGCTATAAACATTCAGTTTGCGATGACTAAGAGAAGAATTTTCTCTAAGAAATTGCTCGACTACAATAGTTTGTTTTGGCCGTATGGTAGAATTTCAGTTGGTATCCTTAGAAAATGTTTAGGAACTAGTATTAATTAATCATGGTGCTTGTAGTGTCGGGGGACCTCACCGGAAACATAGAGCACCGGAAACATAGAGCATGGAGTGGCTGGAGCTGTACGAAGGGAGGATCGCTCCTGGTTCGAGGATGAAGTTGGTTGAGTACGACCTGGAGCCAGAATGGAGTTGGTTGAGTTTTACCTAGAGCGAGAATGGAGCTGGTTGAGTGCGACCTGGAGAAGCAGGGCGAGTCGAGCATCACGGCGGCCAAGTATGTTGAGAGGAAGGTCAAGTACATTGTGTTATTCTAGGAGAGCGATGACACCATCTGGAGTGACCATGCCATGCACCCGATCTCTGATGTGCATATGGGTCTCTGTAGGCTCACGACATCTAGCCTGAAACCGTGCCTCTTTTCAGGTGAATTCAGCATTACAAATTCTACACTTATTTGCTTCCATAATTGATAGTTCTTGCTGTTTGATCATGTAAAGAAACTGATTCATGTGTTCTATGGACCTCAGAGAATCTGGGATTGAAATTGTTCCTAATAACCAGATTTTCCGTGGGTTTATCGGTAGCAGAGGGGTGCAATAATCTTCCGAATTTTATCTGGTACATGCCACCTACTATGATCAGAATGTTAGGACTCTGACCTCCTGCATCTCTATTTGCTCCTTGTTTGCTACAAAGAACTCATGCAGGACAAGTTATCTATCTTGAATTGAAGTACCTCCTCTACCTGGATGTCAAATAGGGCTGTATATCTGGGTCCTGAAAGTTTGCTATTTCCAGGTTGCAACGTGCAAGTGCATGTTTTAAATTTTCTGAGTCTAAATCAACGTGCAATCTGTCCTGTGTTAGTTTAACCTGCCTCGCATGATAAGTTCCATTTACTGCTACTTCTACAGCAGCACACGGACACGTGACTAGAGTATACTTATATCCATGTATTGTGAAACATACTTGACTTGATGCGGGACTTACATGGATCAATGAATCAGAATGAAGTAGCTAAGCTACCTATGGTCGGGCTTGTACATGAATCTATTATTATCCTTTTATAGTTGCTGTCTGACTTCTTCGATTCCTTGTTTTAATAAGGATTTTGGAAGCATCAATTCCTAGTTCATTTGACTTTAGCTCCAGAACAAAACAAATTTGCATCACCTCTGGTAGGTAATGCAGAACATTTTAACTTTGAGCACTTTCTTGTGTTCTTTGAATTTCAGGTAAAGGAGACGAAGATGGAGACCCTAGATTAGTTTTTTCCTTTTCTTGTACTCCCTCTGCCTTGAAATAGATGTTGTGGGTTTGTTAAAATTTAGATGAATCTATATACTAAACAGTGTCTAGATTCATTCAAAGTTTGACAAAATCTAAGACATCTATTTTGAGATGGAGGGAGTACATCCGTTTGGTATGGTGCAGAGGAGCGTGCTGTGGCCATCTACGCGGCGATGTTCTGTTTCATGTATTGTAATATTGGGTTAGTCAAATCGTAATCGTAGCAATCAGAAGTTGTAATTGTGTTTCCTTTGTAATCTCGGTTCTCAAAGTTGCATTAGTCTTTAATTATACTGTTTAGTGGAGTTGAAGAAAGATAGCATGCGTTGTGCTTTTTATTATTCATGTAAAGAATTTCAGTGCGGCTGAAATGTCCAACAAATGGGCATTGACCATAGGGTGCAGCACTTTTGCTGATTATTACTTGGATTATTTGCAGCTTTTTTTTTCTCCTTTCTGTGAGCCCGTGGTGTGAAATAAAGGGACCCATATGCTTCGTCGTGGCTTGATTGTGTTTGGTTCATACAGGCAATATGGTTCCCACACGAGTGGCTGGTAGCTATTCTACTCCATATGTACTAAAAGAGATGTTGCAGGTTTATCTAATTTCGAATGTATCTAGACACTGTTTATCTATTTTGAGACGGACGGAGTATATAGATTCATCTAAATTTAGACAGATTTGTGACATCCTTTTTACGATGGAGGGAGTAGATCCAATGCAAAGAAAAAGAAGTTCCATGATACAACATGATGGCATTTCATGCATTGTACAAGATACTCTCTCCGTTTAGAAATATAAGACGTTTTAGCTTTGTGAAATGAATATATATATACGTTTTTTTAGTGTATATGGGTTCACTTCGAATTTCTACGAATCTATACACTAAAATATGTTTAGATACGTTCGATTCGCAAAGCTAAAATGTCTTATATTTGTGAACAGAGACACGTATAACACGTGCTCCTAGGCACTAAGTGAGATTAAATGTGACACTATGTGACAGTACGTCACGTGGTCTTGAGTCGGTCTCAACTTATTTGGAGCCAAACAAATAAATGCTCGATCGGCTCGAGAGAATGAAAGGGAAGAAAACCGAAGAAAAAAAAAGAGGCAAGCAAATGGCGCCTCCGGTGAGAAGAAAAATATATAGAGATCGATGAGTGGAATGCATCCCGATCGATAGGTACGTGGATTTTCCTTTTTTACATGCGTCCAATTAAGGAAGGCGAGAACTAATTAAGGAACGCAGGGCATGACAATATTAAGGATACATGCGTCCAATTAAGGATACCTGGACACGTCCAACAGTTCAATTACATCTGCTCCACCTCTAACCATGGACCAACGGCGGTGGTCGGACCTGGTCCCGGACGTGCTCCGCCAGATCTCCAGCCTCTTCTGCTCCGCCACCGACTACGTCTACTTCCACGCGGTCTGCAAGCCATGGCGCAACTCCTGCGACCCGCTGTCCCGGGAGACAGCCAAGACCCACTCCCAGCCAATAATGTATCCGCCACCAACCTCAGGTTCAGATGCGTCTTCTCCAGCTCAATTCTACGGCGGGATGTCGCGCCGAGGCCGGCGGGGGCGTATCGGAACTGGGTCGCCACCGCCGACGGCACCCAAGTCCGTTTTCTAACCGTGAGACACGTCGGCCCTACCGTCCACGACCCTTTCACCCGAGAATTCACCCACCTGCCGCACTTTCCGTACAACTTGAGGCGGTGGGAGGAGGAGAATCCCCGAGGCATCATCTATGTCCATGGCAACATCTTCCTCTACAGCTTAGCGTACACCGCCGAGGACACTCTTAGGTTCGTCTTGGAGTCCCGCGGGGAGCTGCTGTGGGTGTTGATCCATGCCGCGCTAGAGGAGTATACAGTAGGACGGGAGAAGAAGACACAATGGGTAAAGAAAGATGGTCGTAGCCTGGCCGACCGCGTGTTGTTCCTCGGAACACCCAACAGCTTTGCCATAGACGTCTCCAAGATGGAAGGCCTAGACGGCGGATGTTTCTAGTACTTCGCCTTCTACCTTTTTGAGAAATTGCCATCTGAGAAGGTTGGCATGTGGAGATGTGACCTCATATCCACATGCGATCGTCTAGTCCTATCCACATGCGATCGTCTGGGACCTGCGATCTGCGTAGAAGGAAGGACCCGGCGGCGGCGGCGGCGTAATTGGGCGGTAGGCGGGCCCAGTAGCCTGATTTTACTCGGGCCGACCAACAGGCAACAGCACTGCACTCCGTAGCTTTTCTTTATTTTTTTGTCCCATACCGCTAGTTTAGCGCCGATCGGACCAGCTTAATTAGCTCCGGACGTGCCTTGTCGCTGGGCCTTCACGGAGAGGACCGGCCGAGCAGACGTGCTCGGTGAAAATTGTCTTTCAGGAATAAATACCTGAGGTCGGCTCTCAGTATTGTGGAGGCGGGTTGACTAACGACGGTAGCCTGAGGCAATCGGTCTATCGCATGGTCGATTACACGCAAGGTGTTGATCGCATTTGACGGTCGCATAAAAAAGATGTATCTCTAGTGAAGGTGCACACACGGTGCTAGATATTAGCACCAAAACTTTTTGTTATTTTTCCTATGCATTATACTTTTTCTCTACCCACCACTAAATACACAAGAGATGGGCTGAGGTGATATGAATTCGCTAAAAGCTATACCACCATGCGAAAAGAAAAATAAACTCTATACAAAGTTATGTTCTGGGTAATTTATTATAATATTTTTTCAGGGGGCCCAACACCACCTACTTTTTATGGCTTTTTTAGGAAGCCCGCACAAATTTGCTGCGGAATTTATTAATAATCAACAATAGTTGCATCCTTTAAGAGTTTGTCTAAAAAAATTAGAGAGTTTATCGACCTAATTATAAGAATATTTATTTAAAGAACAAATGCTAGCAATCTCAAAGCAACACTAATGGATGATGTAAAACATCTTTGTGTCCAATAAACTACTCTTTAGGAAAGCTAACCCATATACAATACCCCTCTTGTTGTATATTTGCAGCATACGAGCCGCTGCGAAAAGAAAACTAAACTCTATACCACGTTATGTTCTGGGTAATTTATTGGAATATTTTTTCATGGGACCCAACACCACCTACTTTTCATGGCCTTTTTAGGAAGCCGCACGAATTTTCTGAGGAACTTATTAGTAATCAACAATAGTCGCATCGTTTAAGAGTTTGTCTAAAATAAAATTAGACGGTTCATCGATCTAATTGTAAGAAGATTTATTTGAAAAATAAGGGCTAGCAATCTTAGAGCAACTCTGATGGATGATGTAAAATATCTTTGTGTCCAGTAAACTACTTTCTAGGACAGCTAACAGATGAAAGTCCACCCCGTAGGTGACGTTTTGAGTCCGCTCCAGCGTTTGCGGGGGCGATTTAGAGTTTTGCATCTTCCACTACTAGAAAACAAACTTTTGGTCCAGGGGTATTAGCCCTGGTTTTGCTACAAACCGGGACTAATGTCCCGGTCCAACGGCTAGAACTGGCCCTAGGGGGGTGGCAGCCACTAGCCCCGGTTCGAACGGGACCTTTAGCCCCAGGTCGTGTAACAAATCGGGGCTAAAGGGTTTCAGGCAGGCCGGGTCGGGCGCCAGACCCTTTAGTCCCGGTTTGTTATACGACCCGGGGCTAGAGGTGGACCCTTAGCCCCGGTTCTAGACACGAACCAGGGCTAAAGGTCTGGCTATATCTTCTTCCCCTGCCTGAGCCACCATTCAAGCTGGTGGCTCTCCTCTCTCTCTCTTTCTTGCTTCAAGCTCGAGTTCATGCCCTTTTTTCCTCAAGATTTGTCTATATTTTGTGGTGCCCCATCTATCCAAAGGTTCTAAAAGGTGAGCAACTTCATCCTTTGAACTCTCATTGCTATATTAGCTTATTTCATGCCATATCTTATAGATGGATTTGTGGATTTAGTTTGGTAGTAATTTTTGCAATAATAGCATGAGATCGATGTTTAGATTCTATCTATCTTGTATTAATGTAAGTAACTCTAAGCTAAATATCACAATATGTGGATTCTATCTATATATATCTTGTTTTGGCACATAGTCTCGAAATTTGATTTTAGAAAGCACACACATGTGTGAGTTCATCGTTCTAACTAGCTAGCTGGGCAAAATATCCTTCTTCGTCTACCTGCGTTCAACAAACTGAAAAAATTATAACAAAGATAGGGTTAATTCATAAAAGCTTGGAGTTAATAACTTCTCTAGCTATAGATTAATACGTCGGGTAACTAAAACAATTCACATATTAGGGAGTGCCTCTATGGCGAGCTCCTCGAAGATGTCTAAGGACGGGATCCTAAGACATCTTCGAGAAGCTCTGCCGTAGTGGTGTCCCTGCTCTCGCACACCATCTTTCAGTTTATATCTTCTCTAGCTAAATCAGTATGCTGGTGGAGCTAACTAATTTTACATATTAGAGAGTGCCTCTACGGCGAGCTCCTCGAAGATGTCTGAGGACGAGGTCCTGGTAGACAATCTGTTCCGAAGGACGATGTTGGACACACAACCATGTGGAAAAAGAAATCTATATCTTGGGAGCTACCCTATTGGAAAGTCCTAGAGGTCTGCTCTGCAATTGACGTGATGCACCTGACGAAGAATCTTTGCGTGATGTTGCTAGGCTTCTTGGGCGTGTATGGGAAGAGCAAAGATACACCTGAAGTACGGCAGGACCAACAACGTATAAAAGACCGAGACGGCATGCATCCAGAGTTGTTTGAAGGTACTGCTAGCTACGCTCTTACCAAAGAAGAGAAGGAAATCTTTTTTGAAGTCCTTTACAGTATCAAGGTCCCGTCTGGTTTCTCGTCGAACATAAAGGGAATAATAAATATGGCAGAGAAAAAATTTCAGAACCTAAAGTCTCATGACTACCAAGTGCTTATGACCCAGCTGCTTCCAATTGCATTGAGGGGACTCCTGCCGGAAAATGTTCGAGTACCCATTGTGAAGCTATGTGCGTTTCTCAATGCAATTTCTCAGAAGGTAATCAGTCTAGATAGTCTACTAAGGTTACAAAAAGATGTGGTCCAATGTCTTGTCAACTTCGAGTTGGTGTTCCCACCATCCTTCTTCAATATTATGACTCACCTCCTAGTTCACCTAGTCGACGAGATTAACATTCTTGGTCCTGTATTTCTACACAATATGTTCCCTTTTGAGAGGTTCATGGGAGTGTTAAAGAAATATGTTCATAACCGTGCTAGGCCGGAAGGAAGCATCTCAAAGGGATATGGAACAGAGGAGGTCATTGAGTTTTGTGTTGACTTTATTCCTGACCTTAAGCCCATCGGTGTTCCTGAATCACGGCATGAGGGTAGAGTTAGTGGAAAAGGCACGCTAGGAAAGAAAGCAATGATATATATGGACGAACATTCTCTCACTAAAGCACACTACACCGTTCTGCAAAGTTCCACCTTGGTGGCTCCGTATATCGAGGAACACAAGAATATTGTACACTCCAACAACCCGGGGAAGCCTGGCTCCTGGATTAGAGATGAACATATGAGGACTTTCGGCGGTTGGTTGCAGACACATCTCATGAATGACATAAATATTGGAGAGAAGTTGTACTTGTTGGCCAGGTCACCATCTTCGACTATATTGACTTTCCAAGCATACGAGATAAATGGGAATACATTTTACACGATCGCCCAAGATAAAAAGAGCACCAATCAAAACAGTGGTGTCCGATTTGATGCAACAGACGAGAATGGGCAAAAGGATACATATTATGGTTACATAGAGGAGATATGGGAACTTGACTATGGACCTTTTTTAAGGTTCCTTTGTTTCGGTGCAAATGGGTCAAGCTGACAGGAGGCAGGGTTGAGGTAGACAAGAAATACGGAATGACAACAATGGATTTCAACAACCTTGCGTATAGAGATGAACCATTTTGTCCTAGCCAATGATGTGGCTTAGGTTTTTTATGTGAAGGACATGTCTACCAAACCAAGAAAAAGGAAAGATAAGCAAAAGAATACAGCATCCGATGAGCCAAAGCGCCACATAGTTCTTTCAGGAAAAAGAAACATCGTGGGGGTGGAGGATAAGCCAGACATGTCAGACATTATGATATGTTTCATGAAATTTCGCCCTTCGCTGTGAAGGATGACCCAAGCATCTCGTTAAGTAAGGAAGATGCTCCATAGTTACGGATTAGAAGAAAACCCTAACATGTGTGGATGTTGGTGATGTACAATATTATTAAACCTTTATTTTTAATGATCTTCTTATATGTATATGGATATGAACTATCTCGATCTCAATAGGTAGTATTGCAACTTGATGTGGGCAGACATTTATTAATATTAAAACATAAAAATTAGTCATAATCATATCTAGCCCTATAGTACACAGCTTCAGGGTCGTCTTCGGAATCGTCATCGTCATCGTCGTCGCTTGTAGCACACGGATGGATCCTCCGGCCTTGGATTCACGACGCGCGGGGGAGGGGGCTCAGGCGAGGATGGTCTCCCATGGCGATGTAGCGCAGGCTGGTGAAAGTGCGGGTACCTCGGTCGAGGATGGTCTCCCATGGCGATGTAGCGTATCACACCGGCGATAGTCCGGTTCGCCCACCACAGGCGGTGACTAGCCTCGTTGTGGTTCACTGGGGGCGGGCCGTCACCCTCATACCTGGCGAGCTCCCTTTCCCGCCGGTTTGCGAAGAAGGCATTACAGGTGTCGAGGTTGTCAGGATCCCAATGGGGATCCATCCGCTGCTCCGGCGTGAGCTCGAGGTAGAAGTGGTTCATGATGGCCGTCTGGTTAGCCAAACCTTGAGGCACAGGAGGAACAGGAACCCCTCCAGTGCTCAGCATCCAGCCAGCGGGCATGGGTAGCTGGAGGAGCACAGCGCCTCGGTCTCCTCGAGCGTCAGAAAGGCCCAGTAAGCGGTGTCCATTGTTGTGAGAGAGAATGTGTGGATGTGTGGATGAACATGGCGGTCGGCCTAGATATAGAGGGACATGGCGGGAGAACATGGCGGGAAGCGGGCGAAATTGCGAGAGAACATGGCGGGAAGCGGGGGAAATGGTGGGAAAACATGGCGGGAAGCGGGGGAAATGGCAGGAAAACATGGCGGAAAGCGAGAGAAATGGCGGGAAAATATGTTAAAGAATAGATAATTTCATTTAAGTTGTATAATAAAGTATGATAATAGATTTAAATTATAGATCTTCTTTTTCTGAAAAATTTCATATATAATACATAATTTTCTGAAAAGTATAAACCATTTTTGGTTTTGGCGCCAAAAATAACCTTTAGCCCCGGTTCGTATTACAAACCGGGGCTAAAGGGGTGTGGCGCGCGGGAAGCGCGGCGGGCCGAAAACACCTTTAGCCCCGGGTTGTAATACGAACCGGGGCTAAAGGGCCCCGGGGCTAAAGGGCCATTTAGCCCCGGTTCGTATTACAACCCGGGGCTAAAGGAGGTCGGGTGGTATAAATACCCCACCCCCACCCCGGGTCGTGGCACAACCCGGAGAGCCAGATCGCCCTATTCTTCCTAGAGCTCGCGCGCCGCCCGTTCGTGCCGCCACCCGCGCCGTCCGTGCCGCGCCCGTCTGTCCCGTAGCCGCCCGCCGCCCGCACCGTCTGTCCCGTCTCCGCGCCACCCGCACCGTCTCCCGCGCCGCCCCGCGCCTCACCTTCTACGCCCCGCGCGCCGCCCCGCGCCGCCTCGCCGTCAGGTGATCGCCGCCCTCAATTTTGGTTAATTATGTGTTAATTTTGGTTAGTATTAATTAGGTTAGTATTAGGTTAGTATTAATATTAGGTTAATTTGGTATTACTATTAGTATTTAATAGTTAGTATTAGTATTAGTTAGTATTAGTATTAGGTTAGTATTTAGTTAGTATTAGTAGTAGGTTAGTATTAGTATTAGTATTTAGTATTAGTTAGTATTAGTATTAGGTTAATTGTATAGGTTAGTATTATCTAGGGTTAGTTAGGGTTAGTTAGAATACTTAGTTAATTAGGTTTAGTTTAGTTAGTGTTAGGTTTAGGGTTAGTGTTATTAGTTTAGTTAGTTAATTATGTTTTATGATTGTTTATTGCTATTATTTAGTTATGCCACGTCCACCTCGTCCGAGCCTAGTAGACTCCGTCGGGGATGTCCGAGTCTGGGCTCTGCCGGGTTGGCATTGGGAGGTGCTACCTGTCGGGACTCGTACCTTGGTGAGGAATCCGGGTATCATCGTCGACCCGGAGCTTTTTTGGTGGCGTCCACGAGGTCCAGGAGCGGTGCAGAGGGATCTACTCCCCGAGGAGGTGGTACGTCGTCGTATCAGGGAGGAGGACGAGCATGTACGACGATACACGTATCTTTTAGAGACTAGGTTCTCCAATATCTGGCAGGTTCACGGATCTCACCCGAGCTATTCTCCGGTGATGGTTCCTCTTCTGTGGCTGCAGAGCTCCCGTAGCACAGAACGCGGCAGCCGCGTTCGCTAGTTTGATATGTGCGAGATGTATTAATAATGTACTTTATATTATGAGCGAGATATGAGCGAGATGTATTAATAATGTACTTTATCTTATATTATTGTACTTTATCTTAATCACTAAGTATTGTATCCGAGTTGTCGCAGTTGTAATATTATTTTACTTAATGCAATATTCTTTTTATGTATTAGTTAAGCTATGGACGGTAGACAGAATGAAGAGGAGCTTCTCAACATTATAGATGAGGGTACTAGGGGGTCTTATTACGATGGCTCCGAATATCTTAAATTGTCTGGAGGAGACGATGATGGAGAACATAGTGGAGACGATGGTGCTGACGATGGTGGAGACCATGGTGAAGACACCATAATAATGATAAACTCCGTCGAGGTATATAAAGCCTCTATCGATCATTCATTAGTATAGATGCACTACTTGATTCATATATATGTACTGACGAATGTTTCTTCTCTTAGACCTCTGCTTCCGGCCAATCTTCTACAAGGACAAGAGGCCTGACACACAAGTTGCCCGCTGATGTCCGTTTCAGCATTGACTTAGTCTCTCCGCAGGGTCAACCGCTGGAGCCCAAAGAATCTGCGAATGCATTTACAAGTCAATGCGGAGTGATTGTTAGAGGCAAAATCCCGATCACCACGCGAAATTGGAACAAGCCAGGAAAGAAAAAGGATCCAGCTGGGGCTAGTTTTGTAGATGACAGAGCGAAAGATATGATGTGGAATTCTCTCATGACACATTTCACCCTACCAGTCTTGGAGACTGATGAGCTCACACAGCAAATGACGAGGAAAGTCAAGCACTTTGCTCTTAAGAAGATGGCCGAACTATTCAAGAAATGGAAAAAAAGATTGTACCACAAGTATGTCTTGAAGAAAAAAACTCCTCCATTCACTGGCCCACTAGATTTGTAGCAGGATAACTGGGCCGCATTTGTGGAATACAAGACCTCAGAACCATCTAAGGCAATGCCACCAAAGAATAAGTTAAATGCAGCCAAAAAGAAATATCACCATCATATGGGCACATGTGGTTACAGGAGTGCCATGCCTAAGTGGGATAAAGCTGAGGCTGACCTGGACGCTAAAGGGGTCACTCCAGCTACGTCTTGTTGGCCCAGGAGGTCAAGAAATTGGGTATTCGGGCATGGGGCATCATTAAACCCAGAAACATCCAAGATTGTTGCAGTCGAAGAAATTTCTTCACCCAAGAATCAACTTATTAAAGTGATAAAAGAGGTTGAAGAGGGAACGTTTGTTCCCGACAGAGAGAACGATGAGCTGACAAAGGCTCTCGGGAATCCTGAAAAGGCTGGATGAACAAGAGGGTTCAGACCTTCTTATCTATGGGTTATCGGGTTTCCCGAGCACCTTGACACGTACAGAAGCCGATTGAGAAAAACAAAGTGGCAAAAAGAGGAGGATACGGAGCAGTTCGCGAGGTTTGAAGCCATGCTGCAGGAGCATCGCGAGGAGCTTAATGAACTTAAAGGACTCCGACAGCAAGATCCTGCACCGGACAGTACGGTCGGCCCATCGCAACGGAAAAGTAGGGTGGCTTCCACGGAGGGCCACGGTAATGATGCAATGATGGATGTGTACCCCGTGGATACAATTAAGGAGAAGACTAGTTGTGAGTTGCATGTTGAACTGAAGAATATATCCATGAAGGTGGCAATCGGCTTTGCTTTACCTTCTGCACTGGGAGCGACCTACCATTGCAATCCAATTCCAGCTGGCTATGCTCGCGTCGGTGTGGATGAAATTCAACCTATGTGTCAGTCACTACAGCTTGACATCCCTGGAGGTGAAGGGGAGACGACACTGGGAGAAGTCACGAGTGGCTTCATTCTTTGCAAAAAGAATACATCAAGTTTCTAGGCTCGACACCAAAGCCACCTTCTCCACCGAGACACAATCCAACACCTCCAAGGAAACCGTCTCCTCCCAGTGCACCGTCTCCTCCAAGTCCACGTCCAAGTGCACCGTCTCCTCCCAGTAATAGTCCAATCCATGACCCCAACACGAGTCCATCTCAATCTACGCAGCCGCCTCCACTCACTAAGGGCCAAAAGCGGAAGAATATCACCGGTTTGTCGAGCGATAACCGGCGCCCAAAGCGACAGTTGTCGCCCCTCCCAAGAGTACCGCCGGTTCCTCCCAAGAGGGCTTATGACCTGACCGATGAGGAGACCGATCCGGTCGTACGGGCCGAAGTGGATGCTCATTTTAAAGAACAACCTGAGCCAGAGGTCCAAATAAAACCGAAAACCAAGGAGCACTTTAGAAAATTACTGACGCAGCCATCCCAAGCTCAGTTAAATGCGCCAGATGACTATACACGATGTCGTCCGAAGACACTAGAACAGAAGAGATCAAGCGGTAGAGGAAGCATCACAAAAGAGGTTCCCTAGCAGGGGGAACAAGCAAAACAATCGAGTGGTAGCGGAAGCATCCGAACAGACGTCCCCCAGCTGAGGAGACAAGCAAACCAATCGAGTGGTAGCCGAAGAACCAAAAGAGATGTTCCCCAGCTGGGGAAACAAGCAAACCAATCGCTCCCCCCACTCCAGGTGAACATACCCGAACCTCAACTATATAAGGTAGAACCTATGGATCTGGAAACGGCTAGGATTTTGGCCAAGCAATGTGGTATGCCTATTCATGAAATTCTTCATGGCGATATGCCCAAAGCTGAGGTAGCACCCAAATTTGTTCACGGGGAGCCTCTGGTCAGTTCTGAGAGGCTTCGGAATATGCCAACACAAATGCGACGATTCCATGAATGGTACATAAAAGCATCAAAAGAACAGCAAAATTGGCTCTTACTGAAAGTTCGAAAATCGCATTACTTCACTGAAGACGAGGTCCCTATTGAATTTACAGAATTATTTCAGTTATTCAATCTAAAGGAACTCGTCAAAACTATCATCAGTGCGTATTGTCTGTAAGTGATTACTTTATTTATGTAATTAGGTCTCTATCTCAGCTTGTTCAATTCATTGCCGGTAAGTATACTCACTATATTCTTTTGTACGTTGTATATAATGATGCAGAATGAAGATGCTCGATTGTAAAAAAAAGGCTATCAATGGATTTGGGTTCATTGACCCATATCGAGTTCATGGAGCTATACTAAAGGATAAACCACTGGAGGTCGAGCACAACTTGTTGCGGTTTCTGACGAAACAACATTTCTGTAATGAAATACCAATTCTTACCACGACGGCAAGTGAGTTTTTGTACACATTAACTTTTGCTTACTCGATGTTCAGTGTAAATGATGAGTTACTGACGTATGTAAACCTTGCGTAGGTACCACTAGATTCTTCTAAGCATTTCACTTGACTTGGGAAGAGTTCACATCATGGACTCATTAAACAAAGACATTGAAAACTACCGCAGCATTATCAATGCGCTCCAGAGGTAATTTCAACCATTATCGCACTATATCGGTTTGTTTCGTTCATTTTCTAGGATATCAAGTAGTTATTAACTCATAAATTAATTTTCTTTGTCGGGTAGGGTTTGGACACAGTTCAAGAACCATGTCCACGGTCAATGGCGTGAGGAGCTATTTTTTAAATCACTCTCGGTAAGTAGTACGAGCTAAGTCCGCGCATCTATTTAATTCTAGTTTATGTGCATTTATCATGCTAGAGTTATTATTTGATTGAATTCTATTCTTGTAAAGTGCGCGAGGCAGCCACATGGGACTAATCTATGTGGATTCTACGTGTGCGAGTTCATTCGCATCGGTATTGAGAAGCCCTCGGAAAATGTTCGAGTAAGTAAACAATATATTCACCCTTTATTTTTATTACAAAAAGTTGTGTTTAGTCTAATTCATACGATCTTCTTTTTATATAGTTGGACGCGATGCGGGACAAGCTCCTACTAGAGGACCACCTAATAGCAATCCAAGAGGAATTTGCTGGATTTTTTGTCGACGAGGACATAGATCCACACGGAGAATACTCTATACGTAGACCCTAAAACATCCATGTAATGATCTCCATATAATCAAATAGACATGCTCTGGACCCGGTTGGGACTCCATGTATGCTTGTAAGAGAAATTATATTATATATTGCGTCAATGTGTATAAGTACTATGTAGTAGCGTTCTGTATATATACGAAAACTTGTTTCTAATGAAAACACAGAATGAAAAATAATTGAACACAAAACACAAAATGAAAAGAAAAACACAAAACCCTAAAACCCCATCCCCTGCCGCGGCAGCCAAATGGCCCAAAATGCTGCCGCGACAGGGAACCTTTAGTACCGGTTCGTAACACGACCCGGGACTAAATGTCCTGCCGTCCAGCGCGCCTCGCAGGGCCACGTGGTTGGACCTCTAGCCCCGGTTCGTAACAGAACCGGGGCTAAAGCTTGGACCTTTAGTCCCGCTTTGGCAGTCCCGATTCGCAATCTGGGACTAAAGGCCCTTATGAACCGGGGCTAATGGCGTGGTTTCGACTAGTGTTCGTCCTATCGATTTCTCGGGTTGATCATATTTCAAGGTAGCGTCTCCACTCGATCATCGACGCGCTGAGTGATCTAGCCACTCGATCGTCGACACCATGGCTTTTATTTCGTGATCGTTGTTCCTTGTCTCCCTATCCCATCCACCAAAACCCTCTCGCACGTTCTAGGCGTGTGACCGTAATACACCCAAACCCTAGATCGGATCAAGTTCAGCTCGGCAAGGAAGATGGAATAGGTGGAAGGGAGACTCGAGGGGTTGAGGCAGAGTTGCAAGGCGTTAAGACTGGGAGAAGAGGAGGAGGGGTGGTGAATCATGAGAATCAAGCGATCGGGAAAGTTATCTCTACACGGACCTTCGACTGATGAGCTCGATGAGTTTAGTGACCTAATTGGTAAGTCTGGCGAACGTGTGGGACCTAAAGGTCAGGTTGTCGGTGTGTGCCTCCGACCTAATTAGGTGGTCACCATCGACGACTCCGGCTTGCTTCAACACCTTTGTCGGCTTTACCACCGCATACACGGGTTGTGTGGGGAGTCTGGTCCCGAGCCTGGCTCCGGCTGAGCGCGCCCTCGATGACATAGCCAACAAGGGCGGCTCCGAGAAAACACCCCCGTCTTTTCAGGTGGCATCACCGGCCCCGTCCTCAACAACGACACCTCGTCGATCCATCCCGCCTACAACGGGAAAGACCTTGACGATGACGATGTTAATTAATCGGTCTTGCTCATCCTCGACTTTGAGTAGGATGATGATTTGACCGGTCCCCTTTCTGACAGGACCACGATTCCACCACGACCTATGTGGCGACAGACACCAACGGCAACACCAACCCCAACCTAAACTTCAACGACACGGCTAGGGAGAGGCGCGCCCCAAAGGCGGCAACTCGTGTCGGCGCTCCCCACACGAACAGATCCAGCGCTGTTGTTTGGGGAGCATGGCTAGAGATGCTCTTAGGTGGGTCGCTGATGGTTAGCGGATCTTGGCGTCGACGTGTACCAGCCGAGTGGATCGAAAATCAGGGAACTTTAATTGTTATTTTCTTTTCCCGGGGCAGCTTTCCGTAAAATTGCTGGACTAGCTCTGCCCTTTCTAAAATCCTTTGACGCATCCATGATGGACACGTCTTTTAACCTAGAATCAAAAGAATTATATACTACTCCTACTACATAAGGACTGGCTAACGAATCTGGAGGCGTAGCACACGACGAGGCTGTTCAAGCCTGCTGACGGAGAAATCATGGATGGAGGCGTCGCACACGACGAAGCCGTTCCGGCCGACGCCGACGCCGGTAGACTCGGCGGTGACCCTGCTGGTGCTCGACGTCGACGGCAGAGGAGCGGCTGCCAGACGAACTAAGCAGTGGCTAACTGCGGACCTGCGGTCTGCGCAGAAGGAAGGGCCCGGCGGCGGCGGCGGCGGCGGCGTGCGTGATTGGGCGGGTGAAGCAGACGAGGTGGGTGGGCCCAGTAGCCTGATTTTACTCGGGCCGCCCCGGAACGTACGTACATACACCGTAGCTTTTGTCCCATACCGCTAGTTTAGAGCGGATCCGACCAGTTTAAATAGCTCCGAGCCTGCCTTGTTGCTGTGCCTTCACGGAGAGGACCGGCCGAGCAGAAGTGCTCGGTGGAAACTTGTCTTTCAGCGATAAATACCCGAGGTCGACCCCCGGCATTGTGGGGCGGGTTGACTAACGACGGTAGCTAAGGCAATCGGTCTATCGCATGGTCGATTACACGCAAGGTGTTGATCGCATTTGACGGTCGCATAAAAAAGATGTATCTTCAGTGAAGTGCACACATGGTGCTAGACATTAGCACCAAAACTTTTTGTTATTTTTTATCCACTAAAAATGTATAATATAGAAATAAGTCACTTAGATTCATCATGTATCTACATTCTAAATGTGATATATACGAATCTAGACAAATGCAAGTCGATTATTTCTGGACGGGCAGTACTTTTTCTATACCCACCACTAATACAGATGACCTGAGGTGATAGACCCGCTTGGAGCCGGCGCCGGCATGCCCCTGCTTTTCCCCTCCCGTGACGGGCTCAAGGTCGGCGGGAGGTGTTGCTCTGGATTCCTTGGTCGGCCGCGGCCAGGGGCGACGATGTGGCGGCACCGGTGACACTGCGAAGCGTGGGCGACGTGGTGGAGCGGCAGCGTGGCGCTGAAGTGCGGTTGGGTGTTCCCATTCACCCTAGATCTTAGCGGTGACGGTGAGCTCGAGGAGGGTGCCAGTGGTGACCGTGGGCGGCCTGTTTGGTGGCGGGCTTTACGAGTATGATCGGGGCTCCGCCAGACCCTCTTGGGACTAGTGTGACTCTATGGGGCTTTACAGGTCCTCTCGGCCCGACTAGACCCAATTGGAACTGGTGTGCCTTGCTACCCCATCCGGTCAACTACCCCTGGGGTGGAGTTTGTTCCCTCCCGCGCAACCAGTACTACTAGCCCTGATTCGGGCGACCTTTTGCCTTCGTCGTGCAGTGCCCTATGATGGTAGCTTCGGCGAGACGGCAATGGCAATTTCGTGACCGTAGTGGCGCATGCTAGTGGGCGGCGAGTTTGGTGATGTCGAGGCTTCAACCTTGTGGGGCTACTGTGCATCAGATCGTCCGGGGGTGGATGGGGTTTCAGGAGAAATCCTTGCCGGCTCGACCGACACCAATGTGGTGCCGCCTTCGGGTGGCACCATTCCTTCTTAAAGGGTGTCGTGGCTACCCTAGGTCCACATCCCTCTGTGTGCCGGGGGAAACCCTAGGATTAGTTGGTCCGGGCAGCAAGTGTCGTTGTATCGGGAATGACAGGACCTAAGAAGGTATGATAGAGGGTGGAAGAAAGTCTGGCAACTACGACGGCGACCACATACGAGATTGGGCATAAGAAAGTGTCGTGAGACACAGGAAGTACCCAGGTTCTAAGCTCTCTGTACGAGAGGTAAAACTTCTACTCTCGCCGATCTAACTATCTGGGTGACAAACACAAGAATTACAAGCGCTCCTCGAGTTGTATGCGTGTTTGGTAACTAATAGAGTCCAACCCTTGCTCAGGAGGCACCGTTGCCCCTTATAAAGGGTCGGGGAAATGTCACACGCATGGCCGACTGGTGGATCCCACATGTGGGCCCCAGCCGGCTGGTCATCTACGCGTAGAGATCGTGTCCACAGTGTTCGCCGTCTCCACTATTCCCCGTGTTAGTGGGAAAGTCTCCGGTATGGGCTTCATGCATCGGCCACCTTTACGTCCCATCGGTAGGCTAGGGTGTGGCATGCATTGTGCAGCGCGTCATGCTTAGCTACAACTTCTAGGTGTGCTAGTTCGGGTGGTCTCCTCCAGCCGAATCAACACCACTTGTCCTATCGGCCTTATCTTCATCCATCGTGTGCCTCGTTAGTCTGGCTGTGTGTCGATACAGCAGACCCAACGTCTTATGACCATCTCACATCTTCTGCGTCTATCTTACGCCTGGTTGGACCGTTCCAGCCGGCTTTGGCGGTTGCCTTTGTCTGCCCATATTTGCCTAGCCGGACGGATATAACATGTCTGGTTAGGCTAGCCGGGAGTGATCCCCGACACTAGCCCGCGGCCACATGCTGATTTCACCCTCTAGGGAAATTCAGGCGGGCTTACCAAAATTTGAGTTTGCATCCTCCTGAAAACGGGCGGTCCTCGACAGTTGGTATTCCTGATGACGTCATTGCCGACCTCACCCACGGTCCAACGCTATCATTTCCACGCGTGTGGGCACGTCCCGTCGAACTGCCGCCTCGGTAACCTCCCAAGATCTTCTGTAGCCGAGATGTTAACACAAAGGATCCACGCGGTGGGGGAAGGTAGGGCGCGACTCGGCGGTTGGCACGCGTCGTGTGGCATAGTTGCGCTCCCCTGCTATTAAATAGCGCCCAGAGCGGCGGTCGCCCGAACTTGCCCCTACCCCCATCACCTCCTCGTGCTCCGCTGTGCTCCTCCTTTTCTCTTCCTCCCAATCTTGCGCTCTGCGCACCAGTTCTCGTCGCGCCGCCCGAACTTGGTCGCCGCACCGACTAACGAGTGTAGCTGAGGCAACCGGTCTATCGCATGGTCGATTACACGCAAGATGTTGATTGCATAAAAAAGATGTATCTCTGGTGAAGCGCACACATAGTTCTAGACATTAGCACCAAATTGTTTTGCTATTTTATCTATTCATTATCTATACAGTAGCACCAAAACTTTTTATTACTCCCTCCGGTCCATATTAGTGATCTTAATTTTATCTAGATTCGTATATATTTTGTTAAGTATTTGAGCCTGTTAATATGGACCAGAGGGAGTATTTTATCTACGTATTATACATTTTCTCTACCCACCACTAATACAGATGAGCTGAGGTGATACGAATTAACTAAAAGCAATACCACCCCTTCTCTACCCACCACTAATACAGATGAGCTGAGGAGATGATATGAATTAACTAAAAGCTATACCACCCGTTCGGAAAGAAAACTAGTCCCTTCTTAAAATAGACATCGAAAGTTTGTCTAAATAGTGTCTAGATACCTGTAAATTTAAAAAAGTTTGCGACATCTATTTTGAGACAGAGGAGGTAAAATTTATATACCACCCCTCCAAAAAAGAAAACTAAAATTTATACCACCTTATGTTCTTGGTACTAATTTATTGTAATGTAATATTTTCCGTGGGACCCAACCCAACCCACTTTTCATGGCCTTTTTTAGGGAAGCCACACGACTTTGCTCCGGACTTTATTAATAATCAACAATAGTTATATAATTTTAAGAGTTTGTCTGAAAGAGCGGGTGTTCATCAGCCCAATTACAAAACGATTTCTCTATCTCTACTATTTAAAAAGCACGAATTTCCTCTGTTTCCTCCGGTCACCGATTTCGTCAACACTTTTTAAATAAGACCACTTTACCCTCCCACCTTATCACATTATAAGGCCTAACGAATCTCTATCTCTACTACTTAAAAAGCACGAATTTCCTCTGTTTCTCCGGTCACCGGTTTCGTCAACACTTTTTTAAATAAGACCACTTTACCCTCTCACCTTATCATATTATAAGGCCTAACGAAATAAAAAACAGATTGGGATTTACCGGTCACTCCTGGACTGGGAGAGCAAATTATGGGTAAACTAAATGTGGTAATTAATGTGGCAATTACACACACAATTTTACAGCTAAAAAATACATTGAGGGATTTGCCGGTGACTCTCCGATTGGGAGAGGAAATTGTGGGTCAACTAATTGTGGTAATTAATGTGGCGATTACACGCACAATTTACAGCTACAGAAACTTCGGCCTCCTTCAAGGTTGCTAAGAAAACACGAGGATCCAGTTCTGCAGAGTCCGGTGTGACCCGATGTCTACAGTGCAGTTGTGCGACCGGCGTCACAGTCTTCACTGCTGTCTTCAAGGACTGCATCTCGCCGCACCCTCGCGCAGCTGTGTGACAAGCGTCGTGGTCGTCGCCGCTGTCTTCAAGGACTGCATCTCGCCGCGTGCCGCTGTGCAACAAGCGTCGCAGTCTTCGCCGCTGTCTTCAAGGACTGCATCTCGTCGCACCCTCGTGCCGCTGTGCAACAGGCGTCGCAGTCTTCGCCGCTGTCTTGTGCGAGCAGGCCAACAATTTGCTACCCTCCAGCACTTCTCAACACCGTGTGAAGAACCACCAAACTCGCCGCTGTGGCCTGTCGAGAAAACTGGTGAGTCTCGGCTGCCTAGGCACAAACAAGTACACAGTATATGAGATACATATGATAAATTAGCACATACGCCACCTATTAAATTTACAATCGTTAATCAAACATGTTTCTTGATCTGTTCCAAGCTTCTCCACTAGGAAAAATATTGGCTAAGTCCAAAAACAATAATATCAAATATGGTTCTAGATGTGACATCTCCAGCCCGTATAAGATGCATATTCAGAATGTGCAAGTGCACAGGGCCTCCACCTGATTAGGGCCCCCAATTTTCCCAAATCAGCGTGGCGCTACTACTATTCATTGTAATTAGTGCGAGCTTTTGTAGTAAAAGTCTCCATCCTGTTATGTCAGCTTAAATTTCCCGGTTGTACCACACCGATACACCAGCGTTTACTCTCTCTTTTCTCTCCAAATACAATTCATTTGTCCTCACTTGAACTTAGCATAAGAAATATTATTGTCATATGTACATATTTTTCTTAAAATACAGATGTGCTAGCCTCCCTGCCACTACCACTAGAAGATGGTGTGAACAAGATTGTTTTACACAAACAAACAGAAGATTTAATATGAAAGGACGAGAAAATTGTTTTTCATCAATATAAAATTCTTAAGAACATATTTAATCTTCATTACCCTTGATAAAATGTTGTAATTGATGTTTAATGTAATTATGCAAAACTTTTGCTCCAATTTAAAGAAAAATCGAGGCCTTAGCTTAAATTTCGCTCAGGGCCTCGGATTTATCAGGTATGGCCCTGGACATATGATGGCTCGTGGTTGATGTAGAGCTTGTGGGGAACCCCAGAGGAAGGTATGATGAGCACAACAGCAAGTTTCCCTCAGCTATGAAACCAAGGTTTAATCGAACCAGTAGGAGCAAGGAAACACCCCAAAGGTGTTACTAGCTGAGCTTTGGCAGGACGCACTACCGGTGCTAGTAGCAACGTGGAGACCTACACAACACAACC
The DNA here is from genome assembly GCA_910589775.1 of Avena eriantha. Lineage (NCBI taxonomy): Eukaryota > Viridiplantae > Streptophyta > Magnoliopsida > Poales > Poaceae > Avena > Avena eriantha. The sequence continues at coordinate 133,811,311 of OU342742.1, forward strand.
ACAGAACTTTGTCCCCAACTTGCGATGAGGTTGTCAATCTCACCGTGTTTTGCGGAAAACAAAGGATTAAACGTATCGAATGGAAGGAAGTAAAAGTTTGCAGAAAGTAAACACAAAGCAGTAAAAGATTGTAGATTGAATGTAAAAGACAAAAGACCGGGATCCATAGTTCACTAGAGGTGGCTCTCCTTAAGATAGATAACATGCTGGGTGAACAAATTACAGCGGGGCAATTGACAAACACCGAGAAAGCAATACATGCATATACTAATCATCTTGACTCCTCTGGGACTTGATTGGGCATTACAACATAATACATAGACCACATCCACCTTCAGGTTATCATCCGAACCCCCTCCAGTATTAAGTTGGAAGCAACAGATTATTGCTTTACGAACTACGTGTAAAGTAAACAATACGATTGTTCTATGAACAAAGGATTGTTGTTTTCTCCCTAGTAGCAACAACACATCTAGTACCTTAGAGATTTCTGTCACTTCCCCAGATTACCAGAGGCATGAACCCACTATCGAGCATAAATACTAACTCTTGGAGTTGCTAGCATCTACTTGGCCAAGATAGCTACTAACAACGGAAAGCATGCAAGATCTCAAATAACAAAGAGATGATAGAATCAATAATCAATCTGAAATAGCATCTCAATATCCATCGGATCCCCGTAAACACAACATGTAGAATTACAAATAGATGATCTTGATCATGAACGGAGCTCACAAGATCTAAACATGAAAGCACAAAGGAGGAGAACCAGCCATCTAGCTACTACATGGATCCGTAGTCCAAGGATGAACTACTCACGCATCACATGGAGGCTTGCATGGTGATGAAGAATGCCTCCAGGGTGAATTCCCCTCTCCGGAAGGGTGCCGGGAAGAGCTTCAGATCCCTTCTGATCTAGGGATGGAGATGACGGCGGCTACGGACTCTTTCGTGGATTTTTGATCGGGTACTTAGGGTTTTCGTCCTGAGGGCAATATATAGGCGGAAGGAGAGGCCGAGGGGGTGTCGGGAGCGGCCACATCACCCCCTGGTGTGGGCCAGGCCTAGCCGCGCGGCCAGGTGGTGTGATGGCTCCCTGGCCCTTCTCCGTCTCGTATTCTGGCACTTGATCACTTCCAGAAAAATAGGCACTTTGGCTTTTGTCCCGTCCAATTCCAAGAATATTCATTTTCTGACTTTCTTGGAACCAAAAACAGCAGAAAATAGACAGCTGGCACTGTGGCTCTTGTTAATAGGTTAGTCCAAGAAATCATATGAAAAGTACTCCAAAGTTGGAACAAAACACAAGAAAGTGGATAAAACCAAGCATGGAACATCAAAAATTATAGATACATTTGCAATGTATCAACATCTCCACTTACCGATTTGATCTCGGGCATTTTTAAGGTTGCAGATGTCCAGCATCATCAACACACGTAAAAACTATGATATATTAGGTGTAAGTGTAACAACTGATGCTCGAGAACTGATGGTGTCTTGTGTTTTATTAGGTGTCAGCGACAACAGTAATCGAGGGGGACCCACACCCCTAGCTCCAACCCTCATGCCATGTACTCTACTTAAGTCAAGTATGGTGTGCTTCCTTAATTCCCTCTTTCACTCTATACCTCAACACGTGTACCACTCTCTTTCCCTCCACTAAATTCAAGAGCTGAGTCATAGTTCATCATGTTGCCTTATAGAATGCAAAGAACTAAAGTGTAGTACAAAAACTATCATTATTTTCATGTGGTAAAACAAGAAATACCTTGAACGATGAGACGTCTTTCTAAGTCATTGGCTCATTGCTATCACTCAAGGAATTTAAGAAAATGACAATCTTCATTTTTCTATACAAGAATTCTCTAGATAGAAACAATAACTCTTATTTTGAACAAAGATTCTGCAACAGTGAAAAATGCAATCTCAATGATATTTGCCAGACACTATATCAAGCAAAGCATTCAGAATTGAAGATATATTATCGAGTACCTGCAAGGCGCTATGTAATACATGCTTGTAATAGGGTTCAGGGTTAAACCCTTTTTTTGGAGGAGGACCTGTGTTAAGACCAGCCGGAGGGCTGCCGCAACAATACCAGTTACTTGGTACAGTGTGCCTATCACATTGAAATGAATCTCGCCATATGATGAAACTACAACACCAACACTGGCCAGCAACATGTTCAAGAAAAGGTCCCGTCTTAATTTATCAGTACCACATAGAACAACCATTATAAATGTTGCCACGGGCACTGCATTTCAAATTAACTCAAATCAGTACCACACCATGATGGCAATAGGAGATATGCAGTAACTTACTCAAAGCCTTGAGCATTTGAATGAAGGAAACTGAAATATACAAGTATGCTGTATTTCCAAACCTGGAAAAGCAGACAATAAAACTAATGTTATTACTGTATGAATATAAAGTGAGGCAGAGGCATGCTTCAAAAACCCTAAGACAACTCTTCGAGAAAAGTAGCTAACTGTCATTCAGTCATGTATAGTAAATACTGTGTAGAGTTTAAGAATGGCAATAGTAAATTATACTCCAGAATTCACAAGATATATGTATTTGCTTGTATACACATCATATGGAAGCTCTTTGACTATATCCATAATTGAAGATCTTGTTAATTAATATGAAGTACTGAGATCTGTTAATTAATATAGTAGAATCCCCTAACAAAATAAACAGGAAATATCTTGACCAAACAACTATCAATATAAATAGAGAAGATTACCTGTTATTTTTCTCACTACTACTCAACCTTAACTAGCAGATCCAATCCAAAACCGCGACGAATCCTCATTGGCAACAAGGTATGATCCGAGGACACACGCCACCAAATTCCTCGCCAAGCCTCTGCCGCCCTCAATCCCGTGCCCTTCAACGCCGCATCCTAGAATCCTTCACGCTCAGGAACTAGGGGATCCGCAGTTGCAGCGTCGTGCGGCACATCGGGGACTGCGGCAGCACGGGAGATCAAGCTTAGCTAGCGCCGGTTGTGGCAGCAACGAGGGCCTCACTAAATGGCATGGCGACGTGGCTCCATATGTGCCATCGCCCCGTTCGTCGACGGCACAATCAAAGAAGAGCCGCACGGCCACTGCCACGATCTGGTTCAACGGGACGTCCAGCTGCCACATGCCCGGGCTGATCTCCCACACCCCTCTATGGCAGTTGAAAACCTTGGCCGAGCTCCGCTCCAGCGTGGGCGAGTGCAGCATGGCGAGGGTGCCCGGCGTGGCCAGGGCTGCGGTGATGCTCTCGACGAACCCATCGACGATGTGGAAGCCGCCCTGCCAGGTGATGCCAACGCACCTGCATTGCAGCGTGCTCATGTTGGGGAGAGGCGGCCACTTGTTCTCCTTGGGGTGGTACACCTCGGAGGTCACGGTGCCACGGGCGCCGGACAACGAGCAGAGACCGCCGGCCACACAGATCCTGCCGCGACACGGCGCACGCGAAGTCGGAGCGCGGGAGGAGCACGCCGAGGCTGGGGCGCAGGTTCAGAAGACTTTGGTGCCGCCCGGCGCAGGGCTGGCGGCCGGAATGGATGAGGTGGCGAGATTATCCACTATGGAGACGAGGCGGAGGGGTGAAGCGGGAGGGGGAGCAGGCGGCAGGGCGTGACTAGGGGGCGGTGAGAACAACCGCCGGTGAATTCCATGGGGGAGACGAGGGGTGAGCAGTGGGAGGGAAGGGCAGGTGGCGTGGCGTGACCGGGGGCCTCGGGCGGTGATGGCCATGGGGAGATGAATTGGGAGCGGTGGTTAGAGAGAGTGAGGTCATCGTACCGTGCATTGACTAGCTTGCTAGGCTAGAACGATGCATTTGAGCTAGCTCGTTTTAGCTAGAGTCCATTTTATTATTCTAAGTATATGTAAAATTCCTTTTTAATTTTTCTTCAATTTTATTAAGACATATCTCTAGAAAATGTCTTCCATTTTATTATTTTAACTATATACACAAAATTATGTTTATATTTTTATTTTATTATGTACCTGTTTAGATCAAGTAAACTTATGGAAACGATAGACCCCGACACGACGATGTTGTAAGGGAACAAAAGTTCAACGAGTTTGATGCAATCAAAAGAGGTGCAACGAGATAATAGGCTTTTCATCTTTAACCGCATGGTCTATATTACAATATTTATATTTCTTTGTTTGGTGTGTGTTTCATGTTTGTAGGTCTATATTACAATATTTATATTTCTTTGTTTGGTGTGTGTTTCATGTTTGTAGATCATGCGCGAAACGGATACAACTATTGCCGTCGCTCAGAACAAACCTACTGAGATAGACAACAACACGGTGTTGATAAAAGAGATAGAAAACTCATCGAGTTTTACATAGTCAAAGGAGGTGATTGTCTTTTTTTCTACCATATGACACTTCCAAATTTATATATAATTTTTTCTTTGATATATATGTTCCACGTTTGAAGATTTTGGATAAAACAGGAATGGACATAGATATTATCTACACTCCGAAAGAACCCACTGACATAGGCGACGATCCGATGTTTGTGGAAACGATAGAACAATCGAAGGAGGTATGCCTTTTTTATATGCATGTTACCACCACACTTATAATTTATTTTGACTATTTTGTGGCTTTGCCCGGTAGTGGTAGTATAAGTGATGTTCCGTTTCAATAAAAGGAAGATGATTCTTGAGTCACATTGGTCAATCATGTCCGTATAGATGTCCGTATAGCGGTAGTATAAGTGATGATTCTAGAGAATTTGCATCGGTTCTATTTTTGTAATATTTTGGAATTCAAGGTTACTTCCTTAGACTTATGCTATTTACCACAAAAATTAAACTTCTTAAGACTATAGAAACATGAATTTTATTTTTTTATTACTAATGCTTAACTTTTGCTTTTGAGGAACCGAATAAGCCTAAACGTGTTGTTTCAAACCATCTAAATGCCTAAGTATATAAAAGCACGCAGTGGTCGGTTGGACCGACTTTTGCAGGTTGTCAACGTTCCAAAAGGAACTACCTCCTTAAGCCCCGAGGTGCGATATAATAAACCAAAGAGAGCAAACGCAAAGATTATCCCTAAAGGTAATCAGTTATGCTCCGTTTTTTTTGTTTTTGCTAGATTACTTTTTACCTAACTGATCTTGCAAAATTATATATCGTGACAGACTATGTATGTACCACTGAAGATCTTCCTGCTATTGAATCAATCATGTTCGCAGCTAGAAAAACTAAGTTCGTGGACATTGGTGACGCGGAGCTGTCTAATAACGACTTGGCATGTCTTACACGTAACGGTGCATTCTTGGCCGATGGCGTCAGTCAAGAGTAGAAAGAACACTACTTACACATTAATATCTGAATAATTGTATTGAACTTAACTTTATTTTACGTGTCCAATTGTAGGTGCTGAATGCGTACATATATTGTATAAGTGCATGTGATCATCTATTGAATAGAGACAACACTTTTGTTTCTGCAGTCTTAAAACAAGACAAAACACAATATCACCGCGTCATAAAATGGTTGCATCTTTATTTAAAGCATGATATGGTCAGAATTAACTCTCTAGATATGCATCTCATTAAATATGTTTTGAACAAGTGTGTTTCTTAATTTTCTAATATAATATATTTACTTTAGATATTTCTACCAATAAACATTAGTAAGACCCGCTGGTACGTAAGAGTCATCAATACGAAAAAACGTTTGATCCAAGTATTGGACTCACTCGGTGCTGGAATGAGTAGAAGTGACCTCGATCTTGTGGTAAATGTCTATTGACTTTGATTTCCTGTTGGCATTATATTCGACATAATATATACTACCCTTTTCTTATTTAACAGTTGCGGTGACTTGAGAAGCACCTGAAGTTCACAACTCATTTGAAGGACTTTGACATGGTCACAAAGTGGCGGGATCTCAATGTCACAACATGGCCAGTAGTAGAATGTTTCCAACAACGTGTCCAAACTGATGGGTATGTCGAATACTCATTAGAATCTCAAATTGATTTTTCAAATTTGGTGTATTTATGTGTGTAAAAGTAGTGACATGGGTATACCTTATAGGTACTCAAGCTTGGTATATACGGTCTAAATACGTACAGGCCCACGGTGTCGCCAAGGCCCAGACGAAAGGACTCGACTAAACTACGGACTCTCGATTGCTTGAGAGACAAGAAGAAGCTAAAGATAGAAAGTTTGAGGGGAAGAACCCTTACTTGTAACCGACTCGACCTGCTACCCGAGACCTAGCCTATCTATATAAAGGCTAGGCGGGGCGGCGAGGAGGACACACGCAACCCTAGTTTCCACAACCCTCGCCAGATTACATCTGCGCACCATTGTAACTTTCGACTCCCTCGATAATTCTACGAGAAGACAAGCAGGAGTAGGGACCTCTACGAGGCCTGAACCTGGGTAAATCCTTTGTCCCCTGTGTGCTTGTTTGCTAGCCGATAGATGTCTCCAGCACTCCGTCCTTCTCCAAAACCCAAGTCCATAACAATGGGCATTGATGAGTTAAACCCTCGTCAATTGGCGCCGTCTGTGGGAATTGGGAGTGCTGATGTTGCGGCTTTTTCGGCCCCATCAACCGCGATCTACAACTCCGCAACAGCGGAGATTCGCCAGCTATTCGGCGCCTTCGACTTCACCGTCCACACACCAGCCACGCGCCCGGCTTTCGAGTCCGTGGGAGACGGAATCAGCTTGGCGATTGGGAGCTTCCGCTTCCAAGTTGGTCAGATGGGCACACTTCGCATGCCTGATCAACCGACAACGCCGGTGATTGCCCCGGCATCATGGTTCCCTCCATCGATCGGCACCCTCAGCGAGCTCAATACTCCGGTGGCAGTCGGGAACACGATCAGCGATAACAGTCGCGACTCCGATCTGAGCGATCTGGCCACAAAAGATGAAACCTGCGGTTCCGAATCTGAAAGTTGCGAAAGCAACAGCTTCCCCAATCACTTCATGTGCGCCATCATCAACGCAGGCGACACCTCCGCCAATCGCACCGTCGTCAACACCGGCAACGGCACCGATCCACCCAACGTTGGCAACGGTGGCAACGGCGGTAACGGCGCCAACGGTGAAGCAGTCGAACCTCCCAGCATAATCAATGAGCAAACCAGCGAACGCGTCGTAATCAGGCTCAACGAGCAAGAGTGGGAGCGCTGCCGCGAAGCCCTACGAGGTACACCTCTGCCCTTTGGATCCCCACAGGAATTACTAATGGGCTACCACTGGCTCCTGAAAGAAGAATTCAAGCGCCAAAAAGAAGCAATCGCGTAGCTGGAGGCACGTAAAAGGGCGGTGGACGAATCGAGCCTTCGTTGTGCTAGGCTCTCCTCCTACGGAGGATCCTCCTCACGAGGAAACGAGTACGTCGCCAAGAAGAGGCAGTCGCGAATGGCTCACCTCACCGAACAAGAGCGCATAGACGCCGCGAAAGTCCTCGACTTCAGCTCTATGACAGTCGACACGAGAGACAACGTGGTCCCCAGAACGCCGTAGGCCGCGGTCACGGCAGCCACCATGTACCTTCTCAACAACCTGCCACCGGCTGGAGATCCCCAAACCGCCATGCACCGATCTACGATCGCGGGTTTGGGATTAATCGAGGCCGCCCTCGACAAGCAGCCAGTACCAGACCCCTAAAAGGGCAAAACGCTAGCAAAACGCTACTCCTCGCCCTCGTCTAGCGATGACAGTCACGACCTGTCACGACGCCGTCGTTCGCAACGACACGATCGCGACTACGACGCGCGCAACGACCTCACACAACGTAAGATCGACAAATCAAGAGCACGACGTGCCCGGTCGACTGACTCAGAGGAGGAAGACGGGGAGCTCTGCGGCGCCAGATGCTTCAGCAGATCCATTAGGCAGAAACGAATGCCTAAGGGGTTTAAACTTCCGTCCGAAAACCCGAAGTTCGACGGCCTACAAGACCCTAAAATCTGGCTAGAGGACCACATCTCCTCCGTTAGACTCCACGGAGGCAGTCGAAGTACTGCCATGCAATGTTTGCAGCTACAGCTGCAGGGCGCCGCCCGAGCATGGCTCAATAGCCTCCCACGCGGATCCATTCGCAGCTGGGATGAGCTGGTCTATAGCTTCGTGCGCAACTTTAAGAGCACGTACAAACGGCCCGCATCAATCGAAGAACTGAGATGCTGCCAGCAAAAATCTGGCGAATCACTGCGCTCATACATCCGAAGGTGGTCCATCATCAAGAATTCCGCGGAAAACATCTCAGAGGACCGCGCGATTGATGCATTCAACGGTGGCGTTCGCCGCTTAGAGCTCAGGGAGGAGCTGGGCCGCTCAAAGCCCCAGACTATCGACCACCTAATGGAGATCGTGAATCGATGGGCTGATGGAGAAGATTCAATGAAGAACCGCGCTCACTCTGACGAGGAGGCAGAGCTCGAACGCAGACGCGACCGCCGAGGCAAACGCCGGATGCGCATCTACGATGACCGTGACGATGTTAATATGGTCGCAGCCGGCTATGCCGAGAGACGCGACGACAACCGCAACAGCGGATACCGCAGCAGTGGATACCGCGACTCTAGGAAGACCATGCAAGTGTGGCAACACCGCACTCGCGATGAGGCAACCGCGACCTCCATCGAGGAGAAACTGTCCGGACCATGCATGGTACACTTCTATATCGACAAGCATGATGGTGAGAGAAAGTCCAGCCACCTCCTCAAAGACTGTCGCGAGTTCCTCAAGCTACACGAGGGATTGGTTCGGATGAACCGCAACGCAGTCGAAAGAGGCTACGGGGACGCTCCAGGCGCCGTGGCACATGGTGCACCGCCACCACCACCAGGGCCACCCCCGAACGGAGCTGCACCAGACCAACACCATGGAGGAGAACTGTACCCACGGGCCATGGGTACCATGATGATCCAAAAGGGGCGCCCCTCCAATAGGGTGCAGAAAGCTATCTCTCGCCAAGTCAACTTGGCCACGCACTCACCACCATCCACCACTGAGTACCTCAGTGGCAGTGAGTCGTGCATCACCTTCGATAAACGCGACCACCCGCCTCAAGTACCTCGCCCAGGTCATTGCCCCCTCGTACTCGAGGCACAAATCGGAGGTTTCGACATGAGTCGCGTCTTCATGGACGGCGGAAGCGGCATCAACCTCATATTCGCGAGTACCCTGCGAGCAATGAGGATTCCTCTAACTTGCTTGGAGGCATCGGACACAACGTTCCATGGCATCGTCCCAGGGAAAGGCGTATACCCCCGGGCAAAATCAACCTCGACGTCATATTCGGCACGCCGAAGAACTTTAGGCGCGAGCGCATTGACTTTGAGGTCGTCGATTGGCCCTCACAATACCACTGCATCCTCGGACGCGTCGCGTTCTCTAGGTTCATGGCGGTACCCCACTACGCCTACCTGCAGATGAAAATGCCAGGTCCCAAAGGTGTCATCACGATCAACGGAAGCTTTGAGTGATCCGACGGTTGCGACAGGGAATTCAACAGAATCTTCCAGTCCTTTGGCATGCAGGAGGAGCTCACGCGATTGAAGGAAACGACAAACAATAGTATGTCTCCCCTGAGCAGGCCAAGCTCACCAGATCTCTCCTTCGACTCATCCGTGCACACAAAGAAGGTGCAGGTCCATCCAATAGATCCAGCCAAAACGGCCCTCATCGCCAACAACTTGAGTCCCGCATAGGAACTCGCGCTCGTCGAATTCCTCCGTGAGCACTGGGAAATTTTCGCCTGGTGTCCTGCGGACATGCCAGGAGTTCCCAAGGAATTCGCCGAGCACGCACTCAACGTCAACCCCGACGCAAGGCCAGTCAAACAAACAATCAGGCGACTATCTGAGCCACGACCGTAGGCAGTTGGCATGGAGATCAACAGACTCCTCGAGGCCAAATTCATACGCGAGATCAAGGAAAGCACTTGGCTCGCCAATATGATGCTGGTACCAAAAAAGGACACGGATATCCTACGGATGTGCGTGTAATTCACTTCTCTAAACAAGCACTGCCCAAAGGATCACTTCCCGCTACCACGGATCGATCAAATCATCGACTCCACCGCTGGATGCGAGCGCCTCTGCTTTCTCGATGCCTACTCAGGCTATAACCAAATTCGAATGAAGGAGGAAGACCAATAGAAGACCGCGTTTACAACGCCCTTCGGTGTGTTCTGCTACAACACAATGCCCTTCGGGCTAAAAAACACGGGAGCCACCTACCAGCGTGCATGCAGGCTTGCCTCAAGGAGCAACTGGGTCGCAACATCCAAGTCTATGTCGACGACATAGTAATCAAAACCAAGGAGGAAGCCTCTCTAATCGACGACTTGCGCGAAACATTTGCCAACCTCGATCGTTACCGGATTAAGCTCAATCCGGACAAATGCGCCTTTGGAGTACCATCTGGGCAGCTGCTCGGGTATCTCATCTCCGCGAGAGGGATTGAGGCAAACCCGAAAAAGATAAAGGCCATACTGGCCATGGAGAAGCCAAAGAACATAAGAGGCGTCCAACAACTAGCCGGACGAATCGCGGCCCTCAGTCGATTTATCAGTCGAATGGGGGAAAAGGCACTGCCCTTCTATCAGCTCCTCCGCAAAGCTGACAAATTCGAGTGGACCAAGGAAGCGCAAGAAGCATTTGAAGACCTCAAGCGCCTGTTATCCACCTCGCCGGTACTGGTGACTCCACGAGAAAGGGAGCCACTACTGCTATACATCTCCGCTACCAACCAAGTGGTTAGTACAGTGCGAGGAAAACAAGGTCCACGACGTACAACGCCCGGTATACTACCTCAGCGAGGTCCTCACGCCAACAAAACAGCGATACCCGCACTAGCAGAAGCTGGCGTACGGCGTCTTCATGACTACCCGGCGACTGCGCCATTACTTCCAGGAACACCCAATCATGGTAGTCAGCGACGCCCCATTGGGACATATCCTCAATAACCCCGACGCCACGGAATGCGTCGCGCTCTGGGGAATCGAACTGTCTCCACGAGACATCACATACGAAAAACACGACGCAATCAAATCGCAAGTTCTCCCTGACTTTCTCGTGCATTGGATGGAAAACCAACTCCCGAACAAGCCAGACATGTCCTACCTTTGGACCATGCACTTCGACGGATCCAAGCGGAAAGACGGAGCAGGAGCAGGCGTCATTCTGACGTCACCTCAAGGAGACAAGCTGAAATACATCCTGCGAATGTAGTTCACAGCCTCAAACAATGAGGCTGAATACGAGGCCCTGTTGCACGGGATGAGGATGGCAAAAGCCTGCGGCGCAAAGAGGCTCATCATATATGGCGACTCCAAGCTGGTTGTCAACCAAACAATGCATGAGTGCGACGCACTCAATGACAATATGGTTGCATACCGTGACCTCTACGATACACTCGAGGGAGACTTCGATGGTTGCGAGTTGCGACATGTAGGTCGCGAAAGCAACGAGGAGGCGGACGCACTCGCCAACATAGTCTCTACCTGCGCCCCCATACCACCTGGGGTATTTCCCGAGTGCATCTGCGAACGCTCTATCAAGCCAAAGGCCGCAGAGAAGAAAACAAGCGCAACAATGGACTCGGGGGCTACGCCACCCAATAAGCCAATGGCACTCGATGACTTGGAGCTGGACACAGGACTCGAAGGGCCAATGAGCGTCATGATGATAGAACAATCTTGGACGCAGCCGTACATTACATATCTCCTCAGCAAGCGCCTACCGGACGACCCGACGGACGCACGACACATCGCACGACGCTCCAAGGAATTCGCCGTTATCAACGGCGAACTGTATAAACACAGTATCACAGGCGTGTTACAGCGATATGTCTCCCTGGCCGATGGAAAAGCTGTCCTCCTCGACATACATGAAGGAACCTGCGGACACCACGCCGGCAGTCGCGCCCTCGTTGCCAAAGCTCTACGAGCTGGATTTTACTGGCCCACGGCCATGCGCGACGCCAAGGACATAGTCCAAAAGTGCAACGCTTGTCAGCGATTCGCGGACAAACCACACGCACCAGGCGCGGAATTGCGGCCTATTCCATTGGCCCGGCCCTTGGCACAGTGGGGTCTCGACATGGTTGGCAAACTTCCAAGGTCCTCGCAAGGAGGATACGTCTACCTCTTGGTCGCAGTCGACAAATTCACCAAGTGGATCGAAGCCATGCCAGTAACCAAGCAATCAGGGCACAGCACAGTCAAGTTCTTCGAGTCCATCGTCTATCGCTTCGACGTGCCACACAGCATCATCACTGACAACGGTACGAACTTCACATCCTAAGAGTTCCAAGAATTCTGCGAAAACCTGGGGATCAACATCAGTTATGCCTCAGTCGCGCATCCACAGACCCACGGTCAGGTGGAAAAAGCAAACGGGCTCGTCTGCAGCGGCATCAAGAAGCGACTCCTTCGACCACTCGAACAAGCCACGGGTTGCTGGCCAGATGAGCTCCAATCCGTACTCTGGAGCCTACGTACAACTCCAAACAGCGCCACAGGCTACACGCCATTCTTTATGGTGCATGGGGCAGAAGCGGTATTACCCGCCGAAGTAAGGTACAAGGCGCCGCGCATAGTCGCTTACAGCGAACAAGAGTCATCTCTTGCACTCGAAGACTCCATTGACCTCCTCGACGAGGCGAGAGAAATTGCCGCAGAAAGATCCATGATCTACCAGCAGAACCTGCACAACTACCACAGTAGAAGGCTTCGCCCCAGATCCTTCGTCGAAGGTGACCTGGTCCTGCGACTGAAGCAGCAGGGGCATCTCAAGCTCGAGTCCCCCTGGGAAGGACCATACTTGGTTACAGAAGTAATCCCAGGTGGCGCCTATCGCCTTCAAGACCTAGAAACACGAGTCGCATACTCCGACCCTTGGAACGTCGCACAACTGCGATGCTTCTACCCCTAGCTATTTTTACTTTTACATCGCAGATAAGGCTACTCAGCCAAGGCTACTTAGCCACACATTGTACCTCGTACTGTTCTACAAATAAATAAAAGCTAAGTGCCCCAAAACTCTGTGTTTTTTCTTTTCACTTCTGTTACTATTGTACTCGGGGGTTGCGCCACCTTACACACATTTGTTCTTCGAACTAATAAACGCGACATCCTGAGTAGCTGGCACATCAATCGAACCCCTTAACGCAAATTCAACCCAGCTGCAACGCAACTGGCAGGTTGACAAAAGGGATGGCCAGGCTAACAAAAAGGACTCGCATAGTGCAACGCACCTTACGCTTACAAAAGCTATTTATACGCGTTCAACAATAAATTACATACACATATATATATATATGAACTTTACAACACAAATACACTTATGTGCAGGATACAAATCTGGTTACTGGTGCAACAGAAGAACATTGGTTTGCTCCTCGAAGAAGTCGACAATCTCCTTTGTTGGGCGGTCCACCGCTTGATAGTGCGGCACCATATTCCAAGAAGATCCGGCTGGCGGCGCTGGCAGACCGGAAGCTACGACGGCGACATCCACATCAGGCCTGTGCAATCGCACCATCGAGAGGGCAGCCTTGGCACCAGCCACCTACTGCTGCCTCACGCACTTGCGAACCGCGGAAATATCTTGAAATTTGGCCAGGAGAGCCAATAGGCTGGACGGCGTGTCATCCAACGGGAACATCGCTCGGTAGATATTCTTCAAACATGACTGCGACTTCTTCAGGAAGAGCAGCACTCGCGAAGCGCGATCCTATTGGGTCGCCAATGCAGTCGCACGATCATGATCCACCCAGAAGTATCCACTCTCTTGGAGTTGCTCCTGGGTGAGACCATGAAGGCGGATGGCAATCCTATCCCTCTCCTCCTGAGGACGGTGTGCGCTAACAACTACACGAAGCAGCACCCACAGCATGAGTACAACGTACCACTGCGACTATCTACAAAGGAAAAAGATAAGGACGAGCAAACTAACACTTAAACTGGTCGCCCAGCTGCGTCACCTCGCCAAGCAGATACTGCTCGCGGGCGGCGGCTTTTTCCGCCTTTGACTTCCACACATTTGCGTTATCGCGGATCAAGGGTGACTCACGCTCCAGCTGCTTCACGCGGTCACGAAGTCGCGACAGCAAAGACAGCTCCTCTACCCTGGAGCACGGTGGTACCACTGTCTCATCAAGAGATGATGGGTCCTGATTTCCCCCTACGGGACCACTCGATGTGCCCTACCACAGATCAAGACAGAAGCAAATAAGGTGACCAAACTAACACAAAGCCAGGGATAGCAGATGCATTCAGGATAAGCATAAAAACATATTCACAAGCACACTCGCCAGCAGGCATGTTCTTAGGGCAAAAGGACAATTCGTTATCTACTACACAAAGCTAACTACGGAGCAGCTGGCTTCTTCGACTTCGACGCCTTCGGGGGCTTCATCAAATCCGTGGCAGTATCAGACGCCACTGATTTTCCACCTGCCCCTGAAGCCGAAGCTTTCGCCGCCTTCTTAGCGCGTTGGAGCTCCTCCGAATACTTGGCAACGGTATTAATCAAAGAATGACCGTATTTGCCACAGGCAGTCGCAGAGGGGGCGAAAACTACCTGCTGACCATCCGCGCCAACAGGCATTGTCTTCGACACCGCAGAGGGATCTATCTCGACTCTGTTACCATGGCGAGTGACATCGTTGCACCAGCCGCCCGGAGGGAGTTCTTATAGGTAGAAAGCACACCCCCACGCGAGTGACTCCACCAGCTCGTCCATTTTGTCGACCTGCTCCGCCTTTGGCATCAACTCCTCTCGGAGGCGACTAAGGGCGACCTTGGCCTTGGACAACGTATTCTGGACGACGGCGCTTCGGTCTTCGACCGCGGATACCGCGCTAGCCAGAGCGTCATCACGATGAAGGGCCTGCGAGTCAAAACTCAAGTCGCCAGCATCTACACCAAAAAAAACACGGATCAGATTTCTGGTGCCAACGGCAAAACTCCAGAAGCAGAGAAAAGCATCAATCAAAAATCCACCAGAAAAAGGTACCTGAGAGGGCCTTGGCGACTGAGAATAGTTGCTCCTCGAACAATTTCTCCCTGGCCGCAAAAGAGGCGCGCATATCCTCTTCACGCTTTCGGGCTTCATCACGAGCCGCGATTGCCTCATCGCGCCCCTTGACAGCAAGGATGCGACATTGCGCAGTAGGGCGTTATGCTCAGCTACATGGCAGTCAAAAATAATTGGCTATCAGTCAAACACACCAGAACAAAAAAAAGACGAAAGAAACAAGCATGGAAGCACTCACTTTCGACCACGCGGTGACGCGTCTCCAGCATCGCATGCTGACGACCCATCGCCATCACCTGCTCTGCCACTCGCGCGGCCTCTTTTACAAGGAGCTGTTGCACCAATCAAGGAATCAGATAAGGGCAACAGAAGGCGTTGACTGCCAAAATACAAAAGAAGGAAAGATATACTCACATGGTCCTCTAGCGACTCCGAAGAAGTTTGTTGAGCTGTCATCCGAGCAACTATTCGATGCTCCCCTCCGTGAGGAGAACTCGAAGAATTGTGCCCGGAGTGGGCCGCCGCCGGAGGCGAAGGAGTGCGCTCGACCTCTACCTTGGCCCTTGAGGTCGCGACTCCTGATTCCTTCAAAAATTCAACGTCGCCAGAAGATGACGACGCCTCTTGACTGCAAGGCCAAATTCACATTCAGAAAGGGCAAAACTCCAGGGCAAAGCCAACAAAAAGAAAACAGAGAAGAAAGAACGAACTCATAAACTTACTAGTCAAACTTGTCAAGATCAAAGGTGGCCTCCGCCGACTCCGACGAAGACTCCTTGGGAAATCGCATCTTCTTGGGAGAAGCTAGTGCTACAGCCCACACAGGAACGGCAGGAATTGGTGACTCCGCGCCAGCAACAGTGCCCTCTGGAGTTGAAGGAGTCGACGCATCAGAGTCCTCGCTGCGCGGACGCTTGCGAGTATCTGGGCTCTCCGACTCGGGGGCTTCCTCTTCCACGTCAAAAGGGACAGTCGACTCAGACTCGTCCTCTTCAAAAGCTTCGCGAGGAATAATGCCCTCAAGGAGAGGAGGCATGGAATGCGAGACCGCCCAATCCTGCATACAAAAAGCAGGTAAGCAACAAAAAAGCAATCGTGAATATAAGCTACTACGTAGTACGACTGTACCTCGGGAGGAGAATTCGAAGCATCAAAGGGAGGAACGACTGGATCATTCGGAAGCACATCCTTGAAGGTGTACTTCGTGACCAGTCGCACCCTCTTATCTACCTCACTCGCGGACATGCCATCGGCAGACACGCGAGTGGCATCATCAGCACCACCCCATTGAAACATGGGATGGACTCTAGCTTGGAGAGGCTGGAGGCGATGATGTAGCCAAGTCCTGATAAGGGCGCAGCCTCCCTCTTCTCCGCCCATGCGACTCTCGAGGTCGCAGACGCGTTGATATAGCACGTCCGTCTCCGCGAGTTCGGACGGCATGATCACGTTCTTCCAAGAACGCATCTTCTTGCAGGGAGTCGCAGGATCAAACGGAGCGAGTCCAAAGTGCTCGTCCTTGGCCTTAAGGTCGCGAACATAAAACCATCTGTCCCTTCATCCCTGGACGGACTTGGCAAGCTTGATGTCGAAATAGGTGGCGGATGGGTCGACATGGATTCCACAACCACCTACGTCATAAACTAAAGAGCCAGATGCGGACTGGCGCTTTAGCTTGAACAAACGCTTGAAAAGGCCAAAGTGCGGCTCGATTCCGAGCCAGCACTCGCAAATAGTGATAAAGCAAGAGATGTGAAGAATCGAATTCGGGGACAGCTGATGGAGCTGGAGCCCGTAGAAACAGAGGAGACCCCTAAGAAAGGGGTGGATAGGCAAAGAAAGGCCGCGAATGATGAAAGCCAGAAACATCACTCGAAAACCAGCGGGAGGCACAAGAATGGTCTCACCACTGGGGACGCGCGCGTCGGCGACTGCAGCGGAAATAACTCCGTGTTGACGAAGAAGACGAAGATCAGACTCCTTGATGATTGAGGGGCGCCAGGCACCATTGGTCACGCGGGTGCCCGCGACTTTCTTCTTCCTGCCGGCGGCGGCACTGGTGCCCACAGCAGCGGCGCCACCCTTCTTTGCCGCAGCAGCGGTGGCGGCGGATTCAGCGGCAGCGCCTCCTTTCTTCTTTCCCATTGCGCGGCGACGATGAGAACGCAGAAAGTAACTTGGGAACGAGCGGAGATGGTCTAGAACTGTGGAAAAGATGAGCGCAAGAGAAAAGCAGAGGAGCAGCGGCAATGGCGATGGCAGCGAGGAAGAAAAGGGCGCAGATGGAAATTTACCGTCGTAGCATCGCTACTTAACCCCTAAGAGATGCAATCCAACGGCTCACAAAAACCCTATTGGACGCGTGGCACATATCGCGCTCGACAAGTGGAGAAGAGGAAGCGCGAACCGTCCCTCCACTGCGCGGAAATCGAGGAGGCACAGTTAATAAAAAGATTACGCACGCCCAGTCAAATCAAAGTCAGAAAGTGGGACCTACCGCTCGTCACGTCCCGCCAAGCCGCTCACGCGGGCAACTGAGGTCATGAAAGCGTCAGCACTGACGTCATCAACAGCTACGCAGCGGGAAACTACGACTACTTTAGTCCTTGCTAGAGTCTGCGACTCCACCAAGCACTCGGGGGCTACTCCCATAGGGAGCGCTGGCCGCGCACCCTATGATTTTTATTTTCTTATTGCAGGGATACAAGCAATCAATCCCCAGCCACTCGAAAAAGATTCGACTATGGACGTGGGTTACTCCCATAGGGAGCGCTGGAAACAATTTCGACTGAAACAAGCAAGTAAAAGACGACAGTAGTCGCAATCCAAGTCTTCGACTCAAACAGACAAAAATGACAGCAGTCGCAAAATTTCTTTAGTCCCTGCCTGAGTCTTCGACTCAACCAGGCACTCGGGGGCTACTCCCATAGGGAGCGCTGGTCGCGCACCCTATGATTATTTGCACGAAAGCTGTGCGTTGATTACATCAGCACTCGCAGATCATGGCGACACTGCCTCATAATTTTCCCTACAAAGAGATTACGTCTCCTGGGTTGCCCGAATCATCTCCGCGATGATAAAATTCGGATGCCGCGCTTACAGCGTGAAGGTAAGACCTGAATAAAGGCCTGGCACCGCATTTAACTGCGCACTACCAGAAACATATCCGTGCCTACAGACACGATGAACATGCCTTGACGGACGCGTCAAGTGCTCACACTCATATAACTGGAATTTAACTCCTGTAAGACCTCCGCGGCTTGAGTCGAATTACGCCAGCACTTTTCCGGATTCGAGTCCGGGGACTCGAATTTGAGTAGATTGCACTGTTTCGCCCTAAGGTGGTTAACTGGTACCGATACTTCGGTTATATCAGGCACGTATATCAACAATCCCTATGACACAAATAAAAGTAGTCGAAATGCACTCATTTAGGCACTCGAAACTTCAAAAAGTACCCAGTCGAATCTGCGATTCCACTGGATACTCGGGGGCTACTGACATGGGTATACCTTATAGGTACTCAAGCTTGGTATATACGGTCTAAATACGTATAGGCCCACGGTGTCTCCAAGGCCCAGACGAAAGGACTCGACTAAACTGTGGACTCTCGATTGCTTGAGAGACAAGAAGAAGCTAAAGATAGAAAGTTTGAAGGGAAGAACCCTTACTTGTAACCGACTCGTCCTGCTACCCGAGACCTAGCCTATCTATATAAAGGCTAGGAGGGGGCGGCGAGGAGGACGCACGCAACTCTAGTTTCCACAACCCTCGCCAGATTACATCTGCGTACCATTGTAACATTCGACTCCCTCGATAATTCCACGAGTAGACAAGCAGGAGTAGGGACCTCTACGAGGCCTGAACCTGGGTAAATCCTTTGTCCCCTGTGTGCTTGTTTGCTAGCCGATAGATGTCTCCAGCACTCCCTCCTTCTCCCAAACCCAAGTCCATAACAATGGGCATTGATGAGTTAAACCCTCGTCAAGTAGAGAACAATTGCATTAGTTCCAGTATACATGTTTACATAGTTCATTTACATTAATTTTTCTATCTGTATGAAAGACTAAACAATTAATTTTATAGTTCATCGCGCGGGTTATTCATGATTAATTATATGGAATACTGGACAAGCAATATGTTATCTGATCATGTCATCCAGGTATGTTGTTTTTCTTCATGATAACACATTAGTATTTGCTTAAACCTTACTTAAATATTTTTGAATACTATTTTGTAGGAGGATATGATAAAATTTCATCAAAAATTAATCGATATATTGATAGAATTGGAATTGAATAAGATAAAAGGAAAGTCAATATACTATCATCCCAGCGATGACAAGAATGTGGTGGATTCTGATTGTACAATCGTGGAGGGCCCAAAGCGACTAGATTCATCGGATGGAGCTAAAAACAAACATCCTTTTCGGGTTCACATCGTGCCCACAAACCCACGGAAATTAGTTGATGAGCTTTGCAAGCACATCATGTCCATTCGAGATGCTAAGCGTTTGGAGTAAGAAACATGTTAAGGTGTTTTTGATAATAGACATTGTTATGATTTTATCATTCTTAATAGTGCAAAGCTCTAAACCGTATCCAATAGGCTTGAGTCTTAAGAAAATTCAGGACATACTCAGGATGGACAATCCTATGGACAATGAATGTTTCAACTTTTCCAGACGCATAGTGGCATGCGACGAGATCATACAGCTGGTAGAGACGGATGTACACTACATGGATTTGCGTTTTTGTGTAAGTTACTATAATGTCTTAATTTTATCGTTATCACTATATTTCTAAACTTTTTTCCTATACTGCGATGGTCGATTCGACACGAGGTCATAAGTGGCATAAAAAGCCAAATATCCAGACTCTCACAACGATGTTCGATAGTTGGTCTGGACAGACTACAAAATCTCTTCACGCAAATTGGTAAATATATTTCACTTGTCCATCGTTGTCCAGTTATATGTGTTTCTAATGATTATCTATTTAAAGGTTTTGCTTCCTTATGCATCCATGGGCCATTTTACTTTGTTCTCCATCAACAAGCATGCCTCTTCTGTATCCGTTTTTAATCCTCTCTCCGTATTGTCATCGCCGGAGAGTAAAATGCGTCGATCTCACAACATGCAAAAGTTACAAAGAACTGAAATCTATCTAGGCGAAACACTCGAATTAGCACAATCCAGTTGGGATGGTGATATATTTTCTGGCCACCGTAAATCACCATTTGGTATTCCAGAAAGTCCAGACATGTGAGTATCTCTTAAAATAATCTCATGTGTTTTCTTTGCCTTTTACTATTTCATAACATTTTTTTGTTTGTTCGTTGGTTTGTACTGGATGCTGTATGGATGTTACTTAATTTATAAAGCAGGGCATAAGCCTGTTTCGAGGACAATTTCATAACATAATACCGAGTCATTCATATACAAGAATGTGTCTGGTTATTCTATTTTTTTGCATTATACTCTCGTGGAATGCTAAAGAATTAGTTCATCTAATATGCACGGTGGGTATTCTACGTTGCACATATTTATATTTTCCACATATAAATACCCAGGCTAATGACACATATTGTTTATGAGTTGACAAAGAAATTTTTGGTGCACTTGCTCAACTATCATGAAAATGAAGTAGAAGAGAATATCTCAAACACTGCCCGACAATATCTAATGAGTATCGAGGAGTAGATATTGTTATATTAGTTAATTAGTCCGGGTGCTTATTTCATATTTGAATGACATCAAATTATACCGGTTATCAAAATATACTTCAAACATGTGAAATACTATGAGTTTGGATATCCTGTGGCAGGTTTTCATATATGTGAAATTTTTGCATGTACTATATATTGATATATGTGCAAGATTTATCATAGCCATAGCAACGCACGGGCATTTGTACTAGTATTCAAAAAATATAAGACCTAGCAATCTCATGATATACCTGATTTGCTTCCTCGAACAATAAATTTGATATCCGTAAACGGGGAGTACGACCTAGTCCCTGGCGACTAGGGCTTTGTCCCTCTGCCACCGGACTGGTACGATCACCCTTCGTGAATCTGTCTCGGGTTCAGCTCCCTATAGTAAAAACCGACCGACTTCCCTTCGCTTGAGGGTTTGAGGGGTTGAAATAACACTTTGCAAATCTCATGACCTACTTCTCATGGACTTGTGTTATTGGAGAACTCTTCAATTCTCCTTCAACGCAAAAGGTGGTGGTGGTGGATTTGCAAAGTGTGGCGAGGACAACACATTATAGAGATATTTTGTATTTTTTCCAGCACACATCGGCTTGCCTCCAGGCGAGTGGGCGGGAAGGAGATCTTAAATGGCACGTGCGACACGCCATGGCCGAACTAACAAGTCTTCTTCGACGAACCATTGGGTATAGCTAGCTATTGTGTCACATCTCATAGTTTAGGAGACTCGAAATAGGTCGAAAATATATGTCCGCATTGCATATTCATGCATGAAAAATCTAGAAAAATTTAAAACGTTATGATAAAACTTGTCAAAGTGACTGAAGTTTCACTTAAGTTGATGAGTTAGTCATAAATCATCAAGTTTAGTGTTATAAAATTTGACATGACCATTGTTAAAACTTCATTTAGGAGGGTAGAATTAAGACTCGTAAGTAAAGTTGAACTAGAACAACAACACATCTCTAAGAAAAATAGATCAATCTACTCTTATTTTAGTGACGAAGGATAGTCTTCACGCAGTTTCACATTCAAAGATCGAAAGAGATTTTATTTGCAGCATGTTTGGATCAAAGGGGCAAAGATTATCTTAATGGAGTTCCCTCAAAGTTTATTCATGATGGTTTGATCTGAAGATCATACACGTGTTTATAAAGATAAATCTCGACGGGTTTATAGAGACAACCGGCGATATATGAATCTAGGGTTTATGACTAGAGACTAAAGCTACAACGTAGACATAGATGACATGTCCTCTTCAGGTGAATGGTCTTTATTATATATATAGCCATCAGTGATTCTAGAGTCTCCATAGGTCATGTTGGATCTCCATCTTATCTTGTACATCAAGTTGATCCTCGATTCCCTTCAGTGTATGTATGGTCTTCGGGATCATTCAGGAAGTTCTCTTGCGGCACGACATGTCAGGTCTGCTAAGAGCTCCTGGATATGGGCCTCCATGTCACAGACATTGAGGTCGTCATGGGCAGGATGGTTGGATAAGACCCATGTAATGATGATTATAGGCCACAATCCACCCATCACAAACATGATCCCAATCGGTACCTTTAATAAGGCGGTCGTCCTTTATGACGAGTTGATCAAGATACCCTGCTCATGTGCAGACCTTCGACTGATGAGCCCGATGAGTTCAATGACCTGATTGGTCAAGTCTGGCGAACATCTGGAACCTAAAGGATAGGTTGTCGGTGCATGCCTCCGACCTAATTAGGTGGTCACCATCGACGATTGCGGCTTGCTTTGACACCTTTGTTGGCTTTACCGTCACATACACAGGTTGCGTGGGGAGTTCGAGCCCGAGCCTCGCCGAGCACGCCCTCGATGACAACACCAACAAGGGTGGCTCTGACAAGAACACCCTCGTCTTTTTAGGAAGCGTCATCGACCCCGTCCTCAACGACAACACCTCGTCGATCTAGCCCACCTCTGACGGGAAAGACCTCGACGACGATGCTAATGAATCGATCTTGCTCATCCTCGACTTTGAGTTGGACGACGACTTGATCGGTCCCCTTTATGATAGGACCACGACTCCACCACGGTCTGCGTGGCGGCAGGCACCAACGATAACACCAATGCTAACCCTAACCTGAACGCCAACGTCACGACTAGGGAGAGGCACGCCCCAAAGGCGGCAACACGTGTCGACGCTCCCCACAGGAACCGATCCAGCGCTGTTGTCGGATATCGTTTGGGGAGCATGGCTAGAGATGCTCTTAGGTGGGTCGCTGATGGTTAGCGGATCCTACCGTCGACGTGTACCAGCCGAGTGGATCAAACATTAGAGGGCTTTAATTGTTATTTTATTTTCCCGGTAGGACTCCTTGAATCAGGCATTCGCCCAACTAGATAAATATAGCAACCGTTTGACACCGCTGCTGCACCAGACAACACAACGCCCAAAATGAAAACAACAAACAAATAGAAGAAGAAATAAAGAAGAAAAAGAAGAGAAAACAAAGCCGACGGTAGTGGCTCGACAAAAACGAGGATGTCCCGCAACCGCTGCGCCCTCCAGAGAATTTCCACCACGCTCCTAGCGCTCTGAAGCATCACGTACCAAGCAACACCTCCAAGAAGGAAAGCGACGACAACAACGTTGCTGCCCGGATTGGTCCTAGGGTTTCCCTCGATACGCTACGGGAGGTGGGGAAGAGATACACCCGGCACCCTTCAGGAAGGACGGTGACACCCGTAGGCGACGCCACGTCGGTGTCAAGACGACAAGGATTTCTCATGACCCCTCAAAAAACCACACTACCGGACACTTCGAATTGCTCCACCAAGCTCGTCACCCACCATCACATGCTACCACGGTCTTGTAGACACCACCGTCGTCTCACCGTGACCCACAATCGGAGACTGGTACGCCTGAAAAGAAGAAACGTCGGCAAAGCTCGGCGGAACAGTGACATACAGGAGGGAACTACCTCCATCGCCGGAAGGCGATAGCCGACCGGATGTAACGACAAGGGCAAACCAGGCCCTCTCTGGCCTGGCCGAGCCTAGAAGGACTCGTGAAGCCCCGCTGCCACACTGCAACAAGTGTGTCACCGTCACCGCTAACCCTAGCGCTAGTGCCTACTCTCCATCCACCAGTGGATCTGCCGCCACCCTAGATCCCCACTGCCAAGCAACCGCGCCATCGCCACTGTGGTCACCCGGGCCAGCCGGGTCGCCGCCGGTCTGAGGAAAGCCACGAGCTCGCACCTACAGAGTAGTACCAATCACCGAATCGGGACCAGTGGCAGGGATGAGGGGGTCCATGCGAGCAAGCACAAGGGCGGCGAGCAAGGCAATCACGGCATCTCCGGACTGCTTGCAAGTCGAAACCCACAGACGGCCACCAGATCTAGGCCCACCTGGCTCGAATCTGGCCCCCCGCCACACGGATAGGGGTGGTGCGCAAAAGATGGCGGCCAAGGCCCTGCAAGGCCCAGATCGGGCCCTCGCTGGCCTAGATCTGGCCCGCAAGACCCAGATCAGGCCCTTATGGGCCTAGATGGGCCTGATCTGGCGCGTCGCCTAGCCACTGCAGTGCGCACCACCGCCCGTCGCCGCCACACCGTGCTCACCCTCCCTCACCACCGTCAGGTCGCCGCCACGGCCGAGCTCGTCTGCCCAAGCCACCACTACCACGCTGCCACCTCCACCTGCGATGCAGAGACAGCCGCCCGGGGTACCTGCCGCTCCTGGCCCTTGCCGCCAACCAGGACAGGCGCGCACCACCACCGCGCAGCCCACCGCGCCGTCAGCTACCTTTCGCGTCGCCACAACAAGCCCCGGCAGCACCGCTGCAACCGACGCCTCACAGCGCCCCTAAACGGCAGCGCCGGCCCGCGTCAGTCCCTGTCGAGCAAGGGGGTGAGAGCTCCTGGCGTCGGCCGGGCTTCGCTTAGGCGCGCCCTCCTGGAGGCGGCGAGGGAAGGAGAGGGCCGGGTGGGGGGTGGTGGCGGACCATGAGCTAGGGTTCCCTGTCGCCTGGCGGGGGCGACGAGAGGAACAGTCTTTTTTCCCCTGCTCGCGTATAGAACACTGCTACTCCTCCGTTCCAAAATATAAGATATTTTAACTTCGTGAAGAGAGTGTATCTAGACTTTTTTTAGTGTCTAGGTTCAGTTCAAATCTAAATAAACCTAACACTAGAAGTGGTCAAGATATACTCTCTTCAGAAAGCTAAAACATCTTATATTTTAAAACGTACTGCCTAAGGATTGGACTGGCTAACGAATCTGGAGAAGAAGAGGTTTTTTTTTTGGGAATTGGAGAAGAAGAGGTTGTGGCCGCGTGAGGCGTGCACACGACGAGGCTGTTCAAGCCTGCTGTGCGTGAACCTGTGGTGGTCGTCCTCGTACGTCTTGATTAGGATGGGCGCGAGGCTGTGCATAATAATGCCGTCGGCGGTCTGCCCACGGAGAACGGCGAAAAGCCAGCAGCAGCGCCGAAGCCAAATTCCTCCTCTGCCACCGTGCCGTCGAACGGATCCACGATCAAACGCCGAGAGAAGTGACGGATTCCATACCTAGCGACCCAGCACTAGCAGCGGCTGCCTGCGAAGAAAGGCAGGGCTCGGGGTTGGCGGCGGCGGCGGCGGCGGACAAGACCGGGTGAGGCAGACGAGGTGGGCCGGCCCATAACCCGTAGCTTTCCTTTTCTTTACTTCTGTTTTGTCCCATACCACTAGTTTAGCGCAGATCGGACCAGTTTAATTAGCTCCGGACGTGCCTCGTTGCTGTGCCTTCACAGAGAGGACCGGCTGCGCAGACGTACTAGGTGAAAGTTGTCTTTCAGAATTAAATAAATACTCCATCGCATGGTTGATTTACACGCAAGGTGTGTTGATCGCAATGATGATCGTATAAAAAAATGTATCTCTAGCGTACCCGGCCCGCGACTCGGCTGGCGGCTGGGTCTGGGTCTGGCCTCTACCCTAAGCGCACGTGCCGGCATGACACGGCCCGTTAAGAATTTTTTAATTTTTTTTCAATTTTATATCATTATTTCTATTTTTATATTAATTTTAATAAAAAATAGTATAAAAAGGCCTTAACGGGTCGGCCCATTATGCCTGTTTAGCTAACGTGTCGTACTTGGGTCTCAAGGTGAAGTCCACGGGCCGGCACGTGTCCAGGTGGGTCGTGCCGTGCCGTGGACCGGCCCGTTGGCCAGGTATGATCTCTAGTGAAGCGCACACACGGTGCTAGACATTAGCACCAAAACTTTTTGCTATTTTATCTACGCATTAGGCTACACATCAGAGCATCTCCACTCGTTCGACGTTCTCAGATCGAAATTCGGTGCTACGCTATTTTATCTACGCATTATGCTACACATTAGAGCATCTCCACTCGTTCTGGCTTTCGGTCTGGAAATGATCAGTTTTCCACTCGCGTTCTCAACCAAATCACATAATCCGGCAAGATATTGAATTTTTTCTTCGCGCCGGTGTCCAAAAGGTGTTTGACAGAAACTCGCCCAAACAGGTCGCCCAAAACAGTTCAATGGAAATTCGTCCAAAATGGTTCGACAGTCAGATTATTACAGAAAACATAAAATGCGGAGATCGGTCCTCGACGGGGATGGGCTCCTCCGTCAGGTCTGCTGC
Source organism: Avena eriantha (assembly GCA_910589775.1). Taxonomy (NCBI): domain Eukaryota; kingdom Viridiplantae; phylum Streptophyta; class Magnoliopsida; order Poales; family Poaceae; genus Avena; species Avena eriantha. The sequence continues at coordinate 133,837,696 of OU342742.1, forward strand.
GGAAAGGCTCGTCGACAGGTTCGAGGAGATGGAGGCAGAGCTCTGTGATGAAGTGGTGGCGGAAACAGTCGGCAAAGAGCTCGGGGTGTGTCGACGGCGGGGACGTCTGTTGAGACACGTATTGTACTCTGTATAGGTCTCCTTGTACTCTAAGGATTGTACCTGTAATTGTCTATATATATGAGACAGCCAGCCCTATGAGGAGCTGTGCATTCTCCACAATTCCGTCTACATGGTATCAGCCTAACCTCGACTCCTAAACCCTAGCCGCCGCCTCCCTCTCCCTAGGCGCCGCCGGCCCTCTCCCTACCCGCCACCAACCCTAGCCGCCGCCTTCCTCCCTAGGCGCCGCCGACCCTTCTCCTCCCTACCACCACCCACCGCCGCCGTCTCCCTCCCCTCGACGCTGCTGGCCCCTGCCACCCAACCCTCGAAGCCGCCGCATCCTCCCTCGGCGCCGCCGATCCAATCTCCACCACCGCTTCCGCCCCACCATGTCCGACCACTCCTCCAATAACCCCTTCCACTCTTCCGTCTCCGGGAGCAGCAATCCCTTCGCCGGCCCCTCCGTCGCCGTCATCCGCGATGTTACTATCCTCGAGCGCGTGCCGGTGAAGCTCTCTCAAGCCGCTGCCAACTTCTTCCCGTGGAAGACGTACTTCGGTCTTCTCTTCCGCGAGTATGATCTCCTTGATCACGTCGATGGCACCATCGACCTCCTCGCCATGCCGCACGACCCCGACTGGTTGACGATCAACGCCACCATCACCCGCTGGTTCTTCCAGACCGTCTCCCCCGAGATCTTCCGCACCGTCGTTCGCGACGGCGACACCACGTACACGATCTGGACCAAGATCACCGGCCTCTTCACTGACAACAAGATCCAGCACGTCACGTTCCTCCAGCAGGAGTTCTTCGGCACTCATCAAAACGACCTCTCCCTCAACGACTACTGCCTTCGCCTCAAGAGCCTCTCCGACGAGCTCCGTGACCTGAAGTTTCCGATCGACGATAAGATCCTCCTCTCCATGCTGGCGGCGGGTCTCGGCGAGGACCTCAGCAACGCCGCCGCCAATCTCACGCTGCTAACAACGCCCTCCTTCGAGCAAACCGTGGCCTATCTACGTCTCGACGAGCGGCGGCTGAAGCATCTCCGGGCTAGGGCGGCTCAAACCGCCTTTGTCGCGGGTCTCTCGCGGGGCGCTCCCGCCAGTGCGCCTACAACCCCTTCGCCCCGCGCCTTCGCCCCGCCCCCTGGGTTCTACGCGCCCCAGCCACCTGCGCCTCCGCCTCCATCCAATGGTGGCGGCAACGGTGGTGGTCGCCGTCGGCGCGGGCGTGGCCACTCCGGTGGCAACGGTGGCACAGGCAGCAACAACTACGTCCCCACGCCCCAGCCACGCCCACATCAGCCGGCTGCACCGACGCCACCTTGGAGCACGGGTCACAACCCCTGGACCGGGGTCGTCCACGCCTACACGATGCCCGTGCCGCGAGCGCCTCACCCGAGCATCTTGGGGCCGTGACCGGTCACTCACCAGGCGTTCTTCGCATCGCCTCAGCCGGTCGCCGCGCCGGTCCACGCCACGCCTCCGACCCCCCCCGGCTACTACTCCGCGTTCTCGACTCCGGCCCCATGGGATCCCGCGCTGCTGACCGCCCTTCAGATCGCTCCCACCGCTGGCACGTAAGGCGGGTGTGGCGATTGGTTCATGGACCCCGGCGCCTCCGCGCACATGGCCTCTCACCCCGGTAACCTCTCCACTTCCACTCCCACTTCTACTTCTTCTCGCATAATCGTTGGCAACAGTCATGCTCTTCCCATCACTCACACTGGATCCGCCATTTTTCCCTCCACCTCCACCCCTCTTACTCTCAATAATGTTGTCGTTTCCCCTAACTTAATTCAGAACCTAGTCTCTATTCGTTCTCTCACTCGTGATAATTCTGTGATTGTGGAATTTGACGCTTCTGGTTTGTCTGTTAAGGATGGTCGTACTCGGATGCTCCTCCACCGATGTGACAGCACTAGCGATTTGTACCCTGTTCGGTCATCCTCCACCAGCACCAGCAGCCCTCTCGCGCTCTCTGCCGGTGTCAACCTCTGGCACGCCCGCCTTAGCCATCCTAGCTCCACCGCTCTTCGCCAAATAATGCAAGTATTCTCCTTTTCTTGTAATAAAACAGATGCTCATTCTTGTGAAGCGTGTCGTTTAGGCAAACACGTTCGTCTTCCATTTAGTTCTTCCTCCATAGTTGCATCTTTTCCGTTTCAACTTATTCATAGTGATGTTTGGACCTCGCCTGTTCCGAGTAATTCTGGATACACTTACTATCTCGTGCTTTTGGATGATTACTCGCATTTTGTGTGGACTTTTCCTCTTCGCCGTAAATCCGACGTCGCCGCCACCCTCACCTCCTTCTTCGCCTACGTCTCCACACAATTCGGTCGCCCCATCCATGCTTTACAAACCGACAACGGCAAAGAGTTCGATAACATCACCATCTGCACCCTTCTCGCCTCTCACGGCACCATCTTCCGTCTAACCTGTCCATACACCTCTCAACAAAACGGTCACGCCAAACGCATCCTTCGTACTCTCAACGACTGCGTCCGCACCCTCTTGTTCCACGCGTGCATGCCTCCGCGGTTCTGGCCGGATGCTCTCACCACGGCTACTCTTCTAGTCAACATCCGCCCCTGCCGTTCTCGCTGGCAATACGCGCTGCACCACCTCCTCTTTGGTGTGCCCCCCGCCTACGACACTCTTCGTGTTTTCGGCTACCGCTGCTATCCTAGCACTGTCGCCACCGCCACGCACAAGCTCGCGCCGCGCTCCCTCCCTTGTGTGTTTCTCGGCTACCCAGCCAACACCAAGGGTTACCGCTGTTATGATCCGGTCTCCCATCGTGTCATCACATCCCGACACGTTTACTTTGACGAGTTGGTGTTTCCTTTTTAGCAGGGACTACTGGCGACTCCTTCGGCGCACGCTGGCCCCCTTGAGGCCAGCCCTGCCCGCCGACGAGTGACCGTGGCGGCCCCATCTGCGCCTACCCCGCACGGTCCCTCGGCACACGCGCCCGCGATACCGCCCGACTCGCCGCCCAAGTCGCCACCCGCCGCGGCCCCATCTCCGCCCCTGCGGCCCCGTCTCCGCCTGCATCAGCGACACTCCCCATGTCGCCCTCGTCCAGCTCGGCACCCTCTTCTTCGACTCCGCCTCCATCACCCGCTTCGGTTGCGGATGCCGCGCCCGCCCCGCCTGCGGGTGTTGTCACTCGTGCGCGTGCGGGTGTGCGCTGGCCCTCCACCCGCTACCCCACCGACGAGTACGTCTGCACCGCCTCTATGTCCGCGATATCCCCAGTACCCACCTTTGCCCGGGCCGCTTTGCGCAACCCAAAGTGGCACGCTGCAATGCAGGAGGAGTTCGACGCGCTACGGTGCAACCGGACCTGGGAGCAGGTCCCTCGTCCCGCCCGCGCCAACGTCATCACCGGCAAGTGGGTCTTCAAGCACAAGATGGGCCCTGACGGCGCCCTGGAGCGCTACAAGGCGCGCTGGGTGGTTCGCGGTTTTCGACAACGGGCAGGCGTTGACTTCATGGATACGTTTGCCCCGGTTGTCAAGCCGGGCACGATTCGCACCGTCCTTCACCTCGCCGTCTCTTGTGCCTAGCCGGTGCACCAGATGGATGTCTCCAATGCCTTCCTCCACGGTCATCTCTCCGAGCAGGTGTACTGCCAGCAGCCCATCAGTTTCGTCGATGCTGAGCATCCGGACCATGTGTCCCTGCTTTCTCGGTCCTTGTATGGGCTGAAGCAGGCCCCGCGTGCCTGGTACCAACGCATTGCTGCGTTTCTGCATCAACTTGGCTTCCGCTCTACGCGCTCTGACGCGTCGATGTTCGTCTATCGCCACGGCACCGACACTGCCTACTTGCTGCTCTATGTTGATGACATCATCTTAACGACATGCACTGTTGGCCTCCTTCGACAGCTCACCAACCGCCTTCGCGCTGAGTTCGCACTCAAGGACCTTGGCCCGCTCCACTACTTCCTCGGCATCGAGGTAGTCCGGCATGCGGATGGGTTCTTTCTTCATCAGCGGAAGTATGCTCATGAGCTCCTCAAGCGTGATGGGATGCTTAACTGCAACCCTGCGCCTACTCTAGTCGACACGAAGGCCAAGCTTTCGGCCAACGATGGGTCCCTAGCTCCCGACGTGTCGTTCTATCGCTCCATCGTCGGTGCCCTGCAGTACTTGACGCTGACATGTCCGGAATTGCAGTATGTCGTGCAGCAGGTGTGCTTGCATATGCATGCTCCTCGGGATGCCCACTAGACAGCGGTGAAGCGGATACTTCGCTACATATGCGGTACCATGGACCTCGGCCTCTCGCTGCACGCCTCGCCATCGACGGACATCGTCGCCTACTCAGACGCGGACTGGGCTGGCTGCCCTGATACGCGGCAGTCTACCTCGGGCTACTGTGTCTACCTCGGCTCATCGCTCGTCTCTTGGTCTTCCAAGCGACAACCCACCGTCTCTCGCTCTAGTGCCGAGGCCGAGTATTGGGCCGTGGCTAACGCCGTGGCTGAGTGCACGTGGCTTCGTCAATTTCTCTCTGAGCTCTCTTGTCCTGTCGACAAGGCCACGGTGGTGTTTTGTGACAATGTTTTGGCTGTCTACCTCTCCGCCAACCCCGTTCATCATCGCCGCACCAAGCACATCGAGCTGGATATCCACTTTGTTTGCGAGCAGGTTGCTCTCGGTCACGTTCGAGTTCTTCACATACCGACCTCTCAGCAATTTGCGGACATCATGACCAAGGGTTTGCCGACGTCGACCTTCGACGAGTTTGTTCCAGTCTATGTGTCGGTACTGACCCTTCGACTGCGGGGGGGGGGGGGGGGGTGTTGAGACACGTATTGTACTCTGTATAGGTCTCCTTGTACTCTAAGGATTGTACCTATAATTGTCTATATATATGAGACAACCGACCCTATGAGGAGCTATGCATTCTCCACAATTCCGTCTACAACGTCCTCGTCCAGGATGGCGTTGCGGCACGCCATGTATCAGGCCTTGACCTGGGGACTCATCGCTGAAGTGTCTTCGCGGCCCATGAGAAATTGCAGGTATGTGTTCCTCTTCTTCGCGACGTAGTTGGCCTTGAGGAAATCGATCTTTTTATCTTGGTTCTGTAGCAGCTAGGTCCACATTTCTTCGGCCTTCTTCTCCATCTTCTCTGCATGGGCCTTCGAGTCGGCAATACACTTCTCGGTGGACGCGTGAATCCGTTTGGCAGCCGGTCCCGTAGCCTTTAGCATCTTGGCCGAGCTCTGGCCTTCCTTCTCTGGCAGCTGGGGATGGCGCCTCGGGGTTGTACACACCGTCCTTGTTCTTGGCGAGGGTCACACGAGTGTCCACCCATTTCTGGCAGTTCTAGATCTTGTCGAAGACATGGTGGAACTTGAACTCGGTCTTGGTGTCATCGCGGTACATGTTCTTGTTGATCGCATTTGAACGGTCGCATAAAAAGGATGTATCTCTAGTGAAGCGCACACACGGTGCTAGACATTAGCACCAAAACTTTTTGCTATTTTTTCTACGTATTAAATTTGAATGTATCTAGACACTATTTAGCATATATACATCCAGATTCAAGTTAGAGCATCTCTAGCGGATACTGCAAACGCGTAGTATGAAATTTTCCGCGGCAGGATAGATACTCTAAACGAAATTGCATGTTTAAAAGAGTTAAGTCCATTTTAAACCTTGAACTCGTAGGACGTAGCCAAATCGAACCCCAAAGTCCAAATCCCTGAAGGTAACACACTAAACTTTCAAATCCCGATACGAATCAAACCTTCGAGTTATTTAAGCCAGGAAACGCTGACATGACCGGGATGATCATCAACGGTGGGCCAGATACGGTTTCACTTAACAACATCGTAGGGTGGGAAGCGGTACGCGCGCGTGAGAGAAAGATTTGGGGAAAGAAATTAGGGTTCTTGCAGGAGGCGACGACAGGGGCATTGGGTTACGGTTCGGAGGGGCGGTGGACTGGCGGCGCAGCTAACCGGAGAATGTCATGGTGTTCGGGTTCTTCATCTTCTCCTGACTTCCGAGGACCTGCAGGAAGAAGCAGGGGCACAAAATGGAGGTCACTGGTGCCGTATCGAGATTCACCGATGGTGTATGAGCCATCCAAGATGCGCCGGTGCAATCCGCCAAGGAAGGCTGCTCGTTGGATCTCCTAGAGTCGTCAGAATCCAGGCATGAGGTACTACTCATGTGTGGATGCCATGGTAAGCACACCTCCAAATCCCCCTCACATTTGCTGGTTTTTTCTCGTCACCCTCTCTGATTCATTGATGTTTTGTTCAATTCGAACAGAATGGAGCTGGTTGTGGCTGCGTAGAGTGGTATGATGCTGCTTTGCCGAAGTTCTAGTCTAATCTGATAGGAGATTTGTGCGATGAAGTTTGGAGGCTACGCGGTGAAGTAATTGTGCCTCCTCGTTTTGAAGATGTTGTAGGATCATAGGCAATGGTTCATGCCGTGGTATTGCCAACGAATACGCCATGGAGGGGTCCTCATAGTGTGTGTTTAGAGACATGGGGTAAGGCGAAGAGTTGGCAGGTACGAGGTAACATAGCTTACCCAGGTTCAAGTCCCACAACGGTGGCGGAACTCTACTCCTGCTATAAATCACTATAATGGCAATACACCGAGTTATAGAGATAGGTTCACTGTGCGAGGTGTTGCATGTTGTACGTAGCAATCTAAGAGGTTGTCTGCCCTAAAGGCTCCCACAGGTCCGGCTTATAAAGGCACCAGAACCTAGGGTTAGAGGGAAAAGTCCTTACCGGACAAGGTAAAGAGTCCTACACTAATACGAACTAGTCTTTCGTGTCTTGCACTCAAAGGCTCCGAATACGTCGGTGACTCCTTTGTAGCCTTCCTTTATCCGGCATGGGCCTCCCTTCTGGATCAATCTAACTGGGCCCACCAGCAGGCCATAGGCCTTGCTACCAACTATGGGCCACTCGGGTTAGCCGGAATAAGGACGTGCTATGGTGATACCCATTTAGCATATCTCCAACAGTAGCCCCTGGAGGACTTTGAAATCTTGTGCCGTCTAGCCCATTGATCTTTGAATATCCCGTCTAAGTGATGCCGGCAATTCGTCAAGCAATATCTCAAAGGTCTCCCAAAGAACCCTGCAATCCTCTTCGACTTTGCAATATAGCCGGAGATTCCTTCAGTCTTCATTTCCTTGAGTCATAAAACCTCCGTCTTTAATAGAATCTTCCGACATGACTCTTCACTGTGACTATCAGGAGGATGACATAGGGTACAACCTACGTTACCTCGAAACTCACAGAAGGCAGGGAATTAATCATTAGCTATTTTCACGTGCGCGAAATCTGAAACGGTAAAGCAGCAAAGACGGAGGACGTGGCGAAATTACCGTGCACGTTCGTCTCCACGTCGGCAACACTCCCACCATTGGATCCTTTTGCACGAATCTTGACACTAGGTCTATATATATTTACTGCGGCCAAGTCATTTTCCTTTACCCACATTTGCTCCTGCGTCTTCGTCTTCCTCTAGTCACATGCCCGTTTGAGCTTCTCCTCGGAAAACCCTAGCTCGAGCCCTCTTCTTCTCCACCCACTCTCAGCGTCACAATGGCCTCCAGCAGCTCTATCCCCTCAATAGTGGTGACCTCTAAGGCTATCCTGGAGCCAACTCAGGGAGTAACTGTCCCACTGGAGGGGGTGGTAGTCCCTGTCTCCGCCATGGTGGAAACCACCGGCGACGACCAAGAATGAGCGGCGCTTGATGCTGTCGAAGAGGAAAATGACTCCCATAGAGGAGTGTGGAGGGGATCTGACCTCTCCATTGAAGATTTGCAAGAACTGATCACCGAGGGGTATCTCCCCACGGCAAAGGAATTGGTATAGCGGGCGGCACCGGCTGGCGAGGTGGTTCCTTCTCCCCAAGCCGGAGAGAAGGTGTACCTCAAAGATCAGCTGGTACGAGGCGTAAGCCTACCAGCCTCCGACTTCTTCCTGGACATCCTCCAGCACTTCCGGGTACTTCCCCACAACCTTTCTCCCAATAGCATCCTAGTCCTTAGCAACTTTGTAGCTTTGTGCGAAGGATATCTAGGAATCAAACCTAGATTAGATTTGTTTGTATACTTTTTTACCGTCAAGAGAGAGTCTGTAGAGTTCAAGGATGAATTGCGGATCTACGGAACTATTAGCTTCAAGATCCGGCCTAGCTGGCACTTCCCCGACATCGTAGGGCATGAGTCATGCAAGAACTAGCAACGCACGTACTTCTATGGCCCAGATATTCCTCTGCCTGACCACCTTGACACTTATCCTGACTTTGTCGACAGAGCTGCCACCGAAGTGCCCGCATGGCAGACCCTAGCCTCCCTTCCATCTGATGACGAAGCCAACCGAGCCGTAAGGCGGATTGAATGGCTTGTGGACGGAGGTATGATGGGCCTGGATTTAGCCATGTGCTGGTACGTTAGGCGGATCCAGCCTCTACAGCACTGCGCCGAGTTGATGTGTAAATACACTCAACACAGGAGGGATCCCATGCAAATTTTGCGGGATACACTAGTAGAAAATGGGCCTTTGGTTCGGGCCACTAGTCCCGGCCGTGGTTGGGGCCGGGACTAATGGTCCAAACCAGACTGCTCGAGGACGCCGATGTCCTTTTTCCCGGCCCGTAAAGGACCATTAGTCCCGGTTTGAGATACAAACCGGGACTAATGGGTCTGGGCATGCCCGCGTGGTCCTGACAAGACTATTAGTCCCGATTTGTGTCTCAAACTGGGACTAATAGTCTGGCCCTATATATACTGCACCCAGCCCTCCACTATCTCTTGTTTTTTTCCTATGTGAGGTGGGTATAACTTTGTGCTAAATTTTTTCTTCATATGCACTAGAGGTGTTCGGTGAAATGCCTGTTAGTACGGTGCCACTTGAGTTCACACAAGACAAAACATGATATGAGGTGCCAGAGCCACACTTAAGTTTTCTCATCTTTGTTTCCATGTGTCCTAAAAGGTTAGCAAGTATTTTCTCGTTTAGACTGCAAGATAGTAATTTTATCATCGTGATTGCGTTTGATATATATGATGCAGATGAGTCATCCATGTATGTATGGTGACCGACGCTCAGACGCTTACAGAGAAGGCATGCGTTCTTTTTGGCTTGTGGACAAGGTGAACAAGCGGTGGGATGGTTTTATGTGTTGTCCATGTGTTGAATGTCGAAATGAGCAAGTTCACACTTCCTCAAGGGTCATTCAGAGCCACCTGCTTCGGTCTGGCTTCTTGTCCGGCTATAATGTTTGGAGTAAGCACGGAGAAAGAGGTGTTATGATGGAGGACGGCGATGAAGAAGAGAACGATGATGACAACTACCGATCTATGTTTCCTGAATACGCTGATACCACAATGGAAGATAATGAAGAAGAACGGGAACAAGATGAGCCCGCTGATGATCTTGGTTGGGTCATTTCTGATGCAAAGCGAGACTGTGACACAGAAAAGGAGAGTTTGCAGTTCGAGAAGATGTTACAGGACCACAACAAATTGTTGTACCCAACTTGTGAAGATGGCCAAAAGAAGCTGGGTAGCACACTAGAATTGCTAAAGTGGAAGGCAGAGACCGGTGTGACTGACTCGGGATTTGAAAAGTTGCTGGTAATAATGAAGAAGCTGCTTCCAAGAAATAACGAATTGCCCTCCATTACGTATGAAGCAAAGAAGGTTGTCTGCCCTCTAGGGTTAGACGTGCAGAAGATACATGCATGCCTTAATGTCTGCATCCTATATTGCAGTGAGAAGTACGAGAATATGGATAAATGCCCGGTCTGCACTTCATTGCGTTATAAGATCAGACAATATGACCCTGGTGATGTTGAGGGCGAGCCACCCAGGAAGAGTGTTCCTGCCAAGGTGATGTGGTATGCTCTTATAATACCACGGTTGAAACGTTTGTTCAGAAACAAAGAGTATGCAAAGTTGTTGCGATGGCACATGGAAGACAGTAAGAAAGACGGGAAGTTGAGGCACCCTGCTGATAGTCGGTAGTGGAGAAAAATCGAGAGGGACTTCCCAGACTTTGTTGGTGATGCAAGGACTTATGGTTTGGTCTAAGTATCGATGGCATGAATCCTTTTGGGGAGCATAACTGTTGGGGTTCCGCGTATGAGAACAATAAATTTTACCCTATGCCCCTGAACCCCTGAAGCTGCCAGGACCTATCTATTAGTAATACAGTAACGGGAGGGGCTTTTCGCGAACTTACCCTTGAAGACCAAAAAGCGTTGTCAACGCTCAGGAGAACGTGGTTGATGTAGACGAGCCAAAGCCGACCTCAAGGTCATGATGAAGTCCTTGCGCTCCTTGGCTCCAATGACTTGAGTGCCTCAAGTGCGACACCTCACGGGGAGTTACACACGTCTGGTGCCTGACGATGACTCCCGCTTCCCCGATCCAGCAGCAGTTGCGGAAGTAGAGCTCCCAGATCTGAATCCCGCAGCGCGACGGCGCTCCGCGGGGAAGATGTCTCTCGCTCGCGCAGTCCAGACTTAGGGCCACGATCACAAGAGAGAGGGGAAGAAAGAAAATATCAACTGGAGGTCCTCCCAAAAGTGAGAAGACCTTTATTGATTATTGGCGTACTTAATTTGGCCAAATACCCCCACTATATATAGGGGGAGGAGGGGGTACACCCTCCCTCAAAGTCCCGGGGTGGGACTAAAGGAGAGGAAGGGTGAGGGGAGGCCGCCGGCCCCCTAGTGGGACCCGCGCGAGGGGGCTAGGCCAAGCCAGCCAGCCCCTTGCCCCTTCTCCCTCTCTCCTTTCCTTAATGGGCCCTCTCCCTCCGGAAATTGGCCCATTAAGCCTTTGACCATTTAAATTGATTTTATATTTATTAAATAATTATGAATAAATGATCAATTCAACATTTAACATTCATTCACACATTATTCAATCTCCGTGGCTATGGAACACCTTCCACCTCCACTCCGAACAACCTCCGGACTTACCGAAACCCTTCTGGTTTTCTCCCTACTCTTCTTCGGCGATTCCACCGATCCTATATACACTCTCTAAGCATCATCAAGCCCTTAAGTGTGATACCCCACGGTTCGGGAACAGTCCATACATGGTCGGGACACTCCCGCACCAATGATCGACAGAGGGACCTGGATGGCCATGTGACCCCTATGCGTTCCACGAAGATCTTTTGTCGTTTGAACCGAGATAGTCGTGTCTTATTCCCTTTGTCTCTCGATACTTGCATTGGCCGAGATCTGATCAATGACATCACCATGTCGTGTTCAATCTCGTTACCGAACAATGCTACTTGACTCGTTCCGACAAGTGATATCCCCGTGATCAAATCACATGCTGCGTAGCTATTGGATATAGCTTCTAAGAGTGGGCCCTTGAGTATCTTCCCGTCACATGGACGGACAAATCCCGCTCTTGACATATATTGCCTCTACGGTTTCCTCCGAGTAGCTGAACACACCTTTATAACCACTGTATTACCAAGTGTCGTTTGATGCTATCTAAGCACTCTTGGGAGATAGTGATTGATATAGCCTCACGGTCTAAAGAATAGTCTACGAGGATCCATTTCTAATCATCGTAACTTGAACTTTGTGACATGATCGGGTCACGATGTTTAGGTTGGGTATTGGTTCATCATCTCATTCTCAGAATGAGATGACCTCATTTCCAATTGGCATAAATGCCACTTGATCAGGAAACATGATCATCTGTTGACCAATGAACCAGTGACCAGAGTTTCACTGGGAACCCCTGGTTGTTTATATATCACACGTGTATTGATGTTTACACTCAATACAGTTATAGCATGATATAAAACTTAATCATAAGCTATATGAAATATGATAATAGTCCTTATTACTATTTGTCTCTAGGGCATATTTCCAACAAGAACTGCAGTCACAACACTTGGGCTCGTGACTATGTATCTACAACCTTCCACCTTGGTTCTGCATGAAGCGGAAGTTCATTATGATACCAGTGCTCATCCAAGGCCCGAAGCAACCCGGCAACGACATTAATGTGTACCTAAGGCCATTAGTTGATGAACTTTTATAGTTGTGGGACAAACCAGGTGTACGTGTGTGGGATGAGCACAAACAGCAGGAATTTGACCTACAAGCGTTGATGTTCGTAACCATCAATGATTGGCCTGCTCTTAGTAACATTTCACGACAGACGAACAAAGGATACAATGCATGCACGCACTATTTAGATGAGACTGAAAGTATATATCTGGATAAATGTAGGAAGAATGTGTACCCGTACAATCATCGTTTTCTTCCGCCAATTCTTCACTTAAGGAAGAAAGGCAAGCATTTCAATGGCAAGGGAGAAACCTAGAAAAAGTTTGTCCCCCGTACTGGTGCTGATGTATTTGGTATGGTCAAGGATTTGGATGTAATCTTTGGAAAGGGTCCTAGAGGACAACCTGTTCCAAAAGACACCGACGGACACGCACCCATGTGGAGGAAGAAATCTATATTTTGGGAGCTACCCTATTAGAAAGTGCACGAGGTCCGCTTTGTAATCCATGTGATGCACCTGATGAAGAATCTTTGCGTGAATATTCTAGTCTTCCTGGGCTTGTATGGGAAATCAAAAGATACCCAGGCAGCACGGGAGGACCAGCAACATCATAAAGGACGAGACGGCAAGCATCCAGGGCAGTTTCAAGGGCTTGCTAGCTACTCTCTTACCAAAGAAGAGAAGAAAATCTTTTTTAAAGTCCTTTTTAGTATCAAGGTCCTGTCTGGCTTCTCATCGAATATAAAGGGAATAGTAAATATGAAAGAGAAAAAATTCAAAACATAAAGTCTCATGACTGCCACGTGCTTATGACGCAATTGCTTCTGGTTGCATTGAGGGAAATTCTACCAGAAAATGTTCGACTAGCCATTGTGAAGGTCTGTGCATTCCTCAATGCATTTTCTCAGAAGGTAATCGATTAAGAAATTCTATCAAGGTTACAAATTGATGTGATCCAATGTCTGGTCAGCTTCGAGTTGTTGTTCCTGCCATCCTTCTTCAATATTATGACGCACCTCCTTGTTCACCTAGTCGAAGAGATTAGAAATCTCGGTCCTGTGTTTCTACACAATATGTTCCCCTTCGAGTGGTTCATGGGAGTCTTAAAGAAATATGTTCAATAGCGTACTAGGCTAGAAGGAAGCATCTCCAAGGGCTATGGAACAGAGAGGTCATTGAGTTTTGTGTTGACTTTCTTCCTGAACTTAAGCCGATTGGTGTTCCTGAATCTCGGTATGAGGGGAGGCTGACTGGAAAAGGCACACTAGGAAGGAAATCAATGGTATGTAGGGACGGGCATTCTTTCACTCAAACACACTACACAGTTCTACACAATTCCACTGTGGTGGCTCCGTATATCGAGAAACACAAGAATATTCTACGCTCTGAAAACCCGGGGAAGCCTGACTCCTTGATTAAAGGGGAGCATGAGAAGAATTTCGGCAGTTGGTTGCAGACACATCTCATGAATAACACCACTGTTGAAGATCAGTTGTACTCGTTGGCCAGGTTACCATCTTCGACTATATGTACTTTCCAAGGGTACGAGATAAATGGGAATATATTTACACGATTGCCCAAGATAAAAAGAGCACCAACCAAAACAGTGGTGTCCGCTTTAATGCAACAGATGACAATGGGCAGAAGGACACATATTATGGGTACATAGAGGAGATATGGGAACTTTACTATGGACCTACTTTTAAGGTCCCTTTGTTTCGGTGCAAATGGGTCAAGCTGACAGGAGGAGGGGTACATGGAGACCAAAAGTACGGCATGACAACAGTGGATCTCGAAAATCTCGCGTACATGGATGGACCATTCATCCTAGCCAACGATGTGGCTTAGGTTTTCTATGTGAAGGACATGTCTACCAAACCGAGAAAAAGGAAAGATAAGCAAAAGAATACAGAATACGATGAGCCAAAGTGCCACATAGTTCTTTCAGGGAAAAGAAACATCGTGGGAGTGGATGACAAGACAGACATGTCAGAAGATTACAATAAGTTTCATAAAATTCCGCCATTCAAAGTGAAAACTGACCCAAGCATCCTGTTAAATGATGAAGATTCTCCATGGCTACGGTGCAGAAGAAAACCACAACACTAGATGTTGGCGATGTGTAATAATGTATTAAACCTTTTATTTGAGACATAAATCTATGTAATGTATTAAACCTTTTATTTGAGATATAAAGGCCCCTTTCATGTAATACATCTTGCTCAATCAAACTGGGCATTAGCGACCAGGTTCTGAGCCGCGGGAGGTGGTCACCCAAAGAGAAGGAACCATCACAGGAGCATAGCTCGGGTGAGGTCCCGGAAGATGCTGCCATGTATTGGAAAACCTGACCTCCAACATATACATATACCGGCGGACGTGCTCGTCCTCCTCCCTGACATGCCTCCATACCATCTCCTCGGGGGCCGGCTCCCTCTGCACCGCACCTGGACCATGCGACCGCCACGAAAGAAGCTCCAGGTCAACGACGAGACCCGGATTCCTCACCAGGCTACGCGTCCCGGAAGGTAGCACCTCCCAGTGCCAGCCCGGCGGAGCCCAGTCTTGGACATGCCCGATCGAGCCCAGTACTCCGTCGTTGTTACGGCCGAGTCGTGGACGAACATGCGGGGGCATCCTAAAGTAGGCGGTGGGAAATGTGTGGATGTGTGGCAGGGAATGTGTGGATGTGTGGCAGGCGCCGACCTATATATAGAGGGAAAGGGTGGGAAAACGTGGCGAGAAAACATATGTCGGGAAAACATGGCGGAAAACATGGCGGGAAAACGTGGCGGGAAAACATGGTGGGAAAACATGGCAGGAAAAACATATGGTGAGAAAACGTGGCGGGAAATATGTTTAGCCCCGGTTGGTGTTTCCAACCGGGACTAAAGATTCATCTTTAGTCCCGGTTGAAGAAACCAACCGGGACTTAAAGGGTGAGTGTCGACACTATGACAGAGGTGAGTGTCGACATTATGTCATGAGTGTTGACACTATGTTGTGCTGTTTTAATCTATAAATAGGCATCCCTGTGAAGTTATCAACTACAAACAAGATGGTGTGAAAGAGCAGGAACAACACACTACAAGAAATTTATTATTATTAAAAAATTGGGACTAAGAAATCGGGACTAAATGCCCCCTTTAGTCATACTCATATCTAGCCCTATAGTCATATCTAGCCCCCTTTAGTCATACTCAACAGGGGTGGTCCATTACCCTCGTACCTGGCGAGCTCCCTTTCCTGCCGATTAGCGAAGAAGGCATTCCAGGTGTCATAGTTGTCAGGATCCCAATGGGGATCCATCCGCTGCTCTAGCGTGAGCTCAAGGTAGAAGTGGTTCGTGATGGCCGCCTGGCAGGCGGAACCTTGAGGCACAGGAGGGACCGGAACTCCTCCAACGCTCAGCATCCAGTCGGCAGGCAGCTGGTAGCCTAGCGAGCATGGGTAGCTGGAGGCCCACAGCGCCTCAGTCTCCTCTAAGGTTTGAATGGCCCAGTATGCGGTGTCCATTGTTGTGAGAGGGGAAGATGTGGATGTGTGGATGGCCATCGTGGCCGGCCTAGATATAGAGGGAAATGGCAGGAAAATATGGCGAGAAGCGGAGGGAACTGGTGGGAAATCATGACGCATGGCTGGACGACTCTGAGAAAGGCGGGAAATATATTAAGTCCCGATTATTGACTCCAACCGGGATTAAAGGACCCAAAATATAATAGTTAAACCCAAAACCCTAAACCCTAACCCAAAACCCTAAACCCTAAATCCAAAATAGAGATTTCAGTAAAATATAATAGTTAATGCATTTTTAAATTGAATATTGCAAAAACTGGTTAATAGTTTGACTAGTTAGAATAATTATTTTATAAAACAAAAAATGGATTTGGATTACTTATTCAAATTCAAGCATTTTTATGTTAAAAGTTTTGTGAGATCCAAAAATATGCAAAATATAATAGCTAATGCATTTTTAAATTGAATATGGACAAATGGTTAATAGTTTGACTAGTTAGAATAATTATTTTATAAAACAGAAAATATATTTGGATTACTTATTCAAATTCAAGAACTTTTCATGTTGAAATTTTTCTCAAATACATAAGTATGCAAAAACTGTATAATTCAAATGTTTAAAAAATATGCAAATTGAAATTTTCTAAAACAGGTGCGCCCCTTGAATATTTTGGTCAAAAATTTGAAAAAAAGGACCTTTAGTCTCGGTACTTGTTACGCACCGGGACGAAAGGTGTGCCTTTGGAACGCGCCCTTGGGCGGTGCCGAAAACCCTTTAGTCCCGGTGCTAGGCACGCACCAGGACTAAAGGGAGGGACCTTTAGTCCCGGCTTGTGGCACGCACCAGGACTAAAGGGTCTCATGGCACGGACCGGGACGAAAGACCCTTTAGTTCCGGTGCGTGCCACGAGCTGGGACTAAAGGTCCGGCTCTTTAAATTCGCGCGTAGCTTCTCTCCTAATCTCATTCTACACTTTTGCGCAGGAGCCCCTCGACGCCGGCCGGCTGCCCGAATCCGAGACGCCGTCTGCGTCGCCGTCCGTGTTGTCATACCGCGTCGCCGTCTGTGCCGTGCCTAGTCCTCCTCTCCGTCCACCCCACCTCCAGCCGCTGCCGCCACCGCGCATCGCCCCGTCCGCGTCGGCCACTTCCAGCCCCCGTCGCGTCGCCGCCTCGTCCTCCTCTCCGTCTGCCCCACCTCCAGCCGCCGCTGCCGCGCATCGCCCCATCCGCGTCGGCCACTTCCAGCCACCATCACGCCACCACCTCGTCCTCCCTCTCCAGCCGCCCCACCTCCAGCCGCCACCACCGCCCCGCGCCTCCAGGTACTCCTCCGTAGCCCACGTGTCTCATCTCCGGCCGGCAGCTAGCGCATTGCCGTGCCGCCACCGCGCGTCCGGCAGCCACTAGGGGGCCTTTTTTCTAGTATTTTTTGTAGTAATTTCTAGTATTTTTTGTAGTACTTTTCTAGTATTTTCTAATATATACACTATTGTTATTATTTTCTAGTATGTTATTATTACTAGCTATATAATGTAATATATAGTATGTTATTATTATTACTAGTATGTTATTATTTTTCTTCTAGTACTTTTTCCAATATGTTATTATTACTATATAGTGTAATATATAGTGTATAAAAATATATAGTGTTGAATATATTAGTTATTATTACTATATTCAACACTATATATTTCACTATAGGGTGGCGGTGCTCGCGGCCCCTGGACTTATGGTTAGGGTGGTGGTGCTCGCGGGCCCCCGGACTTAGGGTTAGGGTGGTGGTGCTCGCGACCCCCCGGACTTAGGGTTAGGGTGGTGGTGCTCGCGGGCCCCCGGACTTAGGGTTAGGGTGGTGGTGCTCGCGGGCCCTCGGACTTAGGGTTAGGGTGGTGGTGCTCACGGCCTCCGGACTTAGGGTTAGGGTGGTGGTGCTCGCGGGCCCCCTGACTTAGGGTTAGGGTGGTGGTGCTCGCGGGCCCCTGGACTTAGGGTTAGGGTGGTGGTGCTCGCGGCCCCCGGACTTAGGGTTAGGGTGGTGGTGCTCACGGTCTCCGGACTTAGGGTTAGGGTGGTGGTGCTCACGGGCCCCTGGACTTAGGGTTAGGGTGGTGGTGCTCGCGGGCCCCTAGAATTAGGGTTAGGAAGGTGGTGCTCATGGCCTCCCGGACTTAGGGTTAGGGTGGTGGTGCTCGCGGGCTGATGTCTACGCACTTTTATTCTTGTAGACAGTTGTTGGGCCTCCAAGTGCAAAGGTTTGTAGAACAGCAACAAGTTTCCCTTAAGTGGATTACCCAAGGTTTATCAAACTCAGGGAGGAAGTGGTCAAAGGTATCCCTCTCAAGCAACCCTGCAATCAAGATATAAGAAGTCTCTTGTGTCCCCAACACACCCAATACACTTGTTAGGTGTATAGGTGCACTAGTTCAGTGAAGAGATAGTAAAATACATGTGGTATGGATATAAGACAACGGTGACAGAACATGCAAATAATGGCAGAAACTGTCAAAACAGACCAGCAGATAAAAACCAATTTTTTCGAAGACCTTCTGTTGCTCAAATCGAAAATTATTGAACTAACGAAAGTTAGATAACAACATGGGGCAAAATCACAAACATTCACGCCTCAAAACGACGTACAGAGATTTTACATGAATTTTTACAGTGAAGCACAAAAATCTGTTTCGGGACAGCAACTTTCCCAAGCATTACTTCTCTCTCATTAGAGGTTACTCTTGGCACAAAAAGCAAATAAAAAGGATAAGGAGCGGTTATTATAGAGGTAATAACTTCCAAGACTCATCTAAAACTTTTCGGTTATCTCCCAATAAGTACTTTTCTTTAACGCCTTTAAGTTAGACATGATAGTTTGAGAAGATGCTCACATAGGAAATATGAATTGAACTAAAAGAGAGCATCAAGAAGCAAATTCAAAGCACATTTAAGTCTAACCCAGTTCCTATGCATAGGAATCTTGTAAATAAACAAGTCATGAAAACACAAAGCAACAAGCATAGTAAAGAAAAATAAGTGCAACTTTAAGACTTTCAACATAAAGAGGGGAAACTTAATATTATTGAGATGCATAAAACCATGTTTCCCTCTCTCATAATAGCTTTCAGTAGCATCATGAATAAAATTAACAATATAACTATCACATAAAACATTCTTATCATGAGCCACATGCATAAAAGAATTAATACTCCCCACATAAACATAGTCATTCTTATTAATTGTAGTGGGAGCAAATTCAACAAAATACCTATCATTATTATTCTCATCACCATAATCATCAAATATAGGAGGCATATTGTAATCATAATTAATTTTCTCCTCAATAGTAGGTGGACTGAAAATATCATATTCATTATTGTAATCATCATATATTGGAGGTGTAGTATCATCATAAGCAATAGAATAATTATCTTCCAAAGTGTGTTCATTTGTAAACATATCATCATTGGAAGGATCATGGATAACACTAATAGTACACCAATTTTTAATATTATCATTTTCAGAATTGGTACTGAAGAGATTTTCAAAATCAAAAGTAGTGTGCTTTTCCCAATCATGATCACTACTATAGGTAATAGGCATAAGAACATCATCGACTTCGGACTCATCAAAAACTATAATAGGAGCAACATGCTTAGGGGAAATATCGTTTCCTCTCTCCTTTTACTCCTCCTTTTCTTCTTTTTCTTCTTCTCATTAGGAGGGAGAGGCTTGAAAGGAAACTTCTCCATATACCCTGGTTTATTGTTAGAGACAATAGAAGAAACTTTGGAGGATTCCTCCTTTTCATTGATAAGATCAAAACACATATTAGTACTGTCATATTTTGGTAAAACCTCATCTTTTATAATATTTTGTATGTAAGTATTTGTGTGGCAATTATCGACACAATAAATATGACAACCATGCAGGACACTATTCATATCAAAAGCACCCATATCGACCAAAGAGGTTTTCTTAAGAACTCTTCACACCCCAAAAATAATGTAAGTTCATCATGCTGATTAGGAGTGATCATGTCATCACAATACAAACTTGCAGTACTCATTGGATTGGAAGGGATATTATTATGGCCTGAGTATTGAAAATTGAAATGACCCACTTCAAAGAAAAGTTCACAAATAAAAGGATAGAGGGCACAAACTTTTTTTACCAAGATCATTTAGAGCCCTATACCACGTTCTAGTTTTTTCATTCCTATGGGTGATACAATATTCTTCTTCAATTTCATTATTCTCACAAGGTCTATGTATTCCACAAAAATTAACATGCTTATAAGAAATAGTACTTTCATAGGTTTGAGCATGTTTATTGCTATCATTAATAACAATTTCATTTTCCATGCAAGTGTCTTTAAAAGGATCATGATACATGTCCCATTTTTGTTTTGGAGCATTAATATGAGAATAAAAGCCTCTAAAACAATCAACACAAATTTGAGGATTAAGACCATATTTAGCACTAAGCTCTTGAAAATCAGTAGTTTCAGCGAAAGACTTAATGCAGTCATACTCATAGTTTATACCTGGTTCTTTACCTTTGTCGTTGTCCCAACCTTCGGTATTGCTTTGAATTGTTTCAAGAAGATCCCACTTAACTTTGACATCCTTACTTGTGAAGGATCCCTCTAAACATGTATCTAGATAGTCCTTGTAATGTCCTGAAAGCCTTGCATAAAAAGTATTAATAACAATATTACTGGGGAGCTCATGAATGGGATATTTGAGCATTAGTGACTTCAATCTCCCCCATGCTTGGGCAATACTTTCTCCATCATGTGGATGATAATTATAAATGTAATTCCTATCTTTATGAATTTCATGAGGAGGATAAAATTTAGAGTAAAAGAGAGATTCAAGTTCCTTCCACTCCAAATGATGAGGATCATCTAGTAGCTCATACCACTTCCTTGCTTTGCCCTTAAGTGAAAAGGGAATAGATTCCTCTTAACTTGCTTCATTGAAATACCTGCACACTTGAACAAGTCGCATAATTCGTGTATAAAGAGTAAATGATCACCAGGATGGACAGTTCTATCTCCCAAATAACAGTTGTTCATAACACGTTCAACAATTTTTATAGGTATTTTAAAAGAGATGCTTTCAGTATGTGGATTTAAAATATCACAATTATCATTAGAATTACCACATATGGGAGATAAAGTATCATCAGAGCAAATTTTCTTCTTTAAAGCTGGGGAATTAAAAAGATCATTTTCATAAAAACTAACTTCCCCATGCTTAGACGTTTCCATAGCATTAGTAGCAAAGGTGTTCAAAAGATTCATACTAAGAACATTGTTATTAGGATGCAAAGAAAGTTCCATGGGTTTTATAATTTTCTTTTCAGACAATTCATGTTCTACATTAGGAAAAATACTAAAAAGCTCTCTATTTTTTTCCATTATGCCTAACTAGTGAAAACAAGAAACAAAAAGACAAAATTGCAGAATCTAAAGGAAATAACTTCGAGCACTCACACCGGAGGATGTGAGTACCTTTTACCTTACCTCCCCGCCAATGGCGCCAGAAAATAGCTTGATGTCTACGCACTTCTATTCTTGTAGACAGTTGTTGGGCCTCCAAGTGCAGAGGTTTTTAGAACAGCAGCAAGTTTCCCTTAAGTGGATTACCCAAGGTTTGTCGAACTCAGGGAGGAAGTGGTCAAAGGTATCCCTCTCAAGCAACCCTGCAATCAGGATACAAGAAGTCTCTTGTGTCCCCAACACACCCAATACACTTCTCAGGTGTATAGGTGCACTAGTTCGGCAAAGAGATAGTAAAATACAAGTGGTATGGATATAAGACAATGGTGACAGAAAATACTTTGATGGCTGATGTCTACGCACTTCTATTCTTGTAGACAGTTGTTGGGCCTCCAAGTGCAGAGGTTTGTAGAACAGCAGCAAGTTTTCCCTTAAGTGGATCACCCAAGGTTTATTGAACTCAGGGAGGAAGTGGTCAAAGGTATTCCCTCTCAAGCAACCCTGCAATCAAGATACAAGAAGTCTCTTGTGTCCCCAACACACCCAGTACACTTGTCAGGTGTATAGGTGCACTAGTTCGGCGAAGAGATAGTGAAATACAAGTGGTAATGGTGATAGAAAATAGCTTGATGGCGTGAAAGAGACTAAAGGCAAACTGAAATAAAGAGGGAAGCAAGCAAACAAGTAACAGATCTAGTAGAAAACGAAGTATCAATGCTTAGAAACAAGGCCTAGGGATCATACTTTCACTAGTGAACACTCTCTCATAAATATATTCTCATTATGATACTACTCTTAACTACTCTGCGGTTGGACACTCTAATCAACGGTAGGGCTATAATAGCACACCTCAAAGTAAGCCTTTCCCATCTAGAAAACCCCACACTGTCACCTTGAGTACTAGATGAGTCCAACAAACACCACAATTTCATAAAGACATCCAACTCCAAATATAACTCATAACAAGTATTTGTAATCTCTAGCCTAAGTGCCACCATGGTGTGCACGCTGTCACTTTCACACACATGGGGGGAGCAGAGATTCATTAAAGCACTAGAGTAGCAGAATAGACCTATAGATTACAAGCTCATGATCTCAATAAGATCACGCATAGAGAGAGATGAACACATAGCTACCGGTAGAACCCTTAGCCTCGAGAGAGAACTACTCCCTCCTCATCATGGGAATCAGCAATGGTGATGGAGATGGTGGTGGAGATCGATGGAGATGGCTCCGAGGGCACTTCCCTATCCCGGCAGGGTGCCGGAACAGAGACTTTCTGTCCCCCGAATCTCCCCTTCGGTGGCGGCAGCGCTGCGGAACTTTTCGTGGATTTCTGATTGACGATCTAGGGTTTTGGTGTCGAGAGGCTTCTTATAGGCCAGAGGGCAAGGTCGGTGGAGTGCCAGGGGGCCCACACCACCTGGTGGCGCGGGTAGGGCTAGCCCGCGCCTGGGGGGTGTCCAGGCCCTGTCCCTCCTCCGTCTCATATTCTGGCTCCGTGAGTCTTCCAGAAAATAGGAACTTTGGCTTTTGTCCCGTCCAATTCTGAGAATATTCATTTTCTAACTTTCCTGGAACCAAAAACAGTAGAAAATAGGCAACTGGCACTATGGCATCTTGTTAATAGGTTAGTCCAAGAAATCATATGAAATGTACTCCAAAGTTGGAACAAAACACAAGAAAGTGGATAAAACCAAGCATGGAACATAAAAAATTATAGATACATTTGCAATGTATCAATGGCATGGAAGAGACTAAAGGCAAACTGAAATAAAGATGGGCAGCAAGCAAACATGTAACAGATCTAGTTGCAAATGGTGTTTCAATGCTTAGAAACAAGGCCTAGGGATCATACTTTCACTAGTGAACACTCTCATATAAATATATTCTCTTTATGATACTACACTGAACTACTCCCCGGTTGGACACTCTAATCCATGGTAGGGCTATAACAACACTCCTCAAAGTTTGCTTTCCCCATCTAGATAACCCCACAACGTCACCTTGAGGACTATATGGTTCCAACAAACACCACAATTTCATAGAAACATCCAACTCCAAATATAACTCATAACAAGTATTTGTAATCTCTAGCCTAAGTGCCACCATGGTGTGCACGTTGTCACTTTCACACACATGGGGAGAGCAGATATCTATTAAAGAACTTGAGTAGCAAGGTAGATCTACTTGATTACAAAGCTCATAATCACAATATGATCATGCATAGAGAGAGAGATGAACACATAGCTACCGGTAGAACCCTTAGCACCGAGGAAGAACTACTCCCTCCTCATCTTGGGAATCAGCAATAGCGATGGAGATGGTGGTGGAGATCAATGGAGATGGCTCCGGGGGCACTTCCCTGTCCTGGCAGGGTGCCAGAATAGAGACTTTCTGTCCCCAGAATCTCCCCTTCAGTGGCGGCGGTACTGTAGAACTTTTCGTGGCTGGAGGCTGGATGATTTAGGGTTTCTGCATCAGAAGCTTCTTATAGGAGAAAGGGCAAGGTCGGTGGAGGCTGGAGGGGCCCACACCACCTAGTGGTGTGGCTAGGGGGGACCCACGCCACCCTATGGTGTGGCTGGCCCTTGGCCCCTCTCTGTCTCGTCTTCTGGCTCCGTGTTCCCCTCGGTGAAATATTGACTTTGGCTTTTGTCCCGTCCAATTCCGAGAATATTCATTTTCTGACTTTCTGGAACCAAAAACAGCAGAAAACAGGCAACTGGCACTGTGGCATCTTGTTAATAGGTTAGTTCCAGAAAATGCATAAAAGTATCTCCAAATATAGACAAAACATAAGAAAGTAGATACTAAACAAGCATGGAACATCAAAAATTATAGATACGTTTGCAACGTATCAACATCCCCAAGCTTAATTCCTGCTCGTCCTCGAGTAGGTAAGTGATAAAAAGAAAGAATATTTTTTTTGGTGACATGCACCATCACAATCTTGATCAAACCATTTATAAAACATTGATAGTTGGGATCAAAGTACTCTAAACATGAGCATGAAAGATGAAGTTCTAATAATAAGACATAGTAACTATGCATGCAACATGAAAGGATACAAACAAAATATTCATGAATAACAATGATTTGAAGGATGTTTGTTTGTTGCACATAAAGAAAACATAATGAGAATGGTATTCAGCTTGTCATCATAGTGTAGCAAAACATAAATGCATAGGACACCTTCAAAGTTCATAAGGGTGACTAGATACAAATAGTTTAAGAACAAGAAATATCAAAGTTATGAATCAATCAACAAGTCTTGGGACAATGCACATTAAACTAAGAATGGCCACTATGCTATCTCTCAATAGGTGCATAAAGATAGAAGATGGAGACTCAACATAAAAGTAAAATAAAGGCCTTCATAGAAGGAAGCAAGGATTCAAGTCTCATAAAGAGCTTCCAAAAATTATGGTACTTATTAGTTTTCAGCTCTCATTGCCCCTATCATAAGCATCTTGAAGTGATTAAGGTTAAAGTGAAACAACTAAGAGGATATGCTTGACAAGTTATATGTTGAAATCTCATGCCCCTTGCTTACGAGTACCGAACCTCATGCTACTCAACTTCAGTCACAAGTAAGCTCTTGTCATTGTAAGTACATATGTATCATAGAGAACCGCCAACAGGGTACCCCTTGCACATGATACAAGAGCTATCCCATAATCAAAATGACAAGGCAAGCAGACAATGAGCATCTCAGCAATCTTCTTATTTACCATGGGAAAATGGTGCTTTTTTCTCTCTTTCCTCTTTTCTCATCTTTTTTTCTTTTTTTCTTTTTCTAAATGTCTATCTTTTTTTATAAGAAGAATGCTTCATAGATTGCTCACTATGGTGATGCTGCAAGTTTCCACCATGATTAGGCATGGCTTAGGCTAGCGACACAGGCGTTTCTCTAACACACATACAAACTCCATGATCTTACAAGTTCCCCTTTTATTTCACACCGTCGGGATCCATAAGCAAAAGAATCATGATATCAACGGAATAATAAGTGCAATGTTGAAAGTGTTCCCCATGATATATGGTTCTGCTAACTTCAACTTATAAAGCGCAAGCATATACGCAACAAAGATGGACACAATGGTTCAAGATTATTAAGTGCAAGAAAGTAAAGTGTGCCATCAAGTTCGTGAGAGCTTTAATCACTAATTTTCACATAACAAGTTTAATTCGGAAGGTAGATAAAATCATGAATATACTTGGAATAGCAAATGCTAATGGGTAGGTATGGTGGACTCTTTGGAGTAACTTGGTTTTATTTGGAGATGGATGCATGAGTGGAACTCATACTTGGTTATGGAGACTAGCAAAAGACTGGGAGCGACCAACTAAGAGAGCAATAATGGCCATAATCATGCAAAGCGACAAAACATCATTAATTAAAGCATAAAGTGATATTACAAGTCGAAAACTAAAGGATCATAAAGGCTATGGTGACTTTGGATAGTCATAACATGGTGTGAGCATGCGCCAAGTCAACCCAAATAAAGCATCAAAGGAGAATACCACAATACTATGATTTAATATGCTAAAACAACGCATGATTCTTTCAAGGCACATTAAGCAATCTCAATTGTTTATAACATGTCATGCTATAGCAAAAATCACTAAGCATAAAGCCAAAAACAACATCAAGCATGACATGACAAAGCCTAGGCCGCAGTCAAAAACAAGATCCTTTTGTACCACTTATAAGCATGAACTTCCTACTCTTTTCCAACACCAATCGACTTATTTGAAACAACTCACAAAGATAATAATCAATAAAGATCAGTGAGCTTGTCTCACAAATCCACAAAGAAGAACTAAAAATTTCTAAGCTGAAAGCACAAGAAAACTAAGGCTAAACACAGTGCTAGCAAAACAGAACACTCACAAAATAATAAGAATGAAAACTAGAGTGTTCTAGGCAATGAATAACGGGGTGTGTCTCTCTCCAAAAGAAGTGTGTTGGGATCCAACCAACTTATTTAAGCAAACCAAACAAAAGAAAACTAAAAGCAAAAACAAAGACGCTCCAAGAACAACACAACAGTGCATGAAACAATAAAAATGAAGTGTCTGGAAGAAACCTGAGATTTTTATTGATGAAGAAGGGGATGCCCAAGGCATCCCCAAGCTTTGACGCTTGTACTTCTTGAATAATTCTTGGGGTAACACGGGTGGCATCCCCAAGCTTGAGCTTTAGTCCATTCTTCATCTCATTACAACACTCTTTCCATACACCTGAAATTTTTCCTTCATACAAAACTTTACACAATCTTTATTAGCAACATTAGTGTACTCAAGATAATAAGTCTTTGGGTTCAGTTTCAATACAAGTAACTTCCATTAAAACACAAGCTACTGTAGCACTTACTTTAAAATTTTCAAATGATCAAAGAGAACTCAAAGAGAAAGAGATTAAGAGGCAAATGCAAATAATGGCAGAAATCTGTCAAAATAGACCAGCAGATAAAACCAATTTTTTTGAAGACCTTCTGTTGCTCAAATGAAAAAGTGTTGAACTAACGAAAGTTATATAACAACCTGGGGCAGAAGCACAAAAATGCACGCCTCAAAACGACGTATAGAGAGTTTACATGAATTTTTACAGTGAAGCACAAAAATCTGTTTCGGGACAACAACTTTCCCAAGCATTACTTCTCTCTCATTAGAGGTTACTCTTGACACAAATAAAAAGGATAAGGAGCGGTTATTACAGAGGTAATAACTTTCAAGACTCATCTAAAACTTTTGAGTTATCTCCCAATAAGTACTTTTCTTTAACGCCTTTAAGTTAGACATGATAGTTTGAGAAGATGCTCACATAGGGAATATGAATTGAACTAAAAGAGAGCATCAAGAAGCAAATTCAAAGCACATTTAAGTCTAACCCACTTCCTATGTGTCAGGGGGATGATCCCTAGGTACCCCAACCGAATAAGAAACAAGACAGTCCGGCTGACCAGATGCAGCCGGACAGGGCAAGACAGGCCGACTATCCCCCGGTAGCCGGATCAGCAGGAGGCAGCCGGATACGGCGACGTAGCCAGACTCAATCAATGGGACAGGGCGACGTGTTTATTAGTGCACGGTACGCCCTGTACGGTGACAAGACTGGCAACTACCCGACCATACCGTAGACTTTGCATGGGTGACGCAGGAACAGTGGCCGGTGCTGACGACAGGCTCGCACGGCGTCCACTGTGCCTACGATAGCCATACCGCTCGTACTCCGATAAGACAAGCCATATCGGACACTGTAGATGACTAGTCGGCTGGGACCCGCCTGTGGGGCCCGCCAGTCGGACTGGTCAGTGAGACCTCTGCCTCTTTGCCTATATAAGGAGAGGCAAGGCCTCAGTAGAAAGGGTTGGTCTTACAGCATTTAAGGCAGTAGCTAGCGTATACAGCTCGAGGAGCACTTGTAGTTCGAGTATTCCACATAGTCAGATCCGGCAGGAGTAGGGGCTTTACCTCACCACGAGGGCCCCGAACCTGGGTACTTCTTGCGTCCCGCTATGCTCGCTTGTATCCAATCCTGCTTGTGGACGCCGTCGATAGCTTCCTTGCTAGTCCCCACACCTCTATCTAACCTCCTCAGGTACTGTTGTTCCCAATACAACGATAGTTGGTGCCCACCGTGGGGCAAGATGGCTTCGACTGGAGTCACGTTCCGCACGAGACCCCGCACTTCAGCCGGTGAGCGCGTGGCCTCCGGCCTGGTGCTCACGCTCGGCAAGTTCGACTGCGTCATCGACAACGCCTCCTGCTTCGCCAGAACCTCCTTCCCGGCAAACGGCACCGTCCTGCTATTCGGTGACCTCCCTGTTTACGTTGCCACCTTCCCGGAGCGTTTCCCTAGGGAAATCGTCTCTGTCGTGGAGCTGCCGTGCTCAGGCGGCAGCGCCTCCGCCGCGTCTCACGGCGTAGAGGTCATGATGGCCGGTTCCAGCTCCCATCCCCGCCAGCTGTGGGAGCGAGGCACGGACGAGGTCGGAACTTCCGCTCCCCCGCAGCCCCGGAACCCGGTGGAGGATGCCATTGATCGGCTCCTGACGCCGGTTAACCTCGGGGATAACCCGGAGGAGGCGAAGGCCAACTTCAGCATGGAGAGACAGATCCTCCTCCATGAGGCCATGGAGCTAGCGGCAGCCCGCAAGCAGCTCGAGATCACCCGGCGCGAATACGACCGCACGCACGGCCTCACTCCGGCTACCTCGGAGCCAAGCCGGCGCGGCTAGGTACGGCGTCGGGGCGGCGTGCTGGGCGGTAGGATGGAAAAGGACAGGGAACTGGATCCCGTGCCTGCCCTCACACGGCCCACCTACAGCACACCCATCAAGAACTTGCGCGCGGCGCGAGCCGCGGCAGAGGAACTACCCAGCCTGGAGGGCGAGGAGCGAGCCCGCCAGCACGCTCGCGTGCAAGAGCTCCTCCGCGTCGCGGACGAGCAGGCCGGTGCTAACCGGCAGATGCAGGAAGACCTTAGCTACTCTAGGGGGAGCAGGCTACCCGCCAACAGCAGGGGCGCGCCGCGCGACACCCAGAAGGCGTCCTCCCCTCAGCCGCCCAGGGCCCGCAGTAGGTGTCAGAGCTCTGGCAACAGGGGCCAGCCGCGCCAGGAGCAGACGGTGAACAACAACCCGCCACCTCCCCCTCCTCCAGCCGGAGCGCCCAGACCAGCCGGTTCCCGTCTCTCGGGCCGGGTGGGAGCGCCCAACCCGGATTGTCCGGATGCCCGCGACCGCATCGAGCTCCTCACTCAAGCGCGCGTCACGGAGGAGGAAGATTCTACCGGTCCAGTTTGTTTCGGACCCCGCATCCGGAATGAGCCATTTCCGGATAAATTCTCCCTGCCTAGGGACACCCCCAAGTATGACAGCAGCATGAAGCTGGAAGACTGGCTGACCAACTACGCTACGGCAGTCGGTATCGCCCACGAGAACAAGCGCACAGCCGTGCGCTACATCCCCCTCATGCTAACCGGGTCGGCAAGGACATGGCTCAATAGCCTCGCCCCCAACAGCATTAACGCCTGGCTTGACTTCGAGAAGGTGTTCGTCCGCAACTTCAACGACACGTACAAGCGCCCAGGGCGCCCGCGCGACCTGGCCTTGTGCGTCCAGGGCGACCACGAGACCGACCGCGAATACCGCGCCAAGTGGACAGAGCTGCGCAACACTTGCGAGGACGTCCTGGAGAGCCAAGCCATCGGTTTCTTCATCGAGGGTTACCGAGAGGGCACCATGCTTCGCCACAGGCTACTATGTGACGAGCCGAAAACCATGGCGGAGCTCATGACGGTTGCGGACTAGTATGCCATGGCGGATGCCGCCATGAAGAAGCCCCTCCGAGTAAACGCGGACGGACGTCCGACTCCCACGGAGCCGGCTCGCGACCGGCCCAGCAATCCGGCTGGAGAAGCCGGATCCTCCAGGCGCCACGACAACGACAACCGGTTCCATGGAGACTGCCAGGCCGGACAGCAGAAGCCTCGCTACCACGCGCGGCAGGTCAACGCTGTGGAGGGCGCGCCCGATGCGCCGGCTAATGAGACAAGGAGGCAGAAGCCACGGCTCACCTTCGACCAGATGTTCGATGGCCCGTGCAAGTGGCATAGCGGTCCCTTCAAGCTGGCTACGCACACCACCCGAAACTGCAGCTGGACCCGCCAGCTAAAGGACCAGGGCAACCAGCCTCATCCCCCGCCTCCCCCACCGGGTGGACCTCCACCGCCGGCTAGGGGAGCTGTCAATGATGGTAACGGCGGCAACAACAACAACGACTACCCCCAGCCGCATGCCGCCTACCACATCTTCGAGACGGAGCAGGACGACAAGCACAGTCGCAGGCGACGCTCCAAGGAGGTCAATACCATCGCCTCTCTGGTCCCCCAGTACCTGAACTGGTCGGAAACCCCCATCACCTGGAGCTAGGCGGATCAGCCTGAGCATCTACCGACTCCCGGCTGCTACGCCATGGTGCTCGACCCCCTCATCGTATCCAACGCGCGCACCTGCCGATTCTCGCGCGTCCTCATCGACGGAGGCAGCAGCCTCAACCTCCTCTACCAGTCCTCGCTGGAGAAGCTGGGCATTCGCGAAAGCGACCTGCGCCCGACTACCACGACGTTCCACGGCGTACTGCCGAGGCCAGCCTGCGCCCCGCTGGGGAAAATCCAGCTGGACGTCATCTTCGGGACCGAGGAGAACTTCTGCCGCGAACCAATATGGTTCGAGGTGGTAAATCTAACGAGCTCCTACCATGCTCTCCTCGGGCGCCCCGCCCTCGCCAAGTTCATGGCCATCCCCCACTACGCCTACCTCAAGACGAAGATGCCGGGACCCCACGGCATGATCACCATCAGGTGTGCTTCAGGCGGTCGATGGAGTGCGCTTCAGCCGGTTCCAAACTGGCAGATGCCCTCATCATACCCGAGGAGAAGCGCGTGATCATGCGCAACGTGGCCATGGCCCAGCAGGACATTCCGGATAGCAGCAAACCGGCTGGAGAAGCAGCCTTCCAGCTGGCAAAGGAGACAAAGAGGATCCTGCTCGACCCCTCCGATCCGACTAAGTTCGTCACCATTGGTGCTGGCTTGGACAGCAAATAGGAAGGCGCGATCGTCGACTTCCTCCGTGAGAATCGGAGACATCTTCGCGTGGTCCCCCAAGGACATGCCGGGTGTACCGAGGGAGTTCGCCGAGCACTCACTTCACGTGCGTCCGGATGCCAAGCTGGTCAAGCAACCTCTGCGCCGGTTCGCAGAGGAGAAGAGAAAGATAATCGGTGACGAGATCACCCGGCTCCTTGCAGCCGGGTTCATCATGGAAGTGTACCACCTGGACTGGCGAACCTAGTCCTGGTACTGAAGAAGAACTAGACCGGGCGCATGTGTATCGACTACACCAGCCTGAACAAGGCGTGCCCGAAAGACCCCTTCGCCTTGCCCCATATCGATCAAGTCATCGATTCCACGGTTGGCTGTGATTTGTTGTCTTTTTTAGATTGTTATTCCGGGTACAATCAGATCCGGCTAAACCCGGCTGATCAGATTAAGACATCATTTATCAGCCCCTATGGGGCTTTCTGCTATGTAACCATGCCTTTCGGCCTAAAGAACGCAAGCGCCACCTATCAGCGATGTATGCAAAAATGCTTGCACTCGCAGATAGGCCGGAACGTGCACGCTTACGTGGATGATGTGGTCATCAAGATCAAAGAGAAGCGCACCCTCCTCGAGGATCTGGGAGAAACGTTCGGCAACCTCCGCCAATATCAGATGAAGCTGAACCTAGAGAAGTGTGTCTTCGGAGTGCCGTCCGGCTAGCTACTCAGTTTCCTCGTTTCACAGCGAGGTATCGAGGCGAATCCGGAGAAGATCGCGGCCATCGAGAGGATGCAGCCGCCCAGGAACCTGCTTGGAGTCCAGAAGTTCACCGGATGCCTGGCTTCCCTCAGTCGCTTTGTCAGCCGGCTGGGGGAGAAGGCACTCCCGTTGTACCAGCTGATGAAGAAGATGGACAAGTTCTCCTGGACTTCGCAAGCCGACGCCGCGTTTCACGACCTCAAGCGCATGCTATCCACAGCACCGGTTCTAGCCACGCCGGCTAGTAAGGAACCAATGTTGCTCTATATAGCAGCCATCGGCCGGGTCGTCAGCGTCATCCTGGTGGTGGAGCGCCTCGAGGAAGGCAAGGCTTAGCCGGTTCAGAGACCCGTCTACTACCTCAGCGAGGTTCTCTCCCTCTCCAAGCAGAACTACCCCCACTACCAGAAGATGTGCTACGGCGTGTACCTGGCATGCAAGAAGCTCAAGCACTACTTCCAGGAGCATCCGATTAAGGTCGTGTGCACTGCACCCCTTTCGGAAATCATCGGCAACAAGGACGCTACCGGCCGAGTCGCTAAGTGGGCCATCGAGCTTGCCGCCTACTCCATCCAGTACGAGCTCCAGCTCACGATCAAGTCGCAGGTGTTGGCGGACTTCCTCGTCGACTGGGCCGAGACCCAATATCTCCCACCGGTTCTGGATTCGGACCATTGGCGGATGCACTTCGACGGATCGAAGATACTTGGGGGCTTGGGGGCCGGCATCGTGCTCACCTCGCCCAAGGGAGACTGGCTGGAGTACGTGCTGCAGATCCACTTCAAAGCCTCCAACAACGTAGCCGAATACGAGGCACTAGCGCACGGGCTCCGGCTGGCCAAGGAGATCGGTGTCAACCGGATCCTGTGCTTCGGTGATTCGGACTTGGTGGTGCAGCAGGTATCCGGAGAATGGGACGCCAGAGACGCAAACATGGCTCTCTACCGGTTCCACATCCAGAAGCTCAGCGCCTCCTTCGATGGGTGCGAATTTCACCACATCCCTCGTGTTAACAACGAGGCAGCAGATGGGCTCTCCAAGATCGGATCCACCAGGCAGGCCATCCTACCAGGGGTCTCCTTGGAGCACCTGCGCAAGCCATCCATCAACCCGTCGCCAGAATCAGACTCCATCGTCTGGGCAGGAACCGTTCTGACTGACGGAACGGCGGAAGCGGAGCCGGCAGAACCGCCAAAGAAGAAGACCCGCACCAATTCCGGCCAGGCAGCACCTTCCGGCTCGCAAGACCCGGGGGCTGCCGGCTCGCCTAGTGGCTCGGGGGCTGCCGTTCTGGATACGCCATCCGGATGACCCCCCGACATCCGTCAGCCGGAAGACATGAGCGTCCTCGTCATCCGGGAAGTGCCATCCTAGGCACAACCCTTCATGAGCTACATCGCTGATGGAGAACTTCCGGACGACGAGGTGGAGGCCAGGCAAATCCGGCGCCGCGTGCACACATACACCATCATAAACGGCGAGCTGTACAAGCGCAGTGTATCCGGTATCTTCCGAAGATGTGTTGATGTGGACACGGGCTACCGGCTACTCAAAGATATCCACAAGGGCGAGTGCGGGCACCACGCTTCTTCAAGGGCGATAGTCGCCAAGGCATTCCGCCATGGTTTCTATTGGCCCACCGCCCTCGAGGACGCTGAGCAGCTGGTCCGCGCATGCAACGGGTGCCAGCGCTTCGGGCAGCTCAGGCACATGCCAGCCTCAGCACTCAAGACCATACCGATCACCTGGCCTTTCGCGGTTTGGGGCCTTGACATGGTCGGTCCCTTCAAGCGAGCCCGCGCGGGCATGACCCACCTGCTGGTGGCGGTGGACAAGTTCACAAAGTGGATCGAGGCCAAGCCTATCCGGAAGCTGGACGGGGCGACGGTTGTTACCTTCTTCACCGACATCATCAACCGTTTCGGCTACCCCAACAGCATCATCACCGACAACGGCACGAACTTCGCCAAGGGGGCCTTTGCCCGGTTCTACAGCAACAAAGGCATCCGAGTGGACCTCGCCTCCGTCGCGCACCCGCAATCCAACGGGCAAGTCGAAAGAGCAAACGGCTTGGTGTTAGCCGGCATCAAGCCACGCCTCATCGAGCCGTTAGAGCGGTCACCCGGATGTTGGATCAAAGAACTTCCGGCTGTGCTATGGAGCCTCCGCACCACGCCGAATAGGTGAACCGGCTACACGCCATTCTTCCTGGTCTACGGATCGGAAGCCGTCCTCTCCGCCGACATCGAGTTCGACTCCCCCCGCAAGCTCCTCTACAACGAAAAAGCCAACCAAGAGGCGCGGGAGGACGGAGTGGACCTCCTGGAGGAGGTCCGCGAGCTGGCCTTGTCCAGATCAGCCCTGTACCAGCAGCGTCTATGTCGCTACCATTCAAGCCGGATCTGCCCAGTCGCATTCCGCGATTGCGACCTGGTTCTCCGGCTGGTGCAAGACACGAAGGGCATGCACAAGTTATCGCCACCCTGGGAGGGCCCCTTCATCATGAGCCGGGTGCTGCCCAATGACTCCTACTACCTCATCGATGCGCAGCAGCCGCGCAAGAACAAGATAGAGAAATCGGACGAGGAGACCGAGCGTCCAAGGAACGCGGCCCTGCTGCGCACGTTTTACACCTAGTCGCCAGGCAGTGTATGTATCCCGAAAACCCTATGAATGAAAATGCGGACCCCCGCGAGAATCTCGGGGGCTCCTTGCTAGAAATGTGTATGCATCTGTTTTCCGGTTATGATTTTCCGGCTCCGGCAACCCCTACCCGGGGGCTCGCCGGCTAGCCCGGCCTGCTAAGTCAACAAACCGGCTGAGTACTGTGCGATGATGTCAGAGGCCCACTCTTCGTCTCAGCTACAGACCGCAACCCGGCTGTCCGGCTAGCAAGAGCAAAAGCCCGAGGCATCCCACTCGAAAAACGGGGAGGAGACGCGACAGATCGGGTGTCCCGGCCCTGCAACTAGATCGAACCAATCCAGCTGCTAAGCCATTAGTACCGTGTGCAATGTACTGTCAGCTCCCTTCGATCCCGGCTGCCCGGCAAGGACGCAGCGAAAACAGCAGAGCGCACGGGAAAGCGACTAAGTGTCTAGAAAGGGACAAGCCAGTTTTCGAAAAAAACAAGCCGTTTTCTGGCTACAATTCGGCAGACTAACCTACTAACCTATGTGGACATGTGTGTATGCGTATGTACATTTTGTCCGACTACCTAGAGTCAGAATTCAGGAGAAGGAAAGAAGATTCGAAGTCCTTGCCTTCATCAAGCGCTCCGAATCTCAGGGGCTACACCCACTGGGTGCGCTCGCGCGCCCCCAGTGGAATCTTGTGGTTCCCGATCGGCTAAAGGCGTTTAGCCGGCCGATCGGAGCCCAGGTGAGGGCAAGGGCAGGAGCAAGAGAAGACAAGGAAGATTCGAAGCACCTGGCTACACCAGCTACTCCGAATCTCGGGGGCTACACCTAGTGGGTGCGCTCGCGCGCCCCCACTGGAATGTTCGTTCCCCCGGCTGAATGTGTTCAGCCAGCAAAAGCAATTGACTGAGATGAGTCTAGTCGGATAAAGATAGAAGAATTGGGAAAGAAGGAAGATTCGAAGCACCTGGCTACGCCAGCTACTACGAATCTCGGGGGCTACACAGTGGGTGCGCTCGCGCGCCCCCACTGGAGATGCAGTTCCCCTGGCTAAAAGTGTGTAGCCGGGCGAAGTAAGCCAGACAAGGTTAACCGGCGAAGTATTGAAAGAAAATTCGAAGCACACAAGTTGAAGGAAATCCAAGCAAGGTCAATATTAACAAACAAAAGAGAGACGGAGCTCCCATAAGTTACCTAGTGTCAAAGACAGCCGGCACAAACAGACAAGGTTCATCAGTATGTAACATAAGACAAATACACCCGGCATCCCGGGGCGATATCTAAGCGGCAGGACCCTTGCCGTGGGGGAGTTCTTGGCCGGCAGAGGCTTCGGGCGGAGGAGGCGCGGAGCTTGATCTGGTTCCGGCGCTGGCAGGCGGCGGCATCGGGACCTCCACATCAGGAGTACCGACGGACTCCGAGTCGGTGAGCACCTCGTTGGGATCCACATAATCGGCGATCTTGATGGCGGATCCGCGGAGCTCCGGATGGGCCTGGCGGATGGCAGCAAGATCGGCTCCGGCACGGAAGCCACCGTCGATCCTCTCGACGCGGGCGTCCTTGTACCAGGAGAGCATGAGGGCCAAGGCCATCTCCGCTCCGGCCCGCGCCGCCAAGTCTCGTAGCCGGTCCACCGTAGCCGGCACCTCCCCCACCTTCGCAGCTAGCTGCGCCATCGTCTCCAGAACCGGAGCCTCTGGCCACATGAAGGAGAAGATGTCCCACGCCGCCTGGCGAAGCTTGGCAGCTTCCTCGCCAAGAAGAACGACGAGCTCCTGCGCCGTCGGCTGCGCTCCCGGCCAGTTCTCCTGCAGCCGGTTGTAGGCCAGCAGGTCTATGCCGGGGTAAAAGGCTGTCAGAAAAGAGAAGTCAGATCTGGCTACCGGATCCGGAAAGAAGGGAAGACGGGAAAAGGACTCACCCTTGGCAGTGTGGCCGACCTGCATCAGCTCCTCCACCAACGCCTTCTCCTTGCTCGCTAGCCGTTTGATCTCCTTCTCTTGGTCCTTTTTCTAGGCCTCGAGAAGGGAGAAGGCTTCGGTCCGGCTAGCGAGCGAGGCATCGCGCTCCTTGATGGTGGCCTCCAGACCATCCACCCTCGCGTGCCAATCCTTGTTCTGCTGCCCCAGAGTAGAATTGGACTTGCTCAGCCGGTCGTTCGCTTTCTTCAAGCGATCGTTCTCGTGCTGAGCGCACATGAGGATGGCTGCAACAAAACCGGCTATCAGTACTCAAAAAAAAAGGCAAGCTGGGTGAAGCGAACTTACTCTGGGAAGTCCCGTTGGCAGCCGCGAGGTTCTGCTCCAACGTCCGGTTCCCGCCGGCTGTGGCCTCCAGCAGCCGGATCTCCTTCACCGCCAGCTCGAGCGTGGCGGCAAGGTCCGATAGCGAGGCGGCGGAAGAAGCGTCGTCGTCCATGGCGTTGACAGCCAAGGACTCCTTCGTCGTGACCACCGCCGTCTGCCATTCCTCCCCAGGGTCCTCGTCGGAGTTGTCGTCGCCAATGACGATGAGCTCCTTGCCGGTAGCCCCCCGCGCTCCAGCGGAGGAGCCTTCCGGCTGGGAGGACCCCGCTTCCGGCTGGGGGACTTCCGGCTGGGCAGAGGCGGTCGGCTCAGCCTGAGGGGGAGGTGAAAGCTACGCCTCAGCAGAAGGAGGGGCGTTGGTCGACGCAGTCGGGGCACGGGGCGACGACCCGGCTGGCGCGCGTGCCGGGCTCGCGGCTCCGAAGGAAACCAATGTGCTAAAGAGAAAAAGGAGAAGGCAAAGGCAAAACAAAACAAAGTCAGAAAAAGAAGAGAAAGGGCAAATAGGCAGAAGGCACCGAAAGAAAAAGTGGAGGGGGGAAGCAGCATACCCCAGCACAACTGGGGGTGGCCCTTTCTTCCGACCGAGACGGCTTGGCGGCAGGGCGCCGGACCGGCTCCTCTTGGGCGCCGGCTCCTCCGTCGCAGGGCGGCGGGAGCCGGAATGGCTGGAGCCACTCCCACCCGCTTCCCCGTCCGTCGCGGAGCGTGTCGCCGACTCCGTGGTCGGCGCGGCCTCCTCCTCGTGCACCTCCGCGTGCGGGTCGGCGGCCGGCTCGTCATTCTCGGCTGGGGAAGGCGTCACCGTCCCTATCCGATTCCTCGCCGGACCGCCGAGCGCGCGGTTTGGGCAGGTCGGGCGTGAATTCCTCGAGAGGAGCCGCGCCCTCCTCGCGGATGATGCAAGGAAACATCTGCCGAATACAAGAGATCAGCCAGACGAAAACAAAGAACAAGTACAAGAAACACCAAAAGAGCATCCGGTTAGAAGAGCTTACCCGGGGCGCGCGGTTCTCCCGAGTATAAGGCGCCAGGCTGAACTTCCAGTTCTCTGGCAGCCGTTCCTTGGTGATCGTCCACACCCACTCCTTCAGGTTGTGGTAGCGGGGATCGCGGCGCGACAGCCGGGTCGGGTCCAGCCGGCCGGAGTAGTAGCACATCTTGTGTGCTCGTTGCTGCAATGGCATCATCAGCCAGGACATCCAGCTGAGAGTGACGTCCAGGCCGGTCAGCCGGCAGGGGACGAGCGAGCGCATGCGCTTCAGCAGCTCATCCGTCTCCGCCTTGTCGCCGTGGAACTTCAAGTCCCAGTTCTGCCGACTGGACTCGACGTCCTGGAAGGCCGGCAGATTGATCCGGTCAACGTTGGTGAGGTTCTTCATGTAGAAGTACGACTGCTGCCACAGTCGTACCGTATCGTGAAGAAGGAATTTGGGGTAGCCGGTCTGCGAGCGGGAGTAGATGGAGGCGCCGCCGCAAACGACTAGTGGCCCCTGGGTGAATTGCACATGCGGCCGGACTCGGAAGAGCCGGCAGAAGAGCCCAAGATCTGGCTGGATCCCGAGGTAGCTCTCGCAGAAAGCCACGAAGTGCGCCAACGTTCCGATTGCGTTGGCGCCGAGGTGGTGGAGGCGAAGATCGAAGAAAGCAAGGAAGGTCAAGAGGAACGGGTTCACCGGAAGGGTGAACCCGCGTGCCAAGTGGGAGAGGAAGATGACGCGCTCTCCCTCTGCCGGATGCTGGGACACCTCCCCGGCCAACGCCAGCCGCACCGCCACCTCCTCCGCCGGCGGGAGGACGCGGGTGGCACGGTACTTCACGATCTGGTCCTCGGTGATGGCGGAGCCGCACCAGGCCCCGCGGTCAGCGGCCATTTCCAGTTGACGAGAGGGAGCGGCGACGGAAGATTGGCGGTGGCCCGTAGCGTCGACGACGGCGAGTGGGCGGCGCAAAGGGTGAGGGCGCAGGAGCAGAAGCAGCGAGAGAGAAGGAAACTGTAGGGGGGAGCGAAGGAAAGAAACTGCCTCCCCGCGGCGTCCCTTTAAAGGACCGGAAGGGCAACCGTCGACGGGGCACGTGGCACGCATCCGGGCAACCCACACCCCAACCGCTGCCTAGATCCCGTGTGCCAGGGCAGGATGCGCAGAAGATCCGGGAGCGAGAACCGAAGTGCCGGACAGCAGTTTACCGAGGCGACGTGCGACGGGATGTTACGCTGCCCGCCGCAGAGTAATGATGGCGCGTGCGCGCGTGGCCGGCGTCAGCACTGACGTCACGGGTAGCGCAACCGCCAGGCTCAGCCAGACACAAATTCAAAAGCAAGAGGAAGCGCGCGCACATTTCGCCTAAGGGCGGAATCCACACGCGCTCGGGGGCTAGTGTCAGGGGGATGATCCCCAGGTACCCCAACAATATAAGAAACAAGACAGTTCAGCTGACCAGATGCAGCCAGACAGGGCAAGACAGGCCGGCTATCCCCCGGTAGCCGGATCAGCAGGAGGTAGCCGGATACGGCGACGTAGCCGGACTCAATCAATGGGACAGGGCGACATGTGTATCAGTGCACGGTACGCCCTGTATGGTGACAAGACTGGCAACTACCCGGCCATACCGAAGACTTTGCGTGGGTGACGCAGGAACAGTGGCCGGTGTTGACGACAGGCTCGCACGGCGTCCACTGTGCCTACGACATCCATACCGCTCGTACTCCGATAAGACAAGCCATATCGGACACTATAGATGACTAGTCGGCTGGGACCCGCCTGTGGGGCCCGCTAGTCAGACTGGTCAGTGAGACCTCTGCCTCTTTGCCTATATAAGGAGAGGCAAGGCCTTAGTAGAAAGGGTTGGTCTTATAGCATTTAAGGCAGTAGCTAGCGTATACAGCTCGAGGAGCACTTGTAGTTCGAGTATTCCACATAGTCAGATCCGACAGGAGTAGTGGCTTTACCTCACCACGAGGGCCCCGAACCTGGGTACTTCTTGTGTCCCGCTATGCTCGCTTATATCCAATCCCGCCTGTGGACGCCGTCGATAGCTTCCCTGCTAGTCCCCACACCTCTATCTAACCTCCTCAGGTACTGCCGTTCCCAATACAACGACAGTTGGCGCCCACCGTGGGGCAAGATGGCTTCGACTGGAGTCACGTTCCGCATGGGACCCCGCACTTCAGCCGGTGAGCGCGTGGCCTCCGGCCTGGTGCTCACGCTCGGCAAGTTCGACTGCGTCATCGACAACGCCTCCTGCTTCGCCGGAACCTCCTTCTCGGCAAACGGCATTGTCCTGCTATTCGGCGACCTCCCCGTTTACGTTGCAACCTATCAACATCCCCAAGCTTAACTCCTGCTCGTCCTCGAGTAGGTAAGTGATAAAAAGAAAGAATAATTTTTTTGGTGACATGCACCATCACAATCTTGATCAAACCATTTATAAAACATTGATAGTTGGGATCAAAGTACTCTAAACATGAGCATGAAAGATGAAGTTCTAATAATAAGACATAGTAACTATGCATGCAACATGAAAGGATACAAACAAAATATTCATGAATAACAATGATTTGAAGGATGTTTGTTTGTTGCACATAAATAAAACATAATGAGAATGGTATTCAGCTTGTCATCATAGTGTAGCAAAACATAAATGCATAGGACACCTTCAAAGTTCATAAGGGTGACTAGATACAAATAGTTTAAGAACAAGAAATATCAAAGTTATGAATCAATCAACAAGTCTTGGGACAATGCACATTAAACTAAGAATGGCCACTATGCTATCTCTCAATAGGTGCATAAAGATAGAAGATGGAGACTCGACATAAAAGTAAAATAAAGGCCTTCATAGAAGGAAGCAAGGATTCAAGTCTCATAAAGAGCTTCCAAAAATTATGGTACTTATTAGTTTTCAGCTCTCATTGCCCCTATCATAAGCATCTTGAAGTGATTAAGGTTAAAGTGAAACAACTAAGAGGATATGCTTGACAAGTTATATGTTGAAATCTCATGCCCCTTGCTTACGAGTACCGAACCTCATGCTACTCAACTTCAGTCACAAGTAAGCTCTTGTCATTGTAAGTACATATGTATCATAGAGAACCGCCAACAGGGTACCCCTTGCACATGATACAAGAGCTATCCCATAATCAAAATGACAAGGCAAGCAGACAATGAGCATCTCAGCAATCTTCTTATTTACCATGGGAAAATGGTGCTTTTTTCTCTCTTTCCTCTTTTCTCATCTTTTTTTCTTTTTTTCTTTTTCTAAATGTCTATCTTTTTTTATAAGAAGAATGCTTCAAGATTGCTCACTATGGTGATGCTGCAAGTTTCCACCATGATTAGGCATGGCTTAGGCTAGCGACACAGGCGTTTCTCTAACACACATACAAACTCCATGATCTTACAAGTTCCCCTTTTATTTCACACCGTCGGGATCCATAAGCAAAAGAATCATGATATCAACGGAATAATAAGTGCAATGTTGAAAGTGTTCCCCATGATATATGGTTCTGCTAACTTCAACTTATAAAGCGCAAGCATATACGCAACAAAGATGGACACAATGGTTCAAGATTATTAAGTGCAAGAAAGTAAAGTGTGCCATCAAGTTCGTGAGAGCTTTAATCACTAATTTTCACATAACAAGTTTAATTCGGAAGGTAGATAAAATCATGAATATACTTGGAATAGCAAATGCTAATGGGTAGGTATGGTGGACTCTTTGGAGTAACTTGGTTTTATTTGGAGATGGATGCATGAGTGGAACTCATACTTGGTTATGGAGACTAGCAAAAGACTGGGAGCGACCAACTAAGAGAGCAATAATGGCCATAATCATGCAAAGCGACAAAACATCATTAATTAAAGCATAAAGTGATATTACAAGTCGAAAACTAAAGGATCATAAAGGCTATGGTGACTTTGGATAGTCATAACATGGTGTGAGCATGCGCCAAGTCAACCCAAATAAAGCATCAAAGGAGAATACCACAATACTATGATTTAATATGCTAAAACAACGCATGATTCTTTCAAGGCACATTAAGCAATCTCAATTGTTTATAACATGTCATGCTATAGCAAAAATCACTAAGCATAAAGCCAAAAACAACATCAAGCATGACATGACAAAGCCTAGGCCGCAGTCAAAAACAAGCTCCTTTTGTACCACTTATAAGCATGAACTTCCTACTCTTTTCCAACACCAATCGACTTATTTGAAACAACTCACAAAGATAATAATCAATAAAGATCAGTGAGCTTGTCTCACAAATCCACAAAGAAGAACTAAAAATTTCTAAGCTGAAAGCACAAGAAAACTAAGGCTAAACACAGTGCTAGCAAAACAGAACACTCACAAAATAATAAGAATGAAAACTAGAGTGTTCTAGGCAATGAATAACGGGGTGTGTCTCTCTCCAAAAGAAGTGTGTTGGGATCCAACCAACTTATTTAAGCAAACCAAACAAAAGAAAACTAAAAGCAAAAACAAAGACGCTCCAAGAACAACACAACAGTGCATGAAACAATAAAAATGAAGTGTCTGGAAGAAACCTGAGATTTTTATTGATGAAGAAGGGGATGCCCAAGGCATCCCCAAGCTTTGACGCTTGTACTTCTTGAATAATTCTTGGGGTAACACGGGTGGCATCCCCAAGCTTGAGCTTTAGTCCATTCTTCATCTCATTACAACACTCTTTCCATACACCTGAAATTTTTCCTTCATACAAAACTTTACACAATCTTTATTAGCAACATTAGTGTACTCAAGATAATAAGTCTTTGGGTTCAGTTTCAATACAAGTAACTTCCATTAAAACACAAGCTACTGTAGCACTTACTTTAAAATTTTCAAATGATCAAAGAGAACTCAAAGAGAAAGAGATTAAGAGGCAAATGCAAATAATGGCAGAAATCTGTCAAAATAGACCAGCAGATAAAACCAATTTTTTTGAAGACCTTCTGTTGCTCAAATGAAAAAGTGTTGAACTAACGAAAGTTATATAACAACCTGGGGCAGAAGCACAAAAATGCACGCCTCAAAACGACGTATAGAGAGTTTACATGAATTTTTACAGTGAAGCACAAAAATCTGTTTCGGGACAACAACTTTCCCAAGCATTACTTCTCTCTCATTAGAGGTTACTCTTGACACAAATAAAAAGGATAAGGAGCGGTTATTACAGAGGTAATAACTTTCAAGACTCATCTAAAACTTTTGAGTTATCTCCCAATAAGTACTTTTCTTTAACGCCTTTAAGTTAGACATGATAGTTTGAGAAGATGCTCACATAGGGAATATGAATTGAACTAAAAGAGAGCATCAAGAAGCAAATTCAAAGCACATTTAAGTCTAACCCACTTCCTATGTGTCAGGGGGATGATCCCTAGGTACCCCAACCGAATAAGAAACAAGACAGTCCGGCTGACCAGATGCAGCCGGACAGGGCAAGACAGGCCGACTATCCCCCGGTAGCCGGATCAGCAGGAGGCAGCCGGATACGGCGACGTAGCCAGACTCAATCAATGGGACAGGGCGACGTGTTTATCAGTGCACGGTACGCCCTGTACGGTGACAAGACTGGCAACTACCCGGCCATACCGTAGACTTTGCATGGGTGACGCAGGAACAGTGGCCGGTGCTGACGACAGGCTCGCACGGCGTCCACTGTGCCTACGACAGCCATACCGCTCGTACTCCGATAAGACAAGCCATATCGGACACTGTAGATGACTAGTCGGCTGGGACCCGCCTGTGGGGCCCGCCAGTCGGACTGGTCAGTGAGACCTCTGCCTCTTTGCCTATAAAAGGAGAGGCTAGGCCTCAGTAGAAAGGGTTGGTCTTACAACATTTAAGGCAGTAGCTAGCGTATACAGCTCGAGGAGCACTTGTAGTTCGAGTATTCCACATAGTCAGATCCGGCAGGAGTAGGAGCTTTACCTCACCACGAGGGCCCCGAACCTGGGTACTTCTTGTGTCCCGCTACGCTCGCTTGTATCCAATCCCACCCGCGGACACCGTCGATAGCTTCCTTGCTAGTCCCCACACCTCTATCTAACCTCCTCAGATACTGTTGTTCCCAATACAACGACACTATGCATAGGAATCTTGTAAAGAAACAAGTCATGAAAACACAAAGTAACTGTTGGAATTTTGCCTAATAAAGGCCCAGCCCATTTATATTATTCAACAATTCCTGAAATCCTAGAGGCCCACTTGGCCCATTCATGCAAGGCAAGAGGTGGGACAAGAGTTTAGTCCCACATGGCTAGTTGAGTGGAAGTTGGACCAGCTTATAAGGAGAGCTCTTCCACAACTTGTACGAGCTTGAGAAGAGAATACATATACACGCGCGTTCCTCCTCCTCCGCCGCCGCCTCGCCACACCTCGCCTCGTCACGACGCGCGCGCGCGCCGCGTGTTGCGGGAATGCTTCGAGCCGAGAGCTTCTCTTTCTTTTTGCCACGCATAAATGGATAATAATTTGAACAGTCTGCGTGAGTGTATTTTTAATACGAACTCAGTGGAGATTTAATTCGAGCTTAGTGGAGGTTGTTCGGCTTCGGTCGATGCCTGTTTGCTTCCTCTCCCGATGCCGACTGTTCGCCTGCCTACCCGTGCCTATAAGAGCGAGAGGTCGCTCCTCTCCTCAGACACACCAACGCACATACCTTGCGCCTCCAGTTCCAGAGCACTGCACTGCTTAGATCTTCCCCATCCCGTCTTGCGGCGTGCACCGCGCGCTGGGATAGTAGGCCTCCGAGACCCAGCTGCTTCGAGTCCTGTACGGGAGAAGGGCGATAAGGTTTTTGGGGAGCGCTACCAGCGCGACTACTGGCTTCCTCACGGACTCCTTCACGGATAGCGACTTCACCGACGTCTTCCCCAACGACGACTTCTTCCCCGACATCAACAATCTTTTCCTCGACAACATGGCTGACGACGGTGCCAA
Source organism: Avena eriantha (assembly GCA_910589775.1). NCBI lineage: Eukaryota > Viridiplantae > Streptophyta > Magnoliopsida > Poales > Poaceae > Avena > Avena eriantha. The sequence goes on from OU342742.1 coordinate 133,882,137, forward strand.
CGCTAACGGGAACACCGGCGGTTCCTCTACCGTGATTTATATCATCTTCTAGTCCTTTTCTATTATTCAGCCTGTGTTCTATCTGTCTTTTACTATGGTTAAATCTCTTGGAAAATTTCTCTATTTCTCAACAATCCAAAAACCTTTTGATAATCAATTTGCTCCAAGTGGTTTCGTTGCTTCTATGAAGCCACCTATTTTTTAGGGTATGCATTATAAGAGGTGGCGCGTGAGAGCAGTTCTCTGGTTTCAGAACATGAACTGGTATGACGCCACTCTTGACAAGCCTGAGGGAGAGCTTACTCCTGCTCAGGAACAAGTTTTTCAGAAAACTGATACCCTATTCAAGGCTGCTTTGCTGTCTATTCTAGGGGATAACATTGTTGAACCCTATATGTCATTTGATAATGGCAAGGACATGTGGGCTGCGCTCGAGGCCAAATTTGGGGTCTCAGACGCTGGCAGTGAACTGTATGTCATGGAACAACTCTATGACTACAAGATGACTGATGACCGCTCCGTGGTTGAGCAGGCTCATGAAATACAATCACTGGCCAAGGAGCTTGAGCACTTCCCTTGTGTTTTACAAGACAAGTTCATTATCGGGGGCATTATTGCCAAACTCCCCCCTTCATGGAGGAACTTTGCTACTTCCCTGAAACACAAGAGATAAGAGTTTTCCGTATCAGATCTCATTGGGAATCTTGATGTGGAAGAGAAGGCGAGAGCAAAAGACACATGTGCTCGAGGTGCTGATGGAAGTTCAAGTGCCAACCTGGTACAGAAAAAGAACTTCCAGTCTCACAAGTTCAAGAACAAGGGAAAGTTTGATGGAAAAGGAAAGTTTGATGGAAAGAACAAAGCCTCACAGTCTACTAGCTTTAAGAAGAAGACTGATAAGAAGAAATGTTCTTGTCATGTGTGCGGTGATCCTGATCATTGGGCTCCTGCTTGCCCCAACCGTTTTGACAAGCGCCAACATGGAAAAGGCAACAAGACTGCTAATGTTGTCATGGGCGACGTTGAGATGAAAGATGTTGGGTATGGTATATTACCTACTGTTCTTTCATTATGTCATTCTCCTGATTGGTGGATTGACACGAGCGCTAATGTACATGTTTGTTCTGATGTTTCCATGTTTTCCTCATATCAGGTCAGAGGGGCTCAGTCCGTGCTGACGGGGAACGGCCCGCATGCTTTTGTTCATGGTGTTGGTACGGTCGATCTGAAGTTCACTTCGGGAAAGACCGTGCGCCTAAAGAATGTGCATCATGTTCCCTCAATAAATAAGAATCTTGTTAGTGGATCACTTCTATGTCGTGATGGCTACAAGATTGTGTTTGAGTCCCATAAACTTGTACTGTCTAAGTTTGGAACTTTTATTGGTAAAGGCTATGAGTGTGGAGGTTTGTTCCGCCTGTCACTGTGAGATGTGTGTAATAAAGTCGTGAATCATGTTTCATCTGATCTTGTATCAAATGTCTGGCATTCACGTCTTTGTCATGTTAATTTTGGTTGCATGACGCGGTTAGCTAAAATGAATATAATCCCAAAATTCACTACTGTGAAGGGATCTAAATGCCAAACTTGTGTGCAAGCCAAGCAACCTTGCAAGTCACATACGACTGCAGAGGTGAGAGATTTGGCACCACTAGAGCTCATACATTCAGATCTTTGTGAGATGATTGGTGTGTTAACAAAAGGTAGAAAGAAATATTTTATGACATTGATCGATGACTCTACGAGATATTGTCATGTGTATCTTCTGAAATCAAAAGATGAGGCTTTGAGTTACTTCAAAATCTATAAAGCTGAAGCGGAAAACCAACTTGATCAAAAGATTAAGAGGCTTAGGTCTGATCGTGGTGGAGAGTACTTTTCCAACGAGTTTGATTCTTTTTGTGCGGAACATGGTATAATCCATGAGAGAACGCCTCCCTACTCGCCCTAGTCAAACGGGGTAGCCGAAAGAAAGAACCGTACTCTAACAGATTTGGTTAACGCCATGTTAGACACATCGGGTCTCTCCAAGGAATGGTGGGGGGAGGCATTACTGATTGCATGTCATGTCCTAAACCGAGTTCCCACTAAGAACAAAGAGATTACTCCATTTGAATAATGGGAAAATAAAAGATTAAATCTTTCTTACTTGCGAACTTGGGGCTATCTGGCAAAGGTTCATGTGCCAATCCCAAAGAAGCGCAAACTTGGACCAAAAACCATGGACTGCGTTTTTCTGGGATATGCTTTTCATAGCATTGGCTATAGATTCTTGATAGTAAAATATGGAGTACCAGAAATGCATGTTGGTACAATCATGGAGTCAAATGATGTGACTTTCTTTGAGGATATCTTTCCCATGAAGGATATACCTAGCTCATCAAATCAAGAGATACCTGACTCGTTGAATCAGGAAATACCCACAATTCCTGAACATACCATTCCTATTGAACACTCGGAAAAACCTGAGGAGGATGATAATGAAATTCCTAAGAGGAGTAAGAGACAGAGGACTGAAAAATCCTTTGGTAATGATTTCATTGTGTACCTTGTGGATGATACTCCTACTTCTATTTCAGAAGCCGATGCATCTCCTGATGCTGACTACTAGAAGGAAGCCGTTCGTAGTGAGATGGATTCCATCTTAGCGAATGGAACATGGGAGATCACTGATCGTCCTTATGGGTGCAAACCTGTAGGATGCAAATGTGTGTTTAAGAAGAAACTTAGGCCTGATGGTACTATTGTGAAGTACAAGGCAAGACTTGTAGCCAAGGCTTATACCCAAAAAGAAGGCGAGGCCTTCTTTGATACTTACTCACCCGTAGCCAGATTGTCCACCATTCGCGTACTACTATCTTTGGCTGCCTCACATGGTCTACTCGTTCATCAAATGGACGTTAAGACGGCTTTCCTAAATGGAGAGTTGGACGAGGAAATTTATATGGATCTGCCAGATGGATTTGTAGTGAGTGGTCAAGAAGGAAAAGCTTGTAAGTTGTTGAAGTCTTTATATGGCCTTAAACAAGCACCTAAGTAGTGGCACGAGAAGTTTGAGAGAACCCTAACCACTATAGGTTTTGCTGTAAACGAAGCTGACAAATGTGTGTACTATCGCTATGGTGGGGGCGAGGGAGTAATTCTTTGTTTGTATGTTGATGACATACTGATTTTTGGGACCAATCTATATGTGATTAAGGAAGTCGAGGATTTCTTATCTCGGTCTTTTGAGATGAAGGATCTAGGAGTAGCTGATGTTATTTTGAACATCAAGCTATTGAGAGATGATAATGGTGGGATCACACTACTTCAGTCTCACTATGTGGAAAAGATCTTGAGTCGCTTTGGGTATAGCAACTGCAAGTCTTCTCCAACACCGTATGATCCTAGTGTGTTACTTCGAAAGAATAGAGGCACTACTAGAGATCAATTGACATATTCTCGGATTATTGGGTTGCTTATGTATTTAGCTAGCGCTACGAGGCCTGACATCACTTTTGTTGTAAGCAAACTCAGTCAGTTTGTTTCAAATCCTAGAGATGATCATTGGCAAGCTCTTGAGAGAGTCATGCGCTATCTAAATGGCACTGCAAGCTACGACATTCACTATACTGGGTACCCAAGGGTGCTGGAGGGATATAGTGATTGAACTTGGATTTCTGATGCTGATGAGATAAAGGCCACGAGTGGATATATATTTACACTTGGTGGTGCTGCTGTTTCTTGGCAGTCTTGCAAGCATACCATCTTAACGAGGTCAACTATGGAAGCAGAACTTGCAGCATTAGACACAACCACTGTTGAAGCAGAGTGGCTTCGAGAACTCTTGATGGACTTACCTATGGTTGAGAAACCTATACCCGCAATCCCAATGAACTGTGATAATCAAACTGTGATTGTTAAAGTTAACAGTTCTAAGGATAATATGAAGTCCTCAAGACATGTGAAGAGGAGATTGAGATCTATCAGGAAAATGAGAAACTCTGGAGTTATTGCATTGGATTATATCCAAACATCTAAGAATCTGGTAGATCCCTTCACAAAGGGTCTATCACGTAACGTGATAGAAAATGCATCAAAGGAGATGGGTATGAGACCCACAATATAAGTTTTCCACAGTAGTAAACCACTCTATGTGATCAGAGATCCCGTGAATTAGAATTGGGAGACAAGCTGTTGGTTAACTAAGAGGAAAGTATCCCTACTTTAAAACACCACTCCGTGAAGATGCAATACTTTCCTATTCTGCATGGCAGGTTGATTTATCTGAATGTGTTCTAAGTGGCTTAGTTTAAGCAGAGATGTTGTCCTGTAGAACATCTTTTGAAGAACACACCTATATGAGTGTGACTGTTAACGTTGTAGTCTATGAGAGTTGGGTGCTCTCTAATAAACTCATGAAAGGCTATGGAGTATGACGCATAAGCTCCACCCGAGGGGAAGTCCCACGACAGCCCAGTATTGGTCAAGGCTTTGTGTAAAGCTAGAATGCAGCAAACTTGCAGTTCAAGGCATAGTCCACTGTACAAGTTGCAAACTAGTGTAGCATAGAGTTCTAGGTGGAAGTTCAACTTAACAGTCTCCACTAGTACCAGTATATAAACAATGTTTTCGAACCATAGGCAAATTTATGTGTGCCTTTGGGATCTGGTGGGGGATTGTTGGAATTTTGCCTAATAAAGGCCCAGCCCATTTATATTATTCAAAAATTCTTGAAATCCTAGAGGCCCACTTGGCCCATTCATGCAAGGCAAGAGGTGGGACAAGAGTTTAGTCTCACATTGCTAGTTGAGTGGAAGTTGGACCAGCTTATAAGGAGAGCTCTTCCACCACTTCTATGAGCTTGAGAAGAAAAGACATATACATGCGCGCTCCTCCTCCTCCGCCACCCGCCTTGCCACGCCTCGCCTCGTCACGATGCGCGCGCGCATCGCCAGTTGCGGGAATGCTTCGAGCCGAGAGCTTCTCTTTCTTTTTGCCACGCATAAATGGATAATAATTTGAACAGTCTGCGTGAGTGTATTTTTAATACAAACTAAGTGGAGATTTAATTCGAGCTTAGTGGAGGCTGATCGTCTTTGGTCGATGCCTGTTCGCTTCCTCTCCCGATGCCGACTGTTCGCCTGCCTACCCGTGCCTATAAGAGCGAGAGGTCGCTCCTCTCCTCAGACACACCAACGCACATACCTTGCGCCTCCAGTTCCAGAGCACTGCACTGCTTAGATCTTCCCCATCCCGTCTTGCGGCGTGCACCGCACGCTGGGATAGTAGGCCTCCGAGACCCAGCTGCTTCGAGTCCTGTACGGGAGAAGGGCGATAAGTTTTTTGGGGAGCGCTACCAGCGCGACTACTGGCTTCCTCATGGACTCCTTCACGGATAGCGACTTCACCGACGTCTTCCCCAACGATGGCTTCTTCCCTGACATCAACAATCTTTTCCTCGACAACATGGCTGACGACGGTGCCAACGCTAACGGGGACACCGGCGGTTCCTCTACCGTGATGTATATCATCTTCTGGTCCTTTTCAATTATTATGCCTGTGTTTTATCTGTCTTTTACTATGGTTAAATCTCTTGGAAAATTGCTCTATTTCTCAACAGTAACAAGCATAGTAAAGCAAAACAAGTGCAACTTCAAGACTTTCAGCATAAAGAGGGGAAACTTAATATTATTGAGATGCATAAAACCATGTTTCCCTCTCTCATAATAGCTTTCAGTAGCATCATGAATAAAATTAATAATATAACTATCACATAAAACATTCTTATCATGAGCCACATGCATAAAAGAATTAAATCTCGCCACATAAACATAGTCATTCTTATTAATTATAGTGGGAGCAAATTCAACAAAATAGCTATCATTATTATTCTCATCACCATAATCATCAAATATAGGAGGCATACTGTAATCATAATTAATTTTCTCCTCAATAGTAGGTGGACTGAAAATTTCATATTCATTATTGTAATCATCATATATTGGAGGTGTAGTATCATCATAAGCAATAGAATAATTATCTTCCAAAGTGTGTTCATTTGTAAACATATCATCATTGCAAGGATCATGGATAGCACTAATAGTACAACAATTTTTAATATCATCATTTTCAGAATTGGTACCGAAGAGATTTTCAATATCAAAAGTAGTGTGCTTTTCCCAATCATGATCACTACTATAAGTAATAGGCATAGGAACATCATCGAGTTCGGACTCATCAAAAACTATAATAGGAGCAACATGCTTGGGGGAAAATACCGTTTCCTCTCTCCTTTTACTCCTCCTTTTCTTCTTTTTCTTCTTCTCTTTAGGAGGGAGAGGCTTGAAAGGAAGCTTCTCCATATACCCTGGTTTATTGTTAGAGACAATAGAAGAAACTTTGGAGGATTCCTCCTTTTCATTAATAAGATCAAAACACATATTAGTCATGTCATATTTTGGTAAAACCTCATCTTTTATAATATTTTGTATGTAAGTATTTGTGTGGCAATTATCGACACAATAAAGATGACAACCATGCAGGACACTATTCATATCAAAAGCACCCATATCTACCAAAGAGGTTTTTCTTGATAATTCTTCACACCCCAAAAATAATGCAAGTTCATCATGTTGATTAGGAGTGATCATGTCATCACAATACAAACTTGCAGTACTCATTGGATTGGAAGGGCTATTATTATGGCCTAGGCATTGAAAATTGAAATGACCCACTTCAAAGCAAAGTTCACAAATAAAAGGATAGAGAGCACAAACTTTTTTACCAATATCATTTAGAGCCCTATACCAGGTTCTAGTTTTTTCAATCCTGTGGGTGACACAATATTCTTCTTCAATTTGATTATTCTCACAAGGTCTATGTATTCCACAAAAATTAACATGCTTTAAGAAATAGTACTTTCAGAGGTTTGGGCATGTTTATTGCTATCATTAATAACAATTTCATTTTCCATGCAAGTGTCTTTGAAAGGCTCATGATACATGTCCCATTTTTCTTTAGGAGCATTAATATGAGAATCAAAGCCTCTAAAACAATCACCAAAGAATTTGAGGATTAAGACCATATTTAGCACTAAGCTCTTGAAAATCATCAGTTTCAACGAAAGACTTAATGCAGTCATACTCATAGTTTATACATGGTTCTTTTCCTTTGTCGTTATCCCAATCTTCAGTATTGTTTTGAATTGTTTCAAGAAGATCCCACTTAGCTTTGACCTCCTTACTTGTGAAGGATCCCTCTAAACATGTATCTAGATAGTCCTTGTAATATCCTGAAAGCCTTGCATAAAAATTATTAATAACAATATTACTGGGGAGCTCATGAATGGGACATATGAGCATTAGTGACTTCAATATCCCCCATGCTTGGGCAATACTTTCTCTATCATGTGGATGAAAATTATAAATGTAATTCCTATCTTTATGAATTTCATGAGGAGGATAAAATTTAGAGTAAAAGAGAGATTCAAGTTCCTTCCACTCCAAATGATGAGGATCATCTAGTAGCTCATACCACTTCCTTGCTTTGCCCTTAAGTGAAAAATGGAATAGCTTCCTCTTAACTTGGTTCATTGAAATACCTGCACACTTGAACAACTCGCATAATTCGTGTATAAAGAGTAAATGATCACCAGGATGGACAGTTCCATCTCCCAAATAACAGTTGTTCATAACACGTTCAACAATTTTTATAGGTATTTTAAAAGAGATGCTTTTAGTGTGTGGATTTATAATATCGCAATTATCATTAAAATTACCACATATGGGAGATAAAGTATCATCAGAGCAAATTTTCTTCTTTAAAGCTGGGGAATTAAGAAGATCATTTTCATAAAAACTAACCTCCCCAAGCTTAGACGTTTCCATAGCATTAGTAGCAAAGGTGTTCAAAAGATCAATACTAATAACATTGTTATTAGCATGCAAAGAAAGTTCCATGGGTTTTTTAATTTTCTTTTCAGACAATTCATGTTCTACATTAGGATAAATAATAAAAAGCTCTCTAATTTTTTGTTGTTTTCCATTATGCCTAACTAGTGAAAACAAGAAACAAAAAGACAAAATTGCAGAATCTAAAGGAAATAACTTCGAGCACTCACACCGGAGGATGCGAGCACCTTTTACCTTACCTCCTCGCCAACGGCGCCAGAAAATAGCTTGATGTCTACGCACTTCTATTCTTGTAGACAGTTGTTGGGCCTCCTAGTGCAGAGGTTTGTAGAACAGCAACAAGTTTCCCTTAAGTGGATTACCTAAGGTTTCTCGAACTCAGGGAGGAAGTGGTCAAAGGTATCCCTCTCAAGCAACCCTGCAATCAAGATAGAAGAAGTCTCTTGTGTCCCCAACACACCCAATACACTTCTCAGGTGTATAGGTGCACTAGTTCTGCGAAGTGATAGTAAAATACAAGTGGTATGGATATAAGACAATGATGACAGAAAATACTTTGATGGCGTGGAAGAGACTAAAGGCAAACTGAAATAAAGATGGAAGCAAGCAAACATGTAACATATCTAGTTGCAAACGGTGTTTCAATGCTTAGAAATAAGGCCTAGGGATCATATTTTCACTAGTGAACACTCTCATATAAATATCTTATCTTTATGATACTACTCTGAACTACTCTCCGGTTTGACACTCTAATCCATGGTAGGGCTCTAACAGCACTCCTCAAAGTTCGATTTCTCCATCTAGATAACCCCACACTGTCACCTTGAGCTCTAGATGGTTCCAACAAACACCACAATTTCATAGAAACATCCAACTCCAAATATAACTCATAACAAGTATTTGTAATCTCTAGCCTAAGTGCCACCATGGTGTGCATGCTGTCACTTTCACACACATGGGGAGAGAAGAGATCTATTAAAGCACTTGAGTAGCAAGGTAGATCTACTTGATTACAGAGCTCATGATCACAGTATGATCATGCATAGAGAGAGAGATGAACACATAGCTACCGGTAGAACCCTTAGCCTCGGGGAAGAACTACTCCCTCCTCATCATGGGAATCAACAACGATGATGGAGATGGTGGTGGAGATCGATGGAGATGGCTCTAGGAGCACTTCCCTGTCCCGGCAGGGTGTCGGAACAGAGACTTTCTGTCCCACAAATCTCCCCTTCGGTGGCGGCGGCGCTGCGGAACTTTTCGTGGCTAGAGGCTGGACAATTTAGGGTTTCTGCATCGGAGGCTTCTTATAGGCGAAAGGACAAGGTCGGTGGAGGCCAGAGGGGACCACACCACCTGGTGGCGCGGCCAGGGGACCCGCGCCACCCTATGGTGTGGCTGGCCCCTAGCCCCTCTCTGTCACGTCTTCTGGCTCCGTGTTCCCCTCGGTGAAATATTGACTTTGGCTTTTGTCCTATCCAATTCCGAGAATATTCATTTTCTGACTTTCTAGAACCAAAAATATCAGAAAACAGGCAACTGGCACTGTGGCATCTTGTTAATAGGTTAGTTCTAGAAAATGCATAAAAGTATCTCCAAATATAGACAAAACATAAGAAAGTAGATACTAAACAAGCATGGAACATCAAAAATTATAGATACGTTTGCAACGTATCACGGGCCGCCGGACTTAGGGTTAGGGTGGTGGTGCTCGTGGGCCCCTGGACTTAGGGTTAGGGTGTTGGTGCTCACGGCCCCCGGGACTTAGGGTTAGGGTGGTGGTGCTCACGGGCCCCCGGACTTAGGGTTAGGGTGGTGGTGCTCGTGGCCCCCAAACTTAGGGTTAGGGTGGTAGTGCTCGTGGTCCCCCGGACTTAGGGTTAGGGTGATCGTGCTCGTGGGCCCCCGGACTTAGGGTTAGGGTGGTAGTGATCGCGAGGCCCCGGACTTAGGGTTAGGGTGGTAGTGATCGCGAGGCCCCGGACTTAGGGTTAGGCTGGTAGCATGCACTATAATTTTGCTATTGTTTATTTTTATTGTAGCAAATTAGGTGTACATATTATTATTTAGTATTATTTGATAATGTGTGCATTTTTGCAGAAAACTATGGATCCACCTAGTCCAATCCGCAGAGACCTGGAACAAGAACAAATTCTCGAGAATATGATCAACGGCGCTGATGACCCACAAGTATAGGGGGTGTATTGTAGTATTTTCAAGGGAAGTGAAACCCAATTTATTGATTTGACACAAGGGGAGCCAAAGAATATTTATAAGCCTTAACACCTGAGTTGTGAATTCAGCTGCACCTGGAAAGAATCTTGCTCACAGCAGTTTATCAGTAGCAACAGTTTTGTAATAGCAATAGCAAAGTAATAGCAGTAGTAAAAGTAAAGACAGTAGTAACAATTGCAGTAAACAGTAGGATTAAAGTGCGGTAGGCATAGGGATGGATGGATGGGCGTTGCATGGACAAAACAATTCATATAGCAATCAAGACATAGGGCATTTGCAGATAAATAAGATAAAGCATCCAAGTACTAGATAATCATAGGCATGTGTTCCATATATAGTCATACGTGCTCGCAATGAGAACTTGCACAACATCTTTTGTCATGCCATCATGTTTGCAGCGGGGCCTCAAGGGAACTACTTGCAATTAAGGTGCTCCTTTTAATAGAGCATTGGAGCAAAACATTAACACTCCATGAACACATGTGATCCTCACATCAAAACCATCCCCTCCGGTTATCCTGATTGTTGTCACTTTGGGGCCTTTGGTTCCGGACAACAATATATGTATACAACTTGCAGGTAAGACCATGAACAATATTATCATAATGAATCAATAACATGTTCAGATCTCAAATCATGGCACTCGGGCCCTAGTGACAAGCATTAAGCATAACAAGTTGCAACAAAGTCAAAAAGCACTAATAATAGATACTAGGCACCATGCCCTAACAATATGATGCCATTACATGAACGATCTCATCCAATCTCTACCAACCTCATAGCCTACAGCGGGGGATTACTCACTCATAGATGGGAGAAACATGGATGGTCGATGGAGAAGCGATGGTGATGATGATGGTGATGATCTTCTCCAATTCCCCGTCCCGACAGGGTGCCAGAACAAAGTTTCTAGTTCCGAATCGCGGAATGTGGTGGTGGCGGCGCAACGGAACTCTTTCTAAAAAATGTCGAACCCTCCTTGGTTTTTAGGTCACACCACCCCCAGGCGCAGCCTGGCCTGGCCCGTGTGGCCAGGTGGTGTGGGCCCCTCTTTGCCCTACTCCGTCTCGTCTTTTGGCTCCGTGAGTCTTCTGGTGAAATAGGATTTTTCCTGATAGTTGATTTTCTGCACAAAAAGTAGACACCAAGGTAATTCTGCTGAAAACAACGTCAGTCCATGTTAGTTGCATCCAATTCACACAAGTTTAGAGGAGAAACAATAGCAAAAGTGTTCGGGAAAGTAGATACGTTTTGGACGTATCAACTCCCCCCAAGCTTAGCTTATTGCTTGTCCTCAAGCAATTTAGTTGAAAACTGAGTGCGATAAAAGAAACTTTCATGAACACATTTTCTTCATAAGATGTAAATATTCTAAGCATATGATGAAGCAATTGGTCAATTCATAATAAGGAGTATGCAGATAAGGTTACTGAGTAGTCATTGCAAGCTATGAAGAAATTCCAACTCAAAAATAATAAATAGCATGAAACATAAACATAAACAACATTGCAATGCTCATAAAAATGTATGATAGAGTGGTATATCGCTTGACTTTGATTGTAGAGCAAATATAAATGCCAAGGCACCTTTGAAGTTCAAGTGAAGACTAGAAGTAAAGATATCAAAGATACAAGCATCAAGGTCATAACATAATTAATCAAGTTTCGAGACAAGCACATTACACTAAGAATGACAACTATGCTCTCAAGAAAGTGCTCATAGAATGTGTGGAGACTCGACAAGGAAACGAAAAGGTTTTGAAAAGTTTGAAAGACTTCCAAATGCTGAAAGTATGGTACTCATTAGCTTTGAGATCTCATTGCCCCTATCATAAGCATCTTTAAATGGTTAAGGTTAAAGTGACACAACTAAGAGGATATGCTTGACAAGTTATAAGTTGAAATCTCATGCCCCTTACTTACGAGTATCGAACCTCATGCTACTCAACTTCAGTCACAAGTAAGCTCTTGTCATTGTAGGTACATATGTATCATAGAGAACCGCCAACGAGGTACCCCTTGCACATGATATAGGAGCTATCCCATAATCAAAATGACAAGGCAAGCAGACAATGAGCATCTCAGCGATCTTTTTATTTGCTATTTGCATAGGTTTTTATTGAGGATGCTTCATAGAATGCGCATTATAGTTATGCTGCAAGTTTCCACCATGATTAGGCATGGCTTAGGCTAGCGGCCCAGGCATTTCTCTAACACATACAAACTCCATGATCTTACAAGTTCCCCTTTTATTTCACACTGCCGGGATCCATAAGCAAAAGAATCATGATATCAACGAGGTACAAAGTACCAGTGCAATGTTGAAAGCGTTCCCCATGATACATGGTTCTGCTAACTTCAACTTATAAAGCGCAAGCATATACGCAACAAAGATGGACACAATGGTTCAAGTTTATTAACTGCAAGAAAGTAAAGTGTGCCATCAAGTTCATGGGAGCTTTACTAACTAACTTCCTCATAACAAGCAAACATTTTATTCGGAAGAAAACAAGGCATACTGAATATGCATGGACAAGCAAATGATGCTAATAGGTAGGTATGGTGGACACTTTTGGCAACATTGGTTTTGAGGAATTGGAAACACGAGTAGAACTCATACTCAGTGCAAGTGAAGGCTAGCAATAGTAAGGGAGCGACGACCGAGAGAGCAATAACTATCATAATCATGCTTGCAACAAAACAGGACTTAATCATGCCATGAAAGTGATTCAAGACCGCTAAGGCAAAATAATTCATCGAGGCTTAACTGATTATTGTTTTAGTCATATGCATGCGTGAGCATGTGCCAAGTCAATTCAAGTGAAACATTCAGAGGGAGATACCGCAGTGTCATACCAAGTTATGAATAGAGCAATGCAAGAAAACATTCATATGACATGCTACAAACCATTAGCAAGCTGGAGCTAATCATAAGAAAGCAAGAACTACTAAGCATCCATAAATAACATACACCCTACATGAACAGACTAAGCATGCCCACAATTATGAGTATATGTACAAAAATGAAAACAAATAGAGTTCGTTACCAGCCTCTTACCACACCTCAAGTTATCATTAATCCTCATTATTGCCCTTCACTTGTGTGGCTTGAATAATACCATGAAACCAAATTCCACTAAGGACTGCCAAACCATGCAACAAACTTCACAAAACCAAAGAAGAACAACAAATATTTTTGGTGTTTTCGATTTTTAAAAGCAAGAACCAAAAGGAAGAACAAGCAAAGCAAAATCTTTTTGGTTTTTTCAAATAATTAAGACCAAGCCAAAAGGAAGAAGCAAACCAAGGCAAAAAGAAAAAGAAGCAAACAAAGAGAAACAAAGAAAATATTTTTGGTCTTTTTGTGTGTAGAAAGCAAAAGTAAAGAAAGAACGAAAACTAAAAAGAGAACGAAGCATGGATATACAAGGTACCGACTGAACATGATATGTAGATGAGTGTGATGTCAGTGTACCTCCCCCCAAGTTTAGCCTTTTGGCCTAAGTGGGTATCAACCCAAAAGCGGGTAAGGGTTCCAAGCAGGCGGGTCATTGTAAGAATGATCGTGGTTAGGCCCTTGGGAAGAAGAAGAAGCTCCCCAATCATAGGTACGCGGCTGATATGAAGACTCCCCCTCATTTGAGGGCTGGACCGAATCATCTGTAACCTCCCTTTCAGTATCCTACTCCTGTTGGGAGAGCTCCCCCAGGTATGCATCGAGTTCTTCCTCGGTGAGTGACCATCCTACCCTCGTATCAAGGTTAAACAAAACAGGTGCAGGCAAAAGAACAACTCGCTCGGACTTACTCCTTCTCCAACCAGCCTTGAGAAAGGTTATTTCATAAGACAAATCACTCAAATTAGCCCAAGAAGAAAAAAAAATATGTTGTATCATGGAATTAAGGTCAAGTCTCTCTATGGGAAACTGTAGTTCTCGATGATGAGGCGCTACACCATGCAAAGCTAATAAACGAGAGGCGATGAGTCCTCCACAAATTCCACCTTTCTCGCGGTTGGCAGCAAGACGGAAAGTTATCAAGGCACCCAAGTTATAAGTCATATCTCGTTTTAAAGGACCTGAGGTGAATGCTAGATCATATGAGGATAACTTATTAGCAGTTTTCCTAGCGAGAACACACTTGGCAATAAAGTAAGCAAAGTAGTGAATAGACGGGAGATGAATGTTACGAATTTTCCCACTCTCCTTTGAGAAGCTGCTCCCTTGGCAAATCTCTGCATACAAGTCCATGAGTGGTGCAGGTCGCTCTTTAATCCTTCCACACGATCCCCACTGAGGTACCTTAATAGCTGCACAAAAGTCATCAAGAGGAAGGTCGACAGCTATATTGTAAATTTTGTAGTGAACCATGGGGTTAGGCAAAGAGAAACTAAATCGAAAGTCCTGCACCATAGACATAGTTATTTTCACAAATTGGTAAGGTTCATCTCCCACAAAATGCTCCAATCCTGCATTAGCAATTAAAGTATGGAAGTCCTCATGAATTCGGGGCATTGATAGATGGAAGGAAAAAACTTCCTCCTCTCGGTGAACCTTCATAACCTCAGGCTCCCTCAGTTCATGTCGGTTGAGTTGGTGTTCATTCATCTTCTGTTCTGAAATTTAAACATCCATTATACAAGTGATTGCAAAAGTGAATACATAATGAAGGGAACTACTCATAGGGACTTGTAAGAGGCCTAAACATTCATCAAAAAAATATCTCTAAGCATTGAACAAGCTTACAAGCTCTCAAAACCTGTCACCTACAGAAGCAAAATACTCAAGATATAAACCACTAAATAGAAATCTACTTGGACAAGCGGAGGGGTCACATACCGGAGAACAAATGCTCCAAATTTCAGTAGCAAAGATGGGCTGAGCAAGGAGATCGAAAAATCATGGACAAGAACAGCAAGAACGCAATTTCGAGCAATGAGCTGGTGTTTTCTCGGGAGAGAGAAGGCAGAGGGAAGTGAGAGAGTGAGTGGAGGGCCAGGGGTGGCCCACACCATGGCCAGGCACGCCCCTGGGCTGGCCGCGCCACCAGGTGGTGTGCCTGCCTGGTGGGCCCCCCTGGTACTCTCCAGGCACTTCTCTGTCCCTTTTTCACGTAAAAATTTAATATGAATTTTCTGCAATTTTTCGAGACACTTTATTTTTAAGCAATTTTCAGGTATAGATGAATGATTTTCTGACAGAAAAAGTTTCTGGAATGATGCAATGACAAAACAAATCTAAAACTTAAGAAGTTCTAAGCCACTCTAATATGCAAGCAACTAACAATAGAAAATTAAACTAAGCAAAAGCAAAAACTAAAAATGGATAAGATAAAACTAAGTGGAGATAATCATGGTGAAAACATTATTTTGTTCATAAAAATCCCTTTGTTAACAAGGTTGATCGGGTCTTGTTACCAAAACAATTTTATATGAAACAAAACTTTGTATTCCACTAATGATTATGTTACCTCAACCTTGATAGCAATGGTCCCAATCATAATAGTTTCATATTTTTCTCGTGGTATGGGACAATATATTTCTCCAACTTGAATGCCCTCAACATGTTCAACTGAATTTAAACCATAAGTCCTATCAATCTTCTTGGGGAAATAGACAGTATGCTCCTTGTCATTAACATTAAAAGTCACCTTTACTTGATTACAATTAATAACAGCTTCTGCTGTATTAAGAAAAGGTCTCCCAAGAATAATAGACATATTATCATCTTCAGGCATTTCAAGCACAACAAAATTAGTTAATATCAAGCAATTATGAGCCACTTGAACAGGTACATCCTCACATATACCCACAGGAATAGTAGTATATTTATCAGCCATTTGCAAAGATATATCAGTTGGTATTAGTTTTTCTAGTTGAAGTCTCTTATAGAGACAAAAAGGCATAACACTAACTCCTACTCCCAAATCACACAAAGCAGTTCTAACATAACTATTTTTAATAGAGCATGGAATAGTGGGAATCCCTAGGTCTCCAAGTTTCTTTGGAACCTTACCATTAAAGGAATAATTAGCAAGCAAAGTAGAAATTTCTTCATTAGGGATCTTCCTTTTATTAGAGACAATATCCTTCATATACTTTGAATAAGGTGGTAATTTAGTAGCATCAGTCAGAGGGATTTGCAAAAATAAAGGTTTCATCCACTCACAAAACTAATTATAGTGTTCATCTTCCTTTGACTTGTCTTTCTTATCAGGGAAAGGCATAGGTTTTTGGACCCAAGGCTCTCTTTCACTACCATGTTTCTTAGCAACAAAATATTCTTTAGTGTATTTAGTATTCTTAGTGTGCCTTTCAGGTTCTTCTTCAACTTTTTCTTTATCAGGAACATCATTTTCCTCATTGCCACATTCAGTTTTAGCATTAGATACAGATATACTATTAGGATATTTAGCAGGTTCACATGATTCTACAATAGTTTTATGTTTCTTTTTTCTTTTCTTAGGAGTAGTACCACTATTTTCAGCTTGTTGAGAATCCTGTTCAATTCTTTTAGGATGCCCCTCGGGATATAGAGGATCCTAGGTAGTAGCAGCACTTCTAGTTCTAATTTCATAAGCATGTTTTTCTTTAGCAGCATTAACTAGCAAGTCTTTTTGTACCTTAATAAGCTGATCAATTTGAGTTTGATCCATTTGAAAATGTTTAACAAGCATTTTAACATCATTAGAGGTTCTTTCCACGATATCTTTTAACTCAATAATAGCTATAGAGTTTTCCATTAAATGATTTTGCACCCTTTTATTAAAATTATCTTGCTTAACAATAAAAACATCAAATTCTTCTCAGCATTGATCATGAGGTTTGGAGTAAGAAATATCACCTTCATCAAAATGTTGGAGACAGTGTACCTCAATAGTGGATGAGTGGGAGATTGGCTTACGTAATTCTTCTATAGGAGGTAAATTCTTGACGTCTGCAACTTTAATTCCCTTCTCCTTAAGACATTTCTTAGCTTCCTTCATCAATTCATCATTTAGTTCAATAACTCCCCTCTTCTTTGTTGTTGGTATAGGCACAAGAATAGTTGGTTCAGGTATAGTTGTCTCAGGTATAGCTGATTCAGGAGGAGTCCAATCTTCATAATTCTTGCTTATTTTAGCCATTAATTCCTCAGCTTCCTTGGGAGCCCTATTCCTGAAAACACAATCAGCACAACTATCCAGGTATGTCCTAGATTCTTCAGTTAGTCCATTATAAAATATATCAAGAACCTCATTCTTAGGTAATGGACATCCAACCTGTGCATGAATCAAATCACAAAACCTTGCCCATGATTTAGGCAATATCTCTTTTTCTCCCTGTTTAAAATCAAAAAGTTCCTACAAAATAGCATGTCTAGCACTAGGAGGAAAATATTTCTGAAGGAAGGTACTAATCAAGCAATCAGGGCTATCAATCGATCTAGGAGGTAAATTATTAAACCAAGTTTTAGCTTCTCCTTTCAGCGAGAAAGGGAAAATTTTAGCAACAAAGTAGGTGCGCATCTTAACATCATCAGAAAACAGGCCACTCATGGTAGAAAGCTCAGTCATATGTGCTACCGCACTTTCATTCTTAGTCCCACAAAAAGGTTCTTTCTCAATAATAGTTATGTAAGATAAATCAAGAGAGAAATCATAATCCTTATCTTTAATGTTTATGGGAGACGCAGCAAACTTAGCATTAGGAGACAATTTGGGTTTTATAGTTCGCCTCTCAAGGAGACTCTTAATAACACTCCTATCATGGGTATTTTGACATTCTTTAATAAATTCATCGGTCATCTCTATATAACCGTCTTCAATATCATAGCTCTCTCTAGACTCAGGTGAACTGACAGGTGTAGTAGTGTCTTCATTAGGAGTTTTAGTATTTCTAGCTATAGTTCTAGAAATCGTAGCATCTAGGAAAGGACCTAATGAACCACTCTTATCAAGCACAGTAGAAGCAACATCATAAGTATCAGAAGTTTCAGATTCAGAAGTAGTAGCAGTGTGTGTAGCATGTGTATGTGGTGGTGTAAGGAACTTACTCATAACAGATGGTGAATCAAGAGCAACAGAGGTGTTCAGAACCGTACCTCTCCTTGTAGTGGATGGTAAAATAGGGACCATGCCATCACGAGACTTACCCATGATGTACAGATGGTAGCGAACAATAGTGATTCCAAGTGAACTTGATAAATAGAGCTATGCTCCCTGGCAACGGTGCCAGAAAATAGTCTTGATGACCCACAAGTATAGGGGGTGTATCACAGTATTTTCGAGGGAAGTGAAACCCAATTTATTGATTCAACACAAGGGGAGCCAAAGAATATTTATAAGCCTTAACAATTGAGTTGTGAATTCAGCTACACCTGGAAACAATCTTGCTCGCAGTAGTTTATCAGTAGCAACATTTTTGTAATAGCAATAGCAAAGTAATAGCAATAGTAAAAGTAAAGACAGTAGTAACAATTGCAGTAAACAGTAGGATTAAAGCGCGGTAGGCATAGGGATGGATGGACGGACGTTGCATGGACAAGATAATTCATATAGCAATCAAGACATAGGGCATTTGCAGATAAATAAGATAAAGCATCCAAGTACAAAATAATCATAGGCATGTGTTCCATATATAGTCATACGTGCTCGCAATGAGAACTTGCACAACATCTTTTGTCCTGCCAGCCCGTTTGCAGTGGGGCCTCAAGTGAACTACTGGCAATTAAGGTGCTCCTTTTAATAGAGCACCGGAGCAAAGCATTAACACTCCGTGAACACATGTGATCCTCACATCAAAGCCATCCCCTCTGGTTATCCCGATTGCTGTCACTTCAGGGCCTTTGGTTCCGGACAATAATATGTGTATACAACTTGCAGGTAAGACCATAAACAATACTATCATAATGAATCAATAACATGTTCAGATCTGAAATCATGGAACTCGGGCCCTAGTGACAAGCATTAAGCATGATGAGTTGCAACAAAGTCAAAAAGCACTAATAATACATACTAGGCACCTTACCCTAACAATCTGATGCCATTACATGAATGATCTCACCCAATCCCTACCATCCCCATAGCCTACAGTGGGGGATTACTCACTTATAGATGGGGGAAATATGGATGGTCGATGGAGAAGCGATGGTGATGATGATGGCGATGATCTCCTCTAATTCCCCGTCCCGGCAGGGTGCCAGAACGGAGTTTCTGGTTCCAAATCATGGAATCTGGTGGTGGCGGCGTACGGAACTCTTTCTGGAAAAGCGTCGAACCCCCCTTGGTTTTTAGGTCAAGAGGCAACTTATAGGCAAAGAGGGAGGCTGAGGGGGTGACCGAGGTGGCCACACCACCCCAGACGCGGCCTGGCCTGGCCCGCATGGCCAGGTGGTGTGGGCCCCTTGTTGCCCTACTCCATCTCGTCTTCTGGCTTCGTGAGTCTTCTGGTGAAATATGATTTTTGGCATATTTTCTGAGATTTTTCCTGATAGTTGATTTTCTGCACAAAAACTAGACACCAAGGTAATTCTGCTGAAAACAGCGTCACTCCGTGTTAGTTGCACCCAATTCACACAAGTTTAGAGGAGAAACAATAGCAAAAGTGTTCGGTAAAGTAGATACATTTTGGACGTATCAGGCGCCCCCCATGTTCATCCACCCAAATCTCCGTCGATGTATCTGAACCCCTCCGGTGAGGGTGAGGAGGTCGACCGAAATGACCAGGGAGAAGCCGACGGATCTGATGATGGAGAAGCTGACGCCTCCGATGATGGAGAAGTCGATGCCTCCGGTGGACCCTTAACTAAGTCCGACGAGGTATATATATATATGAAGTCCGGTGATGAGTAGATGCATTAATTGAGTTGTATATATATAAACTGACGAATGTTTCTTCTCTTAGGCCTCCACATCAAGCCAAAAATATTCCAAACGAGGCTTGGCCAAAAAGTTGGACGCATCTACACGTTATACAATTACACAGGTATCACCACGGGGTGAACCAGTGGAACCCGAAAAGGCTAAAAGTGTATTTGTACAACAATGCAGAGTTATGGTTAGGGATCGCATCCCGATCATTTTTCGAGAGTGGAATAGGACAAAAGTGGCAAGAGAGGGTGAGTATGTCGCTGACAGGTACAAAGAGGGTCTTTGGAATGACCTCATGACACATTTCACCCTCCAGAATTTGAGGATGAAGCCGACACAGCTGCATTGAGGAAGAAAGACAAGCAGTGGACTCTTACGAAGATGGTCAGACTATTCAAGAACAGGAAGAAATCATTATGGCAAAAGTATCAGAAGAAGAAGACTCCTCCTCAATTCGAATCCTATCTAACGAAGCAGCATGCTAATTAGGATGCATTTGTGAAGTATAAGGAGTCAGAAGATGCTAAGGAAAAGTCAGAAAAAACAAGTTAAATGCCGCGAAGAAGAAATATCACCATCACCTGGGGCTAGGGGGGCTACGCGACTGCCATGCCAAAGTGGAATGCTAAAGATAATGAGTTGCTCACTAAAGGGATCACTCTAGAACCAATACGCGAAGAATGGGATTTGAGGGGAAGAAATTGGTTCGTTGGGCATGGGAGTGTATGACGAAAATACAGGGGACCTTATTTGAAGTGACGGGATTAGGATACCCCGGGAGACATGGCAGAGAGTGGTGAAGGAAATCAAAGAGGGGACAACAAAGTTATGTCCCAATAGAGAGAATGATTTGCTGACAAAGGCCCTCGGGAATAAAGAACACGGAGGAGGAGTATGAGGCCTTGGCCCTAGTTATACTTGGGAGATGGGGTTTCCAAAAGACAAAGATAGTTATAGGAGCCGAGAGAGAGCAAAGAGGCGACAGCAGGAGGAGGATGGAGACAGGTTCACCGAGTTGCTAGGAACACTTCGAATTCATCAGCAACAGATTGACGAACTTTGAGGAGTAGCGCGCTTGCAAGATCCTGCATTTGATATTACCGCAGTCCCATCTCAGCGGAGAAGCAGTGTGGCTAAATCAAAGGTCCCGTCTGACAATGCACGGATGGTAGATGGTGGTCTCGGCTACCCCGTGGATGGAATCAATGAGAAGACATCTTGTGAGCTCCATTAGAAGGTGAAGAACCTATCCATCAAGGTGGCGGTCGATGTGATTTACCTTGTCCACCTGACGCACGCTGGCATGGCTGTGAGATTCTAGCTGGCTATGCTAAAGTCGGGGTGGATGAAATCGCAACGGGGTGGGACTCAATGGAGCTTGAAGGTGAGAGTACACTCGGAGAAGTATTGGGTGGTATCATTCTATGGGACAAGAACAACATCAAGCTTCCAGGCTCAGCGCCAAGGCCAACACCACCTCCGAGTCATCGCATGTCATCTTCACCTCCATCATCTCCAAGAAGCCTACCCCATGACTACGACCACCACAGCTCGGGTCCATCTCGATCTCCACCGCAGGGTTAGCCATCTTCGCCGCCCACTAAGGACAATAAACGGAAGCATGCTCCGTTGATGAGTACTAAACGACACAGTAGCCCAAAACGACAAATGTCGCCCCTCTCAAGAGTACCTCATAAGAATCTTCCCATCAAACCTTACGATCATACTGAAGAGGAAACCACAGCGATCGCAAAGGCCGAATGTGTTGCGCAGCTTCAAAAGAAGAAACCTTAGCCCGCCCCGGTATACACCGAGAAGCAAAAAGCGCATGCACTTGGTTTTCTGAACACAAAATCGCAATATGACTTGCACCATAAGCCAGATGACTATCTACCACGCTTCAAAAGGAAGTGAAGAAGAGCAAATTGATACGTCCATTTTGCATCACTATTCTATGTCTTAATTCACTATTATTCATTGATATATTTCGTATTGAGAGGTGATACTTATGTTATTTCATCTGTTTTTGCATGGTTGATGACTTTTGGAGCATGGACCAGTGTAGTCAGGATTCTGATGGAAAAGGTGCTGTTAGGAGGAAAAATTCGCGAAGATCAGAAAATCCAGGAAAATATATGGAAAATTCTATTTTTCTAGAAGACTCAAGATGCCAGAAGATGGAGTGGAGGTGGGCCACAGGGGGCCCACACCACCCCATGGCGCGGGCAGGCCTAGGCCGCGCCAGGGAGTGGTGTGGCCACCCTGGCCCACTCCAGCCTCTCCCCTCTGGCATATATCTTCCTCCCGAAACCCTAAGATTCGGGGAGCAACCACAGAAAGATTCGGCCGCCTCTGCGGGGCGGAAAACACCGAGAGAGAAAGATCTCTCCGGCAGACAGATTTCTGCCAGGGGAATTCCTTCCCGGAGAGGGGAGATCGTCGCCATCAACACCACCATCAAGCTGGACTTCATCGGGATCATCATCATCATCATCACCATCATTACCATCAGCACCCTCATCACCATCTCCATATTGCTGTAACAATTGTGTTGAATCTTGCTATAGTTCATAGGGGAAACTTTCCCGGTGTTGATTACTCTTTGTAGTTGATGCTATTGAGTGAACCATTGAATTATTGTTTATGTTCAGATTGTTATACATCATTATTCCATCTTTGATCATGATCCATATGATGTCTTGTGAGTAGTTCGTTTTGTTCCTGAGGACATGGGAGAAGTCTTGTTGTTAGTAGTGGAGTTGTGTTGAGAAAGATTCAATAGATTGTTATTTAAGTTGTGGTGTACTTCTTCTAGTGGTGTCATGTGAACGTCGACTACATGACACTTCACCTATATGGGCCTAGGGGAATGCATTGTGTATTTGGCTACTAATCGTTGGGGTTGCCGGAGTGACAGAAACCTGAACCCCCGTTAGGAAACCATTGCACAAGGGACGTAAGGGTCTTAGAGTTTAAAGTTGTGGTTAGGTTTCTACCTTAATTACTTTCTTGTACTTACGGATGTTTGCAAGGGGGTTTAACCACAAGTATGTATTAAGTCTTGGATGGGACGGTACATTAGCACAGGTTCACCCACACAACACTTAGCAAGCTAGAGAAGATTAATCGACTATACGAGGCAAAAGCACTTGACAGTCTTCCCATGTGTCCTCAAGAACATTTGGTCATCTATAGAAATACAACCGGCTTGTCCTTTGCTGCATAAAGGATTGGGCCACTTGCTGCATTCATTCTTACTGTCTTTTATTTACTCGTACTTTGTTTACTCGCCTTATCAAAAACCCCTAAAAATCCGTTTGCTAAGTATTTGCAGAGAATTCCTGATCCATACCACTAGCCAGCACCTTCTGTTCCTCGTTGGGTTCGACACTCTTACTTATCGAAAATACTGCGATACACCCCCTATACTTGTGGGTCATCAAGACTATTTTCTGGCGTCGTTGTCGGGGAGTGAAGCGCTATTGGAGAGTGGAACTGGTAAAGGAAACTTCTACTGTGAGTATTGTTTACTTCTGCTAGTTGCTTTATTTTCGTTATGGATAATTCGCTGAGTTTCTTATTTGGTAATGCTACTACCACTGCTAAGGTAGTAGATAAGCCACCACCTGCTGAGAAAGATGTTTTCAAAATACCTACAAGAATTATTGATCGTGTTATGGATAATTACTATGTTGGGGATGGAACTGTCCATCTCGGTGATCATTTGCTCTTTATACACGAATTATGCGGGTTGTTCAAGTGTGCAGGTATTACTACAGATAAAGTTAAGAAGAAGTTATTCTCATTATCACTGAAAGGAAGAGCTGAGGAATGGTATAAGCTACTGAAGAATGGTCAAGCTCTGGAATGGGAGGAAATAGTGCCTCTCTTTTATTCAAAGTTTTATCCTCCTAGTGAAATTCATAAAGATCGGAATCAAATATACAACTTTTGGCCTCTTGATGGAGAGAGTACAGCTCAAGCTTGGGGGAGATTGAAGTTACTAATGCTCAAATGTCCCATTCATGAGCTCCCCAATAATATTATTATCAACAACTTTTATGCAAGGCTCCCTCTACATGACAAGGATTTATTGGATGCTTCTTGTGTTGGATCATTCACTCATATGGAAGAAGAATTTAAATGGGAACTTCTGGACCGTATTCAAGACAATGCTGAAGCTTGGGAGAACGACAAAGGTAGAAAGTCAGGTATAAATTATGATTATGAATGCATTGAATCTTTTATGGAAACTGATGACTTTCGAAATATTAATAATGCTTATGGTCTTGATTTGCAAGTTATTATGAATTGCTTTAGAGCTTTTGCTTCGTATATTGAAATTCCAAAAAAGGGATGGAATAAGTACCATGCGTTTTATAAAGATATTGTTGATCATATTCCTATTGGGAGCACTGAGTGTTGCATTATTGATCATATCCTACCTGAACCTTACATCGAGAAGATTCCCTTCCCAGATAAGGGAAAGGATCATCCTATGATAACTAATGTAATCACTAAAAGTGGAAAGAAAACTATAAAACCTGATGAACAAATAAACATTGAACCTATCGTAGCAATTGTGAAAGACCTTGTTACTAAAAGCATAGAAGATGGGCACATAGTCTTCTGTGAGGATGCTTCCAATATTGTTTCACATCCCAATAGATCTAAAAAGGCTAGTGTTCATGTGCTTTCTGTTAGAATTGGTGATCATTGCTATTATGGTTTATGTGATATTGGTGGAAGCTCTAGTGCTATTCCTTATGAGCTTTATAGAGAAATTATGCATGAAATAAGTCCTTGCGAGTTGGAGGAGATTGATGTGGTTATTCACCTTGCTAATGGAGAGACTATCTCTCCAATTAGCATTGTGCGAGACGTGGAAGTCCTTTGTGGTAAGATCAAGTATCCTACTGATTTTCTAGTACTTTGTTCAGCTGCTAGTAAAACTTATCCTATCATTTTCGGTAGACCTTTCTTGAGTACTTGTGGTGCTATTATTGATTGCAAGAGGGAGAAAATCTTGACTAAGTTTGATGGGGAATCTTATGAGTTTATTTTTTCGAAATTTACTAAAGAACCTTGCGAAGAGGAAACCCCTAATGAGGATTTTAGAGTTGAACAACTTGCTTCTATCTCTCTTGCTCCTAACAATGCTTTGCAGCAATTTATGGAAGATCACGAAAGTGAGATCTTCATGGATGAAAGGAATGAGATTGACGAGATTCTCCGTCGTCAACCCAGGTTGCTTAAACATGACTTGCCTGTAGAAGACTTGGGTACCACTTTGCCACCTAAAAAGGACCCGGTTTTCGATCTAAAACCTCTCCCTGATGATCTTAAATATGCTTTTATTGATGATAAAAAGATATATCCTGTTATTATTAGCGCTAAACTTTCAGGGGAGGAAGAAGAAAGATTATTGGAAGTTTTGAAGAAACACCGAGGAGCTATGGGTTATACTCTGGATGATTTGAAAGGGATTTCACCTACTATATGTCAGCATTCTATCAGCATAGAACTAGATGCGAAGCCAGTAGTGGAGCACCAACGACGTTTAAATCCTAAGATGAAGGAAGTGGTAAGGAATGAGGTATTGAAACTCCTTGATGCTAGTATTATTTACCCTATTGTTGATAGTGAATGGGTTAGTCATGTTCATTGTGTTCCTAAAAAGGGAGGTATTACCGTTGTCCCTAATGATAACGATGAGCTTATTCCTCAAATAATAGTAGTAGGCTATAGGATGTGCATCGATTTTAGAAAAGTCAATAAAGTCACTAAGAAAGATCACTACCCGCTTCCTTTTATTGATCAAATGTTGGAAAGGTTGTCTAAAAAGACCCATTTTTGTTTTCTTGATGGTTATTTTGGTTTCTCTCAAATTGCTGTTAAACAACAAGATCAAGAAAAAACTACTTTTACTTGCCCTTATGGAACTTATGCTTATAGACGTATGCCTTTTGGTTTATGTAATGCTCCTGCTACTTTCCAAAGGTGCATGTCTGCTATCTTTCATGGCTTTTGTGAGGAAATTGTAGAAGTGTTCATGGATGACTTTTCTGTCTATGGAACTTCTTTTGATAATTGTCTGCACAACCTTGATAAAGTTTTGCAGAGATGTGAAGAAACTAATCTTGTTCTTAATTGGGAGAAATGCCACTTCATGGTTAACGAAGGGATTGTTCTTGGGCATAAAGTTTCTGAAAGAGGAATAGAAGTTGATAGAGCTAAGGTTGAGGCAATTGAGAAGATGCCATGCCCAAGAGACATAAAAGGTATTTGTAGTATCCTTGGTCATGCTGGTTTCTATAGAAGGTTTATTAAAGACTTTTCTAGGATATCAAAACCCCTTACTAATCTTCTTCAAAAGGATGTACCCTTCATTTTTGATGACGATTGTGAGGAAGCTTTTGAAACTCTTAAAAAGGCTTTAACAACAGCTCCTATTGTTCAACCACCTGATTGGAGTTTACCCTTTGAAATAATGTGTGATGCTAGTGATTTTGCTGTAGGTGCTGTCCTTGGGCAACGTATTGATAAAAAGCTGAACGTTATCCATTATGCTAGTAAGACTCTAAACGCTGCTCAAAGGAATTATGCTACTACTGAAAAGGAATTTCTAGCTGTTGTCTTTGCTTGTGATAAGTTTAGGCCCTATATTGTGGACTCAAAAGTAACTATTCATACTGATCATGCTGCTATTAAATATCTTATGACAAAGAAGGATGCTAAGCCTAGGCTTATTAGATGGGTACTGCTTTTACAAGAGTTTGATCTACATATAGTAGATAGAAAGGGTGCTGAAAATCCTGTAGCTGATAATTTATCTCGCTTGGAAAACATCTCTTTTGATCCTATGCCTGTTAATGATAGTTTTCCAAATGAACAATTAGCCGCAGTAGGGGTGAACTCGCGAGGAAGCCCTTGGTATGCTGATTATGCTAACTTTATTGTCTCCAAGTATTTGCCTCCAACTTTTACAGCTCAGCAAAGAAGAAAGTTCTTTTATGATTTGAGGCATTATTTTTTGGATGACCCACACTTATACAAAGAAGGGGTTGATGGTATTATGCGAATATATGTTCTAGAGTATGAACAAAAAGAGATATTGCGTAAATGTCACGGGAGCGCCTATGGAGGACATCATGCAGGAGATAGAACTGCACAAAAGGTATTACAATCAGGTTTCTACTGGCCTACCCTTTTTAAAGATGCAAGAAAATTTGTTTTATCTTGTGATGAATGTCAACGTGTTGGTAATATTTCTAGACGCAATGAAATGCCTATGAATTACTCTCTAGTTATTGAACCTTTTGATTGTTGGGGATTCGACTTTATGGGCCCTTTCCCTCCTTCGAAGGGTTACACTCATATTCTTGTTGCCGTTGATTATAATACTAAGTGGGTAGAAGCCATTCCTACGAAAAGTGCTGACGGAGAAACCTCTCTAAAAATGCTTAAGGATGTTATCTTTCCTAGGTTTGGAGTGCCTAGGTATCTCATGACTGATGGGGGTTCTCATTTCATTCATGGCGGTTTTAGGAAGACCCTCCCTAAGTATGATGTTAATCATAGGATTGCTTCAGCTTATCACCCCCAAACTAGCGGGCAAGTAGAGTTATCAAATAGAGAAATTAAATCTATCTTATAAAAGACTGTTAATAGGTCTAGAAAAAACTGGGCTAAGAAGTTGAATGATGCTTTATGGGCTTATAGAACTGCTTATAAGAATCCCATGGGAATGTCTCCTTATAAAATGGTTTATGGGAAAGCTTGCCACTTACCCTTAGAATTAGAACACAAAGCTTACTGGGCAGTGAAAGAACTAAATAGAGATTGTAAGCTAGCTGGTGAGAAAAGACTTTTTGACTTAAGCTCTTTAGATGAATGGAGGAGTGAAGCCTATGAGAATGCTAGGCTCTTTAAAGAAAAAGTTAAAAGATGGCATGACAAGCGAATACTTAAGAGAGAATTTCATGTTGGTGAGAAAGTTCTATTGTATAGGTCTCGTCTCAGATTTTTTGCAGGTAAGCTACTATCAAAATGGGAACGACCTTTCATCATTGAAGAAGTATACCGTTCAGGAGCAATAAAAATTTCTTCTCTAAAAGATAATACTACACAAGTAGTAAATGGGCAGCGACTCAAACACTATATTGCTGGAGATTCTTACAATGAAGATGTTGATGCCTTTCAAGTTATAACTCCAGAGAAATTCATTGAGGACCAAATTCAGAGACCTGCAGAGTCCGTTTCCAACTAGGTAACAGTTCTTGTAAGAAAAGTTCCGCGAAAATACAATCCAACTATATTTTTGCAGTTTTCAGTCAATAAGGAAAGCTACGAAGCGAAAAAGGGACGGAACCGGAGCCAGGGTGGCCCACACCACCCCATGGCGCAGGCCCACCCCTAGCCGCGCCACCAGGTGGTGAGGCCACCCAGGACTCCGCCTCTGACCTGTTTTCTCCCAGTACCTCCCTTTTGATGTGAAACTTCGTAATATATAACCCCCCGGGTCTTCCGAGGTTCGTATATTGTGTTTTCATCGTGTTTTTGTTTCGATCTGTTTTTGTCAGAACATACTCTTTGAGAGCTTAGAAGCACAATGGTGTCCGCCAAGGAGAAAGGGAAGGAGCCCATGGAGGAAGACCTCCAAGACCCCGGGAAGGAGAAGGAGATCGAGAGTGAAGATGAAGAGGAGCAAGGCCAACGTCCGCACACTGGCACCACCGTTGCAAGCATCGGAGTTGTGGCAAATCCAGCCATTGGAGGGAAGCCTCCTCATCACCGTTCAGATCCTGGTCACTTCCTCACGCACCAAGAATCCTTTCCACACTCTTATCCATGAGCATCAATACCAGAATATGCCCAAGGAGAAATTACCCTCCAATTGGGATTTGCTCGTTCTAGCCATGCAGGAAAAGAAGACTTCAAGGAGGAAGAGTGGGGAAAGAATAGCAAGAGCTGGGATTCTCAACACGACATGATCATGAGCCACACTGAGCAAAACTCGCAGCTTATTCATAATCTCACCTTTGAGATTGAAGACTTGGGGAAACTTATCAGAGAGCTCATTGAGAGGATACCACCACCACCAAAGGAGTAATTCGTCATCAGGTTTGGCATCCCCTTGGTTTGTTCCAAGCTTGGGGGAGTGACGCGGTATCATATCACTATCTTCTATCTTTTTACCTTATTAGTAGAGTCATATCATGAATAGAGGAGTTATTTTGTAGTATGGTTTGCATTATGGAAGTGTCCCCTCTCTCGTTAGATATGTATACCTTGGTGTGAGTTTCCGCTATGGAATATTAATGAGAAGTTCTATCATTTACTCTTTTGCATAGCTTATATTAGTTTTCAATTCGTGGTTATATGATTGATCTTGTTGTTAGTATTGGTAGCACTTTGGGATCATTGAGTTAATTTAGTTGGTCTTGGCAAACCTGGCTCGGTCAATAGCAACACCCTTTTTGAGAGTTGAAAAGAAAAAGATAGAAGTACTCGAGAGAAAAATTATTTCATCATCTTTCTTTCTTGATTTGCTCATAAGTCTACTATTCTCTAGTTAAGATCTTTTGTGCTTCCAAGGAAGATTGCATGTTTGTCTTTATCATTTGTATGCTTGTTTGTTTCCTTCAACTCTTATACTTGCTACCCAGCCTTGCTAGCCAAAAACCTGTACTGAGAGGGTATTCTTCTCGTGCATCCACCTCCTTTAAACCAAAACCTTTGCCATTTGTGTCCACCATACCTACCTAGTAGCATTATTGCTGTTCCAAGTAAATTCCTGTTTTATCTACCACCCAAATTAAACTTGTTATGTGAAAATTAGTGATTAAAGCTCTCACGAACTTGATGGCACACTTTATTTTCTTGCATTTAATAAACTTGAACCATTGGGTCCTTCTTTGTTGCGTATATGCTTGTGCTTTATGAGTTGAAGTTAGCCGAACCATGTATCATGGGGACCGCTTTCAACACTTCATTGGTACTTGTACCTAGTTGATATCATGTTCTTTTGCTTATGGATCACGGCGGTGTGAAATAAA
Source organism: Avena eriantha (assembly GCA_910589775.1). Classification (NCBI taxonomy): domain Eukaryota; kingdom Viridiplantae; phylum Streptophyta; class Magnoliopsida; order Poales; family Poaceae; genus Avena; species Avena eriantha. The sequence goes on from OU342742.1 coordinate 133,912,169, forward strand.
AGTGGAACTTGTAAGATCATGGAGTTTATATGTGTGTTAGAGAAACGCCTGGGCCGCTAGCCTAAGCCATGCCTAATCATGGTGGAAACTTGCAGCATAACAATAGTGAGCATTCTATGAAGCATCCTAAATAAAAACCTATGCAAATAGCAAATAAAAAGATTGCCGAGATGCTCACTGTCTGCTTGCCTTGTCATTTTGATTATGGGATAGCTCATGTGTCATGTGCAAGGGGTACCCCGTTGGCGGTTCTCAATGATACGCATGTATTTACAATGACAAGAGCTTGCTCGTGACTGAAGTTGAGTAGCATGAGGATCGGTACTCATAAGTAAGGGGCTTGAGATTCCAACTTATAACTTGTCAAGCATATCCTCTTAGTTGTGTCACTTTAACCTTAATCACCTAAAGATGCTTATGATAGGGGCAATGAGAGCTGAAAGCTAGTAAGTATCATAATTTTTGGGAGCTCTTTATGAGACTTGTAATCCCTGCTTCCCTCTTTGAAGGGCCCTTTCTTTTACTTTGCAGTTGAGTCAGTAAACCTATTCCCTTCTATCTCGGCAAGTATTTTGAGTTGATGTGTTTCATTCATTCATACGATGATTTATGCATTCATGTTTCTTATGTTCCTTGTTTTGCACATTGCTCTTATCCTGATGTTTACTACTTTGAAAGCTATCATTGAAAAACCAGCTATTTGTGAACTCCAGCAAATTATCAACTATTCTTCGACCAAGAGCTAAGTTTGCCATTACCAATTATGATTCACTTTATGTATCTTTATTGTGTTTCCTTTACTCATTACAAGTTGAGTTGTATAATAGTGAGTTGTCTTCTATTATGATCTATGTATTTGATGAATGTGATGCTTCTTGTCCGTATTTTATCGACTCTTCACTCCATAAACTTGAGGTCATGTTTATTGAGCTCAGTTTCGCTTGGGGACAAGCGAAGTCTAAGCTTGGGGGAGTTGATACGTCCATTTTGCATCACTATTCTATGTCTTAATTCACTATTATTCATTGATATATTTTGTATTGAGAGGTGATACTTATGTTACTTCATCTGTTTTTGCATGGTTGATGACTTTTGGAGCATGGACCGCTGCAGTCAGGATTCTGATGGAAAATGTGCTATTTGGAGGCAAAATTCGCGAAGATCAGAAAATCCGGGAAAATATACGAAATATTCTATTTTTCTAGAAGACTCAAGATGCCAGAAGATGGAGTGGAGGTGGGCCACAGGGGGCCCACACCAACCCATGGCTTGGGTAGGCCTAGGCCGTGCCAGGGAGTGGTGTGGCCACCCTGGCCCACTCTAGCCTCTCCCCTCTGGCGTATATCTTCCTCCCGAAACCCTAAGACTCGGTGAGCAACCACAGAAAGATTCCACCGCCTCTGTGGGGCGGAAAACACCGAGAGAGAAAGATCTCTCCGGCAGACAGATTTCTGCCAGGGGAATTCCTTCCCAGAGAGGGGAGATCGTCGCCATCAACACCACCATCAAGCTGGACTTCATCGGGATCATAATCATCATCATCACCACCATCATTACCATCAGCACCCTCATCACCATCTCCATATTGTTGTAACAATTGTGTTGAATCTTGCTATAGTTCATAGGGGAAACTTTCCCGGTGTTGATTACTCTTTGTAGTTGATGCTATTGAGTGAACCATTGAATTATTGTTTATGTTCAGATTGTTATACATCATTATTCCATCTTTGATCATGATCCATATGATGTCTTGTGAGTAGTTCGTTTTGTTCCTGAGGACATGGGAGAAGTCTTGTTGTTAGTAGTGGAGTTGTGTTGAGAAAGATTCAATAGATTGTTACTTAAGTTGTGGTGTACTTCTTCTAGTGGTGTCATGTGAACGTCGACTACATGACACTTCACCTATATGGGCCTAGGGGAATGCATTGTGTATTTGGCTACTAATCGTAGGGGTTGCCGGAGTGACAGAAACCTGAACCCCCGTTAGGAAACCATTGCACAAGGGACATAAGGGTCTTAGAGTTTAAAGTCGTGGTTAGGTTTCTACCTTAATTACTTTCTTGTACTTACGGATGTTTGCAAGGGGTTTAATCACAAGTATGTATTAATTCTTGGATGGGACGGTACATTAGCACAGGTTCACCCACACAACACTTAGCAAGCTAGAGAAGATTAATCGACTATATGAAGCAAAAGCACTTGACAGTCTTCCCATGTGTCCTCGAGAACGTTTGGTCATCTATTGAAATACAACCGGCTTGTCCTTTGCTGCATAAAGGATTGGGCCACTTGCTGCATTCATTCTTACTGTCTTTTATTTACTCGTACTTTGTTTACTCGCCTTATCGAAAACCCCTAAAAATCCGTTTGCTAAGTATTTGCAGAGAATTCCTGATCCATACCACTAGCCAGCACCTTCTGCTCCTCGTTGGGTTCGACACTCTTACTTATCGAAAATACTGCGATACACCCCCTATACTTGTGGGTCATCACAAATCAAGTAAAAGTGCAAGCGGGGCAAATCATCAAGTCAAAGTGCAACCGGGAAAAGAAAGGACGTCCCCTAGCTCGGGGAACAGGCCAAAAAAACGATCCCGCACCTCAGGGTGGCATCCTATGACATTCCCAGCAGGATATGGAAGAAGTTGCGAAGCTTGCGGCCGCTATGAATGTGACTGTTGAGGAACTGCTAGGTTCATAGGACGACAAGTTACCCAAGGCTGATGTAGTCCCTCAATATGTCCCAGGGATGCCGTTGGTCAACCCAGAGAGGTTGCAACAACTGCCAACACAAATGCGGAGTTTACATAACTGGTACTTGAAAGCCGCAAAGGGGGAGAGAATAATGATCGTGGCGAAAGTACCACATGACTACTACTTCCGAGAAGAAGAGGTCCATGTTGAGTTTCCACAACTCTTCCAGTTATACGCTTTCGACGCCCTCGACAAATCTATCATGAGTTGCTATTGTCTGTAAGTTATTGAATTCATTATCTACATATAAGTTGTTCAATTTATTGCATGTAATTATCCTCATTATATCCTTTTGTACTCTATTATTATGCAGAATGAAGATCCAGGAATGTAAAAGAAGGTCACTCTTTAGTGTTGGGTTCATTGACCCAAATAAAATACATATAAAGACGCTAACGGATAAACCCGAGGAGACGGAGGAAAACCTTCTAAGGTTTCTAACAGAGCAAAATTTATGTGACCACATACTGTTTCCGTACAATTTCAAGTGAGGGTCTTACTCTGGTGTACACATTCACTTTTGCTTACTCAATTTAAGTGTTATTGATGAGTTACTGATGTATATATAAACGTGTGTGCAGATTCCACTGGATTCTGCTAAACATTCAACTTGATAAGGGAAGAGTTGAAGTCATGGACCCATTAAAAAGACCCCTAGAACAGTTTAGGGACATGCAGGACACGCTCCAGAGGTAATTTTCGCACTACATCGGTCTCTTTCGTTGATTTCCTGAGATATCATGTAATAAATAACTCATTCATTTCCTTTACTGGGCAGGGTTTGGAACCAGTTCAAGAGTGCGGTTACGGGTCAATTTAGTGAGAAGTTGGTGTTTAAGCCGGTCTCGGTAAGTAGTACACACATCTCTTTACTTCTATAGTTTCAATACCGTTATGATGCTAGAATATTATTTTGATTGAATTCTATTCTCGTAAAGTGCGCTAGGCAGCCACACAGGACGAATCTATGTGGATTCTACGTTTGTGAGTTCATTCGCACGTTTACCACTGAGCACAAAAATTATAAAGTCGATGTAAGAAATACATTCACAACATTATTTTTATTACCGTCACTTTTTGTTATCATGATTAGTATTAATATATTGATCTCCTTTTCTTATATATAATTCGATAGAATGCGGGATCAACTCCTACCAGAGCAACGCGTACTAGGAATTGCTGAAGAGCTAGCAGGATTCTTGATGAAAGAGATGATAGATGACGCCGGAGAATTTAGTGTGAATAGGCGCTACCGATGATCCCCCGACCGTTTAATTGAATAGACGGGCTCTAGTCCCGGTAACTGTGATGTCTCCATATAACTATCATGTATATATCTGTGTATGCTCGATCCTAATGGTTCTCCATGTAAATATCATGTATATATTTGTATGTTCTAGTCCCGGTAACATGTACGGTATGTGGTAGTGTAGAAATCTATTTTGAAAATGAAAAAAGAAACAAAATGAATTCTCTACTGCGGCAGAGAAAGGGGCCAAAACTCTGCCGCGACAGAGAACCACTAGTCCCGGTTTGTAATATCAACCGAGACTAATGGGGGTGGACCTAGCACGCGCAGGGGCGGCCACGTGGATTCCCATTGGTCCCGGCTGGTAAGCAGGCCGGGACAAGTGGATGGGCCTTTAGTCCCTCCTCTCTAGTCCTGGTACCGCAACCGGGACTAAAGGCCCTTACGGGCTGGGACTATAGGCCCATTCTCCACTAGTGATAACTTCTCTATTGACTCCATCAAACTCTGGCTAAAGGACATCGTCAAGATGAAATACAAGAAGCACGGCTTCAAGATCACCTTCGACATGTTCGATTGCGGCAAATGCCCAGAGGTAGCTTTTTGTTTCCTTTGTTGCTTGTTATATACTCTAAGGTTTTTTCGTCTTAAAGTTGTCAGTCTAACACTCCTTTGTTTCCCAGCTGATGACCTTGGCGGCAGACAAGATGGCCTCCTAGGTCTAAGATCCCAAGCTGAAGGATATCCATGTGGTGTCCGACGATGATGCCTCCAAGGATCAGCCAGCTCCGGCAATGCAAAAGCAGAAGAGCTCCACCTCTAACGTTGTTGCTGAGGCAAAGAAGAAGAAGAAATTGGAGAGTGGAGTCTCCAAACGATCCACCATCTCCTTAGAGGCGGAGAAGAAGAAATCCACCGGCATTCCCCTCCCCAAGGCTCCTGTCGTGGAGTAAGTATATTCATTCTCCAGCTTGTATTTTTTAGCTAATACCTTCTTTCAACTCTTGTACTTATACTTTGCATACTTTGCACGTTTCAGAAGGAAAGTCGGTGCTAGTTTGAAGCGATCCTCCAAAGATACTGGAGGGTCAAAAGATATTCGAGACATGTTGACCAAGGATGCGACCGCCAAGCCCTCTCCTGCCACTACTCCCCTTACTCCTGCTGCCAAGCCCTCTACTGGACCTGCTGGGCCTTCATCCCCTATTATCCATGAGATCTCCGCCATGGAGACATATGTCAATCCAATCCTTGATATCTCAGGCTCTGTCGAGGCAGATGTTGCTCCCAGCAGTCAAGCAATGCACGAGAGCTCTTCCTCCAAAGTGGCTGAAGCTTTGGCTAAGGATGCCACCGAGAAAGGGAAGCAGGTAATGGAAGAGGCGGAGACGGAGGTGGTTGTGGCAACGGACAAGGCAGGAGCCTCTGAGCCATCTACTATTGTAAAAACGCAGCAGACGGCTAGGGCATCATCCATGTCTCCGGCTTCAACTTCTCCATTGGCTGCGACTCCTCCGACATTGTGCCTGGATGACCTCATCATGTAGGCAAATGCAATTTACAACAACGCCCGGACTTTCCATGATTCCTATGCTCATCTGGCCAACAACCTTAGAGTTATTGCCATTGTAAGTCTTTTGAACTTCACTTCTTTTACTTTGTAATGTATCCCACTATAGCCCCCGAGCTCTTAGGAGAAAAATCAATAGTTTTGGCCTAAGTGCTCCAAAGAACTAAGTGTATAACTTGTCCATGTAGCCCCCGAGTTTCCAGTTTAGAATGAAAATTCCGACTAGACACTCTAAGAGAGAACACTAGCTGATTTTAAAATCTTATACTGTAGCCCCCGAGCATTTAGTTGAAACTAGATAGTTCTGACTAGATGCTCTAGAGAAACTAAGCATGTTAACTTCTTGTGCAGAATGAGAATAAACGGAGAATAGCCGCCAATGAGAGGTTTGCTGCTTTGCGGAAGGAATTGGACCTTGAACATGGTAAAACAACCTTCCTGAAGCAACAGATAAAAAATAGTCAGAGTCTGTTTCTTTCAACAACTTCTTACTTTTTCTGATGGATTCATTTCTGCCGTCTTCTGATAATGCCTTGTATCTTCCGTCTTACAGAAGCCATTGCCAAAGCCAAGAGCATCGTCGAGTAATCCAAACATATCTAGGAGCTCGATGATGAGAACAGAATTTTGAAGAAGGACCTGGATGATGCTGTGAAGGGCCATGAAGAGACAATTAAGGCCATGCAAGAGTCTACTGACGCCGAGATTCAGCGCCTGAAGAACGAGATTGCACAACTCAAGGACCAGAACCAAGCTGCCAAAGAACAAACTGAGAGAAACCTTGAGATGTTCAAAACTGTTCAGAAGGAGAATGACATCAAGGTGGAGACATGCAAGTAATCAGATACCAACATCTTTGGTAACTTTCCTATGACTTTGCCAACTTCCGTAAGATGTGCTATTTATAATATGTTTACTCATGAACTTTTGTCTTTGACGAAAACATAGCCCCCCTTGGTTTAACCAACATGGGTGAAGGTGCTCCGGATCCAAAAGAATGCATGATTCATGCCGGCAACTTCATCAACACCGCCATCCCTCAAGCCAAGGAGATAGCCCAGCCTTTGGGGATAAATATCAAGGCGGCGGACTCAGTGGCCAAGTATGCGGAAATCCTGAGCCGAGCCCCCAAGAAGGTCAATGACCGGAAAGCTTCATGCATCCGGGATGGTGCAAGGATGACCCTTTCCTTGTTCAAGGCACACTATGACAATGCCAACATCGACTTGGTGACCTTTAGCATGCCCAAGCTGAACGAGGAAGGTAAAGAGATCGATAGCGATGCTATTTGGAACTCCCTCGCTGGCTTTGACACTAGAGTAGCCAAGATGGTCAAGGCGGACGTCTTCGTGCCTGCTGAGGTACGCGATGAGGACATGGCTTCTTCCGAGTCTAGCTCGTCCCCGTCCGAGTTTGATGATCTCTCTCAGTCTGGCTCTCCTGAAGATGTTGCTTCGAAGCCACCTACAGCAGAGCCATAAAAAACAATGTTTGTATTAAATGTATCTCTGCAATGTGTATGTGGGAAAACTTATGTGTTTTGCTAAGGCGAAAGAACTTGTATTCAAGTTTCCTGCAACTTATCTGTTTTCAGCATGTGTATATTTTTTTAAGGAAGTGCTGGCTTATCCATTATTATGGCTCGTATGCTTGACCTTTCGTTAGACGGAAGACTCGCAACACAGAACTATGCCCTCAGGTGATGATAGTTAATAGCACCGTCAAGAACCTAAGAGCAAAATGGCGACTTTGAGTACCGAGAATTCACTACTCTGGAATCCACATAAAAACTTCAGAAAACGTGTAGACCGGAAAACTTAAGCTAAACCCGTAGGCAGAATTTTTACAAGTGCAAATGCAAACTCGCGCATAAAGGGTTTATATGATCCAAAAATGAACAACTAAAGGAGGTAAAAGACTCAGAGAATATGAGTGAACCAAATGCTTTATTTCATTGATCATATAAGAAACTTATTACATAATATAAATATGCTAAGTGTAAAAGGGATGTAGCTGTGCTATGTTCCATGGTCGATCTGACTCCGGGTAATCATCATCGGAGTCATGTTGCTTGCGCTTGCGGTTTTTTGGCCTATATTTCAACTCGTGAATATCGACAAGGTAATAGGAACCATTTAGTAATGCTTTGCTTATGACGAACGGTCCTTCCCAAGGTGGGGATAGTTTGTGTGATTTCTCTTGCTTGAGTCTAAGCACCAGATCCCCCTCTTTAAACGAGCGATGCTTAACACGACGACTATGGTAGCCACACAGCTTCTGCTGGTAGATGGCGGATCTCTGGCATGCCAGCATGTTCTCTTCCTCAAGTAGGTCCATAGATAGGCGTCTAGATTCTTCAGCATCACCCTCCTCATGGGCGGTGACTCTTGGTGCATCGTGGAGGATGTCAGATGGAAGGACGGCTTCTGCTCCATAAACCATGAAGAAAGGAGTCAAGCTTGTGGATCTGTTGGGTGTTGTTCGTAAACTCCACAAGACATATGGTAATTCCTCTGCCCAGGCTCCAGCTGCTCTAAGCATGGCTTGATTCCATGCAGAATTAGTCCATTGGCCCTTTCGACTAGCCCATTTGACTGTGGGTGTGCCACATATGCTAGGTCAAGGCGGATGCCTTTTTCATGACAGTACTCCTCAACTTCTCCAGGAGACAAATTTTTGCCATTGTCGGTGATGATGTTGTGTGGGAGACCAAATCTCACCACTAGATCCCGGACAAATTTTAGGGCTATTGCCCCATCAAGCTTTCTAATGGGTTTATTTTCAATCTATTTTGTGAACTTATCCACCACTACTAGCAAGTGTTTAAATCCACAGGGTGCTGACTGCAAAGGTCCTACCATGTCCAGCTCCCAGACTACAAACGGCCAAGTTATTGGTATTGTTCGCAATTCTTTAGTTGGAACACTTGGTTGTCTTGCATAGAACTGTAAGGTAAACCAGTTGACCGCCAGGATAGCATCCAATCCTTTGAGTGGAAAGATTTTGAAGTCAGATCTAAAGGTGTGCCCTTGTATTTGGAAGGAGCAGTTGTATGCAATTCCTTCAGATTTGAGTTCACCTCCACCAGCTACTTTGACAATTCTCCAAGGGGCAGGTGTTATAGGAATCTTGTGATCTTGGGAAAATTCTTGATCCAGGAACGTGTTTGTGCTTCCAGTATCTGCTAGAGCAATGGCTTGTCCCTTAGCTAGAGTTAACAACAAGGATATGGTGGAATCACTAGGTGAACCAGTATATGTTGTCTAAGAAATCTACATCAAGTTTACTGCATCGGATTGGTTCTCCACCAGTACAATTGGTTCAGGATGTGCTATTTCTGGAACCAGTGCTTCTCATCATCAGAGTTATCCTGCATGAGTAACATGTTGAGAGCTCATTGCATACCAGGACAGTGGTGCCCTACTGTCGAACTGTTAGGACAATACTAGCAGGGACGAGGGCCACAAGGACGAACCCCGTCATTTCTATTTCGATTTTACCTGTCCTAGGCTTGCCTTTGACCCGACAAATTTGGTGGTCTGTGTTGAGCTATTGCATTAGAGATCAATGATTTTTCATATTATCGGGTGTACCAGTAGGCTGACAGAAGTGTGCTAGGCTTCTGACACTGCACTGTATGTTTGATCGTGTCCTTGAGTCCACTAATGAAGCGATCGATGAAGAAATCAGCAGGGAGGTAATCATGTCCACACTTCATCAAAGTCATCCAAGACTCATATGCATTAATGTAACTATCAACTGCGGTTGACTGTCAAAGATGTTGTAACTGCTCCATAGCGTCAACATTGTTATTATCAAGAAAGCGTTCCACAAGAACCCGACATAATTCTGACCACGTGATCCTATGCAGATCTAGCCCAACACTGCTCAACCATGCTTTTGCTTGTCCTCGCATGTGTGCTAAACCCTATCCGACGCGCTGTTCTTCAGTAATGCCCACCAAGGTGAATAAATCTTCACACTCGAGGATCCAAGCACGAGGAGCATCTCCATGGAAGGTTGGGAGCTCAATATGGGGTGTGCGCATCTGTGGTTTGTTTTGGTTTGTTTGGTTGTGGTTATTGTGGAAATGATTTGGCTGTTGGTCAGGGTGTATGGTTTTGGGCAAAGTTATGGTTTGTCCCTGGGGTGGTGTCGTAGGGGGAATTGTACTAGTGTAGTACAAGGTTTGATATTTTTGTTGGGTTTGTTGGTTGTATTGTTGCAGCTGGAATGGTGGGTGGTAGTTTTCTTGGCATTGTTGTTAGGGTTGATAGTAGGTGGGTTGTGGGGGTTGGTATGGATTGTAATTTGGGTTGTAATTGTTTGGTTGTGTGTAGTAATGTGGTTGGGTTACAGGTTGTGTAGTGGGTAATGTGGTGGCCAGCTGACAAAGCGGTGGTGGTGGTAATTGGCGCAGTGTAAGTGATGACTTGGGTATTTTGTCGAACAAGTTGGGGGTTCAGTGGGATGGGTAGTTGGTCCAGAGAAAATTTCCCTAGATTCAGTGGGAAAGGTGTCAGCTTGGGTGCTAGGGTTGTGGGGGATGGAGTGGAAGTTTCAGGGATTAGGGATAGCACTGTGTTTGTACGGGGTGGTGGTGTGACGAAGGGCGGGTCGGAGGTAGGGATGGGGTTAGGGTTGGGTTCCATTCATACATTTCAATTGTGCCAGGAGGTTCAGGCTGCTTTGCATCGACACCATCATCATGGTCATCTGCTGCATCTACTCTTCCATGGATGTGAGGGCGACCTTGGTCTCCGCTTGGTGCTGTTGCAGGCGACGACCCACTGAGCGTGAGTCGTGTTCCTCTAGCTGCTGGGCGCGAATCGCTGTGAGTTCCGCGTTCATGGATGAAGCGGAGCAAAGCATCGGATCAATACGACACCGCTCGCATGATGACGAGGGAGATCTTGCCGATGATCGAGATGATGACATGGCGAGAGAGGGATTTTACACTCAGATCAAGAGGGGATCTCGAAACCTCGAGTTTAGGGAAGGGGAGGGAGGGGGAAAATGCCGCCGGTGCGGAGAAGCAGAGAATCGTAGGCTCTAGATACCACTTGTCAGGGCTACGGTGAGCTCCATGACGATGGCCTTGCGAGGATAAGGGAGAGATGGTGGAGCACGCGAGGCTCAGAGCTACTACTACTTGCAGGAGAAGAAAGGAGCATGAAAAATAAATTTAGGGTTTTCTATTGCTTGATCCACCCATCCACCCCACCTGCCCTTTATAACACAAGGAAGGCTCAAGCTTTAGTTTATTACAACTTTAATCAACTCTTGATGGAGTTTAGCATAAATAGTAAGACTAATAGATGAAATCATTACAGGTTGCTAGATCATCATTGATGGAGGCCTAACACCCGTGTGCGATTTGGCGGGATTAAATGACCCCATAAGAACACGACCTATTTTTGTACAACCCACATAAAACTACCTCATCATGCTAAAGCAACAAATCCTAACCGGTGGATCATGATATGTTGAGACCCGTCCAAAGATGATGCACTCTAGAATGAGACCGAGAAGGCAGACATGTCGGAGATGGCGTCCCAAACTTCAGGAGAGGTGTTCAATCCGAGGTCATGTGTGACCATGTCCGGGGACAATGAGTTCACAAGGTAACTCACCACCTACTGATCCCGCTCGATCCAGGCGACGTAGGTCGGATTGTTGATGGGTTTCTTGTTCTTCAGGTTGTCAGCATCCTCAACCTGCAGGTATTGGGCCGGCGCGGCATCGCTGCCTTCGAGTAGGCTAAAGACTCATGCTCCACACAAAGTCGGGAACACCAACGCCTTCCAAAACAAGAAATTGTCTGGCATGAGTTTTTGTGAAGGGGGGAGATCCCAAGGCGGCGGCCAGTGCAGGGCTTGATGAAGAGGACGCATGGACGCGGGAGGGAGTTAGGGTTTTGGTTTTGTTTGGATTTTTGTGTAAACCGATGTAGGCAACGACTAGGTCATGGGAGAGGAGAACTCCGGTACCCAATAGTCGAACTAGGCTTGCCGACAACTATGACCCTCTGAGATATCGTGTTGCGTGTTTAGATGGGAAGAGCCCCCATAGTGGTAGGTACAAGTGGTGTACCCGTATAGAGTGACCTATGCTCTACCCGCAAAAAAAAGAGTGACCTATGGTCGCATCAAAAAAATAAAATTAAGGGAGCAATTCGGCAAACTCATGTCTCTCTGAAGTCTGAAACCTGTCAATTTCAGACTACTAGTAGTGCAAAAATAATGGCGCGTGCTAGGCATCCCCAGACGATGGGGGGACTCCCATCGTCCTGCTTCCGTGCGCGACACGTGTCCAGAAATCGGTCCAAATCCCGCGTTTGCTGCAAATGTCCCCGCTTTTGCTGCAAATCGGTCCAAACCGACCTCGCCGAAGACCTTGCCAGAAAAAACTCGCTGGTGACTATCGCCGGAGACCTTGTAGCAAAAAGTTGACACTATTGTAGCAAAATCACAAGACGGTTGTAGCAACAAAATTATGACATTGTAGCAAAAATCCGACGCCGATTGTAGCACCGCCGACAACCACGCCTGTAGCAAATCTCGACGGCATATGTAGCAGCGCCCATGTTCTTCGGTAGCACCGTCGGCGGTCGCATGTAGCAAACCCGTGAGGATATGCTGTTGTCGTCTACACAGCCGGACGGAGCTTTGCAGGGAGGGGCGCTCGGGTGGAGGGTGGAGCAGCGGGGCTCCCTGGGCGGCGCCCATGGCGGGTGGCATCCATCTCCGTCGGGCGCGGAGGCACGGCTAGGTGGAGCAGCGAGGCTCCTTGGGGCGGCGCCCATGGCCGAGTGCGCGGAAGCTGGGCGACAACAGCGCGGGCGCAGAGGCGCGAGGGCGGAGGCTGGGCGGCGCCCATGGCAGACGACACGGCTAGGCAGAGCAGCAGGACTCCTTGGGGCGGCGCCCATGGCGGGTGCCCATGGCGGAGCACGGAAGCTGGGCAACGACAGCACGGGTGCGGAGGCACGAGGGCAGGGGCTGGGCGGCGCCCATGGGCAGGGCCGGCTCTGGGGCATGGCGACCTTGTGCAACGGCCAAGGGCCCATGCCAGCAGGGGCCCATTACTACTTAGTTCTTTGTACTATATCCTATATATCTGTGAAAAATAGGAGGACCAACGAAGCCGGCCACAACCGGAAAGGAATCTTGTACTTCCTCCGATCCAAATTAGTTGACTTAGATTTGTCTAGATTCGATTATATCTAGACATAATTAGTACTAGATACATCCGTATCTTGACAATTTGAATCAACTAATTTGGGTCAGAGGGAGTAGAATTTTTTTCCTTTGCACCGTTTGGAACATAGGATTTGGGCATAGGAAAACTACATGCAAGATTCCTACGGTAACAATTTCACAAGAAATTTCCCATTCAGTCTGGCCTCCATTTTCTTTTCCTTTGACGCTGGTGAGGAAAATCCACCATCAAGACTGCTATTAGAATAGCCAGTACAAAACGTTTCTGCTCCATTATGTACCCCAAGTTCAATTTTTTTTTCAAAGGAACGACATAGATGAGAGATTAGTAGGATAACATGTAGACATATAGTTGGAGACATTAGATCAACGGTTCACTAGGTCCGCCAATTTGCAAGTGTTGGGTGGACATCATTGTTAATTATGGTGTGGATATATTAGAACTTAACTCTTGAAGATAATTAACACCTTATATTAAGTTGCTACTTAACTGGAGTAAATATTTCCTTATGGAGTTTCCTATGTTATTTTTGTTCCTGTAATCCAAACAACATGTTAGAAAACTTTTTTGTGTTTTCCAATCTTTAGTTTTTCAGCGTGGATTCCTATCCTATTCCTCTGTGTTTCTTATTCGCGTAATTTTCATGTCCCGCCTTCCAAACCGAGCCTTATCTAAGATAATCAAACTACTCCCTCCGACCCATATTATTTGACTTGAATTTGTTTAGATTCGGATGTATCTAGACATGTTTTAATACTAGATACATCCGAATCTAGATAAATCTAAGTCAACTAATATGGATCGGAGGGAGTAGCAATAATACTAATTGTCTACTTCTTATACGTAGATACTAAGAATGTGTGGTAAGTAAAAATAGATACATATTTGTCTATATTTCTAGATTATCACATATACATTAATCTTAGAGGTCCATACCTCAACTTCGCACAAGGGGCCGTAAAACATAGAGCCGGCCCTGTCCATGGGAGAGACGTGGAGGTTGAGGGGCGCCCATGACGGACACTGCGATGTGGATAGGGGAGGAGACGAGAATAAGGCTTTTTTTTTTTAACACAGCGCACGATCGTGAAAGAGGCCGACCCGGGGATGGAACCGCCCCGGGGGACGAGGATCATTTTCCAAAAATAATTGCTACAGTGCATATTTATGGTTTAATCGACTCGACTAAAAACCAAAGGGAAACCCCAATCAGAACCTTATCCCCCCTATCCCACCTCCGAGCCAGAAGAGAGCGCGCGTCAAGCAAGGAAGACGAAGATGCTGCTCAGCTCCTCCTTCGCGTCCCCGCTCCAGCTCCCCCTCGCGCCCAATGTCGGCGCGGGCGCCGCCGCGTCCGCTCCTCGGCCGGCGCTGATGAGCCGGATCTCGGCGATGAAGCAGCTGACGGGGCGCGTGGTGACGACGAAGGCGAACAAGACGGTGGGGGTGGAGGTGGTGCGCCTGGCGCCGCACCCCAAGTACCACCGCCGGGAGCGCATCAAGAAGAAGTACCAGGCGCACGACCCGGAGAACCAGTTCAAGGTCGGCGACGTCGTGGAGCTCGTCGCCTCCCGCCCCATCTCCAAGACCAAGCACTTCCTCGCTGTCCCCGTGCCGCCCCGCGACACCCGCCGCAAGGCCCAGCTCCTCCCGCCCCTCCAGTCCGACGAGGACGGGGAGGCGGCGCCGCCATCCGTCCAGTGATGCCTCCTGTTTCCCCGGCCGGTCTGTCAATTAATAGCCGTTCCCTTTCCATTTACTTCTTCTATGTTTCCTCTGTAGACTGAATCAATGTATGATGTTACCACTTGGCTTCAGAATTTGTTTCTTTTTGGAACAAGAACTGTGTGTACTGGAGAAGCACTTGATTGCATTTTCAGGAGTAGTAGGTACTACATTATTATCCCTAGCACACTGGATGACGAACAATCAAACAAAGAGCAGTAGTACATTTGTATTAACAAACAATCTGATGCATGTTCGTTACTATACCAGAGCTTTTTTTCTGTGAAAATGTGTCTGTTACAGCAAAGTTGAAATAGCAGCTCGAGTGCCATACATGAACTGCACCCATGACGAAGAGGAGGGCTGGCAGTCGCTCTAGCTCGCGGCCGATCAACGAAACACTGGCTGAGTAGTCCACCAGCATCACCACACCTAGTCTGGTGAGTCCTGTCCTGAAACAGATCAGTCGATCATTCAAGTGGTGATCATTCCAATCCTCCCAGTGATGACGATGATCTTCTGCTGTTTCCACGGCCTGTTAATCAGTCGTTCCCTTCCCATTTGCTTCTTCTGTACTTCAGACTGAATGAATGAGTGGAACTCCGTTGTTAGCCAAGAGTCTGATGCATGTTCTGTTGCCGCAAACCAAAGCGCCATTTATCATATCAGAGCATTTTCTGTGGAAATTGTGTAAGCTGAAGCAGAAACTGAAATTTTTGCTTGCATTGTAGTAGTAGTAGTAGTACATAGCAAAACGGAAGCATTTTTTTTCAGGTTCAGCACGATACAAACTAGTAGTACATTTTTTTCAAGTTCTAGTGGGAATTTGCAACAAGATGAAAACTAGTATTGCTAATTACTGGTGGGGTTTTGAGGATGGTAAGAAAAAAAGAGAGGCATTAGCGTTACATGGGAATGGATGTCAACGCCAAAACCTCTCAGTGGTATGGGTTTTAGGTACTTTGTCTTGTTTATTAGAGTAAATTCCAGATTTTACCCCCTAATTCAATATTTTTGACACTAAATACCCCATTTAACAACTTTTCATCTGTATTACCCCATTTAGCGAAAGTTTTGCCAGTTTTTTACCCTTACTAAGATTTACACATGATCTTTCATATATTAGTTCCCTTCCCTAGTGTTTCTGCCCGCACCTTTAAACACAAAAATTATGTACACCATCTCATACGTGGGAAATGATCGAACCTTTGTTTACACACGGTCCATATGTATGTGACTGAGTTGTGTTAGATTCGATCCGAGAATAGTATTATGTCTCGGCTTTGCCGTGTAACAATGTAATCATATAAATAACATGCACCGATCAAGTCGGAAGAACTACAAAGTAAGTGTCACTCATGAATTACATGCATGTAGCAAATCAATTTCCGTCATCTCTTGTCTCCATTTTTCTTGAAAAACACAGTACAAGCACAGACGCTCACAGTGCGTACATACACTCACCCCTATGAACACACGCACGCACACCCTATCCCTATGAGCACCTCCGAGAGACTGAGCCGGCGGGGCTTGAGATTGACGAAGTCACCACAGACGCCTCGCTATCGACGGGAACGTCGCCTCCCACTGAAAGAATATTCCGCCTTTATGAGACACCAAAGCGTCAAGCTCTGATTTCGGGCTCTGCAGGGCCAACGCCATGGCCAAGGATAGCGGCAGCACCACGCTGACGCTTGGGAGCTGCAGAAGAGGGCGCAGATTCCAGCACCCGCTGGGAAGCCGCATCAGGAGAGGCGAGTCCACCAACTCGTCCACCAACACCATGTTGGCAGGAGAAGAGGGAGGGCACCGCCGAGCTCAGATTCGCCACACAGCAACCGGACCACCATCTCGACATGGCATGGGAAGATGCTCTCCACCACCTCTCCTCCTCGCCTCCACGGCCGGCCAGGAGAAACAGCAGAGCCTCGCACACCACACCTCTGAGTCTCTCCCCCTCGCCTCCACGGCAGGCCGAGAGAGACCCCAAAGCATAGCACCCACACCACACCAGATGGTCAACGACCTCTAATTTATTCAAGGAGACGGCGTTCCCCTCCTTCTCCACCAGCTCCGACCGAAGGAGCAACGAGAAAAGGAGGACGAACCCTAGAAAGCTCTGGATCTGGCCGCCGAGATTCAGAGCACCTCTCCTACTACCAGGCATAAAGCCCAAACCTAGCAAGCAGCTAACAACCCTACATCTACAACATACACTACAACTGCCAGAGCGTCGCCTCAGCCACTCTCCGGCGGCGGCGCCGCTGGGGAGGGCCTCGGTTCGGCCCGACCCAGATCAGGAAGGAGCTCTCAAGCTACTATGTATAGGAGAGAGAAAGAGAAGGGGGAAAATGAGCTGAATGATTGGCGATGGCTTGACGTGATCACTTAAGTTTAATAATCAAAATTTGTATCTACATTCATCATGTTCTCTCTCTTACTTCACACCCACCAACAAAAAAAATAATGTGCTATACTTGAAATAGCGCTAACGCTATGATGTTTTAGCACAATATAACAAGCTATTTAAAAATAGAGTCATAGCGAGCAAAATCTTGAAAAAATAGCGTGAACTCTCTAAATACGCTATAGCACGCTAAATAACGTGCTATTTTTTTATAAGCTTTAGGCTCGCTAACGATGTTTCTAACTAGTGGGGTCCATCGTCGGGATAAACGTGGCATAGAAAAAACAACAGGGGGTGGCAAACGTTAGACAGTTCTAATGGGGTAGGACCGAGCGTCTTCCGAATGATGCCAGCCTCCGGCTTGTACTGCCGACATGTGTCCACCTAGGCCCTCATTTCCCGCTTTTGCTTCTACTCCCTCCATTATAAAATATAAGATGCTTTAGCTTTTGTGAAGGGAATGTATCTTGACCCCTTTTAGACTGTAGGTTCAGTGGACTTGCACACTAAAAGGGGTCTAGATATACTATTTTCACAAAAGCTAAAATATAAAAAGTATGAAGCAAAAAGCCTCTACTTTTCTTCTATGTAGAAAAAAGAAACGGTCCGCACATAAAACAAAAAAAGGACCGACTTCGCTGGAGATCTCGTAGCACAAAAATAAATACTGTAGCAGTAAAACCTAATTCGCCGGAGACATCGTAGTAAAAAATTCTCCTAATGAAGCAACTTCGTAGAATGTTAGAGCAAATAATTTGTGCTATATAAGCATCGTAGCAAATTGTTTTCCAAAGACTATCGTCGGATACGCCGTAGTAAAAACTTTATACTATTAAAGCAAACACACATAACTATTGTAGCAAAAATATCTCACCGGAGACCTCTTAGCAAAAAAGTTTGGGCTACTGGCAAAACCACATAAAGGTTGTAGAAAAAAGCTTCTACATATGATGCAAATCCAGAGAGCGCACAATGCAAAACCCCATAACTGCTGTAGCAAAAACAATTCATCACATAGTACAGCACAAAAAAATGCTCATACAACACAAAAAATCCATTAAACCGCGGGTAGCAAAGTGGAGCACCGTTGGTAGTATCCGTATGCCGATGGTAGCATCTCCGGATGCCAAATGGTAGCACCGTCGTCATCCCTTTGTAGTACCACATGCCATGGCTCCAAGCACCATCGTTAGTCGGTTACAAAGCCGACTCACTACAACATCGCCGCCCCGCCGCTCACGGTAGTACAATCAGCACCTCACACGTTGGTGGAGAAGACAGGAAGGGCCAGGAGCTTCCCGCCGCTCGCATCGCTCTAGGCCCCATGCTCGCTGCGTTGCAGGACCTTGTGCTCGCAGCGGCGCTGGCTGCCCCTCTACAAGAGCGTGACGAGGGGAGAAGCAGAAGGCCGCGTCCCTCGAGGCAGGATCATAGGTGGGAGTCGAGAAGCGCGACGAATTCTGCGGGAGACGACAACGAGGTGGCTTCCGCGCGATACAGCAGCTGAGGCGGGAAACAACGGCACGGTGGCGCATCAGCATGGGAACTAGGAAGACTCGGACTAGGAGACGAGCGGGGGAGATTAGGGTCAGGGAGTGGTGGGACTGTGCGTGTACTTGGTGCGTTTTGTGACTCGGAGTGCTAGCCTTCGGGTGAACCATAGCATTTTCCCTCTAAATTATGGATTTTTTTTTTGTAATTTTTCCGAGCCCAGATGTCTAAATTTATGCCTTGTAATAATGGTCGTTGATTTATATAAACAGGTATTTTCAAGAAAAAAAAGTTTGTGTTGCCATGCTCGTGGGCCAAATCCAAGTTTGGAATGTATGCTTGTTTTTACTTTCGATGATTAACAAAAATCTCCTGTCCATAAGCTCGTGGGCTAAAACCACAGTTTGGACCAGAAACAAAGCCGCCAGCCCAAGGCGCGACGATCGATGCGTCGTCAGTCGTCACTGCGGCCGGCCGCACCAAAGCAGTTCTCCTTCTTTCCTTCTTCCCTCCAAGTTCCCCGCCCAAAGCCCTAGCTCCGACCATTCCGCCGTCGCCCATGGCGCCCTCCCGCGCCGCCAAGCGCCCCAAGCTCGAGCTCGTGCCCGCCGCCTCCTCCTCATCCGCCGCGCCCCCCCAGCGGGGCGACGACGACTACGTGCCGGGCAACATCGTGGAGATCGAGCTGTGCAACTTCATGACCTACGACCGCCTCGTCTGCCGCCCCGGCCCGCGCCTCAACCTCGTCGTCGGCCCCAACGGCTCCGGCAAGAGCTCCCTCGTCTGCGCCATCGCCCTCGCCCTCGCCGCCGACCCCGCCATCCTCGGCAGAGCGTCCAGCGTCAGGGCCTTCGTCAAGCGCGGGGAGGAATCCGGCCACGTCAGGCTCGCCCTCCGCGGCCACGGCCCCGGATTCCGCGACATCCAAATCACCAGGAAGATCGACACCAACAACAAGTCCGAGTGGCTCCTCGACGGTCTGTCTCTCTGTAACCATTCCCCATTTCATTTTATTCTATTCATTACAGTATATACAACCCCCAGTGTCATGTTATTCCTAACAGTTTGCTTCCTGCAGGTGACAGCGTCCCCAAGAAGGAAATCATAGATGTCATCAGGACGTTCAACATCCAAGTGAACAACCTGACACAGGTCTGCTGTATACATCTCATGTTTTCTCCTCTCCCATCATGGAAGCCAATGTAAATAAAAACCTGACGACGAGGGTTGTTTCTGCTGCTAGTTCTTGCCACAAGACCGGGTGTGTGAGTTTGCAAAGCTCACTCCCATCCAGCTGCTAGAAGAGACCGAGAAGGCTGTCGGTGATCCTAACTTGCCCGTCCAGCACCGCCAGCTCATAGAATGGAGCAAGGAGCTCAGGGTTCTCGAAGTGGTAAACATCAACCTTTCATCATCATATTTCTATCTCACTTTTTGCTTCAGTTTTCACGCTTTCATACGCATGATCTATCTCTTACAGACTGTCAAGCAAAAGGAGCAGACCTTGAACAATCTCAAGGCCCTCAATGCTGAACAGGAGAAAGACGTCCAACGTGTCCAGCAAAGAGATAAGCTCCTGAAAAAGGTCCGTTTATATTGTTTGGACAGTGACTTCTCATGATATTTACGGTGTTGGTTGATCGTGTCCCAGGCTGAGCTAATGAAGAAGAAGCTGCCATGGCTCAGATACGACATGAAGAAACTGGAGTTCGTGAAGGTACAGGATGAGGAGAAGAGCTTCAAGAATAAAATGGAAGAGGCAGCCAAAATTTGGCAAGACTCAAAAGCGCCCATCGAGTATGTATCACATTCCAAACGATCCAGTTCAGTTATTTATTTTCTGATTACCCCAGTGATGTATAGCTAATTTTTTGGAATTGCTTTTCTGGTTCAATTAAAGTTTCTCCTTCACAACTGAACTTTGTCTGGCTGGTTGAGATAGCAAAGGTTTGATTTCTAACAGAGTACACATCTTCTTGCTTTTCCCTATTTATGTAGAGAGTTCAAGAAAGAGAAAATGACTCATGTTTCAAGCACCAAGAAGATAACCAACCAAATAAATCAAAATATGAACAAGCGTCGGGAAGTTACAGATGAGGAAGGGCAGCTGGTATGAATTCTTTCCTTTTTGTTTCCCAAATCAGCTCCTGAGTACAGTTTTTTTCTGTTGTCGACCTCTGACACCTGTTGTGGTACCAGAGTGCATTACTGAAAACAACATTTGATAACATAGAAGAGCTGAAAAGGGAAGAAAGATCTCGGCAACAAAGGATGTCGAATGCTAGGGCAGCTCTTGATGCTGCTGAAAAGGAACTTAAAGATCTAGAACCATACGAGCCACCTAGAGCTGAAATGGTTAGTGTACCCACTTTCTCCCATGCCTTTTTTGCTTTCTATTTATGCAGTTTTCTGTTTGTCCATAACCAACTAGTATCCTATCCAGTTTATGCGGTCGTAGTAACACAGTACTCATGACTAATGGTATCTACGTCTGTGACTGAATATATCTTTTTGCACAGGCACAACTGACAGAAAACATTACACAAAAAACTTGTGCCATAAACAAGCTCAAATTCAGGCGGAACGACGAGCAGCGTCTGTTAGCTCAAGAGAGAGAAAATCTGAGGAAGTGTTCTGATAAGTATGAAGCTTGTCAACTACCATCTAATAATTCGTGACATGGCTACCTAGTACCTAATACACATTTACTGCAGGTTGAAGCAAATGGAAAGTAAGAACAATAAGCTACTCCAAGCATTGGAAAGAACTGGTGCTGACAAAATCAGCGAAGCATACTACTGGGTGCAAGAAAACAAAAATATTTTCAGGGGAGAAGTTTTTGGGCCTGTTCTCCTTGAGGTTTGTTTCGTTGCATGTCTACCAATTGCTGTTTTCTTTGCATCCAAGATGCTTATCATTATGATTTCTTTGACTGCTATCAGGTTAATATTCAGAATAAGACTCATGCTTCTTACTTGGAAAACCATGTTCCAAACTATGTATGGAAGGTACTAATACTATGATAATTTCCATGTTCTGTTGCTAAATCCTGGTGGGCATACTACTTATTGTTTTCTTAGATTTAGCATTTCCATTGAATATAATGCTTCCATGTCATAATATGTTTGGCAAGCATACCCAGGAGGCATAATACTGAATTAGTATTTGATGGAACTGGATAATGCTTGCTCAAGTATGCTCATGTCCCATCAAATATTACTTAAATTTTGTGCCTCATAGGTAGGCATGCTGGGTAGTTATTGTGAAATGGAGGTAATATAAAGCATGGAGCCTTCGAACGAGTGTTATGTCAACAAGTGGCTGCAGGTCTTTGACTCTCTGTCATTGTGCCAAGTCCTGTGCATGGTTAATGTGCAAAGCAGACTGATTGTCCAGTTACTTAAGATGATTAGTGTCTAACATGAGTATAGGACAACATCTGCAGAAACTGTTTTCTACATTAAATTCCTTTGCTTGCTGTCTTTATTTCGTTTGTGTATCGTGTTTATTATCTCAGTTGATTTCTACGAGAAAGCATTATATCTGCAAACAGATTAACTGCCATTTGGTTGTGTGTGCCAGTCATTCATTACTCAGAATGCTTCCGACCGTGACCTCTTAGTTAGACAACTGAAGCAGTATGGCATTCCTGTTCTGAACTACACAGGGGAAAATAGCATCAGGTGTGAGCCATTCAACATTACCCTGGAGGTCAGCATGCATATACCTGTCAAATTAGCATTTTTGGACATCAATGTCTGTTACTTATCATTACTCTCCCCTTTGTTTTATCAGCGCCATTTTGTTTAAAAATCCTGTCCCATGTTATGAAATGCGCATGCAGATTTAATGTTCCTCTTTTCTATTTGTTTATGCATGAACATTTCACTTCACCCACCACGAATCATCATGTCTCATCTTAGCTACACACTTAGTGTGAGCCTGTGAGGACATTATAGTAATCATCTTTGACTTTATCAACTCGAATCTATCTTGATCTCTGTGCCCAATCAAAATGCGCTCAGCAAAATAAAACCGACGGAGTAAATTTTGAGTCTCTTAATTTTCCTTTTGACAGATGAAGCAACTTGGTATCAAATCACGACTTGATCAAGAATTTGAAGCTCCTCCTGCTGTAAAAAATGTTTTGATTACTCAGGCTTCTGTGGATCATTCGGTATAACACTGCTTATATCCAGTTCATGAATCTGTACCAAGTTGCACTGGTTATGGCTTCAAAGAGTTCTGCTTCTTTTTTATGCCCATGAAGTATATAGGTACAGATGAAGCAGATCAAAGAGCAGACGCCGTGGTGAAGTTAGGTATTTCTGACCTTTGGACTCCCCGTAACCATTATCGATGGTCCAGATCAAGATATGGTGATCATGTGTCCGCAAATGTTGATTCAGTCCATCCGTCGCGCCTTTTCCTGTGCGGTATGTGTTACAATCTCGCGTTGGTAAATTAGTGGATTATATGGTTCACCTATGCCTAATGCTTGTCAGTTTATTCTTCCAGACTTGAATGTTAGTGACATTGAAAAGCTTCGATCTGAAAATGATCAACTTAAGAAAAAGGTTGAAGGCATGGAAGAAGCCTTAAGAGAGCTCCAGAAAGAGCAGAGGAAGCTAGAGGATGAAGAGGCAGAAATCCGCAAGGAAAAGGTTTCATATATTTTTAATTTTATCCGCTTCATTATATTCAAGTAAATCTCAGTTGTTTCTGATAATGCTTATCTTTTGGTCGTCATATTTTCAGGAAACAATTATTGACAGGGTGAGGTCCCATAAGAAGAGGGGGGAAGAACTAAAAAGGCGTGTAGGTATGGCACTTTTCCCCCTGTTCTTCTACATGTAGCTTGCATAATATGTTGTTCTTCCAGATAATAGAAGAAGAGCTCTGGAGGACATATCTCAAGAGGAAGACGTGGAATCCAGCAGAAGAAAGCTTACTGATCAGATAGCTAAGTTAAATGATCAACGATTTCGAGCTGTGATGAAACTAAAGGTTAGTACTCCCTCCGTTTCAAAATATAAGATGTTTTAGCTTTGAGAAAGAAGTGTATCTAGACCCTTTTTAGTGTATAGGTTCATATAGGTTTGGATTGAACCTACAGACTAAAAGGGGTCTAGATACACTCCTTTCACAAATCTAAAACATCTTTTATTTTGAAACGGAGGGAGTATTTCTTAAGCTAGCAACAAATATTTTGGTTATCTTAATCATCATCAAGACTACATGTTCTTACTTCGTTTTGATTTTTATTCTCTTAGAGTTTACTTGTTGAAGCTGTTGCTCTCAGATGGAGTTCTGCAGAGAAGAACATGGCTTTTATTGAGCTTGATGCAAAGGTATGCTCCTTGAGAAAGCAAACAGATCTGCAAATGAAAATCTTAGAATGGATAATTCAAAGCTGCTTGTGTTTCCCACTATCCCATCATATTACATACTACCTAGTAGGTCAGTACTCATAAATTGCATTAGAAACTTTGCAATTTACACCCAATTAATCACCACACCACTATTATAGAACGTTTCTGTAAGATAATGAGGCATGCAAGTAGTTTGGTGCAACTTTCACAATGTGCATGCTTATGAACAGTGCGCAAACCAGAAAAAGATGAAATAAGAAAATGGTTAACTCATTCAACTATAAATGCTTATGTTGTATATTGTTCCATGTCTCTAAATATTTCACCACATAAAATAATCTGGCCTGGTGTCATCACAAGGAAATCTTGTAAGTTTTTAATATCCAACTTTTTGGTGTGTTTTCTCTTTGACCATCATTTGCATCTTGTAGATTTGGGAGATGGAAAACGATGTGAAGAAGTTTGAAAAGGATGCTGTTCAAGCTGCCAGAGATTATGAAAACCGTGAGTTGGTTTCTCTGTTTAATAAGCTAATTGAAAATATTGTTTGTTGGTAGTTGACACGGTATTAACGGTGGAAAGTGGCTAATCCGTTCTTTCTTCTGTTTCCCTTCTTGCATCAAGATTTGGCCATGATATGAATGATATTTCGTCTTTGGGTGTACAATTATTGGGGACACTAGCAAAAAAAGGAGAATTACCAGGTCATTTTTTGCAATAGGAATGTTGAAGATTGTTCTGTGTGGCCTCACATGACAACATCAGGGTCTAGCCTGCTGGCAGCAAGCCTGCCCTGGAGCACCGGAGTTAAATATGAAACCTTCATTATCTATCCAGTCAATTAGTTAAAGATATGAATTGCTTGGGGAATTTGTGCTTTCCTTTCTAAGTTTGTTGGGATTCCTTGTTAGCTAAGCAGGATATATAAGCCATGCCTTTTGTAAATTATTAGTCAAAGCTTAAGCAGTTCCTTCATCCCTCTCTCTCTGCCTGCAGTATTGGCTTACGAGTGAAGTTCGCCATAGCTATAATCTAGGAATATCGGGTTCTAACAAAAATATAGTGGTTAACTCTCTGGATAACTTTTTCTCCCAAACCAAACTATTGTAATTGCAATTGAGTCCTTGCAATCAAGCAGTATATAATCCACAAAATAATGCTAGGAAATTCTCACTTGGAGCTTCACCGAGAAGTTATACGTGCTTGCATTTGTCGAATAGCTGTTCCTTAAAGAGAAGTATTAGATGTTTTGGGGATTCTTGTGTCTTTGAATAGACCTATCTATTGGTAGTATTAATAAGTAAGCAGCAGTCTTTCATCTTAAATAGTCTTTTTACATTTTGTTAGAGCCTTCAAGCAGTCAATATTTTATTTCAATACTCGCATTACAAATGACTAACTGCATTCGAGGTTTGCTTGACCAAATTTCCATTTTGAAATAGATCTCAGTTGAATAGTTGATACTTATCGATATCGATTGGTTTTTGTAATAGTTTTTTTAATTTTCTTATCAGGTAAAAGAATCACTCAAGAGCATAGACAGCTTCTGCTTAAGGCAAAGCAGCATGCCGAGTCAATATCTGTGATCACTGAAGACCTTGCTAAAGAGTTTGAGAAGGTATATCCTGAATAATATTAATAAACTCTGCTTAGAAATTGAATATTTTGTAGTAAAATTTGAACTTATATGAACTCAAATGGATAAATTTTGCAAATGGAACATTTGGGAACATAAAAGAACAAAACTGGAATATCATTCTTCTTATAGTTCCATTTTGTAACACAACTACGGTGAATAGTGAACTAGAAGGTATGAACGTTTTTGACGAAAAAAGGTAGAAATTTCCCTACCTTGTATTAAAAGCATCGAACTATCATATCTTGTCAGTTATTTTAATTAAATTTGTTTTGGGTTTTGTGCTTCCTGAGAGAATGGTCAGAACTCTGTTAAAGTGTTAGTTTTGATTGATATCCAGAATTTTAGTCACAATAATGTAACGGCCCAACAGCCTCTCTGTGTCTAACTCAATCACCCAAAGTGTTAACTTTTCTTATAATGAACGAAATTCATTTGATATTAGTTCTTTAGAATGCTCCCACTCTAGCCCATTCAATCTTTCTGTTTATTCTTTGAATTTGCAATGTCCTATGTGCTGGCTTTTCTTAGACCAAATAAACTTGTTATCTTAGCTGCATATACATATGCACTTAACACCCTTTTTTTGATGGTTTCATTGCCTTTCTAATTGCAGATGCCTATTACCATAGAAGAACTGGAAGGTGCAATACAAGATACTGAATCTGAAGCGAATTCTATGCTGTTTCTTAACCAAAACGTGTTGCAGGAGTACCAGAACCGGCAACGTGAGGTACTGCAGTTTTACCAGTGTACTGATGAATGCAAAGTTAGCTTTGCTTGCATAGTTGCTCATACTCAGTTCAGTATCTATGTCGCACCAGGAATATAAAGTTCTCAGCAGGTTTTGGAAAATTAGAATGACTGGTCAGCCAGCGTTAACCATTTAGCAGGGGTATTTATTTTTTAGCGCTTTTGGTAATAGTTGGCAGAATTACCTCTCTACAACATTGCACTAGCCTTGCAATGGAGTATGAACACGTGTTTCTTGAACCTTGCTAGAGCATAACTGGGGGAATCAATGGTGGGGTTATGAAGTGGCATTATAACTTGCAGAGGTTGCTTATGCTCACGCTTGAGTGATGTCCCCTTAAGCAATGCTTTCGGTTGTAGGCAGAATGTGTCACTATTTGAGTGCAGAAAAAAGAACTCCCAACAGAATCTACATATTTATCAGCTATCTTTATGCTAATAAAGTCGTGTAGATAAAAGGAGATTGGGAGCTCAAGCCATTTCAGAAGATCATGATAGATTCCGACAGATAATATCTCTTTATGTGCAAACTATAATATTGTTCATTTGTACTGCTCATCAGTCTGCTACTTCTATATGAATTCTTGCTGACAAAGACATTGATTATGTCAATTGTGTAGATTGAATCAATATCAACAAAACTTGAAGACGATAAAGCAGAATGTGAGAGATGCTGCTCTGCAATAGAAACTACGAAGGTTCGGACTTCGGACATTTCATCTGATAAATATATTACCATCATTTCTCAACCTTGTGCGATCTTGTGACTCCTGACTTGACTTTGCTGATTTTCTAGGGTAAATGGCTGCCAACTCTCCGAACGCTTGTGTTAAAAATAAATGACACCTTTAGTCGCAACTTCCAAGAAATGGCTGTTGCTGGTGAAGTTTCACTTGGTATGTATGTTGGATCTGTTTCATGTCATTATTGTTACCCTTCTGGATAACATACCAATTGCTATTCCGCAATTTTCTGGCAGATGAGCATGGTCTTGATTTTAGCCAATATGGTATTCTTATAAAGGTGAAGTTTAGGTGAGTTTCTTTTCCCAAGTGAGTGCACTGTTTTATTAGTTCTTGAAATTGGGTAAATAATAACTGGCACCATTGCACTTTGCTAAAAATAGTACTCTTTCCGGCCCAAATTGTTTGTCGCAGGTTTAGGCAAAGTTTTCCCTAGACCTTGCTTAAACCTGCGACAGTTAAATCGGATTGTAGGGAGTACTTTTTCCTGATGCCTGATGGTAACCATGCTGTTTAGTGCGAACCTGGATTAGGACAGGGTAGCCAAGATTAGTCCTACCAAATGATTGTCGGGTGAATTTTTTTATTGCGAGGAATCATAGCTTGACTTTGATTGGCTCTACTCTAGGATGTGTTTAAGCATAATCCTCTGATAAGTGATCTTTAGTTTTATCTATTAAGTAAAATCTTGAAATTGATAAAGTATCAGATAGTCTGTTCATTTGTGTTGACCTAGTCTCCTCTTTCTTTCATTTCCAGCTCACTATTCATTTTTCATATCCATGTGGTCAACAGTCACCAGCACACCTATTTTGTGTCCCATTGAAGTAGGTAGTACTCCCTCCGTCCCGAAATAAATGACTTGGATTCGTCTAGATTCGAATGCACCTAGACGCATTTTAGTGTGTAGATACGTACGAATCTAGATAAACTCAAGTCACTTATTTTAGGACGGAGGGACTAGGATAGATACAATCCAGTGAAGCGCAGAAAAAGTAAGCTGTACATGTCCACTGAAGAAAACGTTATCTTATGTGATAAATGTTGCAGCAAACTAATTCTGATAGAGAAATACAATTCATAGGCTCATAGCTAAAGATAGCTTGTTTCTTCTATCATTCTTGCTTTCGTCTCTCTTGTTCCTAGAGCTTTAGCCAAGTTGATCATGGTTCTTATATTATCTTCACAGGCAAACTGGTCAGTTGCAGGTGCTAAGTGCTCATCACCAATCTGGAGGGGTATGTATTCAAGTTTTCGGATGTACCGTGTTTGCTTTCCTTTCCGTGGGTGCTTATACTTGCTATTATTTTCACGCCATTTATAGGAGCGGTCAGTTTCCACTATCCTGTATCTCGTATCGCTTCAGGATCTTACCAACTGCCCCTTCCGGGTGGTTGACGAGATAAACCAAGGCAAGTTGACACCTGCATATACTGAACAGTACTAGTCAATACATATACATGTGTCGCACAAAACTGATTTGGTTCCTAAAACCGTGGTCCCTGAAACTGCAGGGATGGACCCCATTAACGAGAGGAAGATGTTCCAGCAGCTTGTCAGAGCTGCGAGCCAGCTGAACACACCACAGTCAGTGTGATTTTTATTTCGGTTGGTAAGTTTTCTGCGTGTGCTGCCCTCGCTAACCCGTTCCTTCGTTTTGTGGATGTGGCTGCAGGTGCTTCTTGCTGACACCCAAGCTGCTGCCGGACCTGGAGTACAGCGAAGCATGCAGCATCCTAAACATCATGAACGGCCCGTGGATAGAGAAGCCGGCCAAAGGTA
Source organism: Avena eriantha (assembly GCA_910589775.1). Taxonomy (NCBI): domain Eukaryota; kingdom Viridiplantae; phylum Streptophyta; class Magnoliopsida; order Poales; family Poaceae; genus Avena; species Avena eriantha. Next base: position 133,940,872 of record OU342742.1, read on the forward strand.
ATGCTGGCATTTTTGTACTTTTTAGGGGATGAGGTATGCTAGGCTTTGCTGGTACCTGTGTGGAAGCTGATAGATACGATGATTGTGGCCGCATGCAGCTTGGAGCGCAGGAGATTGCTGGAGGAAGGTGATGAGCGTGGAGGCTGCTGGGAACTGATCGACTTGGGCGGCTGCTGCTGCCTTTTGCGAGGTTAATCTAAAAAAGAAGCCATGAATGTAAATATTGCAGTTCGGTGTAGTGCTGATCTGAATATCTAAGCTAAGGGGTGATGATGGTGATGTAAACTAAGAAGACATGATAACTATCCTTATGACCGGATCAAATGGACAACTTGTAGTACTGGCTAGTTAGTTGTAATTTCATTTCAACCTAGCTAGCTAGGTTATGGCTGGCCTCGTCTTCAAGATACAGATGATTGTTTACGCACGGGGTCAGTTAATTTGAAGCAAGGTAACTTAGCAAGAGATTTCAGGAGTGATCTCTGTGATTTTATTTTTCTAGGATTTGTAAGAAGGGGTGCCTCGAGTCAATAATCATGCACACAGGTCATTCTGCACTCCCTTTTTTTTGGAAATATCAATCTCAAAATCTACAGAAGAAAAGGACTCGGTGAGTTCATTGATTTAGTTCCTTGTGTGGTATATGACCTTTTCCTTTCCCACTTTGTATTTATGTGGAAATCATACATAAACTGGTTGCTTAAGGTCATTGATTCTCTAACGTGGTTTCATGCTGTTTCCCCTGTAGCTCGGACTGGTACTTGATTTTCTGAGTGTTTCCTTTTCGTTGGTGCCTTTTTCTGTGTTTTCAGACGTTTGTTTTTTTCCTTCACGCAAGAAAGAAATGTTTACTCTCATATAAAGATGCAGACTACAAGTTAATGATCAGGGCAGAAAACACTCGTGCTGTTGAGCATGCGAACTAGTTTCTATTATACTCGACAATTACTCTATTACTCTAATGATGTGTTTGGATGAGCATAATTGGGCCTCTGAATTGGAATTCCAGAATTGGACACCGAAAATTCAGCTGTGGCAGCGAATATGGAGCCAATGCCCTCGCACACAAACATACGCACCCCTTCTCCCGAGTGGAAATACGAGCAGGCCGAAACAGCTCCTGCCGCGAGCGGGGTGGTAGCGCTGCCGTAGGTAACTTCCACTTCCCTCCTCTTCCCTACCCTGGCGGCAAGCCCTCCTGTCTGCCAACCCTGCCGTCCTCCCAAGCTCTAGCTTCCCTAAACCTAGAAATTGCGCGTGCCGGCGACGACGGCGAGAACATCGGTGGCCGGAGGCTATCAGACCATCCATGTCGAATTCATAGACCCGTGGCCGACACTGTGTCGCTCCCATGTGGGCCAACATAACTCCCACTATTTCTTTAGATATGCCGAAGCAAGCATAACTCTCCTTTGATGAAGTTAATCAACAATGGGAAATTTACATCCCTCGTGTAACATTAGATGTACTATATACTGTATGTTTGTGCGTTCTCGATTAAAATTGTTGGTAGAGAGGTCTACAAGATAAGTCTCTAACAAATATCTTGATATATGTTTCTAGAGTGTATGATTGCATGTTTATCTTATGTGTAAACGAACTAGAAAATATACTGTGTATGAGTGCTTGAATATGCCTTCTTGTTTCTAGGGTTCAACATTGGTTGGCAGCGAATATGTGCTTTGTATTTGGTTTTTTTGCGTACTATGGTGGTATGGTTTAGGACCAAATAATTTCTTTTGAGAAAGATGACAACCGATGTGCAAATGGGTGGGAGTTCAAGTAGAATTAGGAAATAAAGTAAAATACTTCACCGACATTGGTAGAACATTTAAAATCATGTTTAACTCTTTGATGTCGTTGATCTGACCATGAGATCGGTGGGAGGAGAAGGAAGATGAACTCTGATTACAAGAAGGGATCATGGGATATGTGCTACATTATGACAGGATTCAAAGCGAGCACACGCCCTAGTAGAGACCAAAGTGTACTTTGGTTGCACCAATCAACATCAAGATACAAAAGGCAAGCACATTAAGTTATCTTGATAATTAAAACCACATATCTAATTGACGAGGGTTTAACTCATCAATGCCCATTGTTATGGACTTAGGTTCAGGAATTGAGAAGAGCTGGAAGTCTCGATCGGCTAGCAAACAAGCACACAGGGACGCAAGATTTACCCAGGTTCAGGCCTCGTAGATGACCCTACTCCTGCTTGTCTGCTCTTGACTGATGATGATCCGAAGGATTACAATGTCACCGATGGCAGTGGATTATGAGAGATCGTAGATCTATATATTGCGGCGTCTAGATCTATTGTGTATTGTGGGAGTCACGATTGCCTTCTCGTTGGACCCTCCTAGCCTTTATATATGGGGAGGCTAGGTCTCAGGTACCAATACGAGTTGGTTACAAGTGAGATTCAAACTCTAGTATTGAGACTTTCTTGTCTTGTGCATTTGGGAGTCCGTGTCCATATGAGCTTCATATCACTCGAACATAGGCGTCATGGACCTTGGCAATTTGTCGAGTGGGCCTTCCATCGAGCCGCACCAGGTAGGCTGTAGTTGAGTGCCTATTGGGCATACCCATGTCAGTAGCCCCTGAGTGTCCATGCGAATCGTAGATTCGGGTGGAGACTCAGAAGTCTTAATCTTTGCATTAGGATGTCGGAGTCGATGATTGTGTCGAGTGCGAAGCACTTCACCCAGAAGTACATCGAGTCAGTCAAATTTGTAGTAGATCATAGGGATGATGGTAAACGTGCCTGGTGCGCTCGATGGATCGAGACCAGTTAATTGCTCTAGGGCAAAAACAACGTCACCTACTCAAACTCGAGTCCCCGGACTCGAATTCGGAAATTGCTGGTGTAATTCGACTCATGCCGCGGAGGTCTTATAGAGTTCGAATCCCAGTGTATAAGTGTGAGCACTCGATGCGTCCGTCAAGGCATATTCATCGTACCTGCAGGCACGGATATATCTCTGGTAGTGCGCATATTCATCGTACCTGCAGTCACGGATATATCTCTAGTAGTGCGCAGCAGATGCGTTGCCATGCCTTATTCATGTCTTATCTTCACGCTGTAAGCGCGACATACGAATTTTGTCATCGCGGAGATTATTCGGGTGGCCCAGGAGACGCAGTCTCTTTGTAGGGAAAATATGAAGCGGAGTCGCCGTAGCACTCGAGTGTGGATGTTACCGACACACAGTACGATGTACAAATAATCATAGGGTGCACGACCAGCGTTCCCTATGGGAGTAGCCCCCGAGTGCCTATTCGAGTCGTAGACTCGAGTGGGGACTATAAGTATTTTGCGACTGCTATCGTATTTTTCTTGTTTCAGTCGAATATGCTTACAGCGCTCCCTATGGGAGTAACCCGAAGTCCATAATCGAATCGTAGATTCGATTGAAGGGTTTTCATAATGCTTGGATATCTTCATAAATTTCTTCGGGTGCGTGTCCAGCGCTCCCTATGGGAGTAGCCCCCGAGTCCTTAGTAAAATCGTGGATTCGAGTGAGGATTCAGAACGTGCCACTCGAAGATCTTGTATATACACATTCAGTGCTCCAGTTTGGAGTAGCCCCTGAGTGTCTGGCGGAGTCGTAGACTCGGGCAGAGACTCGAGTATTGTATCTTGTAGATGTAGTCGACAATCACGCGAGGAGAAACCACTAACCCAAAAGTGCATTGAGTCAGCGTCTCACGCATAAGGAGCCAAGAGTCGACGATGTAGTTGGTGTTGATGTAGCGGAGTCATTCGACAATGTGAATAGAGTCGATGTAGTCGCTTCTGTTGGGTGCGCGGCCAGTGTCATGTGTGTGTAGCATCAAGTGATGCGACCGTCCGAGGAGGGATTCGACTCGGGTCTTGAGTGTATGGCGTAGCCAATTGTTTTGTCGACTCCTGTTGGAGGATCCGATAGAATAACTCGATGCAGTCGACATCTTTGTAAGCTGCAGAAAACATGAACAGTTGTGAAGTACTTGTATCTTGTAAAGAATATTTGCCTGTCGTCTTGTAAACTAAAATTTGTGTGCCAATCGAGTCGACACTTTTGCACCGTATGCTAGGCCTTTTCGTTAGCCTGATTACCCTTAGTCTCAGTACCTTGCCGAGGTACTCGGAGTTTAAGGATTCGACGATCAGGCAGAACCAGCTACTCGGGCTGTCGCGTATGAGGTGCTCGAGTGCGCGGAGTCGATGTCACATTAGGTTACTCGAAGAGGGCGCAACCCCCGAGTGTTTCGAGTGCGATTAAAGTAAGAAAGAAATCAGCTCTAAGTAGAGACCTAGTCTCCCCATATATAAAGGCTAGGTCCTAGGTACCAATACGAGTTGGTTACAAGTTAGATTCAAACTCTAGTATTGAGACTTCCTTGTCTTGTATGTTTGGAAGTCCGTGTCCATATGGGCTTCATACCACTCGAACTGTCATAGGCGTCATGGACCTTGGCAATTTGTCGAGTGGGCCTTCCATCGAGCCGCACCAGGTAGGCTGTAGTTGAGTGCCTATTGGGCATACCCATGTCACTAACAAATTACTCATGCTTCACATACGAAGTCATAAAAACCGTACAATTAGTTCGAAATTTTAATCCTCGAGAATCGATACTGCCAAGGTTTAGTCCATTGCGCACTTGAGCCAATCAAAGAACTCAATAATGTTTTCCATAAGTTTTCTAACATATCTTAAATATCATAGTTTTTTTAGTCCTTTTAAATTCTATCATTTTCCATTAATTTTATATTCTAATTAAGAATAATCATGATCTCCACCGTCAAGGAGGAGACTATGTCTCAGCTCTAAGAAGCTTCAATTCCTCTATCTCCTAAACTCGATCCGTTAGGTCCAAACCAATCTGATCACTATGACCAAATTTCAGGATCGCTGGACGCCAGCGGACCAGAATCGCATAGTCGCTAGAGCGACTCAATTAATATTTCTACCTCGACAAATTAAAATAAAATATAGTTTATACTAAACTTTTGGACTTCTTATAGAACTTATTTTTAGGATGCTATGGTCTCAATGATATTTTCTATTAGTTGTTCATCATATTTAATTACATAACTAACAATGTTTCTAAATATTAGTTATAGTGTTGTTCCATATGCGGATGTAATGCATAAGTCAAACTATTTTTTGTTGTGCTAAATTTAAATTGTATTTTTTCATACAAGTTCCTTTTGCATTGATTTTTTGACAACTACATAGTTTATATAGTGTATATGTATTTGTGGCTTAGATCTCTAAAATATTTTTTGAAAGAGGGTTAACTCTAGACCCCGCATCAAACGATGCACGCAACCATGTTCTAAAGTTATTGTTTAGATTCTTTTACAGAGTGTACAAAAAAATAGAGATCAACCAACACAATATAATGTACTAATCACTGTGACCGAACTTTAGGACCTCTGGACGCCAGCGGACCAGAATCCCATTGCCGCTAGACCGACTCAATTATTATTTCTACCTTGAGAAATTAAAATAAAATATAGTTTATACTGAACTTTTAGACTTCTTATAGAAATTACTTTTAGGATGCTATGGTCTTAATGATATTTTCTATTACTTGTTTGTCATATTTAATTACATAACTAGCAATGTTTCTAAATATTAGTTATAATGTTGTTTCATATGCGGATGTAATGCATAGTTCAAAACTACTTTGTGTTGTGCTAAATTTAAATTGTATTTTTTATAGAAGTTCTTTTTGCATCATTTTTGACAACATATGTATTTGTGGCATAGATCTCTAAAATATTTTTCGAAAGGGGGTTAACCCCAGACTCCACATCAAACGATGCACACAACCATATTCTAAAGTTATTGCCCAGATTTTTTACAAGTGCACAATACAAACAGAGATCAACCAATGCAATATAATGTACATGTCTTGAATGTACGGTCGAAAATATTTTAATAGTGGTTTCGCGTGTATGATTTAGTAAGCATATATTTATATAACGTGTAGAGTGTAATTTAATCTACAGAAATGATGCTCATGGTCTTCTGTGGTCGAATAGTCTCGTGAGTTACAATTAATGGATTCAATAATAATTTGGTGCATCTCTCGTACTTGGTATTGAAATAACATATCTTAGAATAATCATTGAAGAAGATAAAATTACTTGCATTCCATTATATTTGTATACATTTGTTGTCCAGATGCATGTACTCTCGGCAGAATCAAGATTGGAGACTTATACTCATGCTCCACCACACACTGAACTTTCCTCCGACCCTGATGACATGCTTGGCGTGGAAAAAGACATCGGAAACAAAAGCCGCTTCCTAACCCTGCGACAATGACTTCTGAGATCACGATAAGAAACGTTTCAACATGTGTAGGTCCCAAAGAAGCAACCTCCAAAGTTAGGACGGGTCATGCAGATACCCGCTCAAAGACACAAGGACTACTCCCAAATACCCAGGGCACCAAAACTTAGCTATGGGACCTTCACCCCGCTTACAAGTAGGGTCCTCTTTAGAGTTCCTTATTGACAGGATATGCGAATCCCACGGTGCACTATCTGACAGACTCGGAGAAGGTCTAAAGGCTTCCAAGCCTACTTCCCTCCATCAGTCGATGACCTAGAAGAAGTGAGGGCTCACCCCGGCCCACTACCAACCGGGTAAGTCCTACAAGCCAGGCTACAACATGCGCCGGCCTGGCTTGCCCGTAGCCAAGCCCCGGTCACAAGAAGTTGGGCGACATCTGAGAGAGCGCCCCAGGAGATCCGGCTTTAGGACAAACATGAGGTCCAATCACCTTCCTGACATTCACTGGTGCCTACAGAAGCGACTGGGAAGCGCGTCATACTCAGCTATGCGAACCAACACACGACTTAAAGGATATGGGTGACATGTCCTGGTCAGGGCCCACACCCCGAAGGAAAGGGCTCTCTCCTAGCACCCAGGGGTTGTGGAGTCCCCTATAAATACTTGCCCCCTCTCCACCGGGGGGGGGGGGGGGGGCGATCATTTTAAGATTCCCCACGATACACATGCAAGCTCCTTCAGCCTCGAGGCACAAGAGAGCAAGCCTGGCAGCTCCCTGCTAGCCGACTACCCCCATTATAATATTGAGCACCTCACATGCTCGGAAATATACATCCACTAGGTTGTAGGGTTGTTAGCTAGATCTCTCTAGCATGGAGGTTTCGAAGAAATGCTCGCGGTGCTGAGTCAAGCATTGGACTTACGAACAAAGGAAAAGCAGAATTACGTTTGTTCTTACTTGGGAGTCTGTCTACCGAATTACCAAATGATTTATAAAAGGAAAAGATGTGTGCTATTCCTTAAATCAAGAAGCTTGCAAAAATTAATGGTCTTCTTCTTGTCCAATCAATCACCTAGCTAGCTAGTTAATCATAAACAAGTAAAACATCTTTTTTTTTTCCGAAATGGAGGTATTACCCCCGGCCTCTGCATCAGAAAGATCCACAGAGCCTGCTTTATTTATTATTCAACGAAACCTTACAAAGAGAATACAAAGATCAATCGAAGCCACCTCTAAAAAAAACAACTTGAAGGGGTGGCCATGTCAGAACACTCTAACCGCAACACCAACACATCATCAACATACCGGAGGTCCCGAAAACCGCCCCACGGCGGGTCAGGAGCACAAACCGGTCCAGCTGATTCGAAGCGCACACCATCGTGCACGCTGAATCTCCTGCTGCCGTCTTCTTCCGCCAACCCATCTTCAGGAGAGATCGATGCAAAGACCTTGTAAGGCCTGCCATCGACGACTCCATGACGCCAGATGGCACCACCGCCCCGCGCACTTCCATCAACAAGCACGTGTGATCGCCACCGAGACCTCTCGGCGCCATACCGCCGAGTCTCGCCAACCGCCGCAGCTAGAGACTTACAGAAGATCCATCGTCCGTAGCACCTACCGCACTAGGCATGACTGGGTGTAGCACCTGACGGTTAGGTATGACTTGACATCTCCACTAGAGTCTCCGTGCAAGATGAAGCCGCTCCACCACCGGCCTCTGCCATCCAGCGCTGCACCACAAGCAAAGCTCCCAAGAGAGAATACGACACCAAAGCACCGCCATTGCCTGATCCGGATAACCAGATTGGGTTTCCCCTGGAGCAGCAGGAGTGGCCATGACCTGTAAAGTCGATGTCTGTTCCAAAAACGATGCCCTCAAGAGGGGAACCGACGCCAAGCGTCGTCATCATCCGATCCGGGAGACCCAGATCTGGGGTTTCCCCCAGAACAACTCGAGTAAAGTGACGACACCAGCGAAGACGATGCTTTCAACAAGGTAGCGACGTCGAGTGACGCCGCCATCATCCGCCAAAACCAGAGTCAAGGCTCGGTTTTCACCGGCTGCCATGTCCCCTCCATACTCGACACCGGCTAGAAATCCACCACCAGAGATCGGTGTGAGATCCCGAGATCCTCCACACCAGATCCCAACGTGGCCAACCACGTCTAGAGAAGGAAGTTGCTGCAGCCATGCCCGAGGCCGCCGCCCTGGCGCCCAGATGACGCGATGGCACCGCTTCCTTCGTCGCCGATGCAAAGGAGGTCAAGATCGACCACTACCCATGCGATCTCAGGCCGCCAACACCATGCGCCACCACGGATCAGAGGAGAGGAGGGCGCCGCCTCCCACCCCTGGCCGGAACCAGCAAACGCTCCGCCACCGCCACGCCGTGCAACCTTTGGCCGACGACTCCTCCGACAGCGGCGGAGGGGGAGGGTGATGTGGGAGGGGACTCGAGGAGGGACGGCGGGGGAGACCCCGGGGGCGGCGCAGCGCCGCAGGGCCTGGGGGAGGGTTAGGTCGGGTTTAAGTAAAACATCTCATGGAAACAATTATCAGTTAGTTAATTAAAAATGGTTTATTTTAGGAAGCAAAGTGCAGAACGTGTGACTAGAATAATAGGAGGACCGGAGGGAGCCGCTAGAAAGCGAGACGTCACCAGCCCAACCGGAAGGCCAAAATCCAACCAAAGTCCCTTCCATCTCCACTCCACCACCACCACTTCCTCGTCTCCTCAATCGCACCATTATTCCCTGTTCCCCTCCTCTGCAGCTCTCCGTCACCTTCCTCCTCCTCCTTGTGGTTCCTCGAGGATGTCGGACTGGGGTCCGGTGGTGATCGCGGTGGTGCTGTTCGTGCTGCTGTCGCCGGGGCTGCTGCTGCAGCTGCCGGGGAAGCACCACCTCGTGGAGTTCGGCAACATGCACACCAGCGCCATGGCCATCCTCGTCCACGCCATCATCTACTTCGCGCTCGTCGCCCTCTTCGTCATCATCATCGGAGTGCACATCACCACTGACTAGCTAGCTATACCGACCGATCGACCTGGTTTCTAGTTTCTTTCAGATCGTCTCCTCCCTTTTTCTCTTCTTCATCTTCCTACTCTCAAATCTCAATGCCTGCATGCCTCTCTGTTTGTTCTTACTGGTATACAGTGTGCCATGCTCGTTCTCCTGTGTAACTATCTGCCTGATTAATAAAGAGGTGTTCCATTTTCATGGGTTGAGTAGTTAGCAAATGCTTTCATGCTGCGACATTTCATTCTCAGTTGGTCCTAATTCATTCATTGTGTACCGGCCAGTGTGCACGTATGCCATGACCTCGCTATCAATGGATCGGCCGTGATCAAGATGAAAGGATCACTGCCCATCCAAGATCCAACCACTACAACACCATCTACCTCCTTAAACCGCCTGCTGATAGAATCTTAGTATTGTCTTTCTAGCCTAAGTGCTAACATTAGAGCATCTCCAGCCGTAGTGCCCACAAGCTGTTTTTCGGGGCTAAATTGGGCCTCTTGGGGGGCGGCGACAGCAATTTTTGGCTTGGGGCTGCCTATTCCCATTCACGCCGATTTTGATGGAAAAAACAGTATAAATTCGACTTAAATTCATCACCTCCCACATAAATTCGGCGAATAGTTCAACCAAAGCTAGCAAATAGTACTACAAAACTCATAGTTCGGTATGAATTTAACAATTTTTGAAACTAAAACACATCATACCAGGTGTTGCATTTACGCCTTCACAAGTGCTCCACCAGATCCTGTTGCAATTGTTGATGCATTTGTGGGTCTTGGATCTCCTGTCGCATAGCGAGGAAGGCAGACCATGATGTCGGCACCTCGTGATCAACAGCTGCAAGAGGAACCTATCTGCAATATGGTTCACTGTCAATCATCACCGGCTCCTCATGCTCACTCTCAATGATCATGTTGTGCAAGACCACACGTGCATTCACCACCTTCCACATCTGATCTTTCGACCATGTCAGAGCAGGTACCCGATGGCTCAAAATATATCGAGCTCGTTGGAAACTCCAAGAGGAAGGTATGATGAGCACAACAGCAAAATTTCCCTCAGTTATGAAACCAAGGTTATCGAACCAGTAGGAGTAAGAAAACAACTCCAAGGTGTTACTAGCAACTTGGAATCCTGCACAACACAACTAAAGAACTTTGCCCCAACTTACAGTGAGGTTGTCAATCTCACCGGTTTTACTAAAAACAAAGGATTAAACGTATAGTGTGGAAGATAGTAATTGCTTGCAGAAAGTAAATAGTAAACGGTAAATAACAGATGGTATATCAATGGTAAAGGAATGGACTGGGGTCCATAATTCACTAAGGTGTTTCTCCTTAAAATAGATGACATGTTGGGTGAACAAATTACAGTAAGACAATTGACAAATTTGAGAAAGCATAACAGTACATATACTAGACATCTTGATTCCTATGAGATTTGATTGGGTATTGCAATATTATACATAGACAATAATCCAACTAGATCTATGACTAATAATCCACATTCAGGTTATCATCCGAACCCCTTCCAGTATTAAGTTGCAAGCAACAGATAGTTGCATTAAGTAAAGTGTGTAAAATAAATAATACGATTGCCCTATGGACAAAGGATTGATGTTTTCTCCCTAGTAGCAACAACACATCTACAACCTTAGAGATTTCTGTCACTTCCCAAGATTACTAGAGGCATGAACCCACTATCGAGCATAAATACTCCCTCTTGAAGTTGCTAGCATCTACTTGGCCAAGATAGCTACTAACGATGGAGAGCATGCAAGATCACAAATAAATAGACATAATAGAATCAATAATCAATCTAAAATAGTATCTCAATATCCATCGGATCTCCACAAACACAACATGTAAGATTAAAAATAGATGATCTTCATTATGAACAGAGCTCACAAGATCTAAACATGATAGCACAAAGGAAGAGAACCAACCATCTAGCTACTACATGGACCCATAGTCCAAGGGTGAACTACTCACGCATCACTCTGGAGAATTGCATGGTGATGAAGAAGGTCTCCAGGGTGATCTCTCCCCTCCGGCAGGGTGCCAGGAAGAGCTTCGGACCCCCCCAATCTAGGGATGGAGATGGCGGCGGCTACATACTCTTTCGTAGATTTTTGATCGGGTCCTTAGGGTTTTCGTCCCGGGAGACTTTTATAGGCGAAGGGCAAGGTCAGTGGAGCACCAGGGGGCCCACACCCACTAGTGGCACGCCCCCAGGCCGCGCCGCCACCAGGTGTGGCCGCCCTGGTGCGCCACTTTGTCTCCCCTTCGGACTCCATGTTGCTTGGGGTAAAATATTGACTTTGGCTTTTGTCCCGTCCAATTCCAAAAATATTTCCTTACTAGCTTTTCTGAAACCAAAAACAGTAGAAAACAGGCAACTAGCACTGTGACATCTTGTTAATAGGTTAGTTTCAGAAAATGTATAAAAATACCTCAAAGTGTGAACAAAACATAAGAAAGTAGATATAAAACAAGCATGGACCATCAAAAATTATAGATACGTTTACGACGTATCAGTACCAAACAACAGCAAATCGAGTTTAGAGCACACCAAATGCCCGCTCGACATCCTTCCTGCAAGCTTCTTTCTCCTTGGCAAAGTTGGAATTATTGCCCACAATGGGTTTGAGTAGTCTTCAAAAATATTGACCATCTTGGATAGATGCCATCTGCCAGCTAGTATCCCTTATTATACTGGTTCCCATTGATCATATAATCCACCGGCGGGCATGGCCTTCAACAAGCATGGCAAAGACATTAATGAAGGGGTTCCGTGGCAGAAAACAAAAATTCTACGGTGAACTCACCTAGCCAAGATCTATCTATGCAGATGTAAGGTAACGAGAGGGGATTCAGTGTTCATACCTTTGAAAGAAGAAAGATCCGGACCGACAAGTGGAAGTGCCTCGTGGCCTTACACACAGACGGTGTAGAGACGTCTCCTGGGCTCCGTTCCAGCAAAGCAGTAAAAGAAGATTTATCTAGACCGACTCCAGCAGCACGACGCCGTGCGTATGATGGAGAAAACCCTATCCCTGTATGCAATTCCAATCTTGGGAACCACCCATAAGTGAGAGGGAGAGAGAATAGGCAAAGCCAATTGATGTGATGGATTTGGAGAGAGGGGTGCCCCTCTTTATATAGGTGGAAGAGAGGTACTACCTCCCTCAAAGTCCCGGGATGGGACTAATCAAGGGGAGGAGGTGGAGGCGGCGGTGCCGACTAGCCCCCACATGGGCCACATGTGGCGGGAGGGCCCATTAGGGCTGGCGGCCACCTTGGCCTTCCCTAGGGCATGCGCCCCCCTTGGGCCTCCTCTGGTTAGGCCCAATTAGGTGGGATGCCCCCCAAATCCAATTTAAATAATATTTTTAATGTTAATTCATTTAGTTAATATAAACACATATTATTTAATACCTATCACTGAGAAACACCTTTCAGACCCCTCCAATCATCATCGGATATCCTCGAAACACTTTCTATATCTCCCCGGAACAATTCTGGAGTTCTCTCTCTTTTCTCCTACGATCTTGGATCAATCCCTAAGCGTCCCTACCCTTAAGTGTGACGGAATACACAAACATGATCGAGACACTCTCTGTTCAATGACCAACAGCGGTATCTAGAAACACATGATGGTCCCCATGCACTCCACTAATAACTTGATCACTTGAACCTTCAACATCAAGTCTCATTCCTTTTGCTCTACGATACCTAGTTTTCCCAAGATATGATGTTCGGTATCTACATACCTAGTTCGATCTTGTTACTAACAAACACATTTACTCATTCCCATGATATTACATCCCCGTGACCTAGTCACATGTTTGCAAACTTGTCGATGTAATCTCATCGAGTGGGCCCATGGTATCTATCTGTCACTCGGATGTGTAAATCCCGGGCATGATACATAGGCCTCAAAAGTTCATCTAAAATACCTGACTCACACCTTTATAGTCACCCAGTTATGGTCATGACGGTTGATGTGATCAAGGCAACCTCGGGAGATAGTGATTAATATGATCTCACAGTCAAAGGACTGAATCACTATGCTTTGCTAGATATTGCAATGTTGAACTTTGTGACTGGATCATATTGCAATACTAGTGGTTGAGTTTTGTCCATCACTTCATTCATCTAATGAAGTGACCTCGTTGTCAGTTGACGTGGTAAAGTCCATGATCGGGAAATCTCAATCATCAGCTGCCCAATAAACTAGTCTAGAGAATACTAGGAACCTGGTTTGTTTATATATCACACCTGTATTAAGGTTTCTACTTAATACAGTTATAGTATAATACAAAACTATTACAAACTAATGGGATATGTCAATAAGAACATCTTTACTATTGGCCTCTAGGGCATATCTCCTTCAATTCAAGCATTGTAGGACGTTGATGTCGTTATGAGATACCTCCATTCCTAAAAAAGAATGCAAAATTTAGAGATCCTGTGTAACCACTGCCTCAAGTATCACACTGCAATCTCCTTTGTGGCCTTTCTATATTCCCTGCCAAGCAAATGGGCAGTTCTTCGATGCCCAGTGCATACAGTCGATGCTTCTGAGCATCCTAGGAAATTCTCTAAATTCATTCATGGCTATGATCCGAGCAGTGTCTTCAACATTGGATGATCTCAAGTATGTTGGTCCAAACACTACAACCACTGCAAAACCTGCACATGCACTTAATGGTGATGGACTCGGCCATACGTAAATAGTCATCTTGTGTATCACCGGAAGATCCATATGCAAGCATCCTCAAAGTGGCCGTTCACTGTTGGATTGAGGAAAATCCTACCGTGCCGGTGCGATCCTTCTTGCATTTGAAGTAGGTGTCAAACTCTCGGATGGCATGCACAATCTTGATAAAGAGCTTCCGTCCCATCCTGAAACGGCGCCAAAATACTGTCTCACCATGCAATTTATCATCGACGAAGTAGTCGGTGTACAACATGCAATGCCCCTCTAGAGGTTGCATCGGCTTTCTTTTACGGTAGCCTGGTGCCGAGCCACCGCGTCGTGGCTTTACATTCCGCGCATACACGACAGATAGGCAGGCGAGGATCTTCAAATGTTCTTCATCATCGGCGGCTGCGGCTATCTCCTCCTCCATCAGGATCGCGGACATCTCCTCATTGTTGGAGTCCATCATCAAGTAGGAAAAATGTCGAGCAGTTCACGAGTGTTGTAGTGAGGAGCTGCCCGAGAAGCTGACTACGACATGGAGTCACCGAAAAATCTTGGGGAGCAGGAAGGTGGAGGTTGCTACAGTGGAGGGCGCACTTTCTAGCGGAGAGCTTTGGGCGGAGTGAGGAGGGGTGTTGCCGGTGGTGGCATGGCAGCAAGGGGAAGAGGTGGGGTGAGCACGAAAATCTTGGTGGGGGAATGCGTTTTCTCGTTGTCAGTGCTGTCCTACTCGTCTTTTTCCTTCCGCCGATGCCCCCAATTGCACCTCAACATGCTGGGTTCGACCTGGGTTTGCCGACAGAAAGTTCGGCCCAATCTGGCGGGCTTTTGAGGGGCCGACTGGAGGAAAATGCTTCGCCGACGCAAAAAATGCCTCATGGGGGGGGGGGGGGGATCTTTGGGGGCTAGCTGGAGTTGCTCTTACATTACCCGAGCTATAGTGAGCCCTGCATTTTCAATTTGTTTTTCCAAAATGGTATTTAAAAGTTTTAAAAGATTCCATTTTTCTGTACATGCATCAATATGACTTCTAAGAATGTGCAAAACTTTATGTGAAACAAATACATTGTATATTCGGCTACACAAAATTGTGATGCCAAATAGGTATTAGAAATTCATTTTTGGTCTTGTCATTTGTCATTTTTGTGTATGTCACATCCGATAACATAACGGTACAAAAATTTACACCTACATACTAGACTCCAAGATTTAGTACATTGTCGCATTGGAATAAGTTTTAAAGATAATATGAGGACTATTTTACGCTTGTGGCAGCCAATACAAGGAAATCTACTGTTTACATTTCCATATTCTACTATTTTTTTTGTAAAACAACATGTTTATCAAATTTTTGGGTCCACACAACTACTTTTATCTTTTAAGAATTCTCACCTCTGCGCTTAGAGAGGAGCCATTACATTATCTCTAAAAATCTTGAACACACTGATCTCCTAAGCTCGAATCAACTAGTTCACTAGTTTCACACCAATCTGATCGCCGCGCAGAAGAGCGAATTTTTTTACGCCCGCAAACCAGGATCCCATCGCTTGCCCTGGCCGGTCCAATCAATATTTCTAACTCGAGCGAATTAAAATAAGTACAATTTATAGTAAACTTTCATACTTTTATTGAATTTACTTTTGGCTGCTATAGTCACAATAATATATTTTTATTACGTCTTTGTCATAGTTAGTCAAATAACGTTGCTAAATATTAGTTCTGGATTTTGGATGCTCTTATAATGCATCGTCCAAGAATATTTTGTGTTTGTTGCTATATTAAATTGTACTTTGCCACATACGCTTTCTCCTGGAATCAATTTTTGATAGCATAATTTATACAGTGCATGGGGCTTAGGTCTCCAATTTCGGTTAAAGTTCACAAAACAAAGCTCAACCAGAGCCAAACAAAATACATGTCTTGAATGTACTACCTAACAAATACGTAATAGTGGTTTCTAGTGTATGATTAAGTAAGCACATTTATATAACTTCTAGAGTGCAAATGTCAAGTACTATTGAAGAAAAGTGTACTTGCGATCATGAGGCGGCTCCGGACCCATCTAGGTTTCGCCCCTCTCGCCGGCGATGCTATTGTTCGTCACCGCCTCCGGTGGCCTTGGGGTCTTTGAGGTTTGGCGGACCACGGCCTCTCGCAGGAGTGAAGGTTTATGTTGTTTTCTTAGCTTGATTTCAGTGTCTTCTTTGGGATGGTGAGGCGGCGGCTACATCCTGAAATCAGAATAAGGCCTCCCCCTATCCTGGCTTCAGTGGTGCGTCTAGCGTCGACAGAGGATGCGTGGAATCGTGTACTCCTGTGATCTGGTCGATCTCGTGTTCGTTGGTGTGGTTTTAGGTGAGCCTCTTTCGATCCAAAGTTGTCATCATTGGTGATGATTGCTGCTCTGGTGCGCTTGTCCTTTAAGGCCTTAGCGCTATGATTTTCCGTTTGTCTGCTATAACAAGCTCTACTACGACCAGCTACGTCCGGCTCCGGCGATGGAGGGACGAGGATGGCGGCGTGCCTACGTCTTGTGCTAATGTATGCAGTCGCCGCTAGGTGGTCCAGTGACGTATTTATAATTTTTATTACTTTTGTGCCTCTCTGTACTGCTAGGGGTTGAGCGCGGCGAGCGCTGTCGCTATCGCTGCGTCACGGCGCTCCGCCTCGAGGCGCTCGCGGTCCTCTCTGTCCTCCCACCGCTCGCGGTCGGAGACGACTTGGAGGCCGGCCGGCTCCAAGTCCGGCACCATGCAACACCTTAGCGGAAAGTTGAGCTCGCCACAGTCGGAGCCGTGGAGCTCGGTGTTCTTCACGTCGTACGCCAGCGCCGCCTGCTCCAACGACTAGCAGCAACAGATCTAGACCTCCTGATGGGTGTTGTGGTCGGTGATTTCGGCGACCCACGCTCCCACGACCGCTGCCGCATGCCGCGGTAGACTAGTGTCGGAGGCACCGGCCAGTCGAGGGTGCTGGGGGAGCAGCGGGATGGCCGCAAGTTCTTGGGTGGCGTCAATCGAGGTGGGGAAGGGTAGAAGGGATTGGGGGCGACAGGGAGCCGCGACAGAGGGTTGCTGTGGTGGCGAGCGCTGGGAATGGGCAGCGGGGATGGCTGGCAAGAATATCCAGCCATCTCAGGCTGGGATGGTGGATGGGGTGGCGAAAATCGGAGAGGAGGCTCGCCGGAGGTCGAGGAGAAGCCGAGGAGAAGCGAGTGTGAACGCGTTGGAGGGGGAGGAATCTTTTACTCCTCCGAGCGGTGGAGGAGTAAAAATAGGAGTCGTCCGACCCGACTCCTAAAAGTTTACTCCGTTAACACCGATTGGGTTTCAGTTAGGTACGGTTAAAGGAGTAAAATGGCATACTCCTCTAACCATTTTTAGGGGATCGATAGAGATGCCCATACATCCCTACCTCTATGGCTTCATCCCTGCGTTCCCTTGCAGAATCCATGGCTGAAGGCTTTAATTTGTACGTTGCAACCCTGATTCCACCTGCAATCCACTTGCAGAACCCACAGAGGGATCTGCTGATATAGAACCATTTGAACAAACTTCTTACAGCAAAATCCGACAGCTCTTTGTCTGTAAAGTTAAAGTTCTGCCTTTTTGTCTCTTGCAAACAAATCAAATTTACCTTATTGAGTTCTAATAATGCCGCGAACTGACCTCTTCTACCATTTAGCTCACATTCTAAAATAGTATATTTATCTTGGACAAATTTTTCTCGAGAAGAGGAAAGCAGATAAGGAAACCTCGGAAGCAAACAGGCCGTGGAACCAGGAAATCAATGGTAAACCATATATCCAACTGTAAGAAGATATCTGATTAAACAAACAGGTGATTCTAGGTTGAGCAATATGAGCAGTTGAGTGACAAAAGACAAACAAATCTACAAGGTACAATTAATCTTCTACTTTTATTTAACTCGTGTGTTGATAGCAGATACACTTAATTAAAGAAATATCACGAGACTATGCTTGTATGCGTGCATGAAAAATTAGTAAGACCCCCAAATTGAAATCTCACGGTTCAAAATTCAGAGTATTCGGCCAACAATGCATCCCATCAACTATAACTAAAAATGCACACGAGCAAATCTACCTCCAACTAAAGCAGAAACAATAATACAAGCACATGACATATCACCTGTTCACGTTCAAATATGATTGCAACATGTTCCAGATTGGTCCGTCATCCAAATTTTACACCACCAATGCATCATGTGTCTGGATTTCATCAACTATATACAAGATAGATTGACTTTCATCTCACTACAAACTTAATAAAAACCTGTTGCACTATCCACGATCTTGACATGGCAATCACTTTACTTGCACAGAGAGAAAACGTTCTCATGGAATTCAGGGCAGTAGCAAATAAAATATAGTCACTCAATCCTAAATATAGTCGATCATGACCAAGTCCTAATTAATTATACAACTACCACAAATCAACCTAAACCAGCATTGTCATTGACTCAATCGATGCCCACTTCACCTATGGCTCTACATGGTCATGGTATATCCAAACAGAGCACCTAGACGAGATAAGGGGTTACGCACCCTATATAAACCACCGGGATGTAGAGGAAGGCCACCAGAGCACCTAGACGAGTTTACTCACCCTATATAAACCACCAAGATCCTAAGGCCACCACTATAGCTCCTGGCCACCTCCACTTCTCTGTCCTGCAAACATAGTGCGCACAGTTAGTGCCAGCAAACATAACGGTGAGATACAATAAGAAATGCCACACACGCATAATGATGTTAACTCAAATCTTCATACATTCTAAGCATATTATGATGTTTGTCCAAAGATTCAATCTTTGCCTCATTGTGCAATACAACAAGGTTTATAGCAACTAGAGGTTCATAATAAAAGGAAATGATCAAGATAGAGTGAATGATTCAATAAATATTAGAAAGAAGTCCAGATCACCCCCTTATCTATTGAGTTTCGGCCGATAACCCCCCTTATGTATGAACTAGGTCGTTTAACCCCCCCTAACTATCTAATACCGGACAAATTACCTCCCAAGGAGATGATAAGCAGTTTTGCTAGTGGTTTAGGACACGTGGACACTGGTTTAAGCCACATAGGCAAGTTTAAATAACCCCCCTATCTATTCGTTGACTCCATCGTTCCCCTCCACCCCGTCCATATCCATGACAACGGGCGCAACTCCTCTGCAGTTATATTACTACTCTACGCATACAGTAGTTCACAATATCAGCTGTTCAATTCAATCGAACGGGCTTTCTCTCATTCCTCGCTGCACTCGCACATAAACATCGCGCCAAATGTCTACCTGCTCACTGTAGGTCTGGCACGGGTAGCACTCGCAGTAGTGCTGTTGATTTCGGACTTCCTAGGCCGGCAGCACCAGGTGCGACGAGGCCGACGTCTCCGGCCGGACGGCCAACCAGCACTGTACTTGTGTTCTGCACCACATATCTATATCTAGGTGTTGAATGCTAGTTTAATCTGCGATGCACTTGTAGATTGCAAAAGACATACTGTAGTATCTATGTGATATTTAAAATCATCTACCTACATATTCTCGTTGTGACTTGCACAATTCAATTGAGCCACACATGCTTAAGCAGGAATATGATCCATAGCTGGATGCCTCTCATGTTCGGTTGAAATTTAGATGTAGAGCAGAGGCTTTAGACTTCTGGACTAGTTATGGCAGACATGTTGGTTTTGATGTCAGGAAAAATTATGAAACAAGATTAAACTAGATAGGCAGTCATATCTATAAAATATGTTTGCTCCGGCGCGAGGGTTACCGAGGAAAAGACAAGCGAGATCATAAAACATGTTGTCCTCGTACAGAAACAAGAACAGATTGCACAGTTCAGATTGACATCACACTCTTAATGATTCGCATTCTGGGCTAGCTGAAAATCAATACAATGCATATTTGTAAGCCCAGCAATGAGCGGTACGTTTGAAAGTACCATGCAGGTTGGTCGGCTGGCCGAAGACGTCGTCCTCGTCATGGCTGCTGCCGCCGGTGCCGGCCCAGGAAGTCCGACAATCAATAGCACTGCTGCGAGTGCTTCCGTACACCTCAGCTCCTTCGCCACACCCGCCAAATCCAGCAACGCCGCCTCCTCCATCTGTTGCCCGTCTTTGTCTCTGGCTGCAGGTACCAGTCCCACTCAATCTCCATCTCACACGTGCGTGTGCTGAGCGCGAGGTGGGGTGGTAGGAGGAGGCCGCCGGATTTGAGGGGGATGGAGGAGGTGGACGCCGGATTTGTGTCGAGCAGGCGACGGGAACAGTCGGATTCAGTGGACAGGGAGGAGGGGAGTGGGGACGGGGACGCCTTTTTGATCGAGGAGGTGATGGGAACGAGGACAGGGAGGCCGGATTCGATGGAGGAGGCGATGGAGAGGAGGGGGTCGACGATGGGGAGGAGAGGAACGGCGACGCGACTGGAACGACGCTGGGGTGAAGGGAAACAATGGAGTCAACAAATAAATAGAGGGGTTATTTAAAGTTGCCTATGTGGCTTAAACCAGTGTCCACGTGTCTTAAACCACTAGCAAAACTGCTCATCATCTCTTTGGAGGGGTAATTTGTCCGGTACTGCATAGTTAGGGGGGTTAAATGCTCCAGTTCATATATAAGGGGGGCTATTGATCCAAACCCGATAGATAGAGGGGTGATCTAGACTTCTTTCATAAATATTACAACTTTGCTTGCATGAAAATAACAAGAACTGAAACATGGTACTGTACATGACAATGAGATGTTGCAATATCTATCAAGGAGTTCGCAGTTTAAACAGCTACAGGAAAAAAGGACAAGTTCACGGTTTACATATATTTATTTTTCATCATGGGAAACCGAAAGAAGGTGCAGGGAGAGGGGTATCTTTTAGGTGAGATTTCCCCCCTGTTTTGAATAGAGGGAAACACTACATGATCGATACGAGGTGCCGATGGCTGTTGTTGGCGTAGCCTATGCCGGCTAACGGCCATTTGGCTACGCCGACGGTAAAACCGTCTGCCTAATTTCTTTTCAAAAAAATTCCGATTTTTTTTCAATTTTTTTTCCGATTTTTCTCGATTTGATGTTGGATCTTGTTCTTTCTCTAATCGATCTACTGTTGCATCATGGTCTTCTCTAGTCGATCTGATGTTGCATCTTGTTTATTTTCTAATCAATCTACAGTTGCGCCATGTTTCTTTTCTAATCGATCTGCTATCTCTTTCAGATCCACAGCAGCGCGGTCGCCGTAGCTCGTGCGGAGGATTACACACATGCCTCTATCGCTGCCATCACCGCCGCCTCTGTAGCCGTCGTCGTCGCCGCCTCCGTAGCCATCGCCATCGGCATGAAAGCATCCTCGTTCGAGGATGGTGGCCCTGTTGCTGCATTTCTTACAGTAGGGTGTTAGCATAATATAGAGGCGCTCAAGATTTATACTAGTTAAATTTCTTCACTTATCCTTTAGATAAGTGGAATAATTAGGTTAGATGTAGATAGTTTTTAGGAGGCGGCAATTCGGCTCCTAGGTACAAATGCACCCATTATGAGAAAACATTTTTCAAAATGTCAAAAAAATTTAAAAAAATTCTACATATACAGTTGAATAGTTCATGTTGGTTCACAAGTTTTCGGGATAAAAGAACATTTTATGTGTCGTGTATAAAAAAGATAAAAAATGTCACGTGAATAGTCGTATTTCGTGATATATTTTGTCTTTTTATGCACGGCACATAAAATGTTCTTTCATCCCGAAAACTCGTGAACCAACATAAAATGTCCGAATGTATGCGGAACTTTTTCCCGAATTTTTTTGACATTTCAAAAACTGTTTTCTCACAATGGGTGCATTTGCACCTGCGAGCCGAAGTGAATATCTGATAGTTTTGAGTTCTTTATTTTAATAATTTGCTAGAAGATAAGTGTAAGAAGTGGTTGCACTGTAATGTGGTGTAATAAGTATCTTTTCAATAAAATTGAATTTTCGACTTGAATGCAATTAGATAACTAAATTAATAATTGTAAATCGCTTACTTTTATTAATGGTACTGTAATTAATTATCTAGATAGGTGATGTTGTACAGACCACGACATTCGCAATATGTGACACAGCATTAAAGTTCCGATGTCTTTAGTAATGTAACGTGGCACATACTCTATCGTGCCACGGTACCGCTAGTTCAGAGGATCACGTTGTGCCGCGCAAAAAAATCCGCCGCCGTTCATGAATACTCGATGTAGTTATCTGTGACGGATTTTTTTGCCGCGCAAGCCCGAGCACGACAACTAAGGCTGTGCCTCGGTGTCTATAAGCTTCAGCGCCTGAGCTTTGTGTTGTAGTGATTCTTAGCTCGGGGCTGAGCCTCGCTAAACTTGAAGTGGATCTCTGATAAAATAGCATATTGTAAACCTTAAAATGATTTTTTTCAAAAAATCATGAGCATTAGATCATGTACTTGTAGTTCAAATTTGTCCGACTTTCTACCCATTCAATAGGAATTTGTGTTTTTCACGAGTGGTGGACGGAAAGGTTTAAGATACCCCGGTTAGGACATTGTCCATGTAAGGTGGTCTAGTATTTTTGAAAAATGGGGTTGTATCATTTTAAATCTCTCATTTGATGGTTGCTTCATAAAACACTCCGTTTTTGGCATTTTGAAAATGAAAAATGTTTTTTTGTTGCGACGAAAAGGAAAACTTCCCATTGCAATATTGTTTTTCATCCCAAGATTCATATGTGTACATAATATAATATGGGCACATCATCATAAACTATACCGCGATTCTAGCCATAACATTGATCGTTTGGCCTGAAAGTCATAAAACCTCGAACATGAATCTCATTTCGGAGGATGTTTTTTGAGATAGTTGCAATATTCCAAGATTGATATTTTTCCTTGCAACTATGCCACATAATATACAACCACACGAATGTTTTACATCGTTTGAATCATTTTTGAATTTCTTATATACGTTTCAGACTCTGGTTAAAACGACGGGCATTAAGATTCTTAGCCTGGGACTGAGCCTCGCTAAACTTGCAGTGGAAAATAAAGGATGTGACTATTTTACCACAATATTCACCCCGGTTGCCATGTAGTAGGAGATTTTGAGGTATTACACCACATTTTCTATTTTGAATATGTTTTAAAATGTGTTATACAAAAGTATATATAATGTTTTTATGTTTTACTTAATTTTTGTTCAACACAAATGTGTAATGTTTGAGTGTACATAGATACGTATTTATTTTTTGCAAATTTTAATATATTATTTGTATTTTTTCGAATTAGAATGATTTAGTTATGATTTTTCTAAGATTAATGTGGTAAAAAGGAAAAATAGCTATGCCGAGGGCATCGCCGTCGGTGTAGCTCTGACGCCGTCGCATCGCCGTCACGGCCAAGTCCCTACGCCGCCGACTGCCCTCGACCTGGAGAGCCCTACGCCGGTGGCTTGTGCCGACGGCCCGTTTGGTGGGCTGGCCCGACCTATGGCCTATGCCGACGGCCCCAACAAATTGCCGTCGGCGTACACCCTGGCCGTCGGCACCTTGTTTTGTTCCTGTAGTGAAAATGCATGAAGGACCCCTGGATGTAGCTGATATCTAGAACATTGTATGTCCTGTTGCTTGGATGTACCTTGTTTTCTGCATTTTCGTGGTGGCTGAAGCTAGATCTACTTATGGTTTCTGGGGCAGGTACAAGCTTGGGGAAAGAAGGGGACGAGATCGGGGTGGGAGACGGGTGGAGAAAAAGTCGGGCTCATTTATGGTTGTTGCAAGCACTCCCTCCGTTCGGAAATATAAGACGTTTTAACTTTGCGAGTCGAATGTATCTAGACATCTTTTAGTGTATAAGTTCGTAGGGGTTTAGAGTAAACTTATACCTAAAAGATGTTTAGATACATTCGATTCACAAAATTAGAATGTCTTATATTTCTAAACGAAGGGAGTACATGGCACCTGGGCCGCGCAAAACAACACGCGCGACTACTGTTTTGGGAAAGAGACACCGCGTTCGCCCGCTTAAGGAAAGACCGCCTGGTCCGAGCGACCTTGTTTTGCCCCAGATCCCTCGTTGTAGCCAGACCCATTGTAAAGTAGTAACTCATAGTACATGTAAACTATGTCATGTTAATCCCCATAAGCAATAGAAAGCAAGAGTCAAACATAATTTATTTCTAGAAAAGTCACGACATTCAGTTTTGGAAATAAGTTCTTAATGACTGGAAGAGAAATTAAGAAAGAACCTGATGGGCTGTCGCCTGTCGGTGCTGCTACATGGATAGGATTGGCTTGGACCTGGCAGAGGCGAAGGCAGCTTATTGACCTCCTTGCCAACCAATGCCTAAGCTATTTTCTACCAATGATTTGGAGCATGAGTTGTGTCTTCTTGCAATGGGTACGCATTTTATCGAACATGAGAAGGGCGTCCGCATGAGCAGGCATACAACAAGACAACAAAGCGCCTCTGTTCTAGCCGACTCGGTGAGCTCCCGTCCGAGACGTTGCAGGGCCATCACCGAGCCACCAAGACTGCCGCCGGGGAGAACAAGGGCAGCGTGGGGAAGGAGAAGTGACAACCTCACAAAGGAAATCCACGGCAAGGGATGTCGCTAGATCCATCGATCCTTTATCGGTAATTCCGGTCGACGACCCCATCTCCCATCCTGGCGCTTTTCTGCATGAGCATCTCGTCATTCTCAGGAACGGCGACGAGCATGCGGCACCGGGTTGTGGTTCTAGTCATAGGTGGAGCCAGAGTATGGAAGATTGGAGGCATGGATGTTGGCTGGTGCGAAGACGTGGTGTGGGAGAGGTGGAGTAATCCTTGGAGGACATATCGGCCCAGTTTTTATTTTCGAGTGGTTTCAGGGATTGCGACAAAGGAGGCGGGACGATTGACGAAGGAAACGACGGACGAAGGACGACGTATCGGCGGAACATCAATCTTCTTTTTTAGATAGTAGAGATAATTCAAAAACACGATATAATATCAATGGAAGTAGGACAATCCAAGCGGATCATTGAGCCAAAAGATCACAAACATAGGTAGAATACAACGGCACACGGATACAACCCATCTTGGGTAGTACAACGGTACATACGATTACAAGCCTTACTAAGAAAGCGGGAAGAAATTAATGCAGCAGCATCAGGATGAAAGCTGCCACTTATTATAGCCTAGACGTACGGCGTAGATAGTCTAGATAGCGATGGGCTTGACGAACAGGCTCTTAATGATGTGGTCAAGATGCGTGCTGAACGTGAAGCCATCTTTCCTATCAGCATAGCAGACCGGCAGAATAAGAGTGAAGTTGATAACCCGTTGCACCGCCGGGAGTAGGAGTTCACCATGTTTGAAGCGAGCCCGATTTGTGTTTTTCCATTCATCTTCTATCAGCGAATCTATTGCAGCAAATGCGACCTCTCCTGTGACATTATTCTCGCTCATGTAGCACTCTACACAGTTGTCCACGTCGCCCTTGTTCTTCCGCCCCTGCACTCGCGCAACCATCATGTGTAGTTACGTTAACCATCATCAGTAGGTTTCGTGCGATTACAAAGGGAATATATATGCCTGGTAAAATAAATTGCAGATGTACTATTAAGCACCTACTTTAGATGAAGCAGCGAGGTCATTCATTAAGCGCCCCATCTTGGCGCACGCCATGACGGCGTCAGGGTATCCAACGGCCCACTCCAGTGCTCCTTTGGGCAGTGCGTCACCCATGCAAACCATAGTATACACGCCCAGCGCTGGCACGCCCGTCGACATGGCAGATAAATGCAACTTATCTTCGAAGCTTGGCTTGTGATTTTGGTTTAACCATTCAGCTTCTTGAAGATAAAAACTGGATAGGTATTGGAACTGCAAACATACACGCAATTGAGTAAAGGTATGTACACCGTCACCGTCTTGATCGCCAAATACATTATATCGCTTGTGTTTGACTTTCTCTGCAATATTCTATGTATATAAATAAATATATATAATTTGACTACTATTACAAATCTTGTTATGCTAGTACAGTGACATTTACATCGATGGCATACCTGGCAAGGGTTATGCAGATCTCTATCCTAAATACGGCTCAGTGGTTCGACGGTGATGACGACTTCTAAAACGAGTGCAATTCACTTAGGGTTTGCTGATCTGGATGCCAAATATTTGGAACCAGAAAAACGAGTGCTCCTGTTTTGCCATATGGGTGACTTGGTGATACCCCTGATCTAGACCAGCAAACCCTCATGATCCATGAATAAATCCTAAGACCAGGGAGATGGTTTTCGGACAGCTGCACGAAGTTGTTTTTTGCTAGTCTTTCTTTGTAGGTGTTACATTTCTACCATCTACTGGTATGTACGTTTGATATGAAATTGTAATGCCTGTGTCGAGACCAAACTATGTAGCTATGGTTTTATTAATGAAATTCACTCATAATATGTAGCATCAAGTTGTGTCATATAATTACTAGGATTCTTAAAACTCAACACGTAGCTTCTACGACAAAACCTTGCCTGGTTCTTTGTTACGCTTACGTGGCATAAAACCCTAGATATATATAAGGAAAAGAATAGCAGTATTTGTCGTCTAATAAAAAAAATTAAGATATTCAATGGTGTACCTCTTTCTTAATGTTAGCAATTGGGCATTTCTGGTTAAATGTCAATTCATCCTCGAACTCCTTAAAGCAGCTTAATAATTTTGTATAGAACCTTTTTAGGTACTCTGGCACAAGAGAAATGGCTATGTCATCCCATCTGCGTGGAAAATTAATTAATTTAATTAGTTTGACTGGATATCCCGTGGTATTAATTTTTGTTCCCCACGAAAGAGATCATGAGAGAAAACCTTTGTATGGCAGCGTCTAACTTTCGACATTCTTCTAAGGTAGCATGGTCATCATAGGTGTCATCCAATATTGTGTGCATAAATATTAACTTGGCAAAGATTGTTCGTGCGGGTGAACATTCTTCCTCATAGAACACCGAGTAGCTCAAAACATAGCACTGAACCAGACAATCCCGAACATAATCTAGCTCCACGTATCCATAAATATCATTATACCACCTGAAAATCCATGTGACTTAAAATGAGATAATCCTGATGGAATATACTACATATGAAAATGGTTCATTCCCATGTTCAATATGCAATATATTTATCAAAGAAAAAAGTGTGCGAGTGCCATTACTCAGATATAGCTTTGAGCTC
Source organism: Avena eriantha (assembly GCA_910589775.1). NCBI lineage: Eukaryota > Viridiplantae > Streptophyta > Magnoliopsida > Poales > Poaceae > Avena > Avena eriantha. Next base: position 133,968,125 of record OU342742.1, read on the forward strand.
CTTCAGGTGGAGACATTGCAGGACGTTAAATTCCAGCTTTGCGAGCTCTAGAAGAATTGGATTGTGGCCTTCTTCTTGTTCATATTCTGGTATGTAGCGCAGTACCTCGATCCTCTTGTAGGTCCTTGGCAGTGGTAAAAGAAGGGAACGCTTGACTTGCTCAGCTAAAGGGGAGGCAAGGTTGTCTGCCAATTTTTCTAGATAAAACCTTGCGAAGGAGATGGCCTCTTCGAGCTCAGGCTCATTTGGGGTTAAAGTGTAAGCTGCGTTGTATAGACATAACAATCCGTTTGGTTCAGTTTGTATATCCTCTTTGAAGCTCCCATCTTCACCCTTAAATTTCTGGAATACATCTGCCAAACGAAATATACACGTGCTAATTAATTAGTTACTTGATGGATTTTGTTCATCAGTATTTTTAATCAAGAGGTCAACACATTTGGGTATTAAGCGTATATATACCTGGGGAAACCCAAATGCCATGTTCCCTAAGAAGGCGGAACCCAAGAGCAACCTCGTGGAGGCTAGAGCTACTGAATTCACTTCCATGGGAGTCACTTAGTGCACTGTCTATCTGTACTTCAAAGAGATGTTGTATTCCTAGGCGTTGGACTGCATTCACTAAGTTCATTCTCTCTACCTCGTTACTGCAAGTGTCAAACAACCGATGGATGTCTTCCTTCAGTTTAACTATTCGAGCCTTCGCCCACTCCTCTGACATCTGCATAACTTATATAAATTAAATGAATATAATGAGTAAATAATGAAAGGTTCAAGAGCAAAAATCACAACAGGGGTATACAACCGTTACAAAATTTTAATGTCCACCGAAAGTTTTGGTCTCAAAATTCAATCCAAAAGATAGTCCAAATTATCCACGGTCATCGATGTTAATTTGAAATAAAATTCAAAATCCCCACAACTTTTGTAGTTTTTCTGGTTCCAAATATTTGGCTCTAGAAAGATTGACATACTATTTATAATCCTTTAAAAATTATTGCACTTGCACTCCGAGTCACAAAAGTTTTATTGAATGTAACCGTTTGCGCGTACATGTGAGAACCAAGATTACCGTAGCCGGTGAAGTATTGCACGATGACCAAGATTTGGACAATAGATGTGAGAAAAAAGTTTGCAAAAGAGTAGAACATGAAATAAAGGAAAAGTACATGCCTCCGGTGGATGCGGCTCGTACGTCAGGAAGAAGCCACTCCACACCGAGGGCTGAAAGACAGACGAAGCGGCCTTGTGGGAAGCCATTTGGATTTGTAGATATGGTTTTGGCGTGTGGTTCGTTCGTTAGCTTCCTAGCTTGCTCCGAATTTATACACCCGCCGCAAGGTCGAGGATTGTCACGGTAGTGGTTATTGAAACCGTTCGCCCTCGTACTTGCCTTTCTATGCAGCTTACGTGGGCAGATGGAGTGCCATATTAGCGCGGACCGATAGAGCATTACTCGGCGATCACGCTGAAGCCATTTCCCGTAATGTACATCATGACATGTCAATGTTATTCCAGCATGTGTCGAGATATTTCACGTGCAGCTAGGCTTCTGCCGCAATTTAAATCGTGATCTACCTATGTTTGACCAGCCATTTGTCGGTAGGTTCAACAGTGCTTCCAATAAACCTTCTCTCTTCTGCTATCACGCTGCACGCAACAGTACGCAATCTTCAACAGTGCGTACGTGTAGAATTAAGAGCCATGTAGAATTAGCGTTCTATCACGAGAAAAAAAAGTTAGTCTAAGTACGTAACGAGTGAAAAACAATGAGTGAAGGGTTAAATACACTACACGGAGAGAAGAACTACCCGCAAAAAATAATACACTACACGGAGAGAAGAACTACGTTACATGCATCATCAGATTTTTCTAGATCCCGGGCCACGTGTAGCCTGTTCACTAAAAAAAATTAAAACTTGATTTCTATGCACTATTCACAACATTTAGATCTCTAATTCTTTTATTTTTGCACAGCCTAAAATACAAAGTATGCCACTATAGTATACTACTGCCTCCATTTTAGGCCTTGTTTAGTTGTCTCGTATTCACTAGTGTATTTGCGGGGAATAGAGGGGATTACTCTAATTCCCGTAAAATCCCTAAGTCCGTTTACTACTTCGGGTTTGGTCAGGATAATTTCGGTATATCCCTGCAAATCCTTCTTATTTTTGTCTAAATTAAAAACTCTCCTACATGGTAGAGTATTTTCGGGAAAGAGTATTTGCGGAGATCGGAGAGTAATGGGTGAATACCAAATCCCCGCGTATCCCCAAAACTCTAGTGGATAAAAATACGAGAGAAGTAAAAATGCCTTAATGAATAAGACGCGCATGCTTTTGAGGTTGATCTTTGAACAATAATTAATCCATCTATATATATAAGAAATATTTAATATAGAATTGGTTTCATTAAAGTGTTTTACAATATGAGTATCACAATATCATTTAGGTAAAGTCCAAGTTATTTACTTTGTTCTTGGTTACTTTTATTTACTTTGTTCTTGGTTACGCTCATGCTCTTCGTTACTTTAGTTATTTACTTTGTCCTAGTTTTTTTTCTCTCAAACACACACCATCTATACACTTTTGCTTGGAATAAGAGATAACATAGAAGTACTCTCTAGTGGATAGTAACGAGGGGTATAAAGACCTATACCAATAGCTCTTCGTGGAAACTAGCTACGTATAAACTATGCACTTGTAATCATCAGGTTCTTAGTGGAAAGAAGCAAAAAAAATCCAAAAATAAAAACGCAAAAAATGAATTAAGATGAGAGGCAGTGGAACTCCATACCTTCTGCACCGTTGACATGGGCTGCACAACCTAAAATTATTATTATTTAACTTGTTTTTACTAACTAGTCATCCTCCAGTCAACTTCCTAAGGCCAGTCACATCAAACTAGCCAAAAGATGCTTGCCAAGTTTTAGTCCATTGATAAGAATAAGCAGTAATATATATCAGATTCCAAGATGAGCCATACACAATATCTAAAAAAAACATAGCGTGAAGATTACAGGAAACAGAGCAAGACTAAGGATCCTAATACTGCCCTTGTCCTGGTGTTTCACATCAAGATTTCGGAGGATACTACTAATACGCCACGCCCTTCTCATAGGCACAAGAAATCATTTGCCTCCTTAAGAAGGCTAGTGTTTCACATCAATTGTGAACCTCGCCAACAGAATCCTTGAGGGGGTTCGTTTATATCTAGGTATAAATTGGCCAACCAAAATCAGCTAATATAAATATGTTTATTTACGGGTAGGATCTGTGGAATAATATATTCTGCATCTCTATCGCAAGGGAATCATCTAAGAACAAGGGTGTGAGTGTCTGACCACGCAGGATTCGCGGAAAAAACCAGCAAAAGGCACAGGATTCGTGGAAAAGGTACCGGAAGTATAAAAATCTGGACGGGCCACCGCACATGAGATCTAGTATAAAAATTTGGTTCGCTCACGGGGTGCACGCGGAGGAGAAAAAGGAGGAGGAGAATGAGGAGACTTACTATTAGTTTGGAACGACGGTGCGGCGGAGACGACCGGGAGAGTTCCCTCGGGCGGAGGTGGTCGTGGAATTCGGGCGGGCAGAGAAGCTGTTGTGGCTGCCGGTGAGGAGAGGTGATGTGGGCGGACGGACAGACGGATGAGGAAGGCGGGGAGGGAAAATGAGAGGGGAGGGGACACCGAACACGCGGTGCGTGTCGGTTTGGTTTACCTGGGAGCCAAGGGAGGGAAGACACACGCTTCGGCGGGAGAGGTGGAGGATACGAGGGAACCGTGGGGAGTGTACGAGGTTTGCTAGGCCCTATCGCACATCTGGCCAGCTCGAGGCTCGGGAAGCTTGAGGTCGTCTTCTGCGTCTAGATCAGGTGGTACTCGTCGAGGGGGTGAGCCATGAACATATGGTTGATTTAGAGGGGAGGATTAGCGAAGTGGGCACTGTGGTGGTGGCGGGGAAGGGATGATGTGGGGATTCAATCGGAAGAGAGTGGGTGGGTGGCAGCAGGGCATTGTGGAGCGATGAGATAGGGTTTGACCGGGGGAGTGGGGGTAGGGTGGGGAAAGAGGGCGGGCCCGACACTTAGCGAAATTTTCCTTCGCAGCAGGAATGGGGGTGGGCACGACACTTAGCAAATTTTTCATTCGCATAGGCGGGGAACGAGGGCGGGCGGGCGGTGCGCGTCCATCTCCCGATCCCACGCGGTTATTTCGGGAACGACTCTGGTCCAAAAGGCCCCCAAAAGAAATCCTTGACGTTTTCCACGACAAGTTGTCTATTTCGTGAGAAACAATTTGGGCTTTTGAGGCCCTCGGACAGGCCGTGATGGTTTGGATCAGAACGTCAAGGATCCATGAAGGATCATAAATACGTCGTGGAAAAAACATCACGGATCGTCCAAATTCTTGTAGTGTTACTTAATTGCAATTTACTTTATAATATTTTACTTTTCTGCAAACGATAAACCTCAAAAACACATAACCCTTGCGTCTTTTATTGTTTTACTTATTGAACTTACAAACCAATGTTCAGCTCCTTGCGGGCTCGACAACCTTTTCTATATTGAAAGGTACTAGGATAGATTTCCTGTACTTTGGAGATATCAAGATACTTTTCAGACGCCTATACAACGATGGAGAAAACCATTTAGTGGTCGAACACCTATACAACGATGGAACAACAAAATACGTGCCTTACGCAAATTCCTTCGTGGTTGGGCCAGACATACTCTTGGAATCCTTAAAAAAGAAAAAACACGTCTTTCAGCTATTATTAATGATTTAGAGGCTTCAGAGGAAGTTGGGCTTTTGACTACACGAGAGATTGAGCTTAAAAACCAATCGAATGCGGAAATTGCCAGACTTCTGCGTGAGGAAGAACTCAAATGGTACCAATGCTCCAAAGCTAAATTCATCCTTGAAGGAGACACGGATACAAGATACTTCCACGCCATTGCCAATGGCAAGCATAAGAAGAAACTTATTCACTCTTTAATTCAGGTGAAGGTATGATTAAAGGTTAGGAGTATCTAAAATCTTATATTACAAGCTATTATAAATCCTTGTTTGGGGCACCACAAGAAAACTCATTTTCATTGGATGAGTCCCAAACAGAGGATATTCCTTAGGTTTTTGTTGAGAAAAACAACTTTCTGAATGCTCCTTATACTGAGGGGGAGGTCAAGAAATCTGTTTTCCAAATGAAACATAACAAAGCGCCAGGTCCTGATGGCTTCCCAGCGGAATTTTACCAAAAGTTTTGGAAAGTTATCAAGTGGACTTGATGCATTTGTTTGAGTTTTTGCAAGTAGGTCAGCTAGACCTCTTTCGGCTTAATTTTGTAAACATAATTTTACTACTAAGGTTAACAATGCAGAATGTATACAACAGTATCGTCCTATCTGCCTTCTTAATGTTAGTTTTATTTTTTTACAAAAGTTGTTACGGTTAGACTAAACTCAGTAGCTGATCATGTTGTATGCCCTTCTCAAACTGCTTTCATGCAAGGGAGAAACATCCTAGATGGTGTACTAATCTTGCATGAAACGATCCATGAACTACAATCAAAGAAATTAAATGGTGTATTGTTTAAGATTGACTTTGAGAAGGCCTATGATAAAGTTAATTGGTCTTAACACTCCGTATGAAAGGTTTTTTGGAGGAGTGGTGTGCTCTCATACGGTCCTTTGTGCCTGGAGGAAGTATTGCCATAAATGTCAACAATGACACTGGCAAATATTTTCAGACCAAAAAAGGGCTGCGACAAGGGGATCCACTATCACCTATACTATTTAACATAGTGGCTGATATGTTGGTTATCCTTATTGAGAGAGCAAAGGCTAATGGCCAAATTGAAGGATTAGTTCCACATTTGGTTGATGGTGGACTCTCTATTCTTCAATACGCTAACGGTATAATCCTATTTATGGAACACGATATGGAGAAAGCTAAGAATCTGAAATTAATATTATCAACATTTGAGCAACTCTCTAGATTGAAAATTAACTTTCATAAGAGTGACTTGTACTCTTTTGGTGAGGCTAAAATCAAAGCCCACCTATATGTTGGAGATATGCCCAAGAGGCAATAATAAAAGTGGTTATTATTATATCTTTGTGTTTATGATGAATGTTTACATCCCATGCTATAATTGTATTATAAGGAAACGCTAATACATGTGTGTTTTGTAAACATAAGAGAGTCCCTAGTAAGCCTCTTGTTGAACTAGCTTGTTGATTAATTGATGATCATGGTTTCCTGATCATGGACATTAGGATGTGATTAATAACAAGGTTATATCATTAGGAGAATGATGTGATGGACACACACCCATAGTAAGCGTAGCATAAGATCAAGTCATTAAGTTCGTATTGCTATAAGCTTTTAAATGCATAGTAACCTAATCCTTCAACCATGAGGTTGTGTTAATCACCATCACCGGATGGGTACTTTGATGACATCAAACGCCGCTTCGTAACTGGGTGGTTATAAAAGTGTCATTGGGTATTCTGAAAGTATGTGTTGAAGCGCATGGACCAAGATTGGGATTTGTCCATCCATATGACGGATAGATATGCTCTGGGCCCTCTCAGTGGAATGTCATCTAGTTAGCTTGCAAGCATGTGACTGGGTCACAAGGGATGACATATCACGGAACGAGTAAAGAGTACTTATCAGTAACGAGGTAGAACTAGGTATGGAGATGCCGACGATCAAACCTCGGATAAGTATAGTATCGCGTGACAAAGGGAATTGGTTTCGTATGTAAATGGTTCAATCGATCACGAAGTCATCGTTGAGTATGTGGGAGCCATTATGGATCTCCAGGTCCCGCTGATGGTTATTGATAGGAGATGTGTCTCTGTCATGTCTACATATTCACGAACCGTAGGGTGACACACTTAAGGTTCGAAGTTGTTTTAAGTAGATATGGAATGTGCATTGGAGACCGAATGTTGTTCGGAGTCTTGGATTGGATCCAGGACATCACGAGGAGATCCGGAATTGTTCGGAGAATAAGATTCATATATTGGGGATCATTTTCTGAGTTAGGAAATGTTCCGGAGTATTTGTATGAGGATTCTAGAAGGTTTCGGAATGTTCCGGAAGGTTCTGGAAGATTTCTTGGAGTTTGCTTGAAAACCAAGAAAGGGATCAAGGAGTCCTGGTGGGGCAAGACAAGGAGTCGTGGGGGAGGAGGACTCCTCCCCCCCTCCCCAATCCGCCGGCCATAGGAGGGAGAGGAGTCCTACAAGGACTCCCCCTCCCATGGCGCCTCCCCTATTTAAATAGAGGGGTGGGGGCGCCACCTCCAAGCCCTCCTCCACAACTCCAAATCTCCGCCGCCTCTCCCCTCCTCCTTTCTTCTGCACAGGCATAGGCGAAGCCCTGCAGAATTCTCTACTCCACCACCACCACGCCGTCGTGCTGCTGGGATTCCGTGGAGAAGATCTACTACCTCCGCTGCTCGCTGGAACAAGGAGAGGAAGGTCTGCTTCGACTCCGCACGTGTGACCGACTACAGAAGCGCTGCCGGAACGATCGTCCACACGATCTTGAGATCGGCAAGTGATCGACTACATCAACCACGAGATCTAATCTCGTAACGCTTTCGGATCTACGACGGTTAGTACCGATCTATCTCATTGCACATGTCTAATAGATTAGATCTTGGCTTTTATCTAGATTAGATCTGGGTTTTGTTCGTTCTTGCGGTAGAATTTTTTGTTTCCATGCTACGAACCCATCAGTGGTATCAGAGCCGTGTCTATGCGTAGATCTGTTGCACGAGTAGAACACAATGGTGTTGTGGGCGTTGGTGCTCGTGCCGTCTTTTGCTTTGTGTACTTTGCATCTTGCGGCATGGTGGGATGAAGCGGCTCGGGCTAACCTTACATGTCATCGCACATGAGACTTGCTGCACGCTTGACGTGTAACTGGCTTTGCACAAGTGGCTTTGGGGGTGTCTGTCTCTCCCACCATAGTATAGATCCAATTTACAGTTTGCACTCGATAACACTTGTATCAACGTTGTGGTTCAGTTTTGTAGGTAAGATCCGTTATTGTTCGAAAGCCCCAAGCCACGTAAAACATGCAAAGAAAATTAGAGGCTTCTAACTTGTTTTTGCAGGGGTTTTGTGATGTGATATGGCCATCATGTGATTGTGATTATATTTGATGTATGCAATGATCCTTGTTGTAATATGGCAACCGGCAGGAGCCTAATGGTTGTCGTTAATTCTGTTAAGACCTGCGTGTCTATTCATCTTGTAATAGCTTTATTCCAAGTAGTTGTAATAGTTGTTAGTGATGATGGACAACCATGAAGCGGCGCCACTGATCTTGATGCAATGCTGGTGATGATGGAGATCATGTTCGTGCTTTGGAGATGGAGATCAAAGGCACAAGAAGAAAGGGCCATATCATATCACACTAATTATGAATTGCCTGTGATGTTAATCCTTTATGCATCTGGTATTGCTTAGATCGCGACGGTAGCATTATAAGATGATCCCTCTCACTAAATATCAAGTAATAAAGTGTTCACCCTTAGTTGGCACCGTTGCTAAGACTCGTCGTTTCGAAGCATCTCGTGATGATCGGATGTGATAGATTCTACGTGTGCATACAACGGGTGCAAGCCAGATTTTCACATGCGGAAACTAAGGTTATCTTGACGAGCCTAGCATGTACAGACATGGTCTCGGAACACGGAATACCGAAAGGTAGAGCATGAGTCATATAAATGATATGATGAACATGAAGATTGTTCGCCAATGAAACTACATCTTCTCTCGTGAAGATCGGACTTGGTGTAGTGGACTTGGTTCGTGTAATCACTAAGACAATGTGAGGGATGTTGTTTTGAGTGGGAGTTCACCTAGTTAACTTAAGTATTAAATTTGAACTCAATTCATCATAAACTTAGTCTAAACTACTTGCAAATTTGTTGTAGATTATGGCGACCCCCTCCATCAATTTCAATGAGTTCCTAGAGAAAGAAAAGCTTAAGAACAATGGAAGAAATTTCACGGACTGGTTCCGTGGACTGAAGATCATCCTCAGGGCTGGTCAGTTGACCTATGTGCTCGAAGCACCGCTGGGTGACCCACCTGCAGCTGATGCCACCGATGACGTAAAGAATGTTTACGCCACTTGGAAAAATCATTACTCCACAGTTCAGTGTGCCATCCTGTACGGTTTAGAAGCGGAGCTCCAAAAGCGTTTTGAGCACCACGACCCGTTCGAGATCATTAAGGAGCTCAGGATAATTTTTGAGACTCACGCGGCCATGGAGAGCTATGAGGCCTCCGAAAAGTTCTTTAACTGTAAGATGGAAGAGGGAAGCTCCGTTAGCGAGCACGTGCTCACCATGTCTGGGTACGCAAACAAGCTCCAAGAATTGGGGATATCGATTCCTAATGAATTGGGGATTCATCGTCTCCTCCAATCACTACCACCGAGTTATAAGAACTTTGTGATGAACTACAATATGCACTGCATGAACAAGACGTTGCCTGAACTATCGTCCATGCTGAAAACTGCTGAAGTGGAGATCAAGAAGGAGCACCAAGTGTTGATGGTCAATAAGACCACCAATTTCAAGAGACAGGGCAAGCCTAAGAACAAGGGCAACTTCAAGAAGGACGGCAAGAAAGCTGCCGCACCTGTAAAGAAGCCCAAGGCTGGTCCCAAGCCTGAAACTGAGTGCTTCTACTGCAAGGGTGCTGGTCACTGGAAGCGTAACTGCCCCAAGTACCTGGTGGATCTGAAGAACGGCAACATCAAGAAGAAAGGTATATTTGATATATATGTTATTGATGTGTATCTTACTAGTAATCGTAGTAGTGCCTGGGTATTTGATACTGGTTCGGTTGCTCATATTTGTAACTCGAAACAGGAGCTGCGGAATAAACGAAGACTGGTGAGAGACGAGGTGACGATGCGCGTTGGAAATGGCTCCAAGGTTGATGTTATCACCGTCGGCACGCTCCCTCTACATCTACCTTCAGGATTAGTTTTAAATTTGAATAATTGTTATTTGGTGCCTGCGTTAAGCATGAACATTATATCTAGATCTTGTTTATTGCGAGACGGTTACTCTTTTAAGTCCGAGAATAAAGGTTGTTCGATTTATATGAGTAATATCTTTTATGGTAATGCACCTGAGATGAATGGTTTATTCTTACTAAATCTCGATAGTAGTGATACACATGTTCACAACATAGATGCTAAACGAATAAAATTGAATGATAATTCTACATACATGTGGCACTGTCGTCTTGGTCACATTGGAGTGAAGCGTATGAAGAAACTCCATTCAGATGGACTTCTTGAATCACTCGATTTTGAATCACTTGAAAGATGCGAAGCATGTCTAATGGGAAAAATGACTAAGACGCCATTCTCTGGAATAATGGAGCGAGCTACAGACTTATTGGAAATAATACATACCGATGTGTGCGGTCCAATGAGTGTAGCATCGTGTGGTGGATATCGTTATGTTCTCACTTTCACAGATGACTTAAGTAGATATGGGTATGTCTACTTTATGAAACATAAGCCCGAAACTTTCGAGAAGTTTAAGGAATTTCAAAGTGAAGTGGAAAATCATCGTAACAAGAAGATTAAGTTTCTATGTTCTGACAGCGGAGGTGAATATCTGAGTTATGAGTTTGGCATGCATTTAAAGAAATGTGGAATACTTTCGCAGTTGACACCGCCGGGAACACCACAGCGTAATAGTGTGTCCGAACGTCGTAATTGAACTCTCTTAGATATGGTTCGGTCTATGATGTCTCTTACAGATTTACCGCTATCATTTTTGGGCTATGCTTTAGAGACAGCCGCAGTCACTTTAAATAGGGCACCATCTAAATCCGTTGAAACGACACCGTACGAATTGTGGTTTGGTAAGAAACCTAAGTTGTCGTTCCTTAAAGTTTGGGGTTGCGAAACATATGTAAAGAAGTTACAACCTGATAAGCTAGAACCCAAAGCGGAGAAATGCGTCTTCATAGGATACCCTAAAGAAACTATTGGGTATACCTTCTATCATAGATCCGAAGGCAAAGTTTTCGTTGCCAAGAATGGATCCTTTCTTGAGAAGGAGTTTCTCTCGAAGGAAGTGACTAGAAGGAAAGTAGAACTCGATGAGGTTATTGAACCTTCTCTCGGATTTGAGAGTAGCGCAGCACCGGAAGATGTTTTTGTGCCGCCTGCACCAATTGGAGAGGAAGCTAATGATAATGATCATGAAACTTCAAACGAAGTTACTGCTGAACCTCGCAGGTCAACGAGGGTTCGTACCACTCCTGATTGGTATGACTCTGCCTTGAATGTCATGTTGGTGGACAACGCTGATGACCCTGCGACGTATGAAGAAGCAATGGTGAGCCCAGATTCCGACAAATGGCTCGAAGCCATGAAATCCGAAATGGGATCCATGTACGAAAACCAAGTGTGGACTTTGGTGGACTTACCGGATGGCCGTAAGGCTGTCGAGAACAGATGGATTTTCAAGAGAAAAACAGATGCTGATGGTAATGTTATCGTCTATAAAGCTCGACTTGTCGCGAAAGGGTTCCGACAAATTCAAGGAGTTGACTATGATGAGACATTCTCACCAGTAGCGAAGCTAAAGTCTGTGAGGATTTTGTTAGCAATTGCTGCACATTTTGATTATGAGATTTGGCAGATGGATGTCAAAACGGCGTTCCTTAATGGTGACATTGAGGAAGAGTTGTATATGGTACAACCCAAGGGTTTTTTTGATCCTAAAGATGCTGACAAGGTATGCAAACTTCAGCGCTCCATTTATGGACTGAAGCAAGCATCCCGAAGTTGGAATCAACGTTTTGATAAAGTAATCAAAAACTTTGGGTTTATACAAACTTATGGAGAAGCTTGTATTTACAAGAAAGTGAGTGGGAGATCTGTAGCATTCCTAGTACTATATGTAGATGACATATTGTTGATTGGGAATGATATAGAACTTCTTAATAGCGTCAAAACCTATTTGAATAATAGGTTTTCAATGAAGGATCTTGGCGAAGCGGCATATATTCTAGGCATCAAGATTTATAGAGATAGATCAAGACGCCTAATAGCGCTTTCACAAAGTACATACTTAGACAAAGTTCTAAAGAAGTTTAGAATGGAAGATAGCAAGAAAGGGTTCGTGCCCATGTTGTCAGGTAAGACCTTGAGTAAGACTCAAAGTCCAGCTACGGCAGAAGATAGAGAGAAAATGAATAATATTCCCTATGCCTCGGCCATAGGTTCTATCATGTATGCCATGCTGTGTACAAGACCGGATATAGCACATGCTGTTAGTTTGACTAGCAGATATCAAAGTGATCCTGGAATGGAGCACTGGACAGCGGTCAAGAATATCCTAAAGTACCTAAATAGGACTAAGGATATGGTTCTTTCTTATGGAGGTGATGAACAGCTTGTTGTAAACGGTTACACCGATGCTAGTTGGAACACCGATCCGGATGACTCGAAGTCATAGTCGGGATACATATTTATTTTGAATGGTGCTGCAGTGAGCTGGAGGAGTGCAAAGCAAAGCGTTGCGGCGAAATCTTCAACTGAATCGGAATACATAGCTGCTTCGGAGGCTGCACAAGAAGCCGTATGGATGAAGGAATTCATTACTGAACTTGGCGTGGCTCCCAGTGCGTTGGACCCGATGGCCATCTACTGTGACAACACAGGTGCCATAGCTAATGCACAGGAGCCAAGGTCACATAGCAAGCTGAGCACATCAAGCTACGTTTCCACGCTATTCGCGAGTATGTCCGAGATGGTGACATAAAGATTTGCAAAGTACACACTGATCTGAATGTGGCAGATCCGTTGACTAAACCTCTCCCTAGGGAAAAGCATGACCAACACCAGAACGCCATGGGTGTTCGGTATATTACCATTTAATCTAGATTATTGACTCTAGTGCAAGTGGGAGACTGTTGGAGATATGCCCAAGAGGCAATAATAAAAGTGGTTATTATTATATCTTTGTGTTTATGATGAATGTTTACATCCCATGCTATAATTGTATTATAAGGAAACGCTAATACATGTGTGTTTTGTAAACATAAGAGAGTCCCTAGTAAGCCTCTTGTTGAACTAGCTTGTTGATTAATTGATGATCATGGTTTCCTGATCATGGACATTAGGATGTGATTAATAACAAGGTTATATCATTAGGAGAATGATGTGATGGACACACACCCATAGTAAGCGTAGCATAAGATCAAGTCATTAAGTTCGTATTGCTATAAGCATTTAAATGCATAGTAACCTAATCCTTCGACCACGAGGTTGTGTTAATCACCATCACCGGATGGGTACTTTGATGACATCAAACGCCGCTTCATAACTGGGTGGTTATAAATGTCATTGGGTATTCTGAAAGTATGTGTTGAAGCGCATGGACCAAGATTGGGATTTGTCCATCCATATGACGGATAGATATGCTCTGGGCCCTCTCGGTGGAATGTCATCTAGTTAGCTTGCAAGCATGTGACTGGGTCACAAGGGATGACATATCACGGAACGAGTAAAGAGTACTTATCAGTAACGAGGTAGAACTAGGTATGGAGATGCCGACGATCAAACCTCGGATAAGTATAGTATCGCGTGACAAAGGGAATTGGTTTCGTATGTAAATGGTTCAATTGATCACGAAGTCATCGTTGAGTATGTGGGAGCCATTATGGATCTCCAGGTCCCGCTGATGGTTATTGATAGGAGATGTGTCTCTGTCATGTCTACATATTCACGAACCATAGGGTGACACACTTAAGGTTCGAAGTTGTTTTAAGTAGATATGGAATGTGCGTTGGAGACCGAATGTTATTCAAAGTCTCGGATTGGATCCAGGACATCACGAGGAGATCCGGAATTGTCCGGAGAATAAGATTCATATATTGGGGATCATTTTCTGAGTTAGGAAATGTTCCGGAGTATTTGTATGAGGATTCTAGAAGGTTTCGGAATGTTCCGGAAGGTTCTGGAAGATTTCTTGGAGTTTGCTTGAAAACCAAGAAAGGGATCAAGGAGTCCTGGTGGGGCAAGACAAGGAGTCGTGGGGGAGGAGGACTCCTCCCCCCCTCCCCAATCCGCCGGCCATAGGAGGGAGAGGAGTCCTACAAGGACTCCACCTCCCATGGCGCCTCCCCTCTTTAAATAGAGGGGTGGGGGCGCCACCTCCAAGCCCTCCTCCACAACTCCAAATCTCCGCCGCCTCTCTCCTCCTTCTTTCTTCTGCACAGGCATAGGCGAAGCCCTGCAGAATTCTCTACTCCACCACCACCACCACGCCGTCGTGCTGCTGGGATTCCGTGGAGAAGATCTACTACCTCCGCTGCTCGCTGGAACAAGGAGAGGAAGGTCTGCTTCGACTCCGCACGTGTGACCGACTGCGGAAGCGCTGCCGGAACGATCGTCCACACGATCTTGAGATCGGCAAGTGATCGACTACATCAACCACGAGATCTAATATCGTAACGCTTTCGGATCTACGAGGGTTAGTACCGATCTATCTCGTTGCACATGTCTAATAGATTAGATCTTGGCTTTTATCTAGATTAGATCTGGGTTTTGTTCGTTCTTGCGGTAGAAATTTTTTGTTTTCCATGCTACGAACCCATCACTATATGCTGAACTATTCGGCTGTGGCTAAGGGTAATTTTCAATCAACTATCTGGGAATACCAATCGACTATCGGCGTCTCAGGATTGCTGAATGAAAACTCGCTGAGGGAGGACTTCAAAAACGTCTGAATAGTTGGAAAGGAAAATTGCTATCCCTTGGTAGAAGACTTGTACTCATAAATTTAGTACTCACCAACATGGTACTGTATATGATCTCGTTTTTTCAGCTACCAAAAGGTGTCTTGTCTAAAGTGGATTATTTCCACTCAAGATTCTTTTGGTAGGGGAATAGTGAGAAAAAAAATATCGAGTGTCCAGATGGAATGTGGTTTGTCGACCCAAAGAATACGGTGAACTGCGCATACATGATTTGCAAGTCAAAAACACTGTGCTTCTGGGTAAATGGCTTTCCAAACTCCTTACAGAAGAAGGGGCCTAGCAAACTATTTTATGGAGAAAGTATGTTGGATCCAAAGTTGTGTCACAAGTGGTTTGGAAACCTGATGATTCACACTTTTGGGCTGACTAATGGCATCCAAAATGCATTTTTTCTGTTTTGGTGCTTTCAATATTAAGGATGGCTCAACGATTAGGTTCTGGAAAGATAAATGGCTAGGCCAAATTTCTCTTCGTGAACAATACCCGGCTCTATACTCGATTGGTAAACACAAAGGGGATACACTTTCAATGGTAATGGAATCCAATCCCCCTAATGTGTCTTTCAGAAGAAGTCTCATATGTCCTAGAATGGAGTTTAGGAACAAACTTTTATTAAGATTATCCAGATACAATTGTCCGAGGGTATGGATGAATTCAAATGGAAGTTATTACAGAGTGGTAAATTTTCTGTTGATTCAATGTATAGAGCATTGATCCAACCTGATATCCTAGTCGATGATAATAGTAAAATTTGGAAGATTAAAATACCCCTTAAAATGAAGATCTTCGCTTGGTATCTTCGTAAAGGGGTTATTCTCACAAAATATAATCTTGTTAGAAGGAGTTGGTATTGAAGTACACAATGCGTTTTTGTCACCATAATGAGAGAATACGCCATTTATTCTTCTAATGTAAATTTGCTCGTGCTATATGGTCAATCATCCAAGTAGCCTCTGGTTTATCTTCTCCATATTCGGTAGTCAATATATTTGGCAACTGGCTGAAACGGACTGAGGATAAATATGGGACTTTATTTAGGGTGGGAGCGCTTGCCATTATATGGTCGCTTTGGCTATGTAGAAATGACAAGATTTTTAATAAAATTTTGTCTTCTCCTCTGCAGGTTATCTACCAAGCCACGACGATCCTCCGATCATGGACTACTCTCCAACGCATGGAGCTCCGCGACTTGCTTGTGGAGGGTTGTACGCGTTTGGAGGACACAACGAGGGATATTTTTTCTGACATGGATGACAGCGTGATCTACGGATAGAGCTGTCGTAACGTGTTTGGAGAACTTCTCATTTTTTTAGGATTATTTGTAATCTTGGTACTTTTGCTTTCGTTTGTGGTCCGTAGTTGATCGGCTGTGTGCATGCTAGCTATAAAGAGGCCGGATGTAAACTTACTGTTAAATAATAAAGTACTCATTTCTAAATAAAAAATACAGGTTTGACGAAATCTATGATGATACAGGCGTGAGGGCAACGAGTGTTGATTATTTTCATTTATATGTTTCCTAAACTTTTTTGCCTTTTTTTATTTTCTCT
This sequence comes from Avena eriantha, assembly GCA_910589775.1. Lineage (NCBI taxonomy): Eukaryota > Viridiplantae > Streptophyta > Magnoliopsida > Poales > Poaceae > Avena > Avena eriantha. The sequence continues at coordinate 133,984,501 of OU342742.1, forward strand.
CGATTGTTTTGACCGTCTTGGACACGACAAGGAAAATTGCCGTTGCCGAATTCATTTTAGCTTGTTAACAAGGTGCTCACGTAGAATTCAGGAAGTGGCTCTCCTTCTGGCAACCTTTCAACCTTACGTGCACGCTGAGCGAGTAAGAATTTAATCTGCATGCTAGTTTATTCGGCTAGCTAACTCATTCACGATATTTAGAAGCAGAAGGCTGATTTTCATCGATCACATAATGAAGACGAAGTACAAGAACCTTCCGAAAAATATACATCCAACATAGTGGGAAGACAATCTACTACTACGGCGCTTTCTTTAAATGTTACGCGATCTCGAACAACAGTCAACAAAAACCACAGTCAACTTGTAAAAATTATGTAATGAACATGATTACCAACATTGTGTGCGTGGGGGGATATGACAAAAACATTATGTGATGTATTCATATGGTACGTGGGGATTACCATATTCTGTGCGTGGGGGGATATGACAAAAACATTATGTGATGTATTCATATGGTACGTGGGGATTACCATATTCTGTAGCCGTCAAACCCCAAAATATAGGGAAAGTACTGTTGGTATCTTGGAGCTAAAGTTGCGGGATTGTATCACATGTTGATATATTTGCTGGGAAGTGTGTGGGCCTGGCAGTATCCACCGGAGAGAGAAACACAGAGGCTTCGTACAAAAACAGGCAATAAATGCAAGATCGAGGCATCCATAGCCGAGTCAGTCCTTAAGGAGGAGGTTGCAAACTTTACCACAAAGCATTATGATACCAACATTCCCACAAAGCACAATCCAGTCTCCCGTTACAATGCCGCCAACCCTGAAGATGTACCCAAGCTTAGCATCTTCATAGGGCTTGGTGGCAAATCAAGTGGTATTAAGAAGTTCATAATGAAAAAACCTGAACGGGAGTTGATCCAGTCGTATGTCTTGAACACCATGGAGGAAGTGAAGCCGTACATCGAGTAAGTGCTCACCATTTAGATTTCCGAAAACATTCGCTCCTATGTCCGTGCCTAACTCTTCTTCTTTAAATTGGTATAAACGGTTCAAGCGTGCACATTGGAAGAATCCAGTTAGGGATCCTAACCCGAAAGAGGAGCATGATCTATTTGATAAGAGTGGTGGTTTCGGTTTCATCAGTTGGTTCTATGGTTTGGTACTATTCCATCCAACTTCTTGTGCTAAACTTCTCATTCTAACTTGTAGGCAAATACTGACAAAGAGATGCAACCCGAGCTAAGAAATATTGCCAGGGGCTTTAACCATTCAGTCGACATGTTCAATGCTTATGACGTGAATGGGTATCTGTCGTCGGATTGAGGACAAGTACGCCATGAGGGGGTCCTCGAGGCGTGCGGAAGAGAGGGGTGTGAGACGTACGGTGTTCCGGGACGGTGAGCACACAAGTTTACCTAGGTTTGAATCCGCCGGCTTTGGACGGATCCTACTCCTGCTAGCAATCCAGTAATACGACAGAGCCGGAATATGGGTTACAATGGTTTCGCCTGTGCGAGTTGAGATTGTAGACTATTGAGGTGCCCTAAAGGCTCTCCCTAGGACGGCTTATATAGATATCCGGCCTAGGGTTTACAGGAGAGATCTATCCGGCTACGACTAAGAGTCGGTTACAGAGTACATCTTGAACTACAAGTAACATTATGGGCCTAAGTTGGTAAGTCTTATGGGCCTTCACGTAGCCGGATTAGACTCCGTCTTTCTCCCTGACTAGGCCGCCCGTGAAGCAAAGCTCTAACCCGAAGTGGGCCACCCTGGTCAGTGAGGAACTGTGAGGATACCCGGAAAGTATATCCCCAACAGCAGCCCCCGGAGGCCTCCAAGATCCAAAGTCGGATTTATCATCGTGTAGCTTGATCTTCGGCTTGCAGAATCTTGAAGGGTTCCTGAAACTTCACAACAAAAAATACGATCCGGATCTTAAAAATAAGTCAGACCTATCAACAGGTTACTCGGATTTTCCAGCTTGATTTCAAACTAAGCCGGAACTTGATTTCTAACGCCACCTGACACAAGTCATGGTCAAGTCACGTCAGCTGACAGGCATGCCGTCAGCACGACCATTGGTGGGTCCGCGGTCCGTGGAACCGAGGCGCCGTTTCAATGCGTGCGTGGAGATCGAGGCGACACAATCATCGCGTGGGTCCTTCCCAGCTCCTTCCACGACGCGTGGCGGTTACACTGTAGCATTTGCACGAATCTTGACGCAGTTAGGTGGATATAAGGGGTTAGGATTTTCTCCTTCTCCTTCCACCAGTCCTTTGCCTTTTCCTCTCCTTCCCATATCCCTACGCGCTCAGAGCTCCCCCGTTCCTCCCTCACAGAACTCCCAGCGCCACCCCTTTTAGGTCATCTTCTCGCCAGAGAAATGGCTTCATATTCTTCCTCCAGCTTGGCGACAGCGGAGGCGGCGGCGACGGCGGAAGCGGTGGCAGAGAAAGAGAGCTTCCGTGGGATCTGGATCCCCTGCGCTCTCAACGAGGAGGGCCTCAAGAACGTGGAGAAGGAAGGGCTTCTCGCCGCCGGCAACTGGCGGAGCGGCTTCGAGGAAACCGTCCCCAATCCGCGCGACGGCGAACGGGTCCATTTCGGCACCCACCTCGATAGAGATTTGTCGTTTCCTCCCTCGGAGTTCTTCTCCGAGGTGATTGATCATTACGGAGTTCAACTCCATAATCTTCCTCCCAACTCTCTTTTAGAGATGAGCGCATATGCTTCGTTGTGTGAGGACTTTCTCAGCATTAGGACGATTTTGACTCTTTTCCGGTACTATTTTCATGTCCGGAGAAACTCCATCACCGCCGGTGTTCCCTACATCACCGGCACTATTAGTTTTTCGCTTAGACGCGATCGTGCATATCCCAAAATTCTAGCTAGTGACTCGGTCAAACAATGGCCAGCCACATTTTTCTATCATAAGGATATTCCGGCTCCCAGCAAAGCCACTGCTTTGCTGGCTTTTGTTGACGAAGCTGCCACGGCCCAACCTTCTGGGGACGAGGCTGCTCCGGCTCTCTCCGACGATCTGATCCTCGCTAAGAGGCGGATCGAATATTTGATCAAACACAAGGGTCTGAAGGGATTCGACTTGGTCCAATGCTGGGTCTCACGTCGGATCCAGCCCCTTCAGTACCATGGGGATCGACTGATGCATTCCATCACGTCATCCAAAAAAGATTCCCTCCGCATCAGTCCCAAATCCTACACCACACAGGGCTATATAAGCCAAATCAAGTGGCTGATCAAGGAGCAGATCGAGAGGAGAATCCCAGAGGTTTCTCTGGATATGCACACGGCGGAAAATCCCGTGGTGCAGGTAAGTTTCTACAGTACACCTTTTATGTGTTTCAATATTTGAGTTACATTGCAATGCTGATATGTTTTCTTATTTTCAGCTCGCTGACCTCCCCGAGTCAGAACTTGCTCCGCTCGAAGGATATCCTCCTGAGTTCTCTCAGGAGACAGAGGTGGTTCCATTGCCGGACCTTGCACTCAAGAAGCGCAAAGCTCTGACAGTGGTTGTTGGCACAAAGGAGGTGCCTGTTGTGAAGAGGTAACTTTCAATCACAATTTCTGCCTTTGTGCCTTACTCGAATTTCTTCCCGAGATGTAATGTTTCCGACTTTATTACATTCTCAGAGCAAAGCCGCTCGTCAAGGGCAAAGGGAAAGGGATTCCTTCGAAGCCGCTGCCGCAGATGAAGCTTACCATAGCTTCTCCTGCCGTGGCCCCTCCGACTCCTACCCCTCAACCTTCCACAACACCGGTGATCTTCCCGGTCGTGGCAGAAGATCCAGCTCCTTCATCGGAGCCTGCGAACCTTGAGTCGCAAACTGACATCAACATGGGTGAGTCAGATTTAGATAACCCTCATTGGGTAATGATCCCTCGGCAGAAACCTTTGCCGAAAACCTTCTCAGCAATCCGGGACTTGCCAAGTTTGGCCTGTCCCGGAAATCTGCAGAAGAGATCTAGCGGCTAGCCAGGCAATGCCTGGAGAAAAGAAATTTGTCTGCCGAAGAAGAAGCGCAAGAGGCAGAGGACGTCAAGTTCTCCGACCTTCTTGCCCAGGCGCGCCTCCATGACGAGAGGATAAGGACTGGTGAGCTTCCAACAACACCAGTGATTCCTCTAACTCTCGCCGAGAAGGTGGCTGCTAAAGTAAACGCGGGTTTGGATAAGCTCACTCGCGAACAATATGTAAGTCGGAATTCCAACTCATGTTTTTTCCATTTATACCATATCCTCTAGCCCCCAAGCATGAAGTAGGCTATATAATCCGGATTTATGCTTTATTAGGATGCCAAAGAACGAACTAGTGTAGGCCCCAAGGCTCGTGCTGATATTAGCAAAAATATTAGCCCGAGTCTTAAGTAGCTTTCTGACTTTGGGTATTCTGACTTACAGAAAGTATGTTCCTATAACCAGGATTTATTGAAGAATGTTTGCGATAAGCGGAGAGAGATCAAATCTCTCCGGCTTAAAAATGCTGAGCTAAACGTAGCCAAGGATGAAGCCGAAGGTAAACATTCCGAGATTCAAACCTTGTCTTTGTATTTCAATGTCGAATTTTTCTGAACTATTGTTCTTTTTGGCTTACAGCGCTGGTGAAACAATCCTGCGCCATGATTGAAGAGGCCAAGAACCTCCAGACCTTGGTGGTGGAGAACAAGGAGCTTCACCAAGAGCTAAACCAGCTCAAGGCAGATCATGAAAAGAGCATAGCTCAAGTCCTTGAATCCTCCTCCATGGCTACTAAAGAGCGTGATCGCAAGATCGCTGCTCAAGATAAAATAATCTCGGATCTCAAGAATGAGCTTAGCAGAGAGAGGGACCTTTCCCAGGCGCTTCGGGATGAACTCCAAAGTCTCCGGGAGGAGAAGACCAAAATTGACGACGTCATTTTCGGTACGTTCCATCTGTCTGACTTATCTTTTCTTCGATTTTCTTCAATGTCGGATATTTCTTAACTTATTTTGTATATAGGTCCGTTGAACTTGACGAACTTCACCTCTGCTGAGCCCCGCACCCACCGGCTTACCCAAGTCGGTGACCTGCTTCATGACTTCCGCCAATCCCTTGAGGACATCGGCGAAGCTCTCAAGATTCCGGACATGCATCGCATGTCGGATTTTCAGGTGTGGGACAAGGCAAAGGAGATGCCATAGCTCGTCCAGGATTGGAACATGTCCTACGCGCGATCAGCAGCGCAGAACGCTCTCACCATGGTCATGAGCCACCATGGAAACATGGAGATATGGCAAGTGACCAGAGGGTATTCTACAGTGGACGAAGATGGCCAGGAGCAGGACATCAAGGCCATTATGGACTCCTGTGCCAGATATGGGTGTCATGTAGCTGACTTGACCAGCTACGATACTCCATTCTTCAACCGCGTGGACACTCCGCCTCCGCCTCCATAAGAAACAGCAGAAATTTCCGACGATAAACGCACCACCTCGGATGTGGACATCTCGGAAAGATATCAAGGCGACGTATCCAGCGAGCCGGCAGCTCCTGCATCTCTTCCTGCATCATAGATCAGAAATTTTGTATTATTCCGGAAAAACATGATGCGTCTGTAAATATGCAATACTTTAACTTTGCTAGTGCTAAGCTTTTGATCTATTCAGCACTTTTTGGCTTTAAGTTTTTTTTTGTGCTTGAAATGTTTACATAAGCACTTGTATTTTTTCGTCTCTACTTATCGTTTATCTGGCTTTCCGCCTCGTCCCTTTTGTGAGCCGGCTAAACCTTCCACCGGAAACTTTGCCGAGCAACGGAGCTCAATTGCTAAACCAGTTTAAACTCGGAAACAAAGCCGGCTTCCAGTACCAACAATTCACTACTCGGAAAATGCCCGCATCCAGCAATCAGACAAATAACCAAAGTAAAGACTAGAAATTTTAGAGTTATACCCGGAGGTAGCAAGTTTAGAATCGGAAATCTAGACCAGAACGAACATGAGCATAAAGTACTTTCAAGCATTCTGGGATTTTCGACTATGACATGATCATTTGGAAATAAGATGGTAAAAACTTCTCAGAAAAACTTGAGGCAACCAAAACTTTTATTTCTCACAGAACATGTACATATGTATGATTACAAAGAAGGATAAACTAAGAATAAAAGGGACGTAGCTGAGCAATATTCCACGGTCTTTCTAACTCATCCGGATTTGTACTGCCTCCAGCTCTTTTTCTCTTCTTAGTAGCAGGTCTTTCTTTGACTGGCCTCATGTCAGTTAAGTAGTACGATCCATTGTGCAATACTCGACTAACTAAAAAGGGCCCTTCCCATACTGGAGAAAGTTTGTGCTTTCTTTGTTGCACAAGCCGGAGAACCAAGTCACCTTTATTGAAAGATCTATTTCGGACTCTCTGGCTATGATACTTGCGTAACTTCTGCTGATAGGCTGTAGATCTCATTTCAGCAACGACGCGAGCTTCTTTGACTAAGTCGAGATCATTTTGTCGAGAAATCTCGGCATCCTCTTCAATATACACGGACACTCTAGGAGAAGTATGAATCAGATCACTAGGAAGAATTGCTTCTGCGCCATAGACCAAGAAGAAAGGTGTGTATCCTGTTGACCTGTTTGGAGTTGTTCGTAAACTCCAAATTACAGAGGGTAATTCCTCTGCCCAAGCCCCCGCAGCACGCCGTAGTGGTTCTTCGAGTCTCGGTTTTAGGCCTTGTAGGATTAAACCATTTGCTCTTTCGACTTGTCCGTTAGCTTGTGGATGTGCGACTGACGCAATGTCAAGCCAGATATTTTGCTTGTTGCAGAATTCAGCCAATACTCCCATAGAAAAGTTACTCCCGTTGTCCGTGATAATGCTATGCGGATAACCATACCGGATTATAACATCCTCGACAAATCTTTTGGATGTTGCTCCATCACAACTAGTGACAGGTTTAGCCTCAATCCATTTGGTGAATTTATCCACCATCACTAGGAGGTGAGTAAATCCACTTGGAGCTCGTTTAAATGGTCCTACCATATCAAGCCCCCAAACCGCAAAGGGCCACACTATAGGTATTATTCGCAGCTGATCAGCCGGAACATGAGCTTGCTTGGCGTACTTTTGGCAGCCTTTGCATGTCTTGACTAATCGTTCGGCATCTGCCTGAGCTGTAAGCCAGAAAAATCCGTGTCTAAAAGCTTTTGCCACTAAAGATTTGGCTGCAGCGTGGTGACCACACTCGCCTTTGTGGATTTCTCTTAAGATTTTCACTCCTTCTTCCGGAGATACGCAGCGCTGAAAACCCCCAGAAACACTCCGTTTATGGAGCTCACCTTTAACAATAGTATAGGATTTTGCTCATCGGATAATCTACCGGCTCAGCACCTCGTCTTCGGGTAATTTTCCATCTACCAAATAATCGAGGTAGGGTTGAGTCCAGCTGGGAACGACAGCCAGAACTGCTATCAAAGGTGAGTCGGATTTGGTCGGATATTCCTCATCTACCCCATTTATTGAGGGAACTTTGAGGTGCTCTAGAAAAGTGCCATCCGGGACATCTTTCCGCGCAGAACCTATCCGAGATAGTGCGTCTGCTTCCTCATTTTCTGCTCGAGGGATGTGTTAAACTTCAAACCCTTCGAACGATTTAGATAGATCATCCACGACAACTTTATATGCTGCCATGTGTTTATTTGCATTACAAATATCTGACACTTGTTGAGCAACAAGATCCGAATCTCCGTAACACATCAAATGTCAGATGCCAATATCCTTAGCAATCCGGATTCCATGCAGCAGTGCTTCATACTCGGCAATATTGTTTGTCGCTGTGAAGTGGATCCACAACACGTATAAAAGTTTGTCTCCTTGGGGTGATTTGAGTACCACGCCAGCCCCCGAGCCCCCTCGACCCTTAGACCCATCGAAAAAGAGGGTCCAATATTCCGACTCAGGGAGGATCATGTTCTCCTTCGCCTCTGTCCAATCAGTGACAAAGTCAGCAAGGATCTAGGATTTGATTGTTGTCCAGGGTTTATACTCAATATCGAAAGCTGAAAGCTCTATGTCCCATTTGGCGACGCGTCCTGTGGCATCACTGTTGTTGATTATATCTCTCATGGGAGCTTTGCTCACCACGTTAATTGGATGCTCCTGAAAATAGTGTCGTAGCTTGCGAGATGCTAGAAAAACACCGTAGGCTAGCTTTTGATAGTGCGGATACCGCTGTTTTGATTCTGTCAGGACCTCGCTGACAAAGTAAGTCGGACGCTGCACCAAGTGTTCTTGATTTTCCTCTGGTCTCTCCACCACCATGACGATACTGACGACCTTATTTGTCGCAGCAATGTAAAGCAACATCGGTTCCTGAGGTTCCGGCGCTGCAAGGATAGGAGCACATGAGAGTACTTTCTTCAGGTCTTGTAATGCAGCTTCAGCTTCGTTAGTCCAAACAAAATCCTTGGTATTTTTCAGGAGTTTGTATAATGGTGTGGCTCGTTCACCAAGCCGGCTTACAAACTGACTGACTACAGCAATGCAACCAGTTAGTCTTTGTACGTCCTTCGGGCGAGTTGGCCTGGAAATATTGAGTATAGACTTGATTTTATCCCGGTTCACCTCTATGCCTCTTTGAGACACGATGAAACCTAACAATTTTCCGGCTGGTATTCCAAAGAAGCATTTCTTCGGGTTAAGCATGATATTGAATTTTCGTATATTGGCGAACGTCTCCTCCAAGTAGGAAATTAGTGTTTCCTTCTTTTTGGACATCACCGTGATATCATCCACGTATGCGTGTACATTGCGTCCGAGTTGGTCGTGGAGGCAACGCTGCATCGTGCGCTGGTACGTAGCTCCTGCGTTCTTCAGCCCAAAGGGCATCGTAACAAAACAGAAGGTTCCAAATGGGGTTATGAATGAAGTTTTGACTTTGTCAGATTCCTTCATCCGGATTTGGTGATAACCGGAATATGCGTCGAGAAAACAGAGGAGTTCCGAGCCTGTCGTAGAATCGATAACTTGATCAATTCTAGGCAGAGCGAAGTGATAACTTGTTCAAGGCAGTATAATCAACACACATCCTTAAATCAATGGTGTCCTTTTTAGGGACCATTACAGGATTGGCTGACCACTCAGTGTGGATGACCTCTTCTATGAATCCGGCTAACTCGAGCCGTGCTATGGTTCAGCTGGGTTTCCAAGATCTTCATCCGGCGTAGCGTTTCGACATAGAGAATATTGATGCTGCTACCACCGTCCATGAGGGTCTTGGAGAAACCATAACCGTCAATAAGTGGGTTGACAATTAAGGCGTATTTTCCTCGCCTGTGTAACTTAGGCGGATGATCAACTCGGTCAAATGTGATTGCCACTTTCGACCAGTCCAGATATTGGGGGACAGCTGGAACTGTTGCATTGAGCTCGTGGAAACTGCTTTCTTGACCTTTGTTGGTTGAGATCCGAGGAAGGTGACGTAAGTGTCCTTCTTGGTGGGAAAAGTCTTTTTCCCTTCCGGCTTGGGATTTAAAGCATCAGCCTCCTCCATGTCGGAATCTTCCTTGGTCCCCTTGTCCTTTTCGGGATTTTTCTTTCCGTTCTTCCGCTTAGCTTTGTAGCCCGCGGTATCATCTCTTTTGATGTCGTCATGGAAATGACATTCAGCGTTGGTGTGGGACGAGCCCCCATTGGCATCTAGGTGATGCACACATGGGTTATTGGCAATGTCGGCCCAAGAGTAGGTTTTGCCTGGTTGCTGTTCTCCTCTACCTTGGACCCTTCAAGTCCCACGTGTTGGGTCCGCAGCATAGAAAACAAAAAATTTCCTATGATGAGAACTATACGCTAAGATCTATCTACTAGATACAGAGCAACGGGTGGACATACATCCATGGAGAACTTACCCTCGAAGATAACGAGTTTTGTTAACGAGTAGGAACTCGTGGTTGATGTAGTCGTACGCTTGCCGATCTCAAGATCGTGTGGAAGTACGAGCGCTGCAAATCAGCAACGCATCCGTCCTCGCACACACGTTCAAGCCACCGGACAACCTCCACCTCCTCGCTCCAGCGAATCAGCAGAAGCAGCAACTCCTTCCAGACGCAAGGCCACCGGGAACATGTATCTCGCTATTCCGAGACCATGGGGGAATATCTAGAGGGAGAGAGAGATCCTTCACGAGGAGATGTGAGGATGAAGGAGGAGAGGGGGGCCTTTTATAGGAGGAGGGGGGGTGCCCCCTCTCTCCATGGCCGGCGCATGGGGGGTGACCCCTCACCTCCCCCATTCATGTGGTGGTAACCCCTCCACATTAAAATGCCCCTTAACATTCTCTTTTAAAGTCTCCACTTTAAATGCATTAAATTTCTCCAAATTTAATGCTCTCTCATTTAATAAAAGTCTTTTATTTATTTTATTCAGAATTTTGTTAATTACTTTAATTAACAAACATTCACATAAAACCCCTTGCAACATTTCAATATTACATGCAGAACCACTTTCTACAATTTCACCCGAAACAATTCCGGTTTCTATCGAAACAATTCCTGTTTCTGTCGAAACATTTCCTGCGCTTTGCAAACCTTTTGTCTAGAACATATGTGCTCCTAAATGGTGTCCGGCAACCCTTAAGTGTGTCACCCTACGGTTCGCGAATAATGCAGACATGATTGAGACTCCTCTCAGATCAATAATCAGAAGCGGGACCTGGAGATCCATACTGACTCCTACACATTCAACGATGACTTCTGTGATCGTGAGAACCTTTAACGTCAGCAATTTAATCCCTTTGTCTCTTGATATAATACATGTCCGAGATTCGATCATCGGTATCCAAATACCTAGTTTGATCTCGTTACCGACATGCACTCTTTTCTCGTTCCCGTGATATAACATTCTAGTGATCACATCACTTGCTTACAAGCTATCTTAATGTGATATCACCGAGAGGGCCCAGAGTGTATCTATCCGTCATCGGGATTGACAAATTCCACTCTTGATCCATGAGCCTCAACATAACACCTTCATATCACTGAACCCACCTTTATGGTCACCCTGTTACGGTGTGACGTTTGATGTTATCAAGATACTCTTCCGGTGTTAGCAATTAACATGATCTCATGGTCTAAGGACTAAGACTACTTTGTATGATGTTATAGCAATATAAACATAATGACTTGATCGTAATGCTATACTTCGGATGAATGTTCATCACATCATTTCACAAATGTTGTGACCTTGTTATTAACAACATCCAATGTCCATGATCAGGAAACTTTGATCATCTTGTTAATCAACAAGATAGTCTATAAGAGAGGCATAACTAGGAACCCTTTTTGTTTATTAAACACACATGTATTGATATTTCCTATCAATACAATTATAGCATGCAAAATAAACATCTATCATATACAAGGAATATATAATAACAACTTTATTATTGCCTCTCAGGGCATATTTCCTTCACCACGGCCACGTCCGCGGCCTCCGCCACATCCTCATCGTCCTCCAGACCTGGAAATAGTAGTAACCACCGCTGTTTCTGCGCTGGGTTTTTCTTCCGAGGTATTTTTGCGCTTTTGAGCTTGTTACTTTGGTTGTCTTGCCGACTGAGGCACAGCCAGGACGTTGAGTAATCCTTCTACATCGTCGTCAGCATCTGCATACTTGCTCGCTGTTTTTATCATCTCTCCCAAATCAGTGACCTTGTCACCCTTCAAGTGATGACGTAGTAGACCAATTGGGAGCCCTACGATGAAAGCTTTAACCGCGGTTTGATCGTTTACTCCTTCACAGGAGTTCTTGGTGTCGATCCATCATCCGAGGTAATCCCGACAAGTTTCTTTGGCTTTCTGGGTGCAACGTTGTAGGTCTCCGACCGTACAGGGCCTCCGATATGTGCCTTCGAAATTCCGAAAGAACGCACTTTTGCATGTCATACCAGTTATGGATGGTGTTCTCCGGAAGTTCATTGAGCCATGATCGCGCCGTCTTCCGCAACATAAGTGGGAGATATCGGGTTGCGACCAGGCTGTTTCCGCCTTTGGCGATGCAGGAAGCTTGGAAAAAGTCCTGAAGCCAGGTATCTAGCCGAGCAATGCCGTCGTAGGCTTGGATATGTCTTGAGATAGCAAATTCTTCCGGGAATCTTGTAGCTCTGATGCGTGGTCCGAAGCACTTTGGGCCCACGTACATGTCATCGTTTTCATAGCGCCGCACCTCTATGTTGGAATTGATCATGTGCCTTGCATCGCTCGGGGATAGAGATTGTCCCGAATGTCGGTTGTGGCTGTGGTGCCTTGGAGCCAGACTTCGGCTTTTGCCACCACCTCCTCCACCACGTCGTCCTCCGTGTCCCCCTTGGGAGCCGTTGTGATGGTTGCTTGGTGGAGAGGGTGGGGCAGCTGAATTGTTTCCGGCTGATCGCCGGCCTCCGCCGGAGCGTCATTATTCCGGTTCCGGGGAGGATCTTGACTACGACGAGCCCCCTGCCGGCTTGTACCAGCATGGTTTCCGTCGTTCCTTCGTCCGTCGTTCCCACCACGATGAGGCTCAGCCGGACGGCTTGCATGTCTAGGAGGTGGCATTTTTTGACGATCCTCCTCCCGACATTTCTCTTTATCTTCTCCCCTTCTATCGTTAGACTCTCGTCGGGGAGGGTTCTCCAGATTCAGTGCAGCAATGGCATCTTTCTCGGCCTCTGGAGCGACGTTGCTCCAGTTATGCGTAGTTCTGTGATGTTGTCCTAACGATCCGGTTCTTGAATAATTGTCTTCCCGTCGTTTGGGGTTATGATACTGCGCCCGAATGTAATGGGATCTTACGCCATCCCATGCCGGATCTGTGCGACATTGGTCAGAATTCGAGACCACTTTTTGACTTCCGGACAGGGCGAGCTTTTGTTGCTCCAGTCCCTTGTTGAGTAGTTTAATACCCAAACAGATCTCCTCCGGTCCTGGATTAGCCGATAGAATTTCTCGGGCTGCCACGGTATTATGTACTGGGGTCGGGTAAATCCAATCTCCATTGCTATATTTCCGTGGCTTCCGCATCTCATCTCCAAAAAGGACGGCATAGACACGTGGGAATTGGTCGTCGTTGATGTGACGCTTCCGTGTCTTCTGATGCAACCGAGACATGTAGTCCTTAGTTGCCATGCGTTTCTTCTCCACCTCGATGTTTTTGGCTTCATCGAGGAGTTGTTGACGACACGCTTCTAGGGCTTGGGCCCTTTCGTCCAGCTCTTCAGCAGTAAGTTCTGCAGCTGTAGGGATAGGTGTGGTTAATGCAGCATCGATTAGTTTACGCGCACCTTCGATGATCACGTGTCCATCCACCGATTCTTCTTTTTTCGGCTCTTCTGGGATAAGTTCTCCATCTGAGTCTTCCTCGTATTCCTCGGCAATCACCTCCTCTGTCAGAGGGTCTTTTGCTGGGGTTTTGTTCTTCTTGTTCTTCTTCTTTGCCTTCTTGGCAGCGCCGGTAGCAAAGACGGCTTTGGGTCCATTTCCCGGCGTCAAGCTCTGATCGGTACTTTCGGACATCTGGGCCTCGGGATTATCTCTGACGTCATGTGATCCTGCGCTTTGGGAGAGTGTTCCCCGGATCCTTCATTCATGGCTTCTCCTTCTTCTGCAGCTTTGGAGTTATACTCCTCTTCATATTCCGCGGAGAACTTTCGGAAATCTACCAACGTCATAGATTCATCCGAGGATGCGGGAACGTCGGCGTTTGTTCCAATTGCCTCCAGCATAGAGTCGGTTTTTTCTCCAGCATTGGCAGAGCCGGATCTGGATCCCACGTATCCGACGAAGTGTGACGCGTGCTTCCTGAGGTACCTATGGCTTTCGCGATCAACCATGTCGAAACTTTTGATGGTCTCGAGGATTGCATCTGCGCTTTCGCCTTGCAGTATCATACGTCTCAGTGTGTACCTCAAAAAAGGCCTGTCTGTCCCGGCGTTGTTAGAGCCGGAATCAGTGTCGTTGTTATGCTCCTCCTGAACTTCGACTTCCACGGGTGGGTCGATCTGGGATCCGGCTTCTCCAGGGAGATCCACTCCAGATTCGACTTGGACCGCTAGGTCTTCTTCAGGCTCGGATTTCTCCACTATATCCGCAACTAGTGCGGGCTGGGTGGGATTAGGGTTTTCTGAGATCCGGAACTCTGCCGCCTCCGTGGACAAAGGGGACCCAGAAAATTCTTCTACCTCTATCATCACCGCTGGGGTGGGTTGGGCAGGTTCAGCGAAACCAATTTAAACAGCAATCTCGCCAAAAGACATGATTGTGTAGGCAGTCACGACCTCCTTAGCTGGAATCCAAGTCTCGTCGAGAACGATGAGAGGGACGTCGTTGGCGTAGAGGATGCGATCGACGGTGATAGTCTCGCCGATTCCAATTCTTGTAGATTCTGCTCGGAACGCAGATCCGAAGCTCACTTGCCCCACGGTTGGCGCCAACTGTCGCCGGATTGAGGACAAGTACGCCATGAGGGGGTCCTCGAGGCGTGCGGAAGAGAGGGGTGTGAGACGTATGGTGTTCTGAGACGGTGAGCACACAAGTTTACCCAGGTTCGAATCCGCCGGCTTTGGACGGATCCTACTCCTGCTAGCAATCCAGAAATATGGCAGAGCCGGAATATGGGTTACAATGGTTTCGCCTATGCGAGTTGAGATTGTAGACTATTGAGGTGCCCTAAAGGCTCTCCCTAAGACGGCTTATATAGATATCCGGCCTAGGGTTTACAGGAGAGATCTATCCGGCTACGACTAAGAGTCGGTTACAGAGTACATCTTGAACTACAAGTAACATTATGGGCCTAAGTCGGTAAGTCTTCTAGGCCTTCCCATAGCCAGATTGGACTCCGTCTGTCTCCCTGACTGGGCCGCCCGTGAAGCAAAGCTCTAACTCAAAGTGGGCCACCCTGGTCAGTGAGGAACTGTGAGGATACCCGGAAAGTATATCCCCAACAGTATCGCTTCCATACCCATGAATACACAACTATCCGGCCCAACCGGAAGACAACAAATATCGGGGTCTTTTGTGAAGGCTCAGATGGCCTCCAGTATTATGGAAGAGTCAAGGGTATATATGAGTTGAATTACGGTTTTGGAAAAGGGCTAAATCCCATTGTATTCAAATGCCATTGGTTAGACCCACATCAGGTGAAACAGGATCCTGAAATTGGACTGGTCGAAGTTAATAGAAGTTCTGTTTATGTGGGAGATGATGTCTATATTTCGGCTACTCAGGCCTTCCAAGTATTCTATCTTCCGTATCCATGCCAAAACCCTACAAAATGTCTAAAGGACAAGGATGTTGTGATGACGGTACCGAGACGCAACAGGCCGCCCTTGCCAAACAAGGATGATCACCGCCACCTAGACCCTTCAACAAATGATGGCGAGTTTTATCAGGAAGAAGGGCTCCTCGGGCAATTCACTATCAACTTGTCCGCCGATAGTGACATTTTCGTAGACGATGAGCAAGAAGGCGAGGAGGAAAATACTGTGCAAGATGAAGTTGAGGAGGTTCACAACCAACAAGATGTGAGTTTGCTCGAGGCGTTCCGTGCAGGCCTTGACGTCAGCGCTCCACAGGGACCACCTCCAGGTTTTGTGGATGATTATTGGTGGCCCGAGAATGATAGCGATGATGAAACATGTGTTCCAGTTCGTAATCCCTACACAGGCTTCTAATGTATGTAGTAGTAATAATATGAGACTAATCTATGTAGTACTGTTTGTCGGGTTGTTGTATTTGTAAGATCTCTATGCTATGTAATAAAATTTGTTGCTTTTACTAATATCCATCGATTTTCATCGTTGTTGCTTTTACTAATATTCATCTATTTTCATCAATGTTTCTTTTACTATTATTCATCTAATTATGTTCATTGTTGCTTTTAATGTGTACTAATAAACTACTCTTTTCATTCTGTTTTGCAGGTGATTGAAAGATGCCGGGGGAAAGGGCGTTACAAAAAAGCTGAAAGTTTGGTTGACCTTGTGAGTGGTGGTTCAAAAAAGGGTGCTTCGAAAAAGGGAGGTTAGAAAGCTTCAACATCGTCTTCGAGAGAGCGTGCTAGTCCTCCACCGCGCACTTCACAGCGGCAGGGGCGTGGGAGGCGTGGGAGGAATCCTAGGCCCCCCTCCCCGGCCGTTCTGGACCAGGACGAGGAGGAGGAGAACCAGGAGGAGGAGGAGCCAATTCGACAAGAGGAGGAGGAGGAGCCAATTCGACAAGAGGAGGAGGAGGAGACACACTCGGATGATGAGGCGCAGTCGCAGCAGTCGGAGGATGATGGGTTGGGGTCTTTACCCTACGAGCTTGACATGACCTTGAGGTGTGAGCCTCTGGAGGATGAGACGCCGTACCTTGAGGCGTACGCAGCCATGGACCCGCGGCTTACGCCACGGATCAAGGCTCCATATCGGCGTGGGGTTACGAGATTCCCCGATCTACCTTATGCCTATGCGGATAAGGTTCTCGTGCCCGCTGGGAAGAGGTACATTATTTGACCCGCTAACCATATATTTGAATTTTCATCACATACTGATTATGATTTTTAATTGTGTAGTTCCTTTCTATATCAGGATGGAATGAAGCCGTATCGTGGCTACTCGAGCATCCTTGGAGCCCTGGTTCGAGCGTTTTTTCCTGGGATTGTCACTCTCCCAAATGGTCAGCAGGATGTAGCTTGGACTTGGAAGCATTACCACTACGCCCCGGATCCGGCTAAAGAGTATAACCACATGGCGGAGAAGATTCAAGTTCTATTCTAGGTAAGTTTGTTTTACTTGTCATAATTAAATCACCGCGGCTTTGACTCGTGGCTTTGACTCCTATGTGCATACTTGTAGAATTACTTCGGCATGGACAGGGAGAGCTCAAGGGAGTGCATGTCGATCATGAACGAGCTTGCTAAGAGGAAGGTGCAAGACATGCACTACGAGGCACGCGTGAACTCTGTCCGCAACTGTTTTGGCGATCACAAGATCTGGATGAACAAGAGTCAAGCCCGGGACATGCTCTTTGAGCCGTGGCAGTACCTGTAGGTAGTTGTGTATCTGTTTTATTGATTTCTTGACCTTCATCTATTTCCTATTGTACTAATACGTGTACCTAGTGGATGTAGAACCCTCCTCAGTTTGTCGGTAATAACACGAGGTGCTTCACGGGGATGGTAGCGTGGTGGACACACGCCGAGTACCTCAAGAGACACGAGGCCGCAAAGAAGCAGCGAGAGGAGATGAAGGGTGGATCACATCGCCAAGGCAGCATCCCCCTCGCCCTTGTCAGGCAAAAAGAGGTGAGCAAATGCTTTCTTTCTTGCTTCTCATGTTATTCTTTACTCCACAAGGGATTCCCCCTTCACTTATCTTCGTCCTCTCATTTGCAGAAAGTAAAGACAGGTGTGGAGCCGTCCATGTTTGCCATTTGGAAGAAGATGCGCACCTTGGATGAGCCTGTGGACGGCTCCTCGTGGATCAATGAGGGAGCCAAGATCCGGGGTAGAAGTACCCCGAGAAGTACAAGCAGGTGCACGGCGAAGATTCCAACCCTAACACCGCCCCCTTTGATCCTGATGTTGCCGTGCTGACGGGACAGGGCCAGAGGAATGACCGCCTATGGATTGCTGATGGGTCCGTCGACCCTAGGACCGTTCCATCTATGAGCCAGATCCGGCGTGACAGGACGAGCTCCATGCCTGCCGTAGAGACCCGTCCACGGCCTTCGGTTATAGATGTCGACTAGTTACGAGTATGTTCTTCTTCTTCAGTCATCTTTGTTTTACTACATGTTTTACATTGCAAAGTTCATGACATCGCGACGACACAATGTAGGAGGAGATGGCCGCTGAGAGGGCAAGTAGAGAGGCGGCCGAGCAGCGACAGCTACAGCTGGAGCAGCAGCTTAGCCAGCAGCATGCAATGCTAGAGTAGCAACAGCAGATGACGCAGTGGATGGCACACCAAATGCTCATGACTACTCCACCATGGTCTCTTCCTACTCCTCCTTTCGCCTTCCCGTGGGTAAGTGATCACATGTCTTTATCGTCTAATGCTCGTAATTTTCAATATTTTCTTATTGTCTAATGCTCATAATTTCCCATGGTGTAGTTGGCCAATTTGATACCGCCTGGTGGATCGAACAACTAGGCGTGGCCTGGTGGGTCAGACGGTGGATCGAACAACCAGTCGCCTTTCACCGTCAACAATCCGTCGGTCGTCCGGAGGCTGGATCAGAGTCCTCCAGGTTAGTTCTCCTACACTTGACCTTGCGCATCACTTGTTATCGGTACTCGATACACTTGGAGAGTCTCATGATTGTGCTTTTGACCTTGTAGGAGGGCTTTAAGGTTGTGGCCATCATGTGTGCATCACGGTTAGTTCTCCTACACTTGTAGAATTTAGCCATGCCATCACACTTGTAGAAAATTTAGCCATGCCATGATACTTGTAGAAAATTTAGCCTTGCCATGACAGTTTTCAAAATTTACTTGTCATTTTTATCAACTTGCCACGAGACTTTTCAAAATCACATGTAATTGTCATTTCCATCAACTTGCCTTGAAAGTTGATCAATACTAGTTTTGTATGCCATTGCCAAGTTGTATATTTCTATGTTGCTACATTGCCACTACTACACTTGTGAAAATTTAGTCATACAATTTGTCATGCGAATCTCACTATTTTGCTTTCGACCGTGTAGGATGTGGATATGTGGTGGCCATCGAGTGCATCAAGGACATCGACCTTCGCCGTGCTTGAATCATATGTGATTGTTTGGATCATATATTTGTTTGGATCATATGTTTGGATCATGTGATGTGTATGAATGCTTGGATCATATGTTTGTGATGTGTATGAGTGCTTGGCTCATATGTTTGGATCATGTGTATGTTTGCTTGGAGCATAGTTGCTTGTTTGGATCATATATTTGCTGTCATATATATCAACTGTTGTTTTAAATGCAGGGATGTAGAAAAAACAAATAAAAAAGGAAATAAAAGGGCCTTTGTGCCAAATGGTCACTTTGCCGTGTGTATACACGGCAAAGGGGACAGGTGGCAGCAGGCTGTGCAACGGTGCTGGGGTAGACAACCTTTGCCGTGTGTAGTTTAGCTGGGACACACGGCAAAGGAGGGTACTCTGCCGTGTGTAATTCAGCTGAGACACACGGCAAAGAGAGTTACTCTGCCGTGTGGTACATCCTAGATGACACACGGCAAAGGGAGCAGACACGGTACAGAGGTGGCACACGACAACGCCATTGTACACGGCAACAACAAAAAACACACGGCAAGGTGCCCACACGGGAAAGACCCGCTGGCTCCGTTAAACGGACGGAACCGTGAACTTGCTTTACTGTGCCGTGTACACATGTTAGACACACGGCAAAGTCGTTGCCGTGTTTTGTGCGTGAGACACACGGCAAAGACCCTTTGCCGTCCCAGATGCTGCCGTGTGGCTTTTGCCATGTGTATACACATGGCAAAGCCTCTGCCGTGTTCCTAGACTCCTTTGCCGTGTAGTATTGCCCACACGGCAAGGAGAGTTTCTCCCGTAGTGAGTTCTATTGGTATCTTGGAGCCAAAGTTGTGGGATTGTATCGCCTGTTGATATATTCGCTAGGAACCGTAGCTATGGATCTGTATATATGATCTGCATCACCGCCCGTAAATTGTAGCCACATTATCTTATTGCGCCCATCTTCCCTAGCTTGCTAGGTCTTCTAGATCTCGTCGACCATGTCGGCCGCCGGCCTTGGTCGCCTGTCGCGGTCGGCGACGAGGGTCGTGGCGAAGGCCACGAACGGGTTCCACCTGCTCCGAATCAACGGCTACTCGCAAACCAAGACGATCCTCCCCGACCACAAGCTCTCCTCCCACAGGTTCAACGTCGGCGGCCACGTGTGGCGCATCGACTACTACCCCAACGGCCACGACGCGTTCGCAAACTCCGACGCCATCTCCGTCTATCTCGAACGCACCAGCCGCCACAGGCAGCTCGTCCAGGCGCGGTACAAGTTCAGCCTACTGGACCACGGCGGGAATGCCGGTGTACGAGCTCCCCGCCGAGACGGGCTCCTTCGCCAGCGTCCCTAAAGTCGGCGACTTTCCCCACCTCCGCACGGCAACAGAGAGCAATAGCGACGGCGAGGTGGCGGAGCCTATGTGTGGCCACGAGAAATTCATTGAGAGGGAGGAGCTGGATAGGCGCGAGCACCTGCTGATTCGCAATGACAGTAGCATTGTCCGATGTGACGTGGGCGTCACCGAGATTGACAAATTGTGGCTGGCGCTGGAAGAACTCTCACTGGTGGAAAATGGCCTCTAGTCCCGGTTCATAAGGGCCATTGGTCCCGGTTCCCGAACCAGGACCAATCACTTGGGACTAATGCTGGTCCCGGTTCACGCATGAACCGGGACCAATGGGTCTCCACGTGGGCGGGTGCGCGACGAGGGGGGGTGGATCATTGGTCCCGGTTCGTGGAACAAAACGGGACCAATGGGTCTCCACGTGGCAGCGCAAGATACGGGCGGGGGTGGATCATTGGTCCTAGTTCTTGGCACGAACCGGGATCGTTGGTCTCTATGCCGCGGCAGAATTTTCAGGCTATTTTTCTGCCGCGGCAGGATTTTCGGGATATTTTTGTGCCGCGCCAGGATTTTTTTATCAATTTAATGGTACTACATATTTACAGCAATAATGAAACCATGATATATATATTACACATCATGCATGATCACAAATATATTATACACTGTCTCATCCGTCTTCTTGGTCGAAACATATTATAATTACAAACGATACTCCCACATTAATTTGATCTAATTTACATCTTCTTTTCTACACTTCACCCTTTCAAATGAAGCGGGTAATAGTATTCTCCTTTCGGATCTATGACTTGTTCTAACAAGAATCCGGCAATTTCCTCTTGAACTGCTTGCACGCGTTCTTGTGATAGAAGACCGTCCCGCATCCGTTCGATCTAATATAAAGAAGGGGATCAACATATATGAATGAAACTAAACACAATTGGTGGTAATAAAATAAAGTTGTGATTATTGTTTATCGTACTTCAATTTTTTTTATGTTCCGGTTTGCGCCCTTCTCTTTGGCCATCTAGCGAATGAACTCGCAGACATAGTATCCACATAAGTTATTCCTGGCTTCCTGCCTCAAGCACTTTACGAGAACGGAGTTCAATCAAAATAATAATCAAGCATGATAATGGTGGTATTAAAACTAGAATCAAAGAGATGCGTGGATCTAGCAAGTAGTACTTATAGTCAATGGTTGAAATGTAAGCTCTGGCTTCCAAACACCCCTAGTTTTGGCAATGAACCGTTTCCAAGCCTTCTGGAGGCATTCCTGCATGTCCGCCCACTTTTCTAATGGTGTGTGTTTCGAGTCCAGGACTTTTGCTACTCCGGTGTCAATAACAATGATTAACAGAATATAGTGGAAGTTGGACACACTAACAAAATATAACACGAGTCAATTATACGCTTAACATCGAGTAAGCGGAAATAGAATATGTACAAGACAGTAACACTCACCTAGCGTTGTAAGGAAATAGTATTTCCCTTCTATTGCTGAAATACGTCAACGCTTGTACCAAGGTATCCTCTGTCTCTTTGGGTTTTTTTAGAGTAACTTCATGAACGGAATTGCAGTCAACAAACCCAAGGTCATAGATCTGTCCTTTGTTGCATTCGAGAATCTTCATTCTGCATATATAATTAGTATCGTGATGAGTAAGATTATACAAGCAACGAATGAGCTTAGCTAGAAAGACTTAATTACAGAAATTAATAATACTTACAAACAATAGGCACTGACGATAGTTTTGTCGAGGGTGTCTTGTTGGTAAAACTGAAATAATCCTGGAAATTCGATCAGTAGGAAGCCATCTCCATGACCGTAATGGTGGTGTTTATATGCAGCATAGATCCAGTTTTTGGATTCAGAACAGGCTTGGATGTACCAGTTATGCAATCTTTGCATTTTTGTTGGTAGATCTTTGAGTAACTCGGGTTTGACGAGAGGAGCCCCGTACTGGTACACATATGTTGTTTCTTGGTACCCCTCTAACTCATGCATACGGCTCATGTACTCAGTAATAGACAGTCCATATAATTGGGCCTTTTCTCCGTACAGTCGAACAAACTCCAGATCAATGTTTGGATCATGCCGCTCCTAGGCTCTCCACTCATTGGTATCGTACACTCTGAGCGGTTCGATCGATTGATTTTTCTGTTGTCCGAGCTGGGCAACTTCTTTCCCGACTCTCCGCTCTTTTGCCTCAGCAGACTTGGTAATAGAGCGATTATAGTCTGATGAGAGCGCTATGGGTTGGTGAAGCTGAATCTTAAGCGCGGCTGCTTTGGCTTTATCTTCTTCGGTGACCGGGAAGAATGCCTCTATCGGATTTTTCTTGTTAGCCATGTCAATCTTCCACTTTTCATAATGGACAGCTGCGGCCGCAGTAGTTTCCTCATCTGTCTTCTCGCAAGGTAGTTTCTTCATATTTTGATGAGGTACTTTTGGGAGGGGCGATAACTTACGTTTCGGTGATCGAAACATGCTCTTGCTGTTGCTGGTGGTGCTGCCCCTCTTAGTATACTTCCATTTTTGTCTCTGAGGCTCAGGGGATGGAGACGGCTGATGCGGCGGCAGAGACGGCTAGGGCGGTGATGGAGACGGTTGCGCTGAGTGGTGATGAGGCGGTGAAGGCGACGGTTGCGCTGGAGAATGGTGAGGTGGCGGCGAAGGTGGATTGCTACTCTGAGGAGTGGGTGGCCTTGGCGGCACATAATTTGGAAGCATGATGCGCTCCTTTGCCCATAGAATAGTCCTCCCTTTGGCTTCTCCTAGTAGAGTCAGCTCCATATCTTTCCCTACAGGGTGGTCTAGCTTCAGGTCCTCAAAATCTTCCTTCACCTCATCCACCGTGACGATAGCGTACCCTTTTGGAACCGGTCTGCAATGCCAAGTTGGGTTAGGCGCAATTGGTACCGCCATGCCGACAGCCGCCGTCACCCTTAAGTTCATAACCCGCACCTTTAGCTCACAAGGTGTGGTCTCCGTGATATCATCCACTGGGTAGCGTTTAGGAGGAGATGTCGTCGGTGCATCATCATCAACATCATGGAGCTGCGTGGAAGCGACACTGCTTTTCTTATTTGATAGGGCACCGGTACCCTCGAATGCAGCTTCTACCACGTGCCGCTGAGATTAGCCGCTAGTACCTTGCTGGCTAAGTCTGTCAAGTTGATCCTGGTGCCGCTTTAATGCTTCTTCTACATTACACAGCCGGTCTGCAGCGGCCGCTTTCTCAGCTGCCTCCCTTTCCTTTCTCCTCTGATGGCTTTTATCGGGATATCTCTTCATTTCTGGGTGGAAGGCAACCTTCCACGGCTCGGAGCCTGGTGTGCCTTGTGCTCGTCCGTCGTGTTCAGGATTTTTAAGGGCGCGTGTGAGCTCGTCGTTCTCTCTATCGGGAACGAACCGTCCCGCTGCAACATCATCCATTGCATTTCTAATATCGTCGATGGGCAGTACGGGATCATCTTTGTGTTTCTGATTATATATTGCCCTCCCTTATTTGTCCAACGTGTCCCCATGGCCGTAAAACTAGTTTCTCGCCCGTGGTGTCCATGTTGCGGGCTCTAGTCTGATGCCGGCAGCTATGTAATTGACCTCAAGTGCATCCCACCAACCGGGACCAAAGGCCTGTTGATCAGCGCGCGCACCTAGGGACCATTGGTCCCAGTTGGTGGGATGAACCGGGATCGTTGACCTGTTTTTCAGATTTTGGCAAACCTTTTGGTCTTCCCGCCATTTTCAAATTTGTTTTCTTCTTTAATTAATAAGATGTTTCAATTTCAGATGATTATTTATTTGGAATTTCAAAAAACTTTTAACAGGAAAAGTTCTTCAATTTAAATAACTAATCAAAAACCATTTTCTGTTTTCAAATATTTTTATTTGAACTATACAATTTTACTATTTTCAATTAAAATTGCATTAACAAATATTTATTACAAAATTTGGAATTTCAAAAAACTTTTAACACCAAAGGTGCTTCAATTTAAATAACTAATCAAACACCATTTTCTGTTTTCAAATATTTTATTTGAACTATACAATTTTACTATTTTCAATTAAAATTGCATTAACAAATATTTATTACATAATTTGGAATTTCAAAAAACTTTTAAGAGGAAAAGTGCTTCAATTTAAATAACTAATCCAACACCATTTTCTGTTTTCAAATATTTTTATTTGAACTATACAATTTTACTATTTTCAATTAAAATTTCATTAAAAAATATTTATTGCATAATTTGGAATTTTAAAAAACTTTCAACAGGAAAAGTGCTTCAATTTAAATAACTAATCAAAAACATTTTCTGTTTTCAAATATTTTTATTTGAACTATACAATTTTACTATTTTGAATTAAAATTGCATTACAAAATATTGATTGCATAATTTGGAATTTCAAAAAACTTTCAACAGGAAAAGTGCTTCAATTTAAATAACTAATCAAAAACCATTTCTGTTTTCAAATATTTTTATTTGAACTATACAATTTTGAACAGGAGAAGTGCTTCATGCCCGCCGTTTTGAATATAGTTTGAAACAGGCATAAGAAATTCAAAAATGATCCAAACAATGTGAAACCTTCGCCTGGTGTCATATTATGTGTCACAGTTGCAAGGGAAAATATTGAACTTGAAAAATTACAAACATCATAAAAAATCCTTCACAAAATGACCTATCATGTTTGAGGTTTCTTGGCATTTAGGTCAAACCACCAATGTTATGGCTAGAATCAGGGCATAGTCTGTGATAATGTGCCCATATTGTGCACACATGTGCATCTTGGGATGGATTACGATGTTGTAGGAGGAAGTTTTCCTTTTCGACGCACGAAAAAGCCAATTTCCATTTTTGAGGTGCCGAAATCGGGGTGTTCTGTGAAGCAACCACCAAATAAAAGTTTGGCATTGGTACCAACCCATTTTTCAAAAATACTAGACCACCTTATATGGACAATTTCCCAACCGGTGTTTCTGGATCCTTTCTGTCCATCCCTCACGAAAAAGACAAATTCCTGCCGAATCGGTAGTAGGTTGCCAAGATTTGAACTACAAGTACATGATATAATGCTTGTGAATTTTTAAAAAAAATCATTTATAGGTTCACAACATGCTATTTTATCAGAGATCCACTTCAAGTTCAAGGAGGCTCAGCCCCGGGCTAAGAAGCTTCATGCCCGCCGTTTTGAATATAGTTTGAAATGGGCATAAGATTTTCAAAAATGATCCAATCAATGTGAAACCTTCGCGTGGTGTCATATTATGTGTCACAGTTGCAAGGAAAAATACTGAACTTGAAAAATTGCAAACATCATAAAAAATCCTTCACAGAATGACCTATCATGTTCGAGGTTTCTTGGCATTTAGGTCAAACCACCAATGTTATGGCTAGAATCAAGGCAAAGTTTGTGATAATGTGCCCATATTGTGCACACATGTGCATCTTGGGATGGCTTACGATGTTGTAGGAGGAAGTTTTCCTTTTCGACGCACGAAAAAGCCAATTTCCATTTTCGAGGTGCCGAAATCGGGGTGTTCTGTGAAGCAACCACCAAATTAAAGTTTGGCATTGGTACCAACCCATTTTTCAAAAATACTAGACCACCTTATATGGACAATTTCCCCGCCGGTGTATCTGGAACCTTTCTGTCCATCCCTCATGAAAAAGATAAATTCCTGCCGAATCGGTAGGAGGTTGCCAAGATTTGAACTACAAGTACATGATATAATGCTTGTGAATTTTTAAAAAAATCATTTATAGGTTCACAACATGCTACGTCATCAGAGATCCACTTCAAGTTCAGCGAGGCTCGGCCCCGGGCTAAGAAGCTTCATGCCCGCCATTTTGAATATAGTTTGAAACGGGCATAAGAAATTCAAAAATGATCCAAACAATGTGAAACCTTCGTGTGGTGTCATATTATGTGTCACAGTTGCAAGGAAAATATTGAACTTGAAAAATTGCAAACATAATAAAAAATCCTTCACAAAATGACCTATCATGTTCGAGGTTTCTTGGCAGTTAGGTCAAACCACCAATGTTATGGCTAGAATCAGGGCATAGTTTGTGATAATGTGCCCATATTGTGCACACATGTGCATCTTGGGATGGCTTACGATGTTGCAGGAGGAAGTTTTCCCTTTCGACGCACGAAAAAGCCAACCGAGACTAAAGCTGTCGGTGGGATAAGGACGCGTGGGTAACCTTTAGTCCCGGCTGGTGGGTGCAACTGAGACTAAAGCTGTCGGTGGGATAAGGACGCATGGGTAAAATTTAGTCCCGGCTGGTGGGTGCAACTGAGACTAAAGCTGTCGGCGGGATAAGGACGTGTGGGTGGACGCACTGCTCGATGAGATAAAGCATGTAGCGCACGACGCCCTGTCGGAGGAACAAGACAAAGTAGAAGCGGCGCCGTGCCTATAAAAGGACCATCGATACGCTGGCAAGCAGCTCAACAAGCCAACATAGGTAGAGAGAGTTTCATCCCCATGGATGGAGGGTTGGGAAATCTACCGTGGCGGAGCTTCTCGAAGATGTCGTGGGTGCACACGCCCTACGGCATCTTCGGAAGCTCCGCCTCGAAAAAATTTCCCTGCAAGCCCGTGAAAGACTCCATCTCCTCTAACAGTGTTGGGGAAAGGGTTGAGAAATCTCCTGTGGCGGAGCTTCTCAAAGATGTCGTTGGTGCACATGCCCTACGGCATCTTCGGAAGCTCCGCCTCGGAAAATTTTCCCCGCAAGCCCGTGAAAGACTCCATCTCCTCTAACAGTGTTGGGGAAAGGGTTGGGAAATCTCCCGTGGCGGAGCTTCTCGAAGATGTCGTTGGTGCACACGCCCTATGGCATCTTTGGAAGCTCCGCCTCGGAAAAATTTCCCTGCAAGCCCGTGAAAGACTCCATTACATAAAGTTTCGATACATCACATAAAGTTTCCATACATTACATAGATTTACATAGGGTTTAGGGTTTAGGATATGAATCCTTCGTCACGTATGTCGACCCCTTGCCTATGATCGCTTCTTAGGCCGTAACCATGGAGCATCTTCTTTGCTTAACGGGATGCTTGGGTCAGTTTTCACGGTGAAGGGCGGAATTTCATCAAACTTATCATAATCTGCTAACATGTCTGTCTTGTCCTCGACTCCCGCGATGTTTATTTCCCTAAAAGAACTATGTGACGCCTAGACTCATCGTCTGATGTATTCGTTTCCTTATTTTTTCTTTTTTTCGGTCTAGAGGACATGTCCTTCACATAAAAACCTGAGCCACATCATTGGCTAGGACGAATGGTTCGTCTTTGTAACCAAGATTCTTGAGATTCACTATTGTCATTCCGTACAGCTGGTCTATCTTTACCCCTTCTCCATTCATGTTGACCCAACTGCACCGAAACAAAGGGACCTTAAAAGTAGGTCCATAGTCAAGTTCCCATATCTCCTCTATGTAACCATAGTATGTGTCCTTTTTCCCATTCTCGCATGTTGCATCAAAGCGGACACCACTATTTTGGTTGGTGCTCTTTTTATCTTGGGAAATCGTGTAAAATGTATTTCCATTTATCTCATACCCTTGGAAAGTCAATACAGTCGCATATGGTGTCACGGCCAACAAGTAGAGCTGATCTCCAATAGTGGTGTCATTCATGAGATGTAATTGCAACCAAGTGCTGAAGGTCTCCATGTGATTTTCTTTAATCCAGTAGTCATCCTTCCCCGGGAACTTGGAGCGTACAACATTCCTGTGTTCCTCGATATACGGAGCCACAAAGGTAGAACTTTGGAGAACTATGTAGTGTGCTTGATTCAAAGAATGTATGTCCCTAAATATCATTGCTTTCTTTCCTAGCGTGCCTTTTCCACTCAGTCTCCCCTCATACCGTGATTCAGGAACACCAATCGGCTTAAGGTCAGGAAGAAAGTCTACACAGAACCCAATGACCTCCTCTGTTCCATAGCCCTTGGAGATGCTTCCTTCTGGCCTAGCACGGTTACGAACATATTTCTTTAAGACTCCCATGAACCTCTCGAAGGGGACCATATTGTGCAGAAATACAGGACCGAGAATGTAAATCTCTTCGACTAGGTGAACTAAGAGATGCATCATAATATTGAAGAAGGACGGGGGGAAAACCAACTCAAAACTGACAAGACATTGGACCACATCCTTCTGTAGCCTTTCCAGACGTTCTCGATCGATTACCTTCTGAGATATTGCACTGAGGAATGCACATAGCTTCACAATGGCTAATCGAACATTTTCCGGTAGAAGCCCCCTCAATGCAACCGGAAGCAACTGTGTCATAATCACGTGGCAATCATGAGACCTCAGGTTCTGAAATTTTTTCTCTGCCATATTTATTATTCTCTTTATATTTGATGAGAAGCCAGCCGGGACCTTGATACTGTAAAGGACTTCAAAAAAGATTTCCTTCTCTGCTTTGGTAAGAGCGTAGCTGCTTAAGTATTCACGCCCTTTATCAGTATGCTTGTTGTATGTGTCTTTGATACGTTGCTGGTCCTTCCGTGCTTCTGGTGTATCTTTTGTCTTCCCATACACGCCTAGGAAGCCTAGCAGGTTAATGCAAAGATTCTTCGTCACATGCATCATGTCGATTGAAGAACGGACCTCTAGGTCTTTCCAATACTCAAGCTCCCAAAATATAGATTTCTTTTTCCACATGGCCATGTGTCCCGTAATGGGGTCTTTCGGAACAGATTGACCGCCAGGACCCTTTCCAAAGATTACTTCTAGGTCCTTCACCATGCCAAATACATCAGCACCTTTAGGGAGCTTAGGCTTCTTCCGGTAATCTGCCTCACCATTGAAATGCTTGCCTTTCTTTCTTACTTGATGATTGGTCGGAAGAAATTTAGGACACCCCAGGTACACAACCTTCTTAAATTTATCCAAATATGTACCTTTAGTCTTATCTAAACAGTGCGTGCATGCATTGTATCCCTTGTTTGACTGTCCTGAAATGTTACTAAGAGTAGGCCAATCATTGATGGTTACGAACAACAACGCTCGTAGGTCAAATGGCCCATGTTTGTGATCATCCCACACCTTTACACCTGGTTCTGCCCACAACTGCAAAAGTTCATCGACTAATGGCCTTAGGTACACATCAATGTCGTTGCCGGGTTGATTCGGTCCTTGGATGAGCACTGGCATCATAATGAACTTCCGCTTCATGCACAACCAATGAGGAAGGTTGTAGATACATAGAGTCATTGGCCAGGTGCTGTGACTACAGCTCTTCTCCCCAAAAGGATTCATGCCGTCTGTACTTAGACCAAACCATAAGTTCCTCGCATCACCTGCAAAGTTCGAGTACTTTATCTCGATGTTTCTCCACTGCGACCCATCGGCGGGGTGTCTCAGTTTCCTGTCTTTCTTACGCTCTTCTTTGTGCCATCGCAACAACCTGGCATGCTCTTTATTTCTGAACAGACGTTTCAACCATGGTATTATAGGAGCATACCACATAACCTTAGCAGGAACCCTCTTCCTCGGGGGCTCGTCATCGCCCTCAACATCACCAGGGTCATCTTGTCTGATCTTGTATCGACATGCAGTGCATACCGGGCATTTATCCATATGCTTGTACTTCCCACCGTGGTACAGGATGCAGTTATTAATGCATGCATGTATCTTCTTCACATCTAATCCTAGAGGGCAGATAGTCTTCTTTGCTTCGTATGTTGTCTCGGGCAGCTCGTTATCTTTTAGAAGCTTCGGCTTCATTATTTTCAGTAACTTCTCAAATCCCTTGTCAGATAAGCCAGTCTCTGCCTTCCATTTCAGCAGTTCAAGTGTGGTACCGAGCTTTGTGCTGCCATCTTTGCAATTTGGGTACAACAACTTTTTGTGATCCTTTTGCATGGCCTCCAACTTAAGCTTCTCCCTTTATGTATCACATTGTTGCTTTGCATCAGAAATGACCCGACCAAGACCATCAGCGGGCTCATCCGATGCCCGTTGTTCTTCTTCATTGCCGCCTCCCTCTTCTTCATTGTCTTCCATTGCAGTATCACCGTATTCTTCAAGGGACATAGGATAGCTGTCATCATCCTCCTCTTCTTCATTTTCTTCCAGCCTAACCCCTCTTTCTCCGTGCATGGCCCAACAATAATATCCGGGCATGAAGCCTCTCCGAAGCAGATGGCTTTGAAGGATTCTCGGGGCAGAGTGCTCCGCCACGTTCTGACAGTCGACGCAGGGACAAGACATAAAATTATCCACTTTGTTTGCCTTAGCCAAATCGATAAATTTATGCAGGCCTGCAATAAAATCGGAATGGCGTCAGTCGCCATACATCCATCGCATCCGTGCATCGATCTGCGTCATAATAATTAACCATTACAATAACATCGTGAATAGTAAAATGACCACCCTACATAGACAAATGCAATATTTTTGTATCAGTTACAAATAAAGAAGATAAGGTTGCTAACCTCAGCCGAGGATACCGTGTTGTGCGAACTAAAGTGTGGCTCGGACATTTCGTCGAACACCTTGTGTGCAATCAAAGAAAAAAAGCTAGCACCCACACCTCACACACAATCCAGCAAAATTTGGTGGGCAAAGGGCTAGGCTTATATATAGCCAAGGGAGGGTTTTTCGTCGAAGCCCCTCCAGCGTGACACGTGGCCGCCTAGCAGCTCGCACCCCACCCAGGTCATTGGTCCCAGTTAATGGCACGACCCGGGACCAATGACCTGGGTGGAGGCGTGCTGCTGGGCCGCCACTTGTCGCGCGGGAGGGGCTTTGGTCCTAGTTCGTGGCAATAACCGGGACCAATGCCCACCATCGCTTCGTCGTCCCCGTGTATAAATATGAGGCCACAGCGCTCGCTTTCGCCATCGCCTCGGCCTCTCTGCAGTCCATCTCCACCCCACCCCTTTAGCCATCGCCTCCCCTCCCTCTCCAATCTCCACCGCGCCGCCATGGAGGTGTCCACGCTCAACCACTACGAGGCGGCGATGTTTGCGTACTACGGCATCCTCGCGCCGCCACGCGCGACCGTGCCCGCCGGATTTCGCATCAGCGAGGCGGGTGTGTCGGTGGCTCCGCTCCTCATCCCCGTGGATACGAGATGGAGTGCGTCATCGCGGAGCGTCGCCGCCAGCTGCCCGCGTAGATGAGGGCGTTGCCCCGGTACGCGGCGGCCAACGAGTACTGGCCCCGGCTGTTCAAGAAGGAGTGGAAGGCCAAGCTTGGCAACCACATCGTGGACGGGCGCCTGGTGCACCCGGATCTCCGCAACCAAGAAGGGCGGGAGATGTTCTGGTCCGTCCCTGGACGGACCATCTACACCGCCATCGACGCTGCTAGCCGCGCAGAGGAGCTCTGTCTGCCGAACAATGCCGAAATCGTGGAGATTTCGTCCGACGACGACGAGGAAGCTGGCGGCTCGGAGGACAGCGGCAGCGGAAGTGTTGTCGACTAGGAAAATTTGTAAAAACGCATCTTTGTATGGAAAAATTTGTGGTCGAATAATAAAATGTCTCAATTTTGATCTTTGTCTCGATTAATTTTTGAAAGATTTTTTCAAAAATACTGATCAATTGAATTTTTACATCGAATTAATTTCTGCCCTGAATTAATTTACATTAATTGTCCTGGACTGCTGACCGTCGCGGGATTTTTGGTCCCGGTTCGTGGCATGAACCGGGACCAATGCTCCACAGAGCGCCACGTGTGCGTCGCGGGGGCATTGGTCCTGATTATACCACGAACCGGGACCAATACCCAGACGGCATGAACCGAAACCGGTGCCTGACATTGGTCCCGATTATAAAAACGAACCGGGACCAATGGAATTTGGACGCTGACCAAAGCCCTCTTTCTACCGGTGTCTACTCACGGGAAGACGGGAAGGAGTCGGAGGAGGAGTACGAGGCACCTCCTCCTCGCCGGCGTCTGATGGCGAATACGCCAAGTGGTGTGTGGCCCAACGACTGGATGGAGCCCGTCTTTGATTAGGGACGAACGATCAGCGATCATCGATGAAGGCAGTATGTGTTATAGTATTTTGCTTGGAAAAATCTAAGAAGAGGCGCCGCATGCGTCGCTCGCTCGCGCGGCGCGCCACGATTCGTGAAAACTCGATCGGAACAAACGCTCCCTCTCACCCTTTATCTACTCACGTGACACGCGTCTGTCTTATCCATTCACGACTGGCCCCAACCACACAATCACCTCCTCTATCTCTCTCACAAGCCTCCACGGGAGGAGCAACACCGCGCCGCACCGGAGAAGCGCGCGAGGAGGAGACCGCCGCCGCGCCAGTCAACAAGCGCGAGGAGGCGGCTTCTGCCGCCGCCGCCGAGCATGCGTCAAGGGAAGCTGCACAATTTCCATGGAAGCAGAGCGGGCGGGCTGAGGAGCGCGCCACTGAAGAGATGTGACAGGAGGTGGACGGCGACGGCGAGCGCGGCAAGGAGGCACGCACCTGCTAGCACGGGGAGGGCGCCGCCAGGCCGTCGACCAGCATGAGGAGGGCTCTGCCGGTGCGCCTCCGACGACGAGCACACATCGGGGACCTCGCCGCAGAGCACCCATCATGGAGGCCGACGCCGCACATCACGCACATCGAGGGGGTGGAGGTCGTCGTGTATCGCCGAGCATACGGCAAGCAGGTTGTCGGCGTTGAACACAGGGACGCCGTTGGCAAGCAGATGGAGGCATACGAGTTTGGTGCCCCCTGTAATGCTTGTATGAATTTTTTCTCAGTCCTTTATATCTAGTTTTTTATTGATCTTTTGGGTGGAGATTAGTCACTACGTGTTAATCTGGCATCTCCATTTCGATCTGAATTTTGTAGGAGAATTGCATCTCCATCTCGATCTGATTTTTTGGAGGAGGGATTCTGCAATTAGGCTACATATTATTCTGGCAGCTAAGCAGAATTAACCTGGCAATATTCAATACTAATATGGCAGCTAACCAGAATTAACCTGGCAATATTCAATACTAACATGTCAGCTAAGTAGAATTAACCTGGCAATGTTTAGTACTAATATGGCAACTAGGTAAAATTAACATGGCTTAGATAGTACTAATCTGGCAGCTAGGTAAAATTATGCTACGTATTATTCTGGCAGCTAAGCAGAATTAATTTGGCAATATTCAGTACAAATCTGACAGCAAGGTAAAATTAACATGGCAATTTGATAATACGAATCTGGCATCTAGGTAAAACTAGCCATCCAATAGGTCAGTATTAATCCTTACTGCTAGGTAAAATAACCTGGCAATCAGTCGGTACTAATTTGGCAGCGAGCTAAACCAACATGACAATCATTACTAATCTGATAGCTAGTTAAAACTAACCTGGCAATCAAGTGTATCTTATAGTTGGTGTAATGGCTTAAAATACTATTGTTCCTCCTTGATTAGTTACTCTAGGGGAGGCCATGGAGTTTAGTTTTGGAATTGAATGGGATGCTCGATGCAAGCTGATGGAGCATGCAGCCTTTTCTCAGACCATGTAGGAGGTGAGACACCTAGCAACATACTGTTTTACATAGCTTCATGTGGTTATTGTTAGAGTATATTTGTGTATTGTACTTTCCCCATATGTTAAGGGGCGGGGCTTCCTGTATATTTGCACCTGTATATGTACTATATATTCTGGCCTTTGGCCATACAAGATCTATTACCCTAACATGGTATCAGAGCCGTAAGACCTTTTTTTCTCTTCTCTCGCCGCCGTCGCCGACACCGCCGCCGGCCCCGGCCCCTCGCCGCCGCCGCCCGCCCCGGACCTCGCCGCCGCCGCCGCCCGTCATCGCCACCGACGCCGCCGCCGCCGCCCGCCCTGGATCCGCCGCCGCCGGCCGCCACCGACGCTAGCCGTCCTCGTCGCCGCCGCCCACGCCGCCGCCGGCCGCCCACCCCCGTCGCCGGCCGCCCACCCCCGCCGCCGCCGACCGGATCCGCCCCCGGTCTGCCCCCCGGTCGTCGCCCTCTAGCCGCCGTCCTCCAGATCCGTTCTGATCTGATCTAGTTCGGCCAAAAAAAATGTCTTCCTCATCGGGCTATGTTGCGATTCCTCGCTGCCCGGTGATTTTTGATGGCGCGAATTATCCTGATTTCGCCGCCTTCATGCGCGTCCATATGCGCGGTCTTTGCCTTTGGGGTGTGCTTTCCGGTGAGGTCTCCTGTCCATCGCGCCCCGTTGTGCCTCCAGTGCCTCGTGCCCCGACGCCCGTTGCCCTTGCCCCCGATGCTACTCAGGCGGTCAAGGATGTAGCCCAGAGTGCTGATGCTTCTGCTTGGGCTGATTATGAGCGCCAGGTCTAGGAGCATTCTACTGCTACTACGACCTACCGGCTGGATCTGGCTGACTACACTCAGTGGATAGATGAGGATGCTCGTGCTGCTGCTGTTCTCACTTCCAGTGTTCTGCCTCAGTATGCCGCTGAGTTCATGGGTCTTCCCGCTGCTGCTGCTCAGTGGGCTTTTCTTCGTCAGCGCTATCAGCCATCTAGAGATGCTCTTTATCTGTCTGTGGTTCGTCAGGAGCATGATCTTAAGCAGGGTGATTCTACTATTGATGATTTCTATACTCAGAGTGCTGCTATTTGGCGTCAGCTTGACTCTCTTCGTACAGCGGTGTGTAACACCTGTCCCTGCTGTCTGATTGTGCGCGCGGATTTGGAGTTCCAGCGCGTCTTTGAGTTCTTGTCGCGGCTCCGCAAGGAGTTTGAGCCGCGCCGTGCCCAGCTGCTTGCCCGTGGTCGTGTTCCGCTCTCTGAGGTACTGGCTGAGCTTCGTGCTGAGGAGACTCGTCTTCGTGGTGCTGGTCTTCTTGAGGTTCCTTCTGTTCTTGCTTCTCGTGGTCCCCCCGTGCCGCCGGCTTCGTCGCGGTCTCTCGCGCCGCCGCTACTTTCTGCTCCACCGGCCCAGGGTCAGAGTCAGTCTCAGCAGCCCCGTGGTTCTCGTCCTCCCCGTGCTCACTGTGGCAAGCCTGGCCACGATATCTCTGGTTGCTGGACGAGGGATCCACGCTTACGTCAGCAGTATCTTGCTCTTCGCCAGTCTGGTTCTTCAGGATCTTCTGTTGTTGCTTCTGGACCTCCTGCTGGTGCTTCTGGACCCCCTGCTGGTGCTCTGTCTGATCAGGATATTATTCGTGGTCTTCGTAGTCTGCTCGCTGCTACAGGCTCCTCCTCGTCGGGTACTGTTGGTTCTGTGACTAGTTCTTCTGGCACCATGCGACCATCATCTTCTACACAGTCAGGTACGTCATCCCCATGGTATCTGGATTCTGGAGCTTCTTTTCATATGACTTCTGCGTCTTCTATTCTTTCTGCTATTCACTCTCTTATTTCTCCTGTCCGTGTTATTATGGCTGATGGTACCTCTCTTCCTGTTTCCAGTCGAGACACCCTCTCTACTTCCTCCTTCTCTGTTTCAGATGTTTCTCATGTTCCCAGCCTTAAGATGAACCTTTTCTCTGCTAGTCAGCTTACTGATTCTGGTTGTCGTGTCATTCTTGATGCTGATTCTTGTGCTGTTCAGGACCGTCGTACACATGCTCTGGTTGGAGGTGGCCCTCGCAGCATTGAGTCTCCAGGGTTATGGGAGTTAGACTGGCTTCGCGTTCCTTTCGCTGACACTTCTTCTGCCACTTCTCCTGCGGTTGCTGCGTCTGTCACTGGCTCGTTTCAGCAGTGGCATCATCGGCTGGGTCATCTTTGTGGCTCCCGTTTATCATCCTTAGTTCGTCGTGATCTTGTGGGGCTTGTCTCAGGAGATGTGTCGTCGTTACATTCGTGTCAGGGTTGTAGGTTAGGTAAACAGATTCAGCTTCCCTATCCTACTAGTGTGTCTGTATCTCAGCGACCTTTTGATTTAGTTCATTCAGATGTGTGGGGTCCGGCTCCCTTTGCTTCAAAAGGGGGCCACCGATACTATATTTTGTTTATTGATGATTTTTCACGGTACACCTGGTTATTTTTTATGCGCTCTCGCAGCGAGGTGCTTGCTATTTATCAGCGCTTTGTGGCTATGGTTCGTACTCAGTATTCCACGCCTATTCGTGTTTTTCGTGCTGATTCTGCAGGAGAGTATATCTCTCAGCATCTGCGTGGTATCCTTGCTGAGCAGGGCACCCTTGCTGAGTTCTCGTGTCCCGGCGCCCATGCTCAAAATGGTGTCGCCGAGCGTAAGCATCGTCATATTCTTGAGACTACCCGCGCTATGATGATTGCTTCCTCTCTTCCGCCGCATTTCTGGGCTGAGGCTGTCGCTATGTCGACTTACCTCATTAATATCCAGCCTTCAGCTGCTCTTCAGGGTGGCATTCCTCTCGAGCGTCTCTCTGGCTCCTGTCCAGACTACTCGACTCTTCATTTATTTGGTTGCGTTTGCTATGTCCTTCTCCCTCCTCGTGAACACACCAAATTAACCGCTCAGTCTGTTGAGTGTGTTTTTCTTGGCTACAGTGATGAGCATAAGGGCTATCGCTGTTGGGACCCTGTTGGTAGTCGTATGCGCATCTCTCGTGATGTCACATTCGATGAGACGCGTCCTTTCTATCCTCGCCCCACCTCTGGTACTTACCCAACGGATGATCTCTCTTTTCTTCTTTTTCCTGATACACCTTCCGCTGTCTCTTCTCCTCCACCTCCTCCTTCTGCTGCGCCTCCTTTGTCTTCGGCGCCATCCTCTCCTCCGTCTAGTTCCCCTAGTTCTCCTCGGTCCCCATCTTCGGATCCTTCCTCCGTGCCTCCTTCTTCCTCCTCTTCTGATGAGTCATCTTCTGCGGATGAGCTTCCTTCCTCACGACCTGTTCGTCAGCGTTGTGCTCTAGACCGTTACTCCCCTAGTTAGTATGGTCTCTCTGTAGTTTCCGAGCCGACTTCTTATCGGGATGCTGCGTGTCATCCTGAATGGCAGCTTGCCATGGCTGAAGAGATTGCTGCGCTTGAGCGCACAGGCACCTGGGATCTTGTCGCTCCCCCTTCTGGTGTTCGTCCTATCACATGTAAGTGGGTCTATAAAATTAAGACCCGCTCTGATGGATCTCTTGAGCGCTATAAAGCGCGTCTTGTGGCTCGTGGTTTTCAGCAGGAACATGGTCGTGACTATGATGAGACTTTTGCTCCTGTGGCACATATGACCACCGTGCGTACTCTTCTTGTTGTTGCTTCTGTCTGACGCTGGTCTGTATCCCAGCTTGATGTTCAGAATGCTTTTCTTAATGGCAAGTTGAGTGAGGAGGTTTATATGCAGCCTCCTCCTGGGTATTCTGTTCCCGATGGGATGGTTTGTCGTCTTCGAGGTTCTCTTTATGGACTGAAATAGGCCCCTCGTGCCTGGTTTGAGCGCTTTGCCTCTGTGGTGACTGCTGCTGGTTTCTCTCCTAGTTCTCATGATCCAGCGCTTTTTGTTCACACTTCTCCTCGTGGACGCACTCTTCTCCTTCTCTATGTTGATGATATGATCATTACTGGTGATGATCCTGAGTATATTGCCTTTGTCAAGGCTCGTCTTCGTGATCAGTTTCTTATGACTGATCTTGGTCCTCTTCGCTATTTTCTTGGGATTGAGGTTTCATCCACTTCTGATGGGTTTTCTATCTCTCAGGAAAAGTATATTCAGGATCTTCTTGCTCGGGCTGCTCTTGCGGATGAGCGCACCGTTGAGACTCCTATGGAGCTTCATGTTAAGCTTCGTCCTACGGATGGTGATCCTCTTCCCGATCCCACTCGTTATCGCCATCTTGTTGGGAATCTCGTTTATCTTGCTGTCACCCGTCCTGATATCTCTTATCCTGTTCATATTCTGAGCCAGTTTGTCTCAGCTCCTACCACTGTTCACTACGGTCATCTCCTCCGTGTCCTTCGTTATCTTCGTGGTACGATTACTCGTCGCCTTTTCTTTCCTCGTTCTAGCTCTCTCCAGCTCCAGTGCTACTCGGATGCTACGTGGGCGAATGATCCTACGGATCGTCGTTCACTTTCTTCTTACTGTGTGTTTCTTGGTGGTTCGCTTGTTGCTTGGAAGACGAAGAAACAGGTAGCGGTTTCCCGTTCGAGTGTTGAGGCTGAGTTGCAGGCTATGGCTTCGGTGACTGCTGAGGTGACCTAGTTACGGTGGTTGCTTGCAGATTTTGGGGTCTCTGTTACAACACCCACTCCACTTTTGTCAGACAGTACAGGTGCATCAGTATTGCACGTGATCCGGTCAAGCATGAGCTGACCAAGCATATTGGTGTTGATGCTGTTTATACAAGTGCTCAGGTGCAGGATCAGGTTGTTGCGCTCCTGCCTTCAGACTTGCAGTTGGCAGATTTCTTTACAAATGCACAAAGCCGCGCTCAGCATGATTTCTTACTCTCCAAACTCAGTGTTGTGGATCCACCATGAGTTTGAGGGGGGGGGGGGGTGTTAGAGTATATTTGTGTATTGTAGTTTCCCCATATGTTAGGGGGCTTCCTGTATATTTGCACCTGTACATGTACTATATATTCTGGCCTTTGGCCCTCTGGTAATACAAGACCTATTACCCTAACAGTTATGTGGAGCAACATCGGATCACTGCTGGTGGCCGGCAGCTGCAGAGTGCAAAGAAAGGGAAAAACTTTCGGGAGTGGTGCTGCCGCCGCACGGGTTGACGTTGGCGCGGCGCCGCGTGTTAGCCGTATCAATTTTTCTTTCGAGCCAACAACACGAATTGCAGTCGAAAATTGGCTTAGCCCTTTGTGTAGGTGGTTTTCTGCGTTTTGCTTAGGTGAATTGGTTTGTGGCTATATAGTCGTTCTGTTATGTGCTCAAAATTTTCTGAAGAATCGACTGCCCCGAGCATCCCCCACATGATTGTAATTTTCTTGAATTAGCCTAATGTTCTAGAACGTAAATCCATCATGATGAAAGAAAAATGAAAATCTTGTAATACAATGTATGGATGTATCGAAAATGCAAGCTAAATACTACTTGCAGTCATAGGTTTACCACATAAACTGGCACCACCTTATAGTTATTGAATCAACTCTCACATATCAACCAAAAAAGGTAATGATGTCTAATACTCCCTCCCATGTCTTATTATAAGAAGTGTAAGGGAATCACCCACAATTTTTGGCACGTTACAATATTTTGTGACTTCCCCGTATCACCACTCGTTCGCGGCGCGCACCAACACGGCGCATCCGCCCGCTACTCGACATGTTCGAGTCGTCGCTCATTCCCCTCTCTCCTCACTCTCGCTCTCGTCTCTCTCGCAGTCCCTCTACGCCGTTGCCCTCGTCCTCTCGCGCCCCACCACCTTTTGCGTCCTCTGTGTTTTGCTTAGGTGAATTGGTCTGTGGCTATAGTGGTTCTGACTTGCCTGGAAGTTTTCAAAGTCCATGGACCTGCATTTTCCAAAGAGATTAGTGCACCCGAGAACATACATACACTTTAGGCGGCGCATGAATAATTTTGTCCACGAGCTTGGAAAATGGACGCACTTAATTAGGTCAAAATAGATCCAGGTCAAGTAAATCGCGTTTGTCCCAATCCTAAATACAAAGCGCTCCTACAACTCTATTTCCCTATCCTCGCCCCTCCGGTGATGGAAGGGAGATGACGGCGACGCGTCTTCGGCTCGTGCTAGTATTTTTAGTCATCGTTAGGTGGTTTATCGGTCTATTTATAATTGTTTGTTTAGTCTAATGGTTCTGCTTCATTGCATAAAAGTGGGTGCACCAGATGAATGGCTTGTTAGCTTTGCGACAAGTAAGTAACGAAGAACGAAAATAAAATCGCAGCAAGGAGGACACAGATTTAACGTGGAAAACCCTCTCCAACAAAGAGAAGGGAAAAACCACGGGCGCCAGACAGCAAAACTTCACTATAACGAAGAGTATTTACACAATGCCGAGGATTTCACAGATGCAACTCATCCCAACCGGCGGCTTACAAGAGGTATATATAGCGGTGGTAACCTAAGTCATCAACGATCCGTACCGCCTCCGGCGACGGGCCTCGCTCTGCTCCGTCAGAAGTTGGCCTTTACTTTGTAGAATTTGGATCAATATATAACAAACTCCGCCTTGAGACAAATTCCTTCTTGTAGCATCAACAGTAATCATCTCCCTGAACAAACAAAGAAAACACCTTCGGCGCCAACATCCACTTGGGCTAAGCAGTTATACCAACTAAGCTTGAGCATAGCTCAAACTTAGCAACAGGAACAGGCTTTGTCATCATATCAGCAGGATTATCATGAGTGCTTATCTTGCATACCTTCAACGTACCTTGTGCAACAACATCACGGACATAATGGTACTTGATATCAATGTGCTTTGTTCTCTCATGGAACATCTGATCCTTAGTAAGGTAAATAGCACTTTGACTGTCACAGAACAGGTTAATGCAAGAATCATCCTGACAAAGCTCAGCATACAAACCTTTCAACCAAACAGACTCTTTGCAAGCTTCAGCAACAACCATATATTCTGCTTCGGTTGTAGATAGAGCAACCACTGGTTGCAGCGTTGCCTTCCAACTCACGGCACATCCACCTACCGTGAACACATAACCTGTGAGGGACCTCCTCTTATCCAAGTCGGCAGAAAAATCTGAATCTACATAGCCTGCGAGTCCCTCACCAGTCTTGCCAAACTTCAAGCAAGCGTTGGATGTGCTACGGAGGTACCTGAAAATTCACTGAACAACTTTCCAATATTCTTTAGGATTAGCCATGTAACGACTCACCAAACTCATAGCATATGATAGATCAGGGCGAGAACAAACCATGGCATACATCAAGGAACCAACAGCACTAGAATAAGGAACTCTAGACATGTACTCAATATCTTCATCAGAACTAGGACATTGCAATACTGACAATTTAAAGTGAGGAGAAACAGGAGTACTAACTAACTTTGCATCATGCATATTAAAACGTCGAAGAACTTTCTCAACGTAACTTTGCTGACTAAGAAACAACAACCTAGATTTTCTTTCCCGTTTAATTTCCATACCTAGGATTTTCTTAGCAGCACCAAGATCTTTCATCTCAAATTCACTACTTAGGCGTGCCTTCAAAGTAGTGATTTCTTTCATGCTCTTGGCAGCAATTAACATATCATCAATATATAACAACAAGTAAATAGGTGATCCATTAACAAACTTTATATAAACACAGCTATCAAACTGAGACCTCTTAAAACCTTGTGAGATCATAAATGAATCAAACCTTTTGTACCACTGCCTTGGAGATTGCTTCAAACCATAAAGAGACCTCTTCAATTTGCACACAAAATCCTCTTTTCCAGGAACTATGAACCCTTCAGGTTGGTCCATGTAAATCTCCTCCTCCAGTTCACCATGCAGAAAAGCAGTCTTTACATCTAGCTGCTCAAGCTCAAGATCATGCATAGCAACAATACCAAAGAAAGCACGAATAGAACTATGCTTCACAACCGGAGAGAAAATATCATTATAATCAATACCTGGAATCTGGCTGAAACCTTTTGCTACTAACCTTGCCTTAAACCTTGGAGGCTCATTAGGAGACAAACCTTCCTTTCTCTTATATATCCACTTACAGCGGACGTCCTTCTTCTGTTTAGGCAAGCGCACAACTTCCCATGTGCCATTCTTATCAAGCGATTGCATCTCTTCTTGCATAGCAGAAACCCACTTCTCACGGTCAACGGATGCAACGGCCTCATTGTATGTAGCAGGTTCAGTATCATGCTCCACCTGTTCAGCACAACTCAAAGCATAATGAGCAAGATTACACTCTTCAATTAAACGACGAGGTGGAACTATGTTACGCCTCGGTCTATCAGCAGCAATAGATTCCCGTGGCTGCTGCAAAACAGTAGGTGAGTGCTGAACAACATCATCATCAATATTTTCCTCATGAGTATCATCAACAACAACATTATTATCAACAGTTTTCTACAGGTGCTCCACCTGCACACGAACTCCCTCCTCTCCAATAGCAACAGGAGAGGGATCTGATGCCAAGCTGTCATGATACATAACGGATTCATTGAAAACAACGTTTCTACTCAACAAAATCCTTTTAGTTTCAGGATTCCATAATTTATATGCCTTAACTCCTGAACCATAACCAAGGAACATGCACTTAACAGCTCTAGGCTCTAACTTTCCATTATCAACATGAGCATAAGCTGTGCAACCAAAAACTCTCAACTGTGAATAATCAGCAGGCGAACCTGACCATACCTCAATGGGAGTTTTCTTCTCAAGTGGAATAGAAGGTGACATGTTGATGAGGTAACACGATGTGTTGGCTGCTTCAGCCCAGAAACGTCTATGCATACCTGCATTGGACAACATACAGCGAGCCCTCGAGATGATGGTTATGTTCATGCGCTCAGCCACACCATTCTGCTGAGGAGTGTAAGGGATGGTGCGGTGCCTGATCATACCATCATTACTGCAAAACTCCTCAAACTCATTAGAACGGAATTCCATACCATTGTCAGTACGTAGTACCTTTACCTTCTTTTTAGTTTGCTTTTCTACCATAACTTTCCACTTCTTAAAAGCATCAAAAACATCAGATTTATGTTTCAGATAATATGGCCACACTTTTCTTGAGTAGTCATCAATGATAGTAAGCATGTAATTAGCACCACCAATAGATGTCTTATGGGAAGGCCCCCATACAGCCGCATGCACATAATCTAAAATGCCTTTGGTGGTATGAACGGAAGCATTGAACTTAAATCTTTTATGCTTACCAAAAACGCGGTGCTCACAGAACCCAAACTTACCCAAGTTGCAACCATCAATCAGTTCTCTCTTAACCAACTCTGGCATGCCATGTTCGCTCATATGCCCAAGATGCATATGCCACAGATTTGTTTTACCACAATCATCAGAATCATTAGAAGTAACAGCAGCAGCAATACCAGGCAAAGTGGTACCTCTAAGAACATATAACTTAGCATAATTCATATCACCTATCATGTGAATAAGAGAGCCTTTCGATACCTTTAACAACCTACGCCCACCGGCGTACTTGTATCCATCAACGTCCATGATACTCAGGGAGATCAGATTTCTGGCCATGCTTGGTATGTGCCTCAGTCAACGTACGTGTCACGCCATCATGTGTCTTGATCTTAACAGATCCAACTCCGACAATATGGCATGGGTTGTCATTCTCCACACGTACAAAATCTCCAGTCTGCACATACTCATATGAACTGAACCAATCTTTGTTACAGCAAATATGAAACGAACATATAGTATCAAGTATCCATTCATCATCACGAGAAGCACAAGCAGCAAAAACGGCTAAACATTCACCGTCAGAACTATCACCAGAAACAACATCAGCCTTACCATTACCTTGATCCTTATCTTTCGGTTGGTAAGTACCGTTCCTTTTCTCCTTATTCTGCAGCTTCCAACAATCATCAATAACATGATTAGATTTCTTACAATACCTGCAGAACTTGTCCTTTCCCTTAGACTTCGAACGACTTCTGCCGTCTTTGCTCTTATCTCGGTTGCCTTGATTGTTAAATCTCTGCTCGGTCCTACCATGAACCTGCAGAGCTTCAGCCTTGGAAGACGCCCCATCTGCCTGCACCATAGATTTCATCTTTTCTCTCTGTTTGAGGCATCTTGCACTTCATAAAGGGTTATCTTATCACGGCTCAACAACATTGTATCACGAAAGTGAGTATAAGAACTAGGCAGCGAGCATAAGAGTAATAGAGCTAGATCCTCATCATCATATTTTACTTCCATAGATTGCAAATTAGAAATAATCTCTCTGAAAAGAGATAAGTGATTCATTACCGATCCACCTTCCTGCAATCTATGCGAGAACAACTTCATCTTCACATGCATCTTACTGGTTAGATCCTTTGACATGCAGATCGATTCCAGTTTTCCCCA
Organism: Avena eriantha; assembly: GCA_910589775.1. Classification (NCBI taxonomy): domain Eukaryota; kingdom Viridiplantae; phylum Streptophyta; class Magnoliopsida; order Poales; family Poaceae; genus Avena; species Avena eriantha. The sequence goes on from OU342742.1 coordinate 134,028,493, forward strand.
AAGGGCAGCAGCAGATTTCTCTGTCAAGACTTCCTGCAAAATATTATTGGATAGATGAAGTTGAATCAAAGACAAAGTCTTATGGTCCTTCCGCTTCTCTTCGTCAGACCAGCTCTTAGCATCCTTTTCCCCGAATCCATCCAGCGCATCATCCAGATCTGAAGTTTGGGCGAGAATCGTCCGCATCTTCACCTGCCACAAGCAGAATCTTGTGGAGTAGTCCAGCTGCGGTAGATCGAACTTCAGTGACGACATGTCATAAACCCTAGATTAGAACATGTGGCTCTGATACCACTTGTTAGCTTTGCGACAAGTAAATAACGAAGAACGAAAATAAAATCGCAGCAAGGGGGACACAGATTTAACGTGGAAAACCCTATCTAACAAAGAGAAGGGAAAAACCACGAGCGCCAGCCAGCGAAACTTCACTATAACGGAGAGTGTTTACACAACGCCGAGGATTTCACAGATGCAACTCATCCCAACCGGCGGCTTACAAGAGGTATATATAGTGGTGGTAACCTAGGTCATCAACGATCTCAATCGGCCCAAGCCTCCGGAGACGGGCCTCGCTCCGCTCCGTCAGAAGTTGGCCTTTACTTTGTAGAATTTGGATCAATATATAACATGGCTAAATATTGATCTTTTATCTAATTTTCTAGTATATATATTTCATTTATAAATTGCTTTTAGTAGAATATAATGGCTAGATGTTTTTCGTGTGTAGGATGCAGTTGCCACCTTTTATTTCTTAGGCTCGTATATTAGGCTGATTTATTTTGTGTTATATGAGATAATTTCATTCTATGTGTGGTGATACAATATATTGCTCTCTCTCAAAGGAAAAAATTAGAAATTGAAGAGATAAACAAAACTATTCACTTAGTAGTAGCTTTAGAGTAAAGAGCATTGGAAGATTGATGACACGATGGCATGTGATAACACAATGGTAATCCCTGAAGAAGCTAATTCAGAGTAAAACATTGAGCAACTTCTATAATTTCGGTATCAATTTTTATTTTCTAAGTTCGATGGATAATAAACACTCAAATTTTAAATGAGAAAAAAGTATCTAAGAAATTATTTAGTTGCACTTACCATTGTGAGCTGCATGATTTTCTGTTTCTGTTGCAACACCTTGTACCTGCCGGATCAGATTTTACTTGAACAGGTGTGCCAAGAATTGTAATGTCCAGATGCATTAGAGACTCCATTGGATATCTGCAGCGTACATATAAACATTAATATTTAATTTCCAAAAGAATTATTGACAACATGTATCTCAAATTTGGATGCAATTATACCATATAATATGACTTATCTTCTAGTTTATTTGTTGATGCAGTAACACATCTGCTACTCAACACCTTGAAGAAAGCAACGGAATTATACTCGAAGTGTCATAATTAGGTAGACCTAAGTTCTTTTTTTTTCAATGCACAGAAATTAAATACTTGATCACTTTGTAGTGCCATCGGGCCGGATGGTGGCGACATATGGCATGGTGAACCTACTCTGCTCTACTGCAAACAAATCGGGTCCGTGGCCTTAATTACCAATCATCTTGCACCGGCAAACACAAAAATCTGTGCAACGCATGATGTTACCGCATCAGTAGTTAAATATGCTGAAGACCAACGAATTAAACCTCGTGTATACACTAGACTTTTTTATAGATCAATCTATGATGGACACCGAAAGGCTCGTGACTTGTACTATTGCCAACCCTGTTTCCGTGCTCTCCCATGTTCCGTTTACCGAAACGGATCAGGCCATCTTTATGCACTCCCTCCAATCTAAATTAGTTGATTCAAATTTGTATAGTTTCGAATGTATCTAGACTTGTTTTAGTGTTAGATATATCCAAATCTAGACAAAACCAAGTTAACTAATTTGAGCCAGAGGGAGTGGATTGAATATTGTATAGTAAGAAAGTGAAGCTTAATAAGTACTAGTCATAAAAATATAAAGAAACCTATTACCAGCGCCGAGATTTTGGAGGTTGTGTGAGACAAACCTTAGACTAATCTTGCATGGCTATGTGCTCGTGAGGCAAGGTAAAAACTTCTCTCCTGATGTACGGGTGCACGAAGCACGGCTGCAGGGCACGTGCTCCACAGCTTCGCCGTTGACATGAAGCAAGGGGTGGCGGAAGGTCACGCTGCACCTCCCACCAGGGTCGTATGGCCTGGCGCCGCCTTCTGCCGGAGAGAATTGGGTGACGGAGTGCGGTGGCAGGCAGGTCGGCGCTGCCACCTCGTGGTGCGCCTCTCCCAACCAGGATCCTATGTTTGCCTAGTCAAGTGATCGATCTCAGCAGCGATATGTCCTTTGGATAGTGTTATAGTCTGAGTAATTTATATGCTTAGATGATGAAGCTTTCACCTCATCAATTGATCAGTTGTTGCTAAACAAGTTGTAGCATTTTGCTGTGTCATACAATTCAACCGAAGCAACATAGTACTAGTATATTACTCAACCGCGTATGTGTACCGAGCATTAGTTTGTGTGGTTGTTTTCCTGTTGCTGGGGCTCGGTGACCACTTGAATTGCCATGGTTAATCCTGCTGATGCATTTTTTGCACTTGCTGGCTTGTATGATGATCATTACCCTCCAACTCGTCCTGGATTGAAAGACAGGAACAAACACTTTCAATTGGGAATTACTGAAACATTCAAGCAATTAGAAGCTGCAATTATCCAGTAGTTGTTTAAACACGCGCATGCTTTTTAGTGACACAAAACTAACAGAGGCAGAAACTAGACGGACTTGTCTCCGGCACAAAAGGCCGCGCTATATGGATCATGAGAAACACTTCATCATGTCCCGTCCTCGAGCGGGCGGCAGGCGGGGCTGCGGACGGTGCCTGCAGCGGCCATGGCGCAGATCTGGGTTGAGTAGGCCCTGGCCATGGCTGCCTCCTTCTCTGGTCCTTGGACCGCGTCCGGCCCGGTGACAGCTCGCAGAGGAGGTGTACCGATGAAGATGAGGATGGTAGACTCGGTAGGGACCTATAGGATCATGGTGGCTACGGACATGGTACTGCAGCGCGACAGTAGGGGCTAGTTAGGTCGGCGGGCCTGGCAGGCCCTAGCTGCTGCGTCCGGCCGGTGAACGCCTTGGCGATGGAGGATGTGTCTTTGCTCTATGACTGCGGCGCCGCTCATGCGAGTTGGTTGTCGACATACCTCGTCTGATCCGTTGGTCGTGCGATGTGTGGTTTATCGAGCCCTAGTCCCGAGCTCATGGATGCCGGGGCGGCGGCTCCAGAAGGTGGACTGCACGGACGGCTCTACGACAAGCGTCGTGGCAGCGGTGATGGTTCCCCTCTTCGGGCATGTGGGTGGCGATTAGGGGACGGTGGGGGACCTTGGTGTTGACGGCGCTTCGACTCTGACAACTCCCATATCATGTTGGAGGCCTGACTCGGGGACATCGGGTGGCCTGAGGCCGGAGCGGGGAGAACGTTTTTTGGGCGAAAACTCAGTGCAGGTATTGTTACCCTCTCGGGGGCGCTGTTGTGGGTACCCTCTGCATGTTAAGTCTCCGGGCGAAAACCTTGACCCTCTTGGGGGCGTCGTGGAGCACTGGTTCTCCTCGGTGGCTCGGTATCTTTGGTGGCAAGTCTTGGCTTTTCATGTTTTATCTTAATTTGCTTTGTAAAGGGTTTCCCCATCACCTTGTATCAGTTCTGCCGTTGTGGCTTTATTTATAAAGCGATAAGAAAAGCTATTTCGAGGAGGATCACGAGAAGATGTTCTTCTCAATGGAGGTAGATCCCCTTTTGGCAAGTACAATAACTGAACTTAATCACCAGATAATTTTAGAGATATTCGCATTGCTCAAGATAACAACAAAATCAAGATGACTAGTTGCGTAATATATAATCTTATTATCCTCGTGTAATGAGGTCAGCGAGAGAAGCTTGCATTCCTAATAATGATCACCATCCATGTTTGGTGGGAACATTACATCACCAATTGTACCAACGAAGTGCACACTCCCTCCGCAAGGCACCCGTGTCTCCGAGGCGCCTATGCCAGCACGGCAACACCACACCTCCCCAGCTACGGAGGGAAACTTCGAACACCTGAACCCCGCCGCGCATGTCCACTGCAAGGCTGGCCAGCACCGACCCCGGAACCACGATCCCGGCGCCGCTGGCGACGACATGCTGCTCAGTCGCGTTCATCGGCCCGGCGCAGAGCTGCTCGGTCGCGGTGGCGCTAGCCGCAAGAGAGATGGAGCGGTAGTAGACCTCCACGTACATGCCGGGATAGACGCACGCGCTCTCCGCTTTGCTCACGGAGGCGACCCGGAGCGTGAGGTTGAAGACGGGATCCAGCATGGGTCGTCGGTGGCCGAGATTGTTGAGGCCGGAGACGGCGTCTATCGCGGCGTAGTAGCGTGGCGGTATGTGACGGGGGTACTGCTTGTCAAGGTAGGAGAACAGTGCGAACATGAAGATCGCCAGCCCTATCATCATAACACAGAACCAGGAGTGGTCATGATTCCAGGACCACCATGGGGGCGCTTGCACGGCGGGGCACGACGGCTGAGAGGAGAGACCTTGGTCGGTGGCCATCATCGTTGCCTTTCCCATCGCCGGTAGCCGGTCCGCCAGCAACCTATACTAGGCCGGATCTCCCTGCTGATCTGATCGATATAAGTAGTACAGTATTATCTGAGATCGATAAGGATGAGATCGCTTTTAAACGTTGTGAGAATAAACAAACTAACCGAGTTATCCGATGTATCCATCATGTTTACCTCAACTGACTTGTTCCATCCATCCTCCATCCACAATTAAATTTGTTTTTTCTCAATGGAAGCCAACAAATAGGAGGCACGCGATCCCGCCAAGGGGTGCGGTTTCCCGTTGGGCAAACCCAACGCACAAGCCACGGTTTGGTCGATGGATCAGCTGACATCACCTCGTGTGTACGCCCACAAGTTAACTAACCTCGTCCCGTCCTCGATCAAAAAAAAAAATGGCCAAGCCAAGAACCAAAACAACTGTACTCCCTCGGACTCATATTAGTTGACTTAGATTTATATAGATTTGGATGTATCTAGTACTAAAACATGTCTAGATACATCCGAATCTAGACAAATTGGAGTCAACTAATATGGGTCGGAGGGAGTACATATATATGTAATGTATATAATGATGGGGAACACCTACGTACTTATTGTGCCCGCCGCTACCAAATCGGGCCTTATATATACCAGATACTCCTGTTGGATTTTACTGCTCAGGCGGTGATCCATCCCAGGAACACCGGCCAATCCACACCAGGAACAAGCACACACTTTTCCACCAGCCCTCCACCGCCGGTGGCCTCTCTGGCCCTGACGCCCCCCTCCCCACCTTGCCGTTTACCTCTCCGGTGAAGGCGCCCTCCACCTTGACGTCGCCATGGAGACCAGGCAGCTATCCCGGGGGAACTTGCCCTACGCGTTATGCTGAAGCGCACCTATCTAGGGTTAGCTTCCGTGGAGCGGACGATGGCACGGCAACACGCTAAGATCAGGTGGCTGGGGGAGGGGGACGCGAACACGGCCTTCTTCCATCAGCACGCCTCCTACCACCGGCAGAAGAATGTCATCCGTAGCCTGCAGGTGGATGGTGCTGTTGTGGTTGACCATGCGGGCATGGCTGAGGCGTCCTTTGAACACTTCTAGGGGCTGTTGGGGATGGATCTGCCATGAGGCGTCCTTTGAACACTTCTAGGGGCTGTTGGGGATGGATCTGCCACGCCAGTACTCGCTGGATCTAGACTTCCTGGGCTCTACCTCGGAGGACCTGTCAGACTTGGACGCCCCCTTCTCCGAGCAGGAGGTCTGGGTGGTTCATAATGACCCCTGTGCATTCACGAGACTCTGTCATGTTTGAACCAAAAACTCTGTGTTCCTATCCCTTTGACTCTTTGATACATGACTTATCAGAGATTTGATCTATGGTATTGACATACCTCTCTCGTTACCGAAACGTCCACTTAACTCGTTATCGTGATATTGTATCCCCTGACCTAGTCAATGGTTGCAACCTATTGGATACAGTTTCACCGAGTGGGCCCAGTGTATCTTCCCGTCACGCGGGTGAACAAATCCCAATCTTGATTCACCTAACTGGTAAATTTGGGAGGGATTCAAATTTGAATCCCCACCCAGCCACCTACTCTTCCTCTCCCATTCCCCTCTCTCCCTCCTCCTTCTCCTCTCCTCCTCCTTTCTTTCTTCTCCTCCTCCTTCTCCTCTCCTCTCCTCTCTTTCTCCTCTCTTCCTCCTCTCCTGTGATCGCATCGCCTTCCTCCGACCGCTCCTCCTCTAGCCGCCCCTCCTCCGACATCCACGGGCGCCAGTTCCTACCCCCTCGGCCCGCCACCTCCCACCCACACCCGCTCAACGCCGATGAGGACTAACGCGGCCACAGCCTCCCGCACCTCCCTGCGGTGGTAGGTTGTGGCCGCGGCCACTGCCACCACACTCCGGCGAGGCGAGGCGACGGCGGCGAGCGTGGGACTCAATTGCTTTTCTGATTCAAACTGAGGGTGTTTTTAGCAAAAAAATTCGAAAAACATACCCGTGGCGCACCTCAGGCACACAAGATTTTATACAGGTCCGGGACTTAGGACGATATCTAAGATGACATCAGACATAGATGATACTGGCGTCGTTGATTATTTTCATTTATATGTTTCCTAATTTTTTTTGTCTATTTTTATTTTCTCTCGGTCTTTTTAACCGTCTTGGACATGACCTAGCAAAATCTCATCAACATTCTTATACCAAGAAAAATTCCTGTTGTCGAATTCTTTTTAGCTTGTTAACAAGGCGCTCACGTTATGAAACCTTACGTGAACACTGAGCGAGTAAGCATTTAATCTGCATGCTAGTTTATTCGGATAGCTGACTCATTCACGATATTTAGAAGCAGAAAGCTGATTTTCATCGATCACATAACGAAGACGAAGTACAAGAGAGAACCAACCCATGGTTGGATGTTTAGGTGGGCAGTGGTACCCCAGTCCATCAGAATTCAAACTCCACGTTTGACACTTTGGTGTCTTATAAAAGCGGAATATGTTGAAGATATACTTTCCGGGTATTCTCAGCGTTCCTCACTGACCAGGGTGGCCCACTTCGGGTTAGAGATTTGCTTCACGGGCGGCCTAGTTGGAGAGAGAAGACGGAGTCCCATCCGGCTACGGGAAGGCCCAGAAGATTTACCGACTTAGGCCCATAATGTTACTTGTAGTTCAAGATGTACTCTGTAACCAACTCTTAGTCGTAGCCGGATTGATCTCTCCTGTAAACCTTAGGCCGGATATCTATATAAGCCGTCCTAGGGAGAGCCTTTAGGGCAACACCAAACAACACCAGACGACCAATAGTCTACAATCTCAACTCGCACAGGCGAAACCCTTGTAACCCATATTCCGGCTTTGCCGTATTACTGGATTGATAGCAGGAGTAGGGTCCGTCCAAAGCCGGCGGATTCGAACCTGGGTAAACTTGTGTGCTCACCGTCTCGGAACACCGTACGCCTCACACCCCTCTCTTCCGCACGCCTCGAGGACCCCCTCATGGCGTACTTGTCATCAATCCAACGACAGTTGGCGCCCACCGTGGGGCAAGTGAGCTTTGGATCTGCGTTTCGAGCGGAATCTGCAAGAATCGAAATCGGCGAGACCATCGCCATCGGTCGCATCCTCTACGCCAGCGACGTCCCTCTCATCGTTCTCGACGAGACTTGGATTTCGGCTAGGGAGGCCGTGACTGCTTATACAATCATGTCTTTTGGCGAGATCGATGTTTACATCGGTTTCGCTGAACCTGCCCAACCCACCCCAACGGTGATGATAGAAGAAGAAGAAACTTCTGGGTCCCCTTTGTCCGCGGAGGCGGCAGAGTTCTGGATCTCAGAAAACCCTAATCCCACCCAGCCCGCACCAGTTGCGGAGATAGTGGAGAAATCCGAGCCTGAAAAAAACCTCGCGGACCAAGTTGAATCTGGAGTGGATCTCCCTAGAGAAGCCAGATCCCAGATCGACCAACCCGTGGAGGTCGAAATCCAGGAGGAGCATATCAATGGCACTGATTCCGGCTCTGACGATGCCGAGACATACAGGCCTTTCATCAGGTACCTCAGGAAGCACGCATCGCACTTCATCGGATATGTTGGATCCAGATCCGGCTCTGCCGATGCTGGAGAAAACACCGACTCGGTGCTGGAGGCAATTGGAACAAACGTCGACGTTCCTGCATCCTCGGATGAATCCATGACGTCGGCAGATTTCCGAAAGTTCTCCGCGGAATATGACGAGGAGTACAACTCCAAAGCTGCAGAAGATGGAGAAACCATGGACGAAGGATCCGGGGAACACTCTCCCAAAGCGTAGGATGATATGGAGGTCGGAGACAATCCCGAACTCCAGATGTCCGAAAGTACCGCTCAGAGCTTGACTCCGGGAAACGGACCCAAAGCCGTCTTTGCTACCGGCGCTGCCAAGAGGGCAAAGAAGAAGAACAAGAAGAACAAGACCCCGGAAAAAGACCCTCTGATAGAGGAGGTGATTGCCGAGGAATACGAGGAAGACTCGGATGGAGCACTTATCCCAGACGAGCCGAAAAAAGAAGCATCGGTGGATGGACACGTGATCACTGAAGGTGCGTGTATACTCATCGATGCCGCATTAACCACACCTATCCCTACAGCTGCAGAACTTACCGCAGATGAGCTGGACGAAAGGGCCCAAGCCCTAGAAGCGCGTTGTCAACAACTCCTTGATGAAGCCAAAAACATCGAGGTGGAGAAGAAGCGCATGTCAAACAAGGAGTACATGTCCCGTCTGCATCAGAAGACACGGAGGCATCACGTGGATGACAACCAATTCCCACATGTCCGTGCTGTCCTTTTTGGAGATGAGATGGGAAAGCCACAGAAGGACAGCAATGGAGATTGGGTTTACCCGACACCAGTGCAAAATACTGTGGCAGCTCGCGAAATTCTATCAGCTAATCCAGGACCAGAAGAGATACGTTTGGGTATCAAGCTACTCAACAAGGGACTAGAGCAGCAAAAGGTCGCCCTGTCGGAAAGCCAAAAGCTGGTCTCGGATTCCGACCAATGTCGCAGAGATTCGGCATGGGCTGGCGTAAGATCCCACTATGTTCGGGCGCAGTATCATAACCCCGAACGCAGGGAAGACAATTATTCAAGAACCGGATCGATGGGGCAGCACCGCAGAGCTACACATAACTAGAGCAACGTCGCTCCAGTAGCCGAGAAAGACGCAATCGCTGCACTCAATCCGAGGAATCCTTTCCGAAAGGGAGAAGATAAAGAAAAACGTCGGGAGGAGGATCATCAGAAAATGCCACCTCCTAGACATGAAAACCGTCCGGCTGAACCTTACCATGGTGGGAACGACGGATCAAGGAACGATGGAAACCATGCTGGTACAAGCCGGCAGGGGGCTCGTCACAGTCAAGAACCTCCCCGGAACCGGAATAATGACGCGTCGGACGGAGGCCGGCGATCAGCCGGAAACAACCCAGCTGCACCACCCTCTCCACTGCACAGTTATCACAACGGCCCCCAAGGAGGTCAAGGAGGACGACATGACAGAGGAGGTGGTGGCAGAAGCCGGAGTCCGGCTCCAAGGCGCAAGGCACAGGATCAACTCTAACATAGAGGCTCGGCGCTACGAAAACGATGACGTGTACGTGGGCCCAAAGTGCTTTGGACCACGCATCAGAGCTACAAAATTCCCGGAAGGATTTGCTATCTCAAGACATATTCAAGCCTACGACGGCATTGCTCGGCCAGACACCTGGTTACAGGACTTCTTCCAAGCTTGCTGCATCGCTAAAGGCGGAAACAGCTTGGTCGCAACCCGATATCTCCCACTTATGTTGTGGAAGATGGCGCGATCATGGCTCAATGAACTTCCAGCAAACACCATCCACAACTGGTATGACTTACAAAGTGCGTTCTTTCGGAATTTCGAAGGCACATATCGGAGGCCCTATACGGTTGGAGACCTACAGCGTTGCACCCAGAAAGCCGGAGAAACTTGCCGAGATTATCTCGGACGATGGATTGACACCAAGAACTCCTGCGAGGGAGTAAACGATCAAACTGCGATTGAAGCTTTTATTTCAGGTCTCCCAATTGGATTACCTCGCCATCGCTTGAAGTGTGACAAGGTCACTGATCTGGGAGAGATGATAGAAAAAGCGAGCAAGTATGCAGATGCTAACGACGATGCAAAGGGATTACTTAACGTCCTGGCTGTACCACAGTCAGCAAAGACAAAGCAACAGGCTCAGAAACGCAAAAACACCTCGGAAGAAAAACCCAACACGGAGACAGCAGTAGTCACTACTGTTTCCGGGACTGGAGGACAAGGAGGATGTGGTGGAGGCCGCGGGCGTGGTCGTGGGACATCAAGGGTCCAAGGTAGAGGAGAGCAACAACCAGGCAAAACCTACACTTGGGCCGACATTGCCAATAACCCCTGCGTGCATCACTTAGACGCCAATGGGGGCTCGTCCCACACCAACGCTGAATGTCGTTTTAACGATGACATCAAGAGAGATGATACCGCGGGCTACAAAGCTAAGCGGAAGAAGGGAAAGAAAAATCCCGAAAAAGAAAAAGAGACCAAGGAAGATTCCGACATGGAGGAAGCCGACGCTTCAAATCCCAAGTCGGAAGGGAAGAAAACGTTTCCTACCAAGAAGGACACTTACGTCACCTTCCTCGGATCTCAACCAGCAAAGGTCAAGAAAGCAGTTCTCCACGAGCTCAACACAATAGTTCCGGTTGTCCCTCAGTATTTGGACTGGTCGGAGGTGGCAATCACATTTGACCGCACTGATCATCCGCCTAAGTTGCATAGGCGAGGAAAATACGCCTTAATTGTCAATCCACTTATTGACGGTTATGGTTTCTCCAAGACCCTCATGGACGGTGGTAGTGGCATCAATATTCTCTATGTAGAAACGCTACGCCGGATGAAGATCTCGGAAACACAGCTTAACCATAGCTCTTTTTCACGGGGTTGTACCAGGAAGATAAGCTAATTCCCCGGGAGAGATCACTTTGGATGTTACTTTTGGAACACCAAAAAATTATTGAACGGAGGCACTTTCCTTCGAAGTGGTCCCATTCAAGAGCGCATACCACGCTATATTCGGACGTCCGGCTTACTGGGCTTTTATGGCTCGTCCGTGTTACATTTACAATATGATGAAAATTCTAGGTCCCAACGGTGTGATCACCATCAGGGGAGACCAGAAGAAGGAGCGAGAGTGCGAGGATGGAAATGCTGCCTTTGCCGAAGCCGTGCTGCACGCCCAGGAGTACCAGGAGATCAAGAAGAGCATAGATCCGTCCGAGATGCCCGCGACGAAGAAGGAGGTGACAAAACCAAATCCGGAGTTCAAGGCATCAAAAGAGACGAAGACAACGCCATTGAAGGATGATGACCCTCCAAGGTGACCCAGATAGGCGCATGCCTAAGTAGCGCATAGGAAGGCACGCTCGTCAAGTTCCTCCGAGCAAATCAAGATATCTTCGCATGGCAGCCATCTGACATGACCGGAGTACCTAGGGAACTTGCCGAGCACTCTTTAAATGTAAACCCGAATGCTAAACCCGTCAAATAGTCCTTACGACGGTTTGGTGACGAAAAGCGTAAGGCAATAGCTAAGGAACTATCATGGCTCGAGTTAGCCGGATTCATAGAAGAGGTCATCCATACTGAATGGTCGGCCAACCCTGTAAGGGTCCCTAAAAAGGACACTACTGATTTAAGGATGTGTGTTGATTATACCGCCTTGAACAAGGCTTGTCCAAAAGATCCGTTCACTCTGCCTAGAATTGATCAAGTTATCGATTCTACGGCAGGCTCGGAACTCCTCTGTTTTCTCGACGCATATTCCGGTTATCACCAAATCCGGATGAAGGAATCTGACAAAATCAAGACTTCATTCATAACCCCTTTCGGAACCTTCTGTTATGTTACGATGCCCTTTGGGCTGAAGAACGCAAGAGCTACGTACCGGCGCACGATGCAGCGTTGCCTCCATGATCAACTTGGGCGCAATGTACATGCATACGTGGATGATATCGCGGTCATGTCCAAAAAGAAGGAAACACTGGTTTCCGACTTAGAGGAGACGTTCGCCAATTTACGAAAATACAACATCATGCTTAACCCGAAGAAATGCTTCTTTGGAATACCAGCCAGAAAATTGTTAGGTTTTATTGTGTCTCAACGAGGCATAGAGGTGAACCGTGACAAGATCAAGGCTATTCTCAATATTTCCAGGCCAACTCGCCTGAAGGATGTACAAAGATTAACTGGTTGCATCGCCGCGGTCAGTTGATTTGTAAGCCGGCTTGGTGAAAGAGCCGCACCATTATGCAAACTCCTGAAGAAAACCAAGGATTTTGTCTGGACTGACGAAGCCGAAGCTGCACTACAAGACCTGAAGAAAGTACTCTCATCTGCTCCTATCCTTGCAGCACCGGAACCTCAGAAACTGATGTTGCTTTACATTGCTGCGACAAATAGGGTTGTCAGTATAGTTATGGTGGTGGAGAGACCAGAAGAAAATCAGGAGCACCTGGTGCAGCGTCCGACGTACTTTGTCAGCGAGGTCCTGATAGAATCAAAACAGCGATATCCGCACTATCAAAAGTTGGCTTACGGTGTTTTTCTGGCATCTCGTAAGTTACGACACTATTTTCAGGAGCACCCAATTACCGTGGTGAGCAAAGCTCCCATGAGAGATATAATCAATAACAACGATGCTACAGGACGCGTCGCCAAATGGGGCATAGAGCTTGCAGCTTTCGATATTGAGTACAAACCCCGGACATCAATCAAATCCCAGATCCTTGCCAACTTTGTCGCTGATTGGGAGAGACCAAGGAGAACATGGTCCTCCCGGAGTCGGAATATTGGACCCTCTTTTTTGACGGATCCAAGGCTAGGGGGGGGCTCTGGGGCTGGCGTGGTGCTCAAATTACCCCAAGGAGATAAACTTTTATATGTGCTGCAGATCCACTTCACAGCGACAAACAACATTGCCGAGTATGAAGCACTGCTGCATGGAATCCGGATTGCTAAGGATATTGGCATCCGACGTTTGATGTGTTATGGAGATTCGGATCTTGTTGCTCAGCAAGTGTCGGATATTTGTAATGCAAATAAGCACATGGCAGCATATAAAGCTGTCGTGGATGATCTATCTAAATCGTTTGAGGGGTTTGAAGTTCAACACATCCCTCGAGCAGAAAACGAGGAAGCAGATGCACTATCTCGAATAGGTTCTGCGCGGAAAGAGGTTCCGGATGGCGCATTTTTAGAGCACCTCAAAGTTCCCTCGATAAAGGGAGTAGATGAGGAGTATCCGACCAAATCCGACTCACCTTTAATAGCAGTTCTGGCTGTAATTCCCAGCTGGACTCAACCCTACCTTGATTACTTGGTAGATGGCAAATTACCCGAAGACGAGGTGCTGAGCCGGCAGATTATCCGACGAGCAAAAGCCTATACTATTGTTAAAGGTGAGCTCCATAAACGGAGTGTTTCTGGGGTTTTTCAGCGCTGTGTATCTCCGGAAGAAGGGGTGGAAATCTTAAGAGAAATCCACGAAGGCGAGTGTGGTCACCACGCTACAGCCATATCTTTAGTGGCAAAAGCTTTTCGACAAGGTTTTTTCTGGCTTACAGCTCAGGCAGATGGCGAACGATTAGTCAAGGCATGCAAAGGCTGCCAAAGTACGCCAAGCAAGCTCATGTTCCGGCTGATCAGCTACGAACAATACCTATAACATGGCCTTTTGCGGTCTAGGGGCTTGATATGGTATGATCTTTTAAACGAGCTCCAAGTGGATTTACTCACCTCTTAGTGATGGTGGATAAATTCACGAAATGGATCGAGGCTAAACCTGTCACTAGTTGTGATGGAGCAACAGCCAAAAGATTTGTCGAGGATGTTATAATCTGGTATGGTTATCCGCATAGCATTATCACGGACAACGGGAGTAATTTTTCCATGGGAGAATTGGCTGAATTCTGCGATGAGCAAAATATCCGGCTTGACATTGTGTCAGTCGCACATCCACAGGCTAACGGACAAGTCGAAAGAGCAAATGGTTTAATTCTACAAGGCTTGAAACCAAGACTCGAAGCACCACTAAGACGTGCTGCGGGGGCTTGGGCAGAGGAACTACCCTCTGTAATTTGGAGTTTGCGAACAACTCCGAACAGGTCAACAGGATATACACCTTTCTTCTTAGTCTATGGCGCAGAAGCAGTTCTTCCTAGTTATTTGATTCATACTTCTCCTAGAGTGGCCGCGTATACTGAAGAGGATGCTGAGATTTCTCGACCAAATGATCTCGACTTAGTCGAAGAAGTTCGCGTCGTTGCTGAAATGAGATCTACAGCCTATCAGCAGAAGTTACGCAAGTATCATAGCCAGAGAGTCCGAACTAGATCTTTCAATAAAGGTGATTTGGTTCTCCGGCTTGTGCAACAAAGAAAGCACAAACTTTCCCCAATATGGGAAGGGCCCTTTTTGGTTAGTCGAGTATTGCACAATGGGTCGTACTACTTAACTAATAGGAGGCCAGTCAAAGAAAGACCTGCTACTAAGAAGAGAAAGAGAGCTGGAGGCAGTACAAACCGGAAGAATTAGACAGACCATGGAATATTGCTCAGCTACGTCCCTTTTATTCTTAGTTTTATCTTTCTTTGTAATTATGCATATGTACATGCTCTGTGAGAAATAAAAGTTTTGGTTATCTCAAAATTTTCCTAAGAAGTTTTTACCATCTTATTTCCTAATGATCATGTCATAGTCAAAAATCCCAGAATGCTTGAAAGTACTTTATGCTCAGGTTCGTTCTGGTTTAGATTTCCGATTCTAAAACTGCTACCTTCGGGTATAACTCTAAAAAACTCTAGTCTTTACTTGGGTTATTTGTCTAATTGCTGGATGCAGGTATCTTCCGAGTAGTGAATTGTTGATACTGGAAGCCGGCTTTGTTTCCGAGTTTAAACTGGTTTAGCAATTGAGCTCCGTTGCTCGGCAAAGTTTCTGGCTGAAGTCTTAGCCGTCTCACGAAAGGGACGAGGCGGAAAGCCAGATAAACGATAAGTAGAGGCGGAAAATTCCAAGTGCTTATGCAAACATTTCAGGCACACAAATAATATAAGACAAAAGTGCTGAATAGATAAAAAAAACTTGGCACTAGCAAAAGTCATAGTACTTAATATTTACAAAACGCATCATGTCTTTCCAGAATAATACATAGTTTTCTGATCTATGATGCAGGAGGAGATGAAGGAACTGTCGGATCGCTGGTTACTCCGCCTTGATATCATGCCGAGATGTCCGGATCCGAGGTGGTCTGTTCATCGTTGGAAACTTCTTCGGCGTCTTCTGGAGGAGGTGGCGGAGTATCCACGCGGGTGAAGAAGGGCGTCTCGTAGCTGGTCAGATCAGCTACGTGACACCCATATCCGGCACAGGAGTGCATGATAGCTTGAAGGTCTTGCTCCTGGCTGTCTTCGTCTACTTTGTAGTACCCTCTGGCCACCTGCCATATCTCCATGTTTCCATGGTGGCTCATGACCATGGTGAGAGCGTTCTGCGCATCGGTCCGCGCGTAGGACATGTTCCAGTCCCGAACAAGCTGCGGCATCTCCTTGGCCTTCTCCCGCACTTGGAAGTCTGACATGCTTGGCATGTCCGGAATCCTGAGAGATTCGCCAATGTCCTCAAGGGACTGGCGGTAGTCATGAATAAGATCACCGACTTAGGTAAGCCGGTGAGTGCGGGGTTCGGACGAGGAGGAATCCGTCAAATTTAGAGGACCTATACACAAAACAAGTCAATGAAAATCTGACATTGATGAAAGTCGAAGAAATAAAAAGTCAGATAGATGGAACATACCAAGAATGACGTCGTCAATCTTGGCTTTCTCCTCCCGAAGACTCTGGAGTTCAGCCTAGAGCGCCTAGGAGATATCCTTCTCTCTGCCAACCTCATTTTTGAGGTCCGAGATAACCTTATCCTGAGCGGCAATCTTGAGATCGCGCTCTTCAGTGGCCATGGAGGAGGACTCGAGAACTTGAGCTATGCTCCTTTCATGATCCGCCTTGAGCTTATCCAGCTCTTGGTGAAGTCCCTTGTTCTCCACCACTAAGGTTTTGAGGTTCTCGGCCTCTTCAATCATAGCGATGGATTGTTTCACCAACGCTGTAAGTCAAAAAGAATAACAGTTCGGAAAAATTTGACATTGGAAAAAGTAAAAGACAAGGTTTGAATCTCGAAATGTTACCTTCGGCTTCATCCTTGGCTAGCTTGAGTTCAGCATTTTTAAGCCGGAGAGCTTTGATTTCTCTCCGCTTATCACAGACATTTTTTAACAATTCCTGGTTATAGGAACATACTTTCTGTAAGTCAGAATACCCAAAGTCAGAAAGCTACTTAAGACTCGGGCTAATATTTTTTGCTAAATATCAGCACGAGCCTTGGGGGCTACACTAGTTCCTTCTTTGGCATCCTAATGAAAGCATAAACTTGGATTTCTATATCCTACTTCATGCTTGGGGGCTAGAGGATATGATATAATATAAGGTAAAAAACAATAGTTAGAATTCCGACTTACATATTGCTCGCGGGTGAGTTTGTCTAAACCCGCGTTCACCTCAACTGCCACCTTCTCGACGAGAGTAAGAGGAATTACTGGAGCTGTTGGAAGCTCTCCAGTCCTGGTCCTCTCGTCGCGCAGGCGGACTTGGGCGAGAAGGTCAGAGAACTTGACGTCCTCTGCTTCTTACGCTTCCTCTTCGGGGGATAGATGGCTTTTGTCCAGGACTTGCCTAGCCAGCCGCTGGATCTCCTCTGCAGATTTCCGGGATAAGCCAAACTTGGCAAGTCCAGGATTGTTGAGGAGGTTGTCGGCGAAGACTTCAGCCAAGGGATCATTACCCGGAGAGGGTTCACCCTTATCTTGAGATGACGCACCCACGGTGACGTCAGTGTGTGATCCAAGGATCACAGGCGCCGTTGGAGGAGCCGGATCTTCTGCAACAACCAGAGAAGGAGTAATCGCCGGTGTTACAGAAGGTTGAGGGGTAGGAGTTGAAGGAGCCATGGCAGGGGAAGCTATGGTAAGCTTCGCCTGTCGCAGGGGCTTTGCAGGAATCCCCTTCCCCTTACCCTTGATGAGAGGCTTTGCTCTGAGAATGTAGTAATGTCGGTAATATTACATCTCAGAAAGAAATTCGAGAAAGGTACAAAGGCGGAAATTGTGAATGAAAGTTACCTCTTCACAACGGGCACTTCCTTTGTGCCTACTGCCACTGTCGGAGCTTTGCGCTTCCTGAGCGCAAGGTCTGGCAATGGAACCATTTCAGCTTCCTGAGAAAACTCAGGAGGATATCCTTCGAGTGGAGCAAGCTCCGACTCGGGGAGTTCGACAAGCTGAAAACAAGAAAACATATCAGCATTGCAATACATGACTTAAAAGATTGAAACACGTAAAAGGTGTACTGATGGAAGCTTACCGCTACCACGGGGTTTTCCGCCGTGTGCATGTCCAGAGAGATCTCCGGAAATTTTCTCTCGATCCGCTCTTTAATCAGCCATTTGATCTGGCTTATATAGCCTTGGCTGGTGTAGGCCTTGGGGCTGATGCGGAGAGAATCTTTTTTGGAAGACATGATGGAGTGCATCAGTCTATCCCCGTGGTACTGAAGTGGCTGGATCCGACGTGCGACCCAGCACTGGACTAAGTCGGATCCCCTCAGACCCTTGTGCTTGATAAGATATTTGATCCGCCTCTTAGCGAGGATCAGATCGTCCGTAAGAGCCGGAGCAGCCTCATCCCAGGAAGGCTGGGCTGTGGCGGCTCCGTCGACAAAAGCCAGCAAAGCAGTAGCTTTGCCGGGAGCCGGAATATCCCTATGATAGAAAAAGGTGGCTGGCCATTGTTTGACCGAGTCACTGGCAGCAATTTTGGGATAGGACCGGTCTCGTCTAACAGAAAAACTAATAGTACCGGTGATATAAGGAACACCGGCGGTAATAGAATTTCTCCGGACATGGAAGTAATACCGGAAAAGGAGAAAACTCGGCCTAATACCGAGAAAGCCCTCGCAAAGCGCAGCAAACGCGCTCATCTCTAGAAGGGAGCTGGGAGGAAGATTATGGAGTTGAACTCCATAATGGTCAATCACCTCGGAGAAGAACTCCGAGGGAGGAAAAGACAAACCTCGGTCAAGATGGGTGCCGAAGTGGACGCGCTCGCCCTCGCGCGGATTGGGGATGGTTTTGTCGGAACCGCTCCACCAGTCGCCGGCGGCGAGAAGCCCCTCCTTCTCCACGTTCTTGAGCGCCGCCTCGTGGAGGGCGCAAGGGATCCAGATTCCCCGGAAACTTTCTTTTTCTGCAGCTGCTTCTGCCGACGCTGCCGCCGCCGCCACCAGAGAGGAAGAAGAGGATGAAGCCATTTCTCTCCGATGGAAAGGGGTGACCCTAAGGTGGCGGCTCTAGGAGCTCTGTGGGAGGAAAACGAAAGGGCTCTAGGCGCGCTGGAGATTTGGGAAGAAAGGAACGGCGAAAGGCAGGTGGAGAGGAGAAGAAAAAATTTAGACCCCTTATATCTACCTACCTGCGCCAAGATTCGTGCAAACGCTATAGTGTAACTGCCACGCGTCATGGAAAGAACTGGGAAGGGCCCGCGCGATGATTGCGTCGCCTCGATCTCCACGCACGCATTGAAATGGTGCCTCGGTTCCACGAACTGTGGACCCACCAACGGTCATGCTGACGGAACATCTGTCAGATGACGCAACTGGACCATGCTTGTGTCAGGTGGCGTTAGAGACCAAGTTTTCCGGCTTATTTAAAAAGCGAGTTGGATAATCCGACTAACTAATTGAAAGGTCCGACTTACTTTTGAAGACCCGGATCGTACTTTTTGTTATAAAGTTTTAGGAACCCTTCAAGATTCTGCAAGCCGAAGATCAAGCTAGACGGTGATAAAATCCGACTTTGGATCTTGGAGGCCTCCGGGGGCTACTGTTGGGGATATACTTTCCGGGTATCCTCAGCGTTCCTCACTAACCAGGGTGGCCCACTTCGGGTTAGAGCTTTGCTTCACGGGCGGCCCAGTTGGAGAGAGAAGACGGAGTCCCATCCGGCTACGGGAAGGCCCAGAAGACTTACCGACTTAGGCCCATAATGTTACTTGTAGTTCAAGATGTACTCTGTAACCAACTCTTAGTCGTAGCCGGATTGATCTCTCCTGTAAACGCTAGGCCGGATATCTATATAAGCCGTCCTAGGGAGAGCCTTTAGGGCAACACCAAACAACACCAGACGACCAATAGTCTACAATCTCAATTCGCACAGGCGAAACCCTTGTAACCCATATTCCGGCTTTGCCGTATTACTGGATTGATAGCAGGAGTAGGGTCCGTCCAAAGCCGGCGGATTCGAACCTGGGTAAACTTGTGTGCTCACCGTCTCGGAACACCGTACGTCTCACACCCCTCTCTTACGCACGCCTCGAGGACCCCCTCATGGCGTACTTGTCATCAATCCGACGACAGAATATTCTTTTAGTGAGAGACGACGTTTCCGTCGATAACAAGGCGCCTACAGTGACTTCGTCATTCTCAAGACCCGCCGGCTCAGTCTCTCGGATGTGCTTATAGGGTAGGGTGCGTGCGTGCGTGTGTTCATAGGGTGAGTGTATGTATGCATTGTGAGCGACTGTGTTTCTACCGTGTTTCTCAAAAAAAAAGACGAAGTACAAGAAACTTTCGAAGAATACACATCATCCAACATAGTGGGAAAACAATCTACTACAGCGCTCTGTTTAATTTTTACTGAATCTCGAACAATAGTCAACAAAAAACATAGTTAACTTGTAAAAATCATGTAATGAACATGATTACCAACATTGTGATGTGGGGATATGACAAAAATTCTGTTGCCGTCAAACCCCAAAATATAGCGAATTTTTTTTTGACATGAAAATATAGGGAAAGTTCTGTTGGTATCTTGGAGCCAAAGTTGCGGGATTGTATCGCCTGTGGATATATTCACTAGGAACCGTACCTATGGATCTGTATATATGATCTGCATCACCGCCGTACGTAAATTGTAGCCACATCATCTCATTGCGCCCATCTTCCCCAGCTTGCTAGGTCTTCTAGATCGGCCATGTCGGCCGCCAGCCTTGGTCGCCTGTCGCGGTCGGCGACGAGGGTCGTGGCCAAGGCTGCGAACGGGTTCCACCTGCTCCGAATCGACGGCTACTCGCAGACCAAGACGATCCTCCCCAGCCACAAGCTCTCCTCCCACGGGTTCAACGTCGGCGGCCACGTGTGGCCAGGGCCGGTCCTGAGATTTGGGGGCCCGGGGTGAAACCAAAATTTTGGGCCCCATAATATAAATTTTTTATGCATATATGAGATGATGAAAAATAAATAATTTAAGACACTTTCAACTATACACTGGTGGAAAAATGGCCTCTAGTCCCGGTTCATAAGGGCCATTGGTCCCGGTTCCAAAACCGGGACCAATCACTCGGGACTAATGCTAGTCCCGGTTCACGCACGAACCAGGACCAATGGGTCTCCACGTGGGCGGGCGAGCGACGAGGGGGGGGGGGGGGGGTGGATCATTGGTCCCGGTTCGTGGGAAAAACCGGGACCAATGGATCCCCACGTGGCAGCGCCATAGACGGGCGGGGTGGATCATTGGTCCAGGTTTTTGGCACGAACCGGGATCGTTGGTCTCTGTGCCGCGGCAGGATTTTCGGGCTATTTTTCTGCTGCGGCAGGGTTTTGTGCTGCGGCAGGATTTCGGGCTATTTTTCTGCCGTGGCAGGATTTTTCTTATAAATTTAATGGTACTACATATATACAGCAACAATAAAACCACGATATATATATTACACATCATGCATGATCACAAATATATACACAATCTCATCCGTCTTCTTGGTCGAAACATATTATAATTACAAACGATACTCTCACACGAATTTGATCTAATTTACATCTCCTTTTATACACTTCACCCTTCCAAATGAAGTGGGTAATAGTATTATCTTTTCGGATCTATGACTTGTTCTAACAAGAATCCGGCAATTTCCTCTTGAATTGCTTGCACGCGTTCTTGTGATAGAAGACCGTCCCGCATCCGTTCGATCTAATATAAAGAAGGGGATCAATATATATGAATGAAACTAAACACAATTGGTGGTAATAAAATAAAGTTGTGATTATTGTTTATCGTACTTTAATTTTTTTGATGTTCCGGTCTGCCCCCTTCTCTTTGGTCTTCTGGCGAATGAACTCGCAGACATAGTATCCACATAAGTTATTCCCGGCTTCCTGCCTCAAGCACTTTACGAGAACGGAGTTCAATCAAAATAATAATCAAGCATGATAATGGTGGTATTGAAACTAGAATCAAAGAGATGCGTGGATCTAGCAAGTAGTACTTACAGTCAATGGTTGAAATGTAAGCTCTGGCTTCCAAACACCCCTAGTTTTGGTGGTGAACCGTTTCCAAGCCCTCTAGAGGCATTCCTGCATGTCCGCCCACTTTTCTAATGGTGTGCATTTCGAGTCCAGGACTTTTACTACTCCGGTGTCAACAGAAATGATTAAGAGAATGTAGTGGAAGCTTGACACACTAACAAAATATAACACGAGTCAATTATATGATTAACATCGAGTAATCGAAAATAGAATGCGTACAAGACAGTAACACTCACGCATCGTTGTAAGGAAATAGTATTTCCCTTCTGTTGCTGAAATACTTCAACGCTTGGAACAAGTTATCCTCTGTCTCTTTGGGATTTGTTTTTAGAGTAACTTCATGAACGAAATTACAGTTAACAAACCCAAGGTCATAGATTTGTCCTTTGTTGCATTCTAGAATCTTCATTCTGCATATATAATTAGTATAGTGATTAGTAAAATTATACAAGCAATGAATGAGCTGAGCTAGAAAGACTTAATTACAGAAATTAATAATACTTACAAACAATAGGCAATGACGATTGTTTTGTCGAGGGCGTCTTGTTGGTAAAACTGAAATAATTCTAGAAATCCGATCAGTAGGAAGCCATCTCCATGACCGTAATGGTGGTGTTTATATGCAGCATAGAGCTAGTTTTTGGAATCAGCACAGGCTTGGATGTACTAGTTATGCAAGCTTCGCATTTTTGTTGGTAGATCTTTGAGTAACTCAGGTTTGACGAGAGGAGCCCCGTACTGGTACACGTATGCTATTTCTTGGTACCCCTCGAACTCATGCATACGGCTCATGTACTCAGTAATAGACAGTCCATATAATTGCGCTTTTTCTCCGTACAGTCGAACAAACTATGGATCAATGTTCGGATCATGCCGCTCCTGGATCATCCACTCATTGGTATCGTACACTTTGAGCGGTTCGATCGATTGATTTTTCTGTTGTCCGAGTTGGGCAACTTCTTTCCCGACTCTCCGCTCTTTTGCCTCAGCCGACTTGGTAATAGAGCGATTATAGTCTGATCTGAGCGCTATGGGTTGGTGAAGCTGAATCTTAAGCGCGGGAAAAATGCCTCTATCGGCTTTTTCTTGTTAGCCATGTCAATCTTCCACTTTTCATAATGGGAAGCTGCGGCCGCATCAGTTTTCTCATCTGTCTTCTCGCAAGGTAGCTTCTTCATATTCTAATGAGGTACTCTTGGGAGGGGTGATTGCTTATGTTTCGGTGATCGGAACGTGCTCTTGCTGCTGGTGGTGGTGCTGCCCCCTTAGTATACTTCCGCTTTTGTTTCTGAGGCTCAGGGGACGGAGACAGCTGACGCGGCGGTGGAGACGGCTGAGGCGGCGATGGAGACGGTTGCGTTGAACGTGAGGCGGTGAAGGCAACGGTTGCGCTGGAGAATGGTGAGGTGGCGGCGAAGGTGGATTGCTGCTCTGAGGAGTGGGTGGCCTTGGCGGCACATAATTTGGAAGCGTGATGCGCTCCTTTAGCCATAGAACAGTCCCCCCTTTGGCTTCTCCTAGTTGAGTCAGCTCCATATCTTCCCTTGCAGGGTGGTCTAGCTGCAGCTCCTCAATATCTTCCTTCACCTCATCCACCGTGATGACAGCGTACCCTTTTGGAACCGGTTTGCAATGCCAAGTTGGGTTAGGCGCAATTGGTACCGCCATGCCGACCGCCGCCGTCACCCTTAAGTTCATAACCTGCACCTTTAGCTCACAAGATGTTGTCTCCGTGATATCATCCACTGGGTAGCGTTTAGGAGGAGATGTCGTCGGTGCATCATCATCAACATCATGGAGCTGCGTGGAAGCGACGCTGCTTTTCTTATTCGATGGGGCGCCGGTACCCTCAAATGCAGCTTCTACCACGTGCCGCTGAGATTGGCCGCTAGTACCTTGCTGGCTAAGTATGTCAAGTTGATCCTGGTGCCGCTTTAATGCTTCTTCTACATTACGCAGCCGTTCTACAGCGGCCGTTTTCTCAGCTGCCTCCCTTTCCTTTCTCCTCTGATGGCTTTTATCAGGATATCTCTTCATTTCCGGGGGGAAGGCAACCTTCCACGGCTTGGAGCCTGGTGTGCCTCGTGCTCGTCCGTCGTGTTCAGGATTTTTAAGGGCCTGTGTGAGCTCGTCGTTCTCTCTATCGGGAACGAACCGTCCCACTGCAACATCATCTACTGCATTTCTAATATCGTTGATGGGCAGTAGGGGATCATCTTTGTGTTTTTGATTATATATTGCCCTCCCTTCTTTGTCCTACGTGCCCCCATGGCCGTAAAATCAGTTTCTCGCCCGTTGTGTCCATGTTGCGGGCTCTGGTCTGATCCCGGCAGCTATGTAATTGACCTCAAGTGCATCCCACTTAGGCATGCAACCGGCGTAGCCAGCAGGCCCCATGTTATGATGGTACAGTTTCTTAGCAGCGTTCTCCGTATTTATTCTAGACCTTTCCTTAGCTTTCTCCGATATCTTGTACTTCACAAAATCCTCCCACTGGTGTCTTAACTTAGCATAGCCGGCTTCATTGAAATTCAGAGTCTTCTCTACCTTGACAAAGTTATTGTACAGTTTCTTCTTCCAGTTCTTGAATGCATCGGCCATCTTGCTGAGAGCAAACTTCTTGACTCTTTGCACAAGCTCCCTTCTTGCTCTCTCCTCCTGATCTGGAGTCACATCTGGTTCTGGTAGGAGGAAAGTAGTCATGAGCTTGTCAAAAAGCTTATCTTTGGCATTGTCGCCGACATACGGGACTCCACCGCCGCTTGGCCGATTCCATTCTTGAACGGTGATCGGGATGTAGTCCCTCACAAGAACTCCGCATTGCTTGACAAATTTTCTTGCGACATCGACGGGAGCTTGCGGTTCGCCATCTACACCGACCACGTCGATCCTATACCTCACAGTGTCATCCAACTTTTTTGTTGGGCCTCGTTTCGTTCTTACGGAAGAAGTTCTCGATACGGAGGACTAAAAGAAGAAAGAGTGTTAATATATGCATGTATATATAGACAGCAGCATTTTAATTACAAAAATACATATATACACATCGCCGATGTTTGTGAGATTTAAGGTTCCGCCGGAGCCGTCACCTTATTCCTTATCGGCTTCTCCCTATCCCAGGCTTCGACTTCTACCTCACCGGAGCCGTCTCCTCGGTTGAGAGACTCATCTCCCTGACCGGAATCGTTCAGAAACTCACTCTTGACATCGATATCGATATCTTCATTTTCGCAGATCATCCCTTGGAGGATGTTTTCCTGATGTGTTGGATCCATAGTATCTGCAAGTTAAACAATCAACACATGACATTTATAATGATAGAAAAGTTAAACATAGTTGAAATTTAACCCTAAGACATGCTTGGCAATTTAAGTGGGATCCGAAGGGTCCAAACCCTAGTACAGGAGAGACCCCGAAATCACCTACGAGGGGTTGATTTCAATCTCTTATTAAACTTATAATTAAAGTTGTTGAACAATGCATGATTATGAGTCTATTGTGTAGATCTCATTTTTCTGAACATTTTGATATATTATACATATTTCTCTGACTTAGAAATAATTAGTTATTGAATTTATAAGATTAAACTCTTTTCTGAAATTATTTAAACAAATATTAAACTTTTACTGCGTCATTATGACGTCAGCTCGGGGTGGGGTTTTTTTCTCCACGGCTAAACTAGCCACAGAGACTCACGTGAGGGGCCCAAGCCACCTCAGATGCCACGCTGGCGGGGCTTGGTCAGCGCCCACGTCACGCACACGCGACGCCACCGTGGCGCCATGTAGGCTCGCCGGCGAACTGCCAGACGGTGGTGGAAGACGGCGGAGAGAAGCGCGCGGGGTGACGCCACTGTCCCGGTTCGAACCAGCGCGATGCGGGCTACCTAAAACGGGCGGCACCGCTACGGGAGGTGCATCGGAGCAAGCCGTTTGACGGTGGCCGGCGGCCGGCGGCGGCAGGTGCTCGTGGGGAGGACGATACAGTGAGGGAGGGAGACGTAGGAGTGGTGCTGGAGCACCAGTGGCTCACCAGGAGGCCGATGGAGGGTGCGGCGAGGTCGGAGGAGGCCGGGCGCTGCTGGAATCAGTGGAGAACGCGGCAACCGGAGTCAGGGAAGGTGGGGTCGATTGCAGCAAGGCGGAGCTTCCTTGCCTGCTCGCGGCGGCGGACAGTGGCGCTCGGCGACGGGTGTCGATGACGTGAAGCGGCCGCTCTGGATTAGGGCAGCCTGCCGGCGTGATTTTGCTCCGCCGCAAATTTTCCTTAGCCGCGCGTCGATGTGCTCTGTGAATTGGGGGAGTTGGGGAGGAGGAAGGCCGGGGTTGTTAACTGTACAGACCATTGGTCCCGGGTCATCCCAATAACCGGAACCAAAGGACCAACGGTCCCGGTTCGTGCCACCAACCGGGACCAAAGGTCTGGGGCACGAGCGTTGCTGTGCTGCCACGTGCACGGCCTTTGGTCCCGGTTAGTCCAACCACCCGGGACCAAAGGATCAACGGTCCCGCCTCATGCCAACAACCGGGACCAAAAGCATATTAATGGCAGCGCGCGCATCCAGGATCATCGGTGCCGAAATCGGGGTGTTCTGTGAAGCAACCACCAAATTTGCATTTTTGAGGTGCCGAAATCGGGGTGTTCTGTGAAGCAACCACCAAAATAAAGTTTGGCATTGGTACCAAACCATTTTTCAAAAATACTATACCACCTTATATGGACAATTTCCCAACCGGTGTATCTGGAACCTTTCTGTCCATCCCTCATGAAAAAGACAAATTCATGCCCAATTGGTAGGTTGCCAAGATTTGAACTACAAGTACATGATATAATGCTTGTGAATTTTTAAAAAAATCATTTATAGGTTCACAACATGCTATTTCATCAAAGATCCACTTCAAGTTCAGCGAGGCTCAGCCCTGGGCTAAGAAGCTTCATGCCGGCCGTTTTGAATATAGTTTGAAACGGGCATAAGAAATTCAAAAATGATCCAAACAATATGAAACCTTCGCGTGGTGTCATCTTATGTTTCACAGTTGCAAGGAAAAATATTGAACTTGAAAAATTGCAAACATCATAAAAAATCCTTCACAAAATGACCTATCATGTTCGAGGTTTCATGGCATTTAGGTCAAACCATCAATGTTATGGCTAGAATCAGGGCATAGTTTGTGATAATATGCCCATATTGTGCATACATGTGCATCTTGGGATGGCTTACGATGTTGCAGGAGGAAGTTTTCCCTTTCGACACACGAAAAAGCCAATTTCCATTTTTGAGGTGCCGAAATCGGGGTGTTCTGTGAAGCAACCACCAAATTAAAGTTTGGCATTGGTACCAAACCATTTTTCAAAAATACTATACCACCTTTTTATGAACAATTTCCCAACCGGTGTATCTGGAACCTTTCTGTCCATCCCTCATGAAAAAGACAAATTCCTACCAAATCGGTAGGAGGTTGCCAAGATTTGAACTACAAGTACATGATATAATGCTTGTGAATTTTAAAAAAATCATTTATAGGTTCACAACATGCTATTTCATCAGAGATCCACTTCAAGTTCAGCGAGGCTCAGCCTCGGGCTAAGAAGCTTCATGCCCGTCGTTTTGAATATAGTTTTAAACGGGCATAAGAAATTCAAAGATGATCCAAACAATGTGAAACCTTCGCGTGGTGTCATATTATGTGTCACAGTTGCAAGGAAAAATATTGAACTCGAAAAATTGCAAACATCATAAAAAATCCTTCACAAAATGACCTATCATGTTCGAGGTTTCATGGCATTTAGGTCAAACCACCAATGTTATGCCTAGAATCAGGGCATAGTTTGTGATAATGTGCCCATATTGTGCACACATGTGCATCTTGGGATGGCTTACGATGTTGCAGGAGGAAGTTTTCCTTTTCGACGCACGAAAAAGCCAATTTCCATTTTTGAGGTGCCGAAATCGGGGTGTTCTGTGAAGCAACCACCAAATTAAAGTTTGGCATTGGTACCAACCCATTTTTCAAAAATACTAGACCACCTTATATGGACAATTTCCCAACCGGTGTATCTGGAACCTTTCTGTCCATCCCTCATGAAAAAGACAAATTCATGCCGAATCGGTAGGAGGTTGCCAAGATTTGAACTACAAGTACATGATATAATGCTTGTGAATTTTTAAAAAAATCATTTATAGGTTCACAACATGCTATTTCATCAGAGATCCACTTCAAGTTCAGCGAGGCTCAGCCCCGGGCTAAGAAGCTTCATGCCCGTCGTTTTGAATATAGTTTGAAACGGGCATAAGAAATTCAAAAATGATCCAAACAATGTGAAACCTTCGCGTGGTGTCATATTATGTGTCACAATTGCAAGGAAAAATATTGAACTCGAAAAATTGCAAACATCATAAAAAATCCTTCACAAAATGACCTATCATGTTCGAGGTTTCTTGGCATTTAGGTCAAACCACCAATGTTATGGCTAGAATCAGGGCATAGTCTGTGATAATGTGCCCATATTATGCACACATGTGCATCTTGGGATGGCTTGTTGCAGGAGGAAGTTTTCCTTTTCGACGCACGAAAAAGCCAATTTCCATTTTTGAGATGCCGAAATCGGGGTGTTCTGTGAAGTAACCACCAAATTAAAGTTTGGCATTGGTACCAACCCATTTTTCAAAAATACTATACCACCTTATATGGACAATTTCCCAACCGGTGTATCTAGAACCTTTCTGTCCATCGCTCATGAAAAAGACAAATTCATGCCGAATCGGTAGGAGGTTGCCAAGATTTGAACTACAAGTACATGATATAATGCTTGTGAATTTTAAAAAAAATCATTTATAGGTTCACAATATGCTATTTAATCAGAGATCCACTTCAAGTTCAGCGGGGCTCAGCCCCGGGCTAAGAAGCTTCATGCCCGCCGTTTTGAATATAGTTTGAAACGGGCATAAGAAATTCAAAAATGATCCAAACAATATGAAACCTTCGCGTGGTGTCATATTATGTGTCACAGTTGCAAGGAAAAATATTGAACTTGAAAAATTTCAAACATCATAAAAAATCCTTCACAAAATGACCTATCATGTTCGAGGTTTCATGGCATTTAGGTCAAACCATCAATGTTATGGCTAGAATCAGGGCATAGTCTGTGATAATGTGCCCATATTATGCACACATGTGCATCTTGGGATGGCTTGTTGCAGGAGGAAGTTTTCCTTTTCGACGCACGAAAAAGCCAATTTCCATTTTTGAGGTGCCGAAATCGGGGTGTTCTGTGAAGTAACCACCAAATTAAAGTTTGGCATTGGTACCAAACCATTTTTCAAAAATACTATACCACCTTTTTATGAACAATTTCCCAACCGGTGTATCTGGAACCTTTCTATCCATCCCTCATGAAAAAGACAAATTCCTACCAAATCGGTAGGAGGTTGCCAAGTTTTGAACTACAAGTACATGATATAATGCTTGTGAATTTTAAAAAAATCATTTATAGGTTCACAACATGCTATTTCATCAGAGATCCACTTCAAGTTTAGCGAGGCTCAGCCCCGGGCTAAGAAGCTTCATGCCCGTCGTTTTGAATATAGTTTGAAACGGGCATAAGAAATTCAAAAATGATCCAAACAATGTGAAACCTTCGCGTGGTGTCATATTATGTGTCACCGTTGCAAGGAAAAATATTGAACTCGAAAAATTGCAAACATCATAAAAAATCCTTCACAAAATGACCTATCATGTTCGAGGTTTCATGGCATTTAGGTCAAACCACCAATGTTATGGCTAGAATCAGGGCATAGTTTGTGATAATGTGCCCATATTGTGCACACATGTGCATCTTGGGATGGCTTACGATGTTGCAGGAGGAAGTTTTCCCTTTCAACACACGAAAAAGCCAATTTCCATTTTTGAGGTGCCGAAATCGGGGTGTTCTGCGAAGCAACCACCAAATTAAAGTTTGGCATTGGTACCAAACCATTTTTCAAAAATACTTACCACCTTATATGGACAATTTCCCAACCAATGTTGACTAAAGCTGTCGATGGGATAAGGACGCGTGGGTAACCTTTAGTCCCGGCTGGTGGGTGCAACCGAGACTAAAGCTGTCGGTGGGATAAGGACGCGTGGGTAACCTTTAGTCCCGGCTGGTGGGTGCAACCGAGACTAAAACTGTCAGCGGGATAAGGACGTGTGGGTGGACGCACTGCTCGATGAGATAAAGCATGTAGCGCATGACGCCCTGTCGGAGGAACAAGACAAAGTAGAAGCGGCGCCGTGCCTATAAAAGGACCATCGATACGCCATGGCAAGCAACTCAACAAGCCAACATAGGTAGAGAGAGTTTCATCCCCATGGATGGAGGGTTGGGAAATCTCCCATGGCGGAGCTTCTCGAAGATGTCGTTGGTGCACATGCCCTACGGCATCTTCGGAAGCTCCGCCTCGGAAAAATTTCCCTGCAAGCTCGTGAAAGACTCCATCTCCTCTAACAGTGTTGGGGAAAGGATTGAGAAATCTCCCGTTGCGGAGCTTCTCGAAGATGTCGTTGGTGCACACGCCCTACCGCATCTTTGGAAGCTCCGCCTCGGAAAAATTTCCCTGCAAGCCCATGAAAGACTCCATCTCCTCTAACAGTGTTGGGGAAAGGGTTGAGAAATCTCCCGTGGCGGAGCTTCTCGAAGATGTTGTTGGTGCACACGCCCTACGGCATCTTCGGAAGCTCCGCCTCGGAAAAATTTCCCTGCAAGCCCGTGAAAGACTCAGTCTCCTCTAACAGTGTTGGGGAAAGGGTTGAGAAATCTCCCGTGGCGGAGCTTCTTGAAGATGTCGTTGGTGCACACGCCCTACGGCATCTTCGAAAGCTCCGCCTCGCAAAAATTTCCCTGCAAGCCCGTGAAAGACTCCATTACATAAAGTTTCGATACATCACATAAAGTTTCCATACATCACATAAAGTTTCCATACATTACATAGATTTACATAGGGTTTAGTGTTTAGGATATAAATCCTTCGTCGCGTATGTCGATCCCTTGCCTATGATCGCTTCTTAGGCCGTAACCATGGAGCATCTTCTTTTCTTAACGGGATGCTTGGGTCAGTTTTCACGGTGAAGGGCGGAATTTCATCAAACTTATCATAATCTGCTGACATGTCTGTCTTGTCCTCGACTCCCGCGATGTTTATTTTCCCTGAAAGAACTATGTGACGCCTAGGCTCATCGTCTGATGTATTCGTTTCCTTATTTTTTCTTTTTTTCGGTCTAGAGGACATGTCCTTCACATAAAAAACCTGAGCCACATCATTGGCTAGGTCGAATGGTTCGTCTCTGTAACCAAGATTCTTGAGATCCATTGTTGTCATTCAGTACAGCTGGTCTACCTTTACCCCTTCTCCATTCATGTTGACCCAACTGCACCGAAACAATGGGACCTTAAAAGTAGGTTCATAGTCAAGTTCCCATATCTCCTCTATGTAACCATAGTATGTGTCCTTTTTCCCATTCTCGCATGTTGCATCAAAGCGGACACCACTGTTTTGGTTGGTGCTCTTTTTATCTTGGGCAGTCGTGTAAAATGTATTCCCATTTATCTCGTACCCTTGGAAAGTCAATACAGTCGCAGATGGTGTCGCGGCCAACAAGTAGAGCTGATCTCCAATAGTGGTGTCATTCATGAGATGTAATTGCAACCAAGTGCCGAAAGTCTCCATGTGATTTTTTTTAATCCAGTAGTCATCCTTCCCCGGGAACTTGGAGCGTACAACATTCATGTGTTCCTCGATATATAGAGCCACGAAGGTAGAACTTTGGAGAAGTATGTAGTGTGCTTGATTCAAAGAATGTCCGTCCCTAAATATCATTGCTTTCTATCCTAGTGTTCCTTTTCCACTCAGTCTCCCCTCATACCGTGATTCAGGAACACCAATCGGCTTAAGGTCAGGAAGAAAGTCTACACAGAACCCAATGACCTCCTCTGTTCCATAGCCCTTGGAGATGCTTCCTTCTGGCCTAGCACGGTTACGAACATATTTCTTTAAGACTCCCATGAACCTCTCGAAGGGGAACATATTGTGTAGAAATACAGGACCGAGAATGTAAATCTCTTCGACTAGGTGAACTAAGAGATGCGTCATAATATTGAAGAAGGATGGGGGGAACACCAACTCAAAACTGACAAGACATTGGACCACATCCTTCTGTAGCCTTTCCAGACTTTCTCGATGGATTACCTTCTGAGATATTGCATTGAGGAATGCACATAGCTTCACAATGGCTAATCGAACATTTTTGGTAGAAGCCCTCTCAATGCAACCGGAAGCAACTGTGGCATAATCACGTGGCAATCATGAGACTTCAGGTTCTGAAATTTTTTCTCTGCCATATTTATTATTCCCTTTATATTTGACGAGAAGCCAGCCGGGACCTTGATACTGTAAAGGACTTCAAAAAAGATTTCCTTTTCTGCTTTGGTAAGAGCGTAGCTACTTAAGTATTTATGGCCTTTATCAGTATGCTTGTTGTGTGGGTCTTTGATACGTTGCTGGTCCTCCCGTGCTTCTGGTGTATATTTTGTCTTCCCATACACGCCCAGGAAGCCTAGCAGGTTCACGCAAAGATTCTTCGTCCAGTGCATCACGTCGATTGAAGAACGGACCTCTAGGTCTTTCCAATACTCAAGCTCCCAAAATATAGATTTATTTTTCCACATGGCCGTGTGTCTAGTAATGGGGTCTTTCGGAACATATTGACCGCCAGGACCCTTTCCAAAGATTACTTCTAGGTCCTTCACCATACCAAATACATTAGCACCTTTAGGGAGCTTAGGCTTCTTCCGGTAATCTGCCTCACCGTTGAAATTCTTGCCTTTCTTTCTTACTTGATGATTGGTCGGAAGAAATTTACGACACCCCAGGTACACAACCTTCTTACATTTATCCAAATATGTACCTTTAGTATTATCTAAACAGTGCGTGCATGCATTGTATCCCTTGTTTGAGTGTCCTGAAATGTTACTAAGAGCAGGCCAATCATTGATGGTTACGAACAACAACGCTCGTAGGTCAAATGGCTCCTGTTTGTGCTTATCCCACACCTTTACACCTGGTTCTGCCCACAACTGCAAAATTTCATCGACTAATGGCCTTAGGTACAATGTCGTTGCCGGGTTGCTTCGGTCCTTGGATGAGCACTGGCATCATAATGAACTTCCGCTTCATGCACAACCAAGGAGGAAGGTTGTAGATACACAGAGTCACTGGCCAGGTGCTGTGACTACAGCTCTGCTCCCCAAAAGGATTTATGCCGTCTGTACTTAGACCAAACCATAAGTTCCTCGCATCACCTGTAAAGTTCGAGTACTTTCTCTCGATGTTTCTCCACTGCGACCCATCGACGGGGTGTCTCAGTTTCCCGTCTTTCTTACGCTCTTCTTTGTGCCATCTCAACAACCTAGCATGCTCTTTATTTCTGAACAGACGTTTCAACCGTGGTATTATAGGAGCATACCACATAACCTTAGCAGGAACCCTCTTCCTGGAGGGCTCGTCATCGCCCTCAACATCACCAGGGTCATCTTGTCTGATCTTGTATCGACATGCATTGCATACCGGGCATTTATCCATATTCTCGTACTTCCCACCGCGGTACAGGATGTAGTTATTAATACATGCATGTATCTTCTCCACATCTAATCCTAGAGGGCAGATAGTCTTCTTTGCTTTGTACGTTGTCTCGGGCAGCTCGTTATCCTTTGGAAGCTTCGGCTTCATTATTTTCAGTAACTTCTCAAATCCCTTGTCAGATAAGCCAGTCTTTGCCTTCCATTTCAGCAGTTCAAGTGTGGTACCGAGCTTTATGCTGCCATCTTCGCAATTTGGGTACAACAACTTTTTGTGATCCTTTTGCATGGCCTCCAACTTAAGCTTCTCCCTTTCTGTATCACATTGTTTCTTTGCATCAGAAATGACCCAACCAAGACCATCAGCGGGCTCATCTGATGCCTGTTTTTCTTCTTCATTGGCGCCTCCCTCTTCTTCATTGTCTTCCATTGCAATATCACCGTATTCTTCAGGGGACATAGGATAGCTGTCATCATCCTCCTCTTCTTCATTTTCTTCCAGCCTAACCCCTCTTTCTCCGTGCATGGCCCAACAATAATAGCCGGGCATGAAACCACTCCGAAGCAGATGGCTTTGAAGGATTCTCGGGGCAGAGTGCTCCGCCACGTTCCGACAGTCGACGCAGGGACAAGGCATAAAATTATCCACTTTGTTTGCCTTAGCCAAATCGATAAATTTATGGAGGCCTGCAATAAAATCGGAATGGCGTCGGTCGCCATACATCCATCGCATCAGTGCATCGATCTGCATCATAATACTTAACCATTACAATAACATCGTGAATAGTAAAATGACCACCCTACATGGACAGATGCAATATTTTTGTATCAGTTATAGATAAAGAAGATAAGGTTGCTTACCTCAGCCGAGGATACCGTGTTGTGCGTACTAAAGTGTGGCTCGGACATTTTGTCGAACACCTTGTGTGCAATCAAAGAAAAAAAAAGCTAGCACCCACACCTCACACACAATCCAGCAAAATTTGGTGGGCAAAGGGCTGGGCTTATATATAGCCAGGGGAGGGTTTTTGGTCCCGGTTATTGCCACAAACCGGGACCAAAGCCCCTCCCGCGCGACACGTGGCCGCCCAGCAGCTCGCAACCCACCCAGGTCATTGGTCCCGGTTAATGGCACGACCCGGGACCAATGACTTCGGTGGGGGCGCGCTGCTGGGCCGCCACGTGTCGCGCGGGAAGGGCTTTGGTCCCGGTTCGTGGCAATAACCGGGACCAATGCCTCCGTCGCTTCGTCGTCCCCGTGCATTAATATGAGGCCACAGCGCTCGCTTTCGCCATCGCCTTTGCCTCTCTGCAGTCCCTCTCCACCCCACCACTTTAGCAATCGCCTCTCCACCACGCCATCGTCTCGCCTCCCCTCCCTCTCCAATCTCCACCGCGCCGTCATGGAGGTGCCCATGCTCAACCACTACAAGGCGGCGCAGTTTGCGATCTACGGCATCCTCGCACCGCCGCGCGCGACCCTTCCCGCCGGATTTCGCATCAGCGAGGGGGTGTGCCGGTGGTTCCGCTCGTCAACCCCCATGGATACGAGATGGAGTACATCATCGCGGAGCGTCGCCGCCAACTGCCCGCATGCATTAGGGCGTTGCCCCGGTACATGGCGGGCAGCGAGTATTGGCCCCGGCTGTTCAAGAAGGAGCGGAAGGCCAAGCTTGGCAACCGTTTCGTGGACGGGCGCCTGGTGCACCCGGATCACCACAACCAAGAAGGGTGGGAGTTATTCTGGTCCGTCCCTGGACGGACCATCTACACCGCCATCGACACCGCTATGCGCGCAGACGAGCTCTGTCTCCCGAACAACGCCGAAATCGTGGAGATTTCGTCCGACGATGACGAGGAAGCCAGCGGCACGGAGGACAACAGCTCGGAGGACAGTGGCAGCGGAAGTGTTGTCGACTAGGAATTTATAAAGTCGCATCTTTATTTGTATGGAAAAATTTGTGGTCGAATAATAAAATGTCTCAATTTAGACCTTTGTCTCGATTAATTCGTGAAAGATTTGTTCAAAAATAGTAATCAATTAAATTTCTACCTCGAATTAATTTCTGCCTCGAATTAATTTCTGCCTCGAATTAATTTACATTAATTCCTGGACTGCTGACCGTCGTGGGGTTTTTGTTCCCGGTTGGTGGCATGAACCGGGACCAATGCCTCGCAGAGCGCCACGTGTGTGTCGCGGGGGCATTGGTCCTGGTTCGTGCCACAAACCGGGACCAATGCTTACAAATGAACCGGGACCAATGCCCTGGCGGCATGAACCAGGACCGGTGCCTGGCATTGGTCCCGATTACGGAAACGAACCGGGACCAATGGAATTTGGGCGCTGGACCAAAGGCCCTCTTTCTACTAGTGATAATATTCATATATAAATAGCAATGTTTACATGATACCTTAAAATTTCCTTCGAAAATTTCTAGAAGCAAAGTCCGTGACGATGGAATCAATATCAATCTCGTCCACTAACTTCTTCTCGATGCATAGACTTGCCAAACCATTTGACCTCTCCTGAGACATTGAAGATCTCAAATAGTTTTTCATAATTTCAACTTTGAGAAGCTTCTTTTAGCTGATGCAATAGTCACGAGCATAGTAAATAAGATCCGGTAACCAATAGAAATATTAGGATAACAATCCGCTTCTCTGACAAACTCAAAAAGCTCCATAGCAGACATTGATGTATTTGGCAAAGTGAACTTCATAACACTTAACTCAGAAATAAGTGCATTTAACTCAACATCACATATATCAGGTGTACCTTTTGTACCAGGCCGAGTAAAAGTTTTTGCAAATGTAGTGCAATGTTCTTTCGGTTGAGAACCATCCAATGCCTTCAAGGATGTTGAACTCATTAAAAACCAAATATACTTTTGAATGATTGGAAGTCTTCAAATCTACGCTTCAAAGATGTGGTCGCCATGTCGACCATAACCAAAAAGTAGTTCACTTTAAAATCCTCCTCGGCTTGGAAGATTGCTTCCTGCATTCTGTTTCATCAAATTGCTTTGTCCTAGAAGCATGACGCTTTACACAGAATGATTGCTCTACACCCATCTCAGATGCAATATCCTTGGCACTCTACAAACCAGCAGCAAACCCTTCATTTCTATATGTTTGAAAGTAAGTGTGCATACCTTCTATTTGCTGTATTGTAGAATCAATGCACATGGATGCTGACTACAACTTCTTGCTGACTGTATTTACTGCAAATAAAATTTCATACCAGATAACCATACCAAATATAAATTCAAAGCTACTAAGCACTTTAAATAAATTTTTGGCATCACTCCTATCCTTTGGTTCAGTATCAACATCTTCACTTAACTCAAGAAGAGCAGACCTTAGCTGAGGAGCCTGAAATCTAATTGCTTTGACACTTTTGATCCGACTCTCCCAACGAGTATTGGACAAAGACTTCACAGTTAAACCTTCCACGTGGGCAAGCAACACTTTCCATCTTTTGGTAGACTCGAAAATAAAACATAGATCCGTTGCACGATACCAAAGAAAGAAACAGCCTTACCACAAGATTTAGCCATATCACAAAGAGTAAGATTAAGACTGTGGCAAGCACATGGCATATACAAAGCCCTTGGATTTACCTTAATCAACTTGTTATGCACTCCTTTGTTCTTCCTTTCATATTAGAGCCATTATCATAACCTTGACCCCTAATGTTATCAATAAGAAGACCATATGACTTGATGGATTCAACCAATACCTTGAAAAGCCCTTCACCAGATGTGTCATTCACCACCAAGAAACCAAGAAAGTACTCCTCAACTTTTACCTGTGCATCAGAGGTATTAACACATTGAAGCAACAAACTCATTTTCTCTTGGTGACTCACATCAGGGGTACAATCAAGAATAACGGAGAAATATTTAGCCTTCTTAACCACCTTTACAATAGTGTCTGTAATGCTAGAAGCCATTAGTAAAATCAACTCATTCTGAATTTTGTGACTAAGATAATCATAATGAATCTCATTGCTTTGAATCCGTCTAATGTGGTCTTGCATTACCATGTCAAATTCTGCAATCATCTCAACACAAGCTAAGAAATTACCATTATGATCATTGTAAAGCTGCTCACTGGATCCTCTAAATGCCAACTACGTTTACCAAGAAATTTCACAGCAGCAACTATTCTTAGTAAAACTTGTCTGAGGCGCTCCTGCTCTTTTGTGATCTCATGATGCAACTCCTTATCAATTGTTTTATGTTTCCTTAGTCTATTTCTTAATTCATTCCAAGAGATCATGCTTGTGATATGCTCGACACTAACTTCATGTTCTTTGAGCCTATCGGTGATATATTTCCAATCATTAAACCCATCATGTGCCAAGGAACTCTTGCAGTTAATATGATTGAACAACTTGCATGAAAAACAGAACACTTTGTTAACATGTCTTGAATAAACTAGCCATTTTAGATCATGTACCTCTCCATTGCTCATGTATCTAGAGTAATGAGAATATGAGAAATGTCTTTTACCAGTTAGAGGAAAAGTGATATTTTCTTCTCTGATAGGACCCTTTTCCACTAACATGTCCCTTGCCTTGATATCAAGAGTACCCCAATTTGCCGGATTATAAATATCCACACTAATTGGTTCTGGATCATCAACAACATTAGCAGATTCATCATCATGATTACTCACATTGTCATCATCTATGTTGTTATGAACATCATCCTCTGTACCGATATTATCTTCTGGATCAACATTAGTCTATTCCCCCACAAGAACTAGCGCCAACTCATCTGGATTTCTCGAAGTGCTATTGTTGCTCTTCAAAAATTAAGAAAAGATCCTCTTTGTGATTCCATTAATTTCTTCTCTTTTTTCTCTTCTTAGCACCGGATTCGGGTGCCATAATCTCACTCGCTACAAACAAAAACAACAATTTTAATTAGAATTAAGATTTAAGACTAAAAATTAGGGCGTAAGTGTAACCATCAGAGCGGGGGGACGGACCACTGGACGTCTGGACCAGCACCAGCAGGCAGCAGCTAGGCGGTCCGCGTTTGATTGTCTCGTCAGCAGTCAGCACTCCTTAGTAGCCTCCACGCCTGCCTCTCCGTCTCTGATTCCTCTCTCAGCGGCAAAGCAGATGTCTGCACGCAGGTATGGGCGTATGGCCCTGCCTTCCTGAGTTCGCAGACTGACTTCGTCCAGTCCAATCGTCCTTGAGCCTGGCGTCGATGGTCGATCGTCAAGGCTTCCGTTCCGCTTCCCCGCTCCCCCGATCCCGATCCGATCGATCGTGAGGCATCAGGCGACGAGACTTACGGCGGGACTCGGGAAGGGCAGACTACAGAGGCAGTTTGATGGCGATCGATATCAATGTGCGTGTATAATTAATCGCGTGCCTGGTTGGTCCTAGGAATCGACCGAGACCGACTCCATTTGGGACCTGGGAATCGTCCAAGTCCAATCTAGACGAGCGCTCGGCCTCCCTCGCCTCACCCGGTACAGCGCCTCAGCTTAGACGAAAAAGGCCCAATTAAGCTACCAGCCCAACAAATAATTTTTTTTACAATGTATATTAGGCCTACATATTCTGGGAGGGCCCCTACTGTTTTTGGGCCCAGGACGGCTGCCCCGTGGGTCCCCCAGGGCCCGCCCTGCGTGTGGCGCATTGACTACTACCCCAACGGCCGCGACGCAGCCACCAACTCTGACGCAATCTCCGTCTATCTCAAGTGCACCATGTCAGGACCCACTAGTCGCCGACAGCTTCGAAGAGAGCGGATCGAGGAGAAGGAGCACTCGGGGCTCAGAGCTACCAACTACGAACAGGAAAGGAAATAACGATAAAGGAAATTGGGGTTTTTTATTAGCTTGCCACCCATCCTCCCACTCCTGCCCTTTTATATCGAAAGCGGCATGCCAAGCTAATGCCGATTGTTTTCTCAAATTACACCTCAAATTACTAATACTTAATACTAAATTAAGGAGATCACAAGGACAGACAGAGAAACAGAGAAAGGGTCCTTACAGAGCCCCCCTAACTCAAGACTTCAGGGCTTGAAATCTGGGAAGGTGCTTTGTACGAATGCTGCATCTTCCTAGGTGGCGTCCTGGACAGTCATATTCTCCTAGTGTATCAACCACTGAGGTACTGCAATGTCGTAGGCTCCTACGCTCCGTGGTACCTGCCTTCGCTCCAAGATTGCGAGTGGAGCCGTTTTAATCTTACCATCAGCAGTAACCAGGGGTAAGCTTGTGTTTGGAATTGCATTCTTCCCAATGTGTTTCTTCAACTGATTGACATGGAAAACATTGTGTATCTGAGCCCCTGTTGGCAGCTGGATTTGGTAAGCTACATGTCCCACCTTTGCTAGCACTCTGAAAGGACCATACCACTTGGAGGTTAGTTTCAATGCATTTCTGAGTCCCAAGGCAGTTTCTCTATAGGGCTGCATCTTCAGATATACGAAATCTCCAATCTCAAAGGATCTCTCAGTTTTGTGTGTGTCAGCAAACTTCTTCATCCTGTTTTGAGCTTTCAAGAGGTTCTGCTGTAGGAGTTTAAGCATGTGATCCTTTTCCTGCAGAGTGACCTGAGCCTCAGGGGAGGTGTTGCAAGGTACTGATATGTGTTGTAACATTGGTGGGGGTACCCATATAAAGCCTAGAATGGTGACATTTTGATGGCTGTTTGATAGGAGCAGTTGTACCACCATTCAGCTGCTGGTATCCAGTTAGCCCACTTCTTAGGTTCTTGGAAGGCCATACATCTCAAGTATTGTTCCACACATTGATTGACTCGCTCAGTTTGCCCATTTGTTTCAGGGTGGTGAGCCGTACTATATTGCAGTTTGATATTGTATGCAGAGAACAATTCTTTTCACAAGTTACTGGTGAATATTCTATCTCTATCGCTGACAATGCTAGCAGGAGGACCATGGAGTTTGATGATATTATCCATGAAGAGGTCTGCTATTTTCTGGACGTTGAATGGGTGTGAAAGAGGAAGGAAGTGTGCATATTTCGTAAGGCGATCGACTACTACCAAGATAACATCTTTACCTCTGGATTTAGGCAACCCTTCAGTGAAGTCCATACTGATGTCAGTCCATTTTTGAGTAGGAATGGGGAGAGGAGTGAGCAACCCAGGGTAAGAAACCTTCTCTATTTTGGAAATCTGGCAGGTGGGACAGGCTGCCACTTGATCTGAGATGAATTGCTTGAGTTTAGGCCAATAAAAGAGTTGTTGTATTCTGTGTAAGGTGACTCTGTTGCCTGAGTGGCCCCCAAACAAGGATGAGTGAAATGTCTAAAATATCTTCTCCTTAAGGGTGGTGGAGTTGCCAATGTAAAGCCTTCCTTTATATCTGAGAATCCTAGCTTGGAGAGAGATGTTTGGTTTGCTGTTAGGGGTGATGGTTAGTTCTTGCAGCAGCTTGGTGCATTGCTCATCATCTACATATGTGGCTGACACTTCATCTAACTAGGTAGGGATTGCCACAGAGATTTCTTGACAGGTATCTATGGAGCAAGGTTGATCTAGCTCATTGTCTTGGTATTGTCTGGAAAGAGCATCAGTAGATGTGTTATCAGGGCCCTTTTTGTATTCAATTGCATAGTCAAACTCTAGTAATTTGAGCATGAGCTTATGCTGAATGCCTTCTAGCAATCTGTAGCTGCTCAGGTACTTGAGGGACTGCTGGTCAGCTTTGATGATAACCTTATTGCCCAGGAAGTAATGGCGCCATTTTTTTAAGGCTTGCAGAATTGCCAAAGCTTCTTTCTCATAAATGGATTGAGCACTTGCTTTTGGGCCCAGACTCTGGCTATAGAAAGCCAGAGGCTTGTTTTCTTGCATGAGCACAGCACCTATTCCAGTATTGCAAGCATCTGTTTCAAGCACAATGGGCTTAGTGAAATCAGGTAAGCCCAGGAGTGGTGGATTTGTCATGATTTCCTTCAGCAGTTGGAAGGCTCCGGCCTGCTCTGCACCCCATTGAAAGTTGTCCTTCTTCAGGGCAAGGAAGAATGGATGACATATTTTTGCATACCCTTTAGTGAACCTCCTGTAGTAGCCTGTAAGGCCCAGGAATCCCCTTAGTTTATTGATTGTTGCATGGTTTTCCATTTGAGGATATCTTGTATCTTGGCAGGGTCTGTAGCTACTCCTTGCCCTGAAATGATGTGGCCCAGGTATTCCACCTTGTGTTGTCCGGAGGTACATTTGCTGAACTTTGCTTTTAGCTGATGGTTCCTAAGGGTTTGGAGAACCTGTTGGAGGTGTAGTTGATGGTGATGGTTGTCTTTGTTGTAAACCAGGATATCATCAAAAAATACCAATTTCCTCAGGTATTTGCTGAAAATGGAGTTCATCAATTCTTGGAAGGTAGCTGGAGCATTACTCAGTCCAAAAGGCATAACTATATACTCATAGTGGCCCAAGTGAGTAGAGAAGGCAGTCTTGTGGATGTCTTCCTCTTTCATTCTAATTTGGTGATAACCAGATCCGAGGTCCATCTTGGAGAAAACTGATGCTCCATGCAATTCATCTAAGAGATCCTCAATTACAGGTATTGGGAATTTGTTTTTGATTGTCATATCATTTAAGCTTATGTAATCCACACAGAGCCTCCATGACTTGTCCTTTTTCTTGACCAAGATCACAGGAGAAGAGTATGGGCTAGTACTTGGTTGAATTTTCTTGTTCTTCAACATTTGCCTGATAATAGCCTCAATAGAGTTGTTTTGAGTATGTGACATTCTATAGGGTCTAATGTTGGGTGGTTTGGAGCTAGGGAGCAGAGGTATGGAGTGATCAACGGTTCTAGGGGGGGAAGCCCCTCAGGTTCACAGAAGATGTCAGCAAATTTCTCAATGATATGTTGCAATGCTGGGTTATTGGTGTCACTACTGGTAGGCACTTTAGAATCAGAGTCCTCCATGTGGTACAGAAAGTACCCTTGAGCTTGTTGTTCCAGAAGTTTGGAGCATTCCATAGAAGATATGATCAGGTTTTCCTTAGGTACCAAGTGGTCTGGAAATGTGTATGGTGTGCCCTCTTTGCTGACGGTGACATATCTATTAATGAAGTCGAATGTTATAAGGTTGTGGACCTTGAACCAATTAACTCCCAAGATTGCATCAACTCCTTTCAATTCCAGGATTCTGAAATCTGCATGGAATTTGTGCCCATGGATGGTGAAGGAACAATTATAGGCCATAGCATTTGATAGCAGTTCTCCACCTCCTGCCACTGTCACAGTTCTTGGAGGAGCTACAGTCATGTTGATGTTGTGTTTTACTGCAAATTGATGGTCCAGGAATGTGTTGGTACTTCTAGTATCTGCGAGAGTCACTACTTGTGCTCTTTTGAATGAGAGCAACAAGGAAATGGTTGAGGCACTTGGAGATCTTGTGTAAGCCGCAGAGGAAATATGCATAAGGTTGTCTACCAGTGGTTCCTGGGCCTGCTGTTGTGCTGGGATCTCAGGGATAGGTTGTGTTGCTGAGGAATTGGGTATGCTTCATCATCTGAGTGTCCTTGCATTTGTATAGCATTGATAACCCTCTACATTGTTTGACATCGATGACCAATAACCCAATTTTTGTTGCAGTACCAACATTTCCATGGCTCCCTAGGCCTGTCATTTCCATTTATGTTTTTGTTGTCCCTAGGAGGAGGATTTCTTCCTTGTTGTGCCATGGGAACAGGTGCAGGTGGTATCCTAATCTTGGAGTTGTGCGATTTCTCATATTGGCAAGCATACCAGTATACATAGAGCAGGGTTGTTGGTTTCTGGCATTGCACTGTGTGCTTGATGTTATCCTTCAACCCACTGACAAATCTGTCCACAAATAAATCCTGAGGGAGGTAAGCTCTGCCTCGTTTCATCAAGGTCATCCAAGACTCATAGGCATTGATATAGCTGTCAATAGTGGTGAGTTGTTTGAGGTGTTGTAGCTGATCCATGGGGTCAGTATTTTGATTGTCAGGGAATCTATCGATGATTACTTGGCACAGTTCAGTCCAAGTCAGTCTCTATAAATCAATGCATGCACTGCTGAGCCATGTTTTAGCTTGACCTCTAATGTATGCCAGCCCCCATCTGACACGATGATCTTGTGGGGCATCGACGAGGGTGAATATATCTTCACACTCCAGAATCCAGGCTCTTGGGCCATCTCCTTGGAAAATTGGGAATTCCACATGGGGTGTACGAAGTGGCAGGTCACCATTGTGGTGCTGATGAGGCTGGTGGTGGTTGTCTTGGTGGGGTTGTTGGTTTGGAATGCGCGAATTAGGATTTTGATGCAGCTGGTTGTTGGGGTTATAGCTGGTAGGTGGTTGGCTTGGTAGCATTTGGTGGTAAGGGTATGGGTATGGTGTTGGGTGAGGTGGTGGCTGAAAGTACTGAGGATAGGCTGGGTAGTATGGGTTGGGTGGTGGTGGGTATGGATTGTAGGGAAAATGAGAGGAATTTTGTGGGGAATAGTACTGGGGCTGTGTTTGAGGAGTCGTAGTTTGCGAAAAATGGTGTTGAGAGGATTGGGCTTGAGTGGAAGTGACAATTGGGTTGGTTGTTGTGGTGGTGTGGGGGACGCTGTGGGTGGGTTGGCCTGGGTAAGATGGTGGAGGAAGAGGGAGATGTTCTGGCGTTAGGTTACCTAGGTTTGGTGGGCAGGGTGGAGCTGTTGTTGTCGGAGTAGGTGCCGGAGTTGAGGCTTCTGGGATTGGGGAGAGGACGGTGTGTGGGGGTGGAGGTGGGGTGGAAAAGGTGTGATTTTTCATGTGCGGCGGTGGTTCTACTGGAATGGAATCCTCAACCGAAGCAAAATTGGCCATATTCAGAGCCATCAACTGCATCATCTCAAAAAGTTTGGACATCTCACCTTGCAGGGATTGGAAGGAAGCGGTGGAGTCATTCTGGTAGCGGTTGAGGCGGCGACTAATGGCGCGA
Source organism: Avena eriantha (assembly GCA_910589775.1). Classification (NCBI taxonomy): domain Eukaryota; kingdom Viridiplantae; phylum Streptophyta; class Magnoliopsida; order Poales; family Poaceae; genus Avena; species Avena eriantha. Next base: position 134,072,651 of record OU342742.1, read on the forward strand.
ACAACGCGAGGCAGGCGTGGGCTTGCCTGGTGATACATTGCAAATGTATCTATAATTTTTGATGCTCCATGCTTGGTTTTATCCACTTTCTTGTGTTTTGTCCACACTTTGGAGTACTTTTCATATGATTTCTTGGACTAACCTATTAACAACAGCCACAGTGCCAGCTGCCTATTTTCTGCTGTTTTTGGTTCTAGGAAAGTGAGAAAATGAATATTCTCGGAATTGGACGGGACAAAAGCCAAAGTGCCTATTTTCCAGAAGACTCCAGGAGCCAGAATACGAGACGGAGAAGAGCCAGGGGTGGCCACACCACCTGGTGGCGTGGGCCAGGCCAGGCCGCACCAGGGGGTGGTGTGGGCCCCCCAGGCACCCCCTCGGTCTCCCTCTTCGCCTATAAGAAGCCTTCTGACCTAAAAACTCTAGGGGGTTCGACGTTTTTCCACGAAAAGTTCCGCTGCCCCGTCGCCACCGAAGGGGAGATTCGGGGGATAGAAAGTCTCTGTTCCGGCACCCTGCCGGGACGGGGAAGTGCCCCCGGAGCCATCTCCATCGACCTCCACTATCATCTCCATCGACCATCCATGTTTCCCCCATCTACCGCTGTAGGCTATGGGGATGGTAGGGATTGGATGAGATCATTCATGTAATGGCATCAGATTGTTAGGTAATGGTGCCTAGTATCTTTTATTAGTGCTTTATGACTTTGTTGCGACTTGTTGTGCTTAATGCTTGTCACTAGGGCCCGAGTGCCATGATTTCAGATCTGAACTTATTATTGATTCATTATGATAGTATTGTTCTTGGTCTTATCTATAAGTTGTATACACACGTTGTTGTCCGGAACCTATGGCCCCAAAGTGACAGAAATCAGGATAACCGGAAGGGAAAGGCTTTGATGTGAGGATCACATGTGTTCACGGAGTGTTAATGCTTTGCTCCGATGCTCTATTAAAAGGAGCACCTTAATTGTCAGTAGTTCCCTAGAGGCCTCGCTGCAAACGGGCTGGCAGGACAAAAGATGTTGTGCAAGTTCTCATTGCGAGCATGTATGACTATATATGGAACACATGCCTAGGATTGTCTAGTACTTAGGTGCTTTATCTTATTTATCTGCAATTGCCCTATGTTCTGATTGCTATGTGAATTGTCTTGTCCATGCAACGGCCGTCCAACCATCCCTATGCCTACCGCACTCGAATCCCAATGTTTACCGCTTTTGTTACTAATGTCTTTGCTTTACTACTGCTGTTACTTTACTATTCCTACTACAAAATTGTTGCTACTGATAAACTGCTGTGAGCAAGATTGTTTCCAGGTGCAGCTGAATTGACAACTCAGTTGTTAAGGCTGATAAATATTCTTTGGCTCCCCTTGTGTCGAATCAATAAATTGGGTTTCACTTCCCTCGAAAATACTGCGATACACCCCCTATACTTGTGGGTCATCAAGATATTTTCTGGCGCCGTTGCCGGGGAGCATAGCTTTATTTATCAAGTTCACTTGGATTCACTATTGTTCAAGTTAAGTTTATCTTTCTCCTTGTTTGCTTGTTTATTTATCAAAAATACAAAAAAATTGGATCCTACTCTAGTTGTTATTTTCGTTGGTCTGTTATTGTCTTGCTTTATCATGCTTGTTGGCAATGGTTGGTTTCTTTGAAACTGAAGCTTATTGGCAAGGTGGGTTCACGAAAGATCAAAAATATTATTATAAGGAACACCGCTTGTCAAAAAAGGGAAACACTTATGGGAACAAATTGATAGATTGTATACCATTGCTAGAAACGTGCGTCTACTTATAACGTTACTTATTGCTGTGATGAGTCTCGTTGCAGAAAGAGGTATAAACACCTCCCTTTTCAATGCGAGTGTAATGATAATGATACCATATCTTCCTATGCTAAAGGAATTTATGACTTTTATGATGCGGAACAAATTGAAGAATTTATTGCTTGGAAGGGTGCTTTTGAACTTGCTAGTTTGCTTGAAAGTATAGATCATTCACCTTACAAATATGAGGTTTATGGTATACTTAAATTTTGCTTTGATAATTACAAGGATGAAAATGGCCCTATTCCTGAGTATTTTAATAGATGCTTTCCACAAATGGAAGAGACTAATGCCTTGCAGGACCCTATGGAAGAGACTAATGCCTTGTAGGCTCCTATGGAAGAAGAAATTGATGAACCTGAAATCTCATTAGATGAAAAAGAGGAGGAGAGTGATGAACAAAAGGAGGAAGAATGGATTAGCTACCCATGCCTACCTTCTAATGAGAGTAACTCTTTATCCCTTACATTATTTGATTGTCCTCCATGCTTACTAAAGGAGGATGAATGTTATGTTCCCGAGGTTTCCTTTGAAAATGTTTATGATAAGGCTCTAGTGCTTATAGATCATGAAAAGCATGCTTTATGTGATAGTTATATTGTTGAGTTTATTCATGAGGCTACTGAAAATTATTTTGAGAGAGGAAAATATGGTGGTAGGAGTTTTCATGGTATTGAAACACCTCTCTATGTGCTGAAAGTTTTGAAGTTACTCTTGTTTTATCTTCCTATGACTATCACTTTGTTCTTTGCAAATTTATTTGCTTGCATGATTCCTATGCATAGGAAGTGGGTTAGACTTAAATGTGTTTTGAATTTTCTTCTTGATGCTCTCTTTTACTTTAACTCTTATTTCTTATGAGAGCATCCTCTCAAACATTTATGCCTGAAGATGATAATATGTCTATTATTCTTGGGAAACCTTTTCTTAAATACTGCAGGAGCTGTCATTAATGGTAATCAAGGAAAGGTGACCTTCAATGAACACATTGTCTATTTCCTCAAGAAGATTGAAAGAACTTATGGTTTGAATTCAATTGAACATGTTGAGGGCATTCAAGTTGGAGAAATATATTGTCCCATACGAAGAGACAAATTTGAAACTATTATGATTGGGACCATTGCTATCAAGGTTGAGGTAACATAATCATTAGTGGGATACAAAATTTTGTCTCATATGAAATTGTTTTGGTAACAATACCTGATAAACCTTGTTAACAAAAGGATTTCATTGAACAAAACAATGTTTTCACTATGATTATTTCTGTTTACTTCTATTCTATCCATTTTAGTTTTTGCTTATGCCTAACTTAAAGGCGTTAAAGAAAAGTACTTGTTGGGAGATAACCCAAGAGTTTTAGATGAGTCTTGGAAGTTATTACCTCTGTAATAACCGCGCCTTATCCTTTTTATTTGCTTTTTGTGCCAAGAGTAACCTCTAATGAGAGAAAAGTAATGATTGGGAAAGTTGTTGTCCTGAAACAGATTTTTGTGCTTCACCGTAAAAATTTCTGAGAGAGCTCTATACGTCGGATTGAGCTTTAAGTTTTTTGTGATTTTTCCCCAGGTTGTTATCTAACTTTAGTTAGTTCAACACTTTTTGATTTGAGCAACAGAAGGTCTTCGAAAAATTCATATTTACCTGTTGGTCTGTTTTGACAGATTTCTGCCATTTTCTGCATTTGCTTCTTGTTAGTTCCTTCTTGAGTTCTTTTGGGGAATTGAGCTTTTTGAGGGAAGTGCTATAGTATCTAGTGTTCTAATGGAAGTTTATTTGGTGTTAGAACTGAACCTTAAGACCTATTATCTTGAGTGCACTAATGTTGCTAATAAAGATTGTGTGAAGTTTTATATGAAGGAAAAATTTCAGGTGTATGGAAGGAATGAGTAATGAGATGAAGAATGGACTAAAGCTCAAGCTTGGGGATGCCACGCGTGTCACCCCAAGAAATATCCAAGAAGTACAAGCGTCAAAGCTTGGGGATGCCCAAGGCATCCCCTTCTTCATCAATAAAAATCTCAGGTTTCTTCCAACCACTTCATTTTTATTTGTTTCATGCACAGTTGTGTTGTTCTTGGAGCGTCTTCTTTTTCGTTTTCGTTTTGGTTTTTAGTTTGCGTGGTTTTCTTAGTTTTCTGAATAAATTGGTTGGACCCCCTCTTTCATATATTGGTGTTTAGATAGTTTGGTTTGGTTTGGTTTGGAAAAGAGTAGGAAAGTTCATGCTTAAGTGGTAAAGAGAGCTTGTTTTTGACTGTGGCCTATGCTTTGTCATGCCATGCTTGATATTGTTTTGGCTTTATGCTTAGTATTCTTTGCTGTAGCATGACTTGTTATAAACAATTGAGATTGCTTAATGTGCCTTGGATGAATCATGCGTTGTTTTAGCATATTAAAGCATAGTATAGTGGTATTCTCCTTTGATGCTTTATTTTGGCACATGCTCACATCATGTTATGACTATCTCAAGTCACCATAATCCTTTATGAACCTTTATTTTTCAACTTGTAGTATCACTTTATGCTTTGATCAATGATGTTTTGTCGCTCTGCATGATTATGGCCATTATTGCTCTCTCATTTGTCGCTCCCTTACTATTTCTAGCCTCCACTTCCACTAAGTGTTTTACTCATGTTTCCAACTCCCTAAAACCAAATATTGCCAAAGTTTCCACCATACCTACCTATTAGCATCATTTGCTACTTCCGTGCATATTCAATATGCCTTGTTTTCTTCCGAATAAAATTTTTGCTTGTTAGTAAAGCTCTCACGAACTTGATGGCACACTTTATTTCCTGCACTTAATAAACCCGAACCATTGTGAACTCTCCATGAAAGTTATATGCTTGCAAATTATAGGCTGGGGATTAGCAGAACCGTGCTGTCACGGGGAACGCTTTCAACACTTGTAAATATATACCCAGTTGATACCTTGCTCTTTTGTTTGCGGATGTCGTCGGTGTGAAATAAAAGGGGAGCTTGTAAGTCCATGGAGTTATGTACGTGTGTTAGCGAAACGCCTGGGCCACTGGTCTAATCCATGCTGACATGGTGGAAACCTGCAGCGTAACCATAATGATATCTATGAAGCATTCTTCTTATTAAAAAAAGATAGCTACTGAGAAAAAGAAAAAAAGAGATTTATGAAAAGAGGAAAGAGAGAAGAAAGCACCATTTTCCCATGGTAAATAAGAAGATTGCTGAGATACTCATTGTCTGCTTTCCTTGTCATTTTGATATGGGGATTCTTCCGTATCATCGGGCAAGGGGTACTCCGCTGGCGGTTCTCAATGATACGCACATACTTATGATGACAAGAACTTACCAGTAACTAAAGTTGAGTAGCATGAGGAGCAGCCCTCGTACTCAAGGGACTTGGGATTTTCAGTTTATAGTCTGTCAAGCATATAACTCAGATTGGACCTCACTTTCACCTTAACCACATTAAAGATGCTTATGATAGGGGCAATGAGAGCTCAAAGCTAATGAGTACCATACTTTCAGCATTTGGAAGCCTTTCAAACTATTCAAAACCTTTTTCATTTCCTTGTTGAGTCTCCACACATTCTATGAGCACTTTCTTGAGAGCATAGTGGCCATTCTTAGTTCTATGTGCATTGTCCCAAGACTTGTTGATTGATGCATACCTTGATATTGCTTGTTTTAAACTATTTGTATCTAGTCACTCTTGTAAACTTTGAAGGTGTCCTATGCATTTATGTTTGCTACTCTATGAGGGACAAGCTGAATGCCACTATGCTATGTTTTCTTTATATGAAACAAACAAACGTCTTGCAAAGCATTGTTATTCATGAATCTTTTGTTTGTGCCTTTTCATGTTGCACCATAGTTTCTTTGTCTTATTGCTAGAACTTTGTCTTTCATGTTACGATTGAAGTACTATGATCCCAGCTGTGAATGTTTGACAAATACTTTGATCATGTCTTTGATGGTGCATGTCACCTCAAAAAATATTATTTCTTTTTATCACTTACCTACTCGAGGACGAGCAGGAGTTAAGCTTGGGGAGCTTGATACATTGCAAATGTATCTATAATTTTTGATGCTCCATGCTTGGTTTTATCCACTTTCTTGTGTTTTGTCCACACTTTGGAGTACTTTTCATATGATTTCTTGGACTAACCTATTAACAAGAGCCACAGTGCCAGCTGCCTGTTTTCTGCTGTTTTTGGTTCTAGGAAAGTGAGAAAATGAATATTCTCGGAATTGGACGGGACAAAAACCAAAGTGCCTATTTTTTCAGAAGACTCCAAGAGCCAGAATACGAGACGGAGAAGAGCCAGTGGGTGGCCACACCACCTGGTGGCGCGGGCTAGGCCAGGCCGTGCCAGGGGGTGGTGTGGGCCCCCCAGGCACCCCCTCGGTCTCCCTCTTCGCCTATAAGAAGCCTTCTGACCTAAAAACTCCGGGGGTTCACGTTTTTCCACGAAAAGTTTCGTTGCGCCGCCACCACCGAAGGGGAGATTCGGGGGACAGAAAGTCTCTGTTCCGGCACCCTGCCGGGACGGGGAAGTGCCCCCGGAGCCATCTCCATCGACCTCCACCATCATCTCCATCGACCATCCATGTTTCCCCCATCTATGAGTGAGTAATCCCCCGCTGTAGGCTATGGGGATGGTAGGGATTGGATGTGATCGTTCATGTAATGGCATCAAATTCTTAGGGCATGGTGCCTAGTATCTTTTATTAGTGATTTATGACATTGTTGCGACTTGTTGTGCTTAATGCTTGTCACTAGGGCCCGAGTGCCATGGTTTCAGATCTGAACTTATTATTGATTCATTATGATAGTATTGTTCTTGGTCTTATCTATAAGTTGTATACACACGTTGTTGTCCGGAACCTATGGCCCCAAAGTGACAGAAATCAGGATAACCGGAAGGGAAAGGCTTTGATGTGAGGATCACATGTGTTCACGGAGTGTTAATGCTTTGCTCCGGTGCTCTATTAAAAGGAGCACCTTAATTGCCAGTAGTTCCCTAGAGGCCCTGCTGCAAACGGGCTGGCAGGACAAAAGATGTTGTGCAAGTTCTCATTGCGAGCACGTATGACTATATATGGAACACATGCCTAGGATTGTCTAGTACTTGGGTGCTTTATCTTATTTATCTGCAATTGCCCTATGTTCTGATTGCTATGTGAATTGTCTTGTCCATGCAATGCCCATCCATCCATCCCTATGCCTACCACACTCGAATCCCACTGTCTACCGCTTTTGTTACTACTGTCTTTGCTTTACTACTGCTGTTACTTTACTATTCCTACTACAAAACTGTTGCTACTGATAAACTTATGTGAGCAAGATTGTTTCCAGGTGCAGCTGAATTGACAACTCAGTTGTTAAGGCTGATAAATATTCTTTGGCTCCCCTTGTGTCGAATCAATAAATTGGGTTTCACTTCCCTCGAAAATACTGCGATACACCCCTATACTTGTGGGTCATCACCTGGTCGTCTTCATGTTCCTCCTCTGTCGAGAGTTGCGTCGTGAGGACCGCTTCTCCCGTGGTCGTGGTGGTGGCCCGGCGGCGCTCGCGTGATGACGAGCGAGATTTGGTTCCTGTCGGCATGGTGGGACGGAGGGATTTTACGGCCAGATCCTCGCGATCTAGGAACCTCGAGTCCGAGCGGAGCCGGCGAGAGGAGGGAGGTTGGGAGGGAGGGACGGGAGCGCGCCGAGGAACGTCGGCTCTGATACCACCGTGTCAGGACCCGCTGGTCGCCGACAGCTTCGAAGAGAGGGGATCAAGGAGAAGGAGCACTCGGGGCTCAGAGCTACCAACTACGAACAGGAAAGGAAATAACGATAAAGGAAATTGGGGTTTTTTATTAGCTTGCTACCCATCCTCCCACACTCCTACCCTTTTATATCAAAAGCGGCAGGCCAAGCTAAGGACGATTGATTTCTCAAATTACACCTCAAATTACTAATACTTAATACTAAATTAAGGAGATCACAGGGACAGACAGAGAAACAGAGAAAGGGTCCTGACACACCAGCCACCACAGGCAGCTCGTCCAGGCGCGGTACAAGTTTAGCCTGCTAGACCATGACGGTAACGCCGCGTACGAGCTCCCTGCCGAGACGGGCTGCTTCACCGGCGTCCTTGAAGTCGGCGACTTTCCCCAGCTCCGCACGGCAACAGAAAGCGACAGCGACGGCGAGGTGGCGAGGGCTGGGTGCGGTCATTAGAAATTCATTGGGAGGGAGGAGCTGGATAGGCGCGAGCTCCTGCTGATTCGCGACGACATCATCGTTGTCCGCTGCGACGTGGGTGTCACCGAGATTGACAAATCCTGGATGGCGCTGGAAGAACTCTACTCCCGGGAAGACGGGGAGGAGTCATAGGAGGAGGAGTACGAGGCACCTCCTCCTCGCCGGCGTCCGCGCAAGCCTCGGGTGGATGATGGCGAATACGCCAAGTGGTGTGTGGCCCAATGACCCGGTGAGGCCCGTCGCTAGATACGAATGATCAGGGATCACCGATGAATCAGTATGTGTTAAATGGTTTTTTTCTTCTTTGAGCCAACAGTAAGAACTACAGTAAAATTAGCGTTTCTCTGCCAGAATTACATGTCTCCTTTTTCTTTTAGTTTTCTTTTCCAGCAGGTTTACGTTTTGGTTTTGTGTTTGTGCCTATTCCGGCTGGTCTTTTGTTCTCATTTCTTTTGTCTAAAATTTACTACAGCCAATACAACAGATTTTATTTCTCTCGAATTAGCCTAATGTGCCAAAAAATCATTTTTTTGCTCCCGAGACGGCCTCCTCCCCTCTCCCTCCTCTCGCCCCCCCGTGCAGCGACGGGGGGAACCCTAGCCGCCACCACCTCAGCCCCCAACTCCCTTCCCTCCTCTCTCCCCCGTTGCCACCAAGGTCATGGCCAGGAAAAGCCTGGAAGCTGCTGGTGGCGGGGGGGGGGGGGGGGGGCTCTCGTGGGGAAACCTTAGATCCCGAGGGATCGAGCGATGGTGGTGTCCTATGCATCGTTCCCCTCTTAAGGGCATCGCTTTTGGAAGTTCCATCGGCTGTAGGGATCAGTAGAGGCCCTGGGTTTGGTGGAGGTGGTCATCTTCTCTGTCGAAGGTGGCCGACCTGCGGCTGGATTGGCAGATCTCACGATCTGTCTTCCAGTCCCAGCAGCGAGGCGGGGAGACATAGGTGCCGGTGAAAACCGAACCATTGACAGGTGATGGCGGTGTTACCACATTGTTACCTTGATGAAGGCATCGCCGTGCACCTTGTGTCGACCTCAATCATGCTACTCCAGGGGAAGCCCTAAGATCTTCAGGTCGGGCGATGGCGGTGCCACGGTGTCGGTATCACGTTCTCTCCTATGAGCATCGCCTATGGAGCAGCGTTGGACGGAAGCGGCAGGAGGATGGAGCGGCTAGCGCCGGGGGGGGGGGGGGTGTCGGTGGCTGGTGTCACGAGAGTCTGCGCATTGATCTACATGTCGACGTTGCGTTGGCGGAAGATTTTGAAGGCGGCGACATCCGGAGCATGTGCGTGGGCGCAACTCCGTGGATATGCTGTGCGGTTCTAGGACTCCTTTCACTTGAGTTCGTGTCGCAGTGCCAAGGCACTCCAGCTTCTCTTGGCGAGTGGCAATAATGTGGGTGACCATGGGGGGTCGAAATAGGTAGATAGAAGTTTGATAGATCTCGTTGGGGAGCTAACGATACAATTATCGTTATTGCTCAATGTTTAGCTTTGGCGGTTCCGGTTTATATGATCTTTGTAATGGACTTTGCCAAACAATGTGGTTCTAAAAATAAATAAAAGTTGTGTGCATCGCTTGATGCAGAGGCCAGGGCTCCACTCCCCATGTCGAAAAAAACCAAAATGTGAACCTGTGTTGCCGCACCTGGCCATCTTTATGAAAGAACAATTAGTGGGCATTCTATGTACAATGGTTGTATTGAACATGCAAGCTAAATAATACTTCCTCCATTTTATAATATAAGATGTTTTAGCTTTTGTGAAGCGAGTGTATTTAGATGCCTATTAGTGTGTAAGTTCACTTTGAACATATGCACTAAAAATGTATAGGTACATTTGTTCCACAAAAGTTAAAACATCTTATATTTTCGAATGGAGGGAGTATATGCAGTTATAGGGCTTACTATATAAACTGGCCCAAACTGGAATTTCTAGTAATGCTAACCACTTTGTCGATTTGGAGTGAAAGAAAGCGGTCACATGTTTAAAAATGCTGCCAAGTCAATTCAGATCTTATTTAGCAAATTAAAGTTGAGGCCAAGCAGTGGGTTTAGTTAGTTCTAGCCACCTTAGTTAGGCTGGTTGTTTTTCTGTTTTTTCTGAATGTCATGGCAGTATTTTTTCGCTTCTGGTAGGTCTGATGGCCATGTACTGCAGACCTCTCACCACTCTTTGGCCATTTTCTTCTGGAGTAGTACTCTCTTTGTTCCATAATATAAGCCTTTTTAGACAGTTAAAATAGTTTGCTAAAAAGTCTTATATTATGGAACGGAGGTTGACATGGGTATACCCTATAGGTACTCGAGCTTGGTATATACGGCCTGAATACATAGAGGCCCACGGTGTCGCCAAGGCCCAAATGAAGAACTCGAGTAACCTACGGACTCTCGATTGCTTGAAGAACAAGAAGAAGCTAAAGATAGAAAGTTAAAAGGGAAAACCCTAACTTGTAACCGACTCGACCTGCTACCCGAGACCTAGCCTATCTATATAAAGGCTTGGAGGGGCGGCGAGGAGGATACACACAGCCCTAGTTTCCACAACCCTCGCCATATTGCATCTGCGCACCATTGTAATCTTCGATTCCTTTGATAATTCCACGAGCAGACAAGCAGGAGTAGGGACCTCTACGAGGCCTGAACCTGGGTAAATCTTCGAGTCCCCAGTGTGCTTGTTTGCTAACCGATAGATGTCTCCAGCGCTCCCTCCTTCTCCAAAACCCAAGTCCATAACAATGGGCATTGATGAGTTAAACCCTCGTCAATTGGCGTCGTCTGTGGGAATTAGGAGCGCTGATGTCGCGGCTTCTTCGGCCCCATCAACCACGATCTACAACTCCGCAACAGCGGAGATTCGCCAGCTCTTCGGCGCGTTCGACTTCACCGTCCACATGCCGGCCACTCGCCCGGCTTTCGAGTCCGTGGGCGACAGAATCAGCCTAGCAATCGGGAGCTTCCGCTTGCAAGTTGGTCAGATGGGCACGCTTCGCATGCCTGACTAGCCGACGGTACCGTCGATTACCCCAACATCGTGGTTCCCTCCATCGATCGGCACCCTTAGTGATCTCAATGCCCCGACAATAGTCGAGAACACAGTCAGCGACAGCAGTCGTGACTCCGATCTGAGCGATCTAGCAACCGAAGATGGAGCCTACGGCTCTGGATCTGAGAGTTGCGGGAGCAGCATCTCCCCCAATCACTTCATGTGCGCCGTCATCAACGCAGGCGACACCTCCGCCAACCGCGACAACACGGGAAACCACGGCAATGAAACCGACCCGCCAAATGGTGGCAACGGAGGCAATGGTGGCAATCGCACCCCCATCAACAATGGGGGGGAAGTCGAGCCCCCAACCATAACAAACGAGCAAACGGGCGAACGCGTCGTGATCAAGCTCAACGAGCAGGAGTGGGCCCGCTGCCGCGAGGCCTTACGAGGCAACCCTCTACCCTTCGGATCTCCACAAGAACTACTAATGGGCTACCATTGGCTCCTTAAGGAAGAATTCAAGAGCCAAGTGCGAACAATCACACAAATCGAAGCGCACAAAAGGGCGGCAGACAAGTAGAGCCTTCGACGTGCTGGGCTCTCCTCCCACGGAGGATCCTCCTCGAGAGGCAACGAGTACCTCGCAAACAAGAGGCGATCTCAAATGGCCCACCTCACCGAGCAAGAATGCATAGAAGCTGCAAAGGTCCTCGATTTCAGCTCTATGACTGTCGACACACAGGGAAACGTGGTCCTGAAGATGCCGCAGGCCGCGGTGACAGCAGCCACCATGTACCTCCTCAACAACCAGCCGCCGGCTGGAGATCCCCAAACCGCCATGCACCGATCCACGATCGCGGGCTTGGGACTAATCGAGGCTGCCCTCGACAAGGAACCAACACCGGAGCCGAAGAAGGGCAAAGCGCTACTCCTCGCCCTCATCCAGCGACGACAGTCACGACCTATCTCGGCGCCGCCGCTCACGGCGACACGAACACGACTATGATGCATGCGATGACCTCACGCAACGCAAGATCGACAAATCAAGGGCGCGACGTGCTCGGTCGACTGACTCGAAAGAGGAAGATGTGGAGCTCTGTGGCGACAGGTGCTTCAGTAGGTCCATCAGGCAAAAGCAAATGCCCAAGGGGTTTAAACTCCCGTCGGAGAACCCGAAGTTTGACGACCTACAGGACCCGAAGATCTGGCTAGAGGACCACATCTCCTCTGTCAGACTCCACGGCGGCAGTCGAAGCACGGCCATGCAATGCTTACAGCTGCAGCTGCAAGGCGCCGCCCGAGCGTGGCTCAACAACCTCCCACGCGGATCCATTAGCAGTTGGGATGAGCTGGCTTACAGCTTCGTGCGCAACTTCATGGGCACATACAAGCGGCCTGCATAAATCGAAGAGCTGAGATGCTGCCAGCAAAGATCGGGCGAATACTACGCTCCTACATCCAAAGGTGGTCCATCATCAAGAACTCCGCATGGAACATCTCAGAGAATCGCGCGATTGACACATTCAACGGTGGCGTCCGCCGCCTAGAACTCAGGAAGGAGCTGGACCGCTCAAAGCCCAAGACCATTGACCACCTAATGGAAATCACGAATCAGTGGGCCGATGGAGAAGATTCGGTAAAGAATCGCGTACACTCCGACGAGGAGGCAGAACTCGAGCGCAGACGCAATCGCCGAGGCAAACGCCGCATGCGCGTCTACGATGACCGCGACGACGTCAACATGGTCGCAGCTGGTACGCTGACAGACACGACGATAACCGCAACAGCGGATAGCGTAGCGGCGAATACCGCGACTCCAGGAAAACAACGCAAGTATGGCAATGCCACAATCGTGATGAGGCACCCGTGACATCCATTGAAGACAAACTGTCCGGGCCATATACGGTGCACTTCTACATCGACAAGCATGATGGAAAGAAGAAGTCTAGCCACCTCCTCAAGGACTGCCGCGAGTTCCTCAAGCTACACGAGGGACTAGGTCGGATGAACCGTAGCGCAGTCGAAAGGGGCTACGGAGCCGCCCCAGGCGTCATAGCACATGGAGCTCTCCCACCACCACCCGGGCCACCCTGGAATGCAGCTACATCGGACCAGCACCACGGAGGCGAACCATACCCACGGGCCATGGGTACCATGATGATCCAAAAAGGGCGCCCCTCTAATCGGGTGCAGAAGGCCATCACTCGCCAAGTCAACTTGGCCACAAACTCGCCACCATCTACCACTGAGTACCTCAGTGGAAGCGAGTCTTGCATCACCTTCGACAAACGCGAGCATCCGCCCCAAGTACCTCGTCCAGGACATTGCCCCCTCGTACTCGAGGCATAAATCGGAGGCTTCGACATGAGCCGCGTCTTCATGGACGTCGGAAGCGGCATCAACCTTATATTCGCGAGTACATTGCGAGCAATGAGGATCCCTCTGACTTGCCTAGAGGCCTCGGACACAACATTCCACGGAATCATCCCAGGGAAAGGTGTATATCCCCTGGGAAAAATCAACCTCGACGTCATCTTCGGCATGCCAAAAAACTTTCGGCACGAGTGCATCGACTTTGAGGTTGTCGACTAGCCCTCGCAGTACCACTGTATCCTCGGACGTGTCGCGTTCGCTAGGTTCATGGCAGTACCACACTACGCCTACCTGCAGATGAAAATGCCAGGTCCCAATGGCGTCATCACAGTCAACGGGAGCTTCGAGAGATCCGACAGTTGCCATAGGGAATTCAAACGAATTTCCCAGTCCTTCGGCATGCAGGAAGAACTTGCGAGACTAAAGGAGTCGACAGACAACAGTCTGCCTCCCTTAAGCCAGCCAAGCTTGCCTGATCTATCTTTCGACTCATCAGTGCACAAAAAGAAAGTGCAGGTCCACCCATCGGATCCCGCCAAGACGGCCCTCATCGCCAACAACTTGAGTCCCGCATAGGAACTCGCGCTCGTCGAATTCCTCCGTGAGCACTAGGAAATTTTTGCCTGGTGTCCAGCGGACATGCCAGGAGTTCCCAAGGAATTCGCTGAGCATGCACTCAACGTCAACCCAGACGCAAGGCCAGTCAAGCAAACAATCTGGCGGTTATCTGAGCCACGGGAAAAGGCAGTTGGAATGGAGATCAACAGACTCCTCGACACCAAATTTATACGCGAGATCAAGGAAAGCACTTGGCTCGCCAACACGGTGCTAGTACCAAAACAGGACACGGATATCCTGCGGATGTGCGTAGACTTCACCTCTCTGAATAAGCACTGTCCAAAGGATCACTTCCCGCTACCGCGAATCGACCAGATCATCGACTCCACCGCAGGATGCGAGCGCCTCTGCTTCCTCGATGCCGACTCAGGCTATAATCAGATTCAAATGAAGGAGGAAGATCAAGAAAATACAGTGTTTACAACACCCTTCGGTGTGTTCTGCTACAACACAATGCCCTTCGGGCTAAAAAATGCAGGAGCCACCTACCAGCGGTGCATGCAGGCTTGCCTCAAAGATCAACTTGGTCGCAACATTCAAGTCTATGTCGACGACATAGTAATCAAGACCAAGGAGGAAGCCTCCCTAATCGACGATTTACGCGAAACCTTCGCCAACCTCGACCGCTACCGGATCAAGCTCAATCTGGACAAATGCGCCTTTGGCGTACCATCTGGGCAACTACTCGGGTATCTCATCTCTGCGAGAGGAATCGAGGCAAACCCGAAGAAAATAAAAGCCATACTGGCCATGGAGAAGCCGAAAAACATAAGGGGCGTCCAGCAGCTGGCTGGGCGAATCGCGGCCCTCAGCCGATTAATCAGTCGGATGGGTGAAAATGCACTGCCCTTCTACCAACTCCTCCGCAAAGCTGAAAAGTTTGAGTGGACCAACGAAGCGCAGGAAGCATTCGAAGACCTCAAGTGCCTGCTATCCACTTCGCCAGTATTGGTGACCCCACGAGAAAGGGAACCGCTGTTGCTGTATATATCCGCCACCAACCAAGTGGTCAGCATAGTGCTCGTCGACGAACGAGCCGAGGAAAACAAGGTCCACGGGGTACAGCGCCCAGTCTACTACCTCAACGAGGTCCCACGCCAACAAAACAACGGTACCCGCACTACCAGAAGTTGGCGTACAGCGTCTTCATGACTGCCCGGCGACTGCGCCACTACTTCCAAGAACACCCAATCGTGGTAGTCAACGACGCCCCACTGGGGCATATCCTCAATAACCCCGACGCCACGGGACGAGTCGCGCTTTGGGGAATAGAATTGTCTCCACGAGACATTACATACGAAAAGCGCGAAGCAATCACAAGTTCTTCCTGACTTTCTCGTACACTGGATGGAGAACCAGCTCCCTGACAAACCAGATATGTCCTACCTCTGGACAATGCACTTTGATGGATCCAAGCGGAAGGACGGAGCAGGTGCAGGTGTCATACTGACATCGCCTCAAGGGGACAAGTTGAAGTACATCCTACGAATGCAGTTCACCGCCTCCAACAATGAAGCTGAATATGAGGCCCTGCTACACAGGATGAGGATGGCAAAAGCCTGCGGCGCCAAAAGGCTCATTATATACAGCGACTCCAAGTTGGTCGTCAACCAAACAATGCATGAGTGCGACGCACTGAACGACAACATGGTCGCCTACCGCGACCTCTACGACACACTCGAAGGGGACTTTGACGTCTGTGAGCTACAACACATAGGCCACGAAAGCAATGAAGAGGCGGACGCACTCGCCAACATAGGCTCTAACTATGCCCCCATACCACCTGGGGTATTTCTCGAGCGCATCTGCGAATGCTCCATCAAGCCAAAGGCAGCAGAGAAGAAAACAAGCACAGTAACGGACTCGGGGGCTACGCCACCCAATGAGCCAATGGCACTTGACGACTTGGAGCTGGATACAGGACTCGAAGGACCAATGAGCGTCATGATGATCGAATCATCCTGGACTCAGTCGTACATCACGTACCTCCTCAGCAAAAGGCTATTGAACGATCCGACTGATGCACAGCACATCGCACGGCGATCCAAGGCATTCGCTGTTATCAACGGTGAACTATACAAACGCAACATCACAGGAGTACTCCAGCTATGCGTCTCCACGGCTAATGGAAGAGTTGTTCTCCTCGACATCCATGAGGGAACCTGCGGACACCACGCTGGCAGTCGTGCCCTCGTGGGCAAAGCTCTGCAGGCTGGGTTCTACTGGCCTACAGCCATGCACGACGCCAAGGACATCGTCCAGAAATGCAACGCGTGTCAATGATTCACGAACAAGCCGCACGCACCTGGCGCAGAGCTCCGGCCAATCCCATTGGCCTGGCCCTTCGCGCAATGGGGGACTCGACATGGTCGGCAAGCTCCCCAAGTCCTAACGAGGAGGTTACGTCTACCTCCTGGTGGCAGTCGACAAATTCACCAAGTGGATAGAGGCCATGCCAGTGACCAATCAATCAGGGTACAACGCAGTCAAGTTCTTCGAGTCCATCGTCTTCCGCTTTGGAGTGCCACACAGCATCATCACAGACAATGAAACGAACTTCACATCCAAGGAGTTCCAAGAATTCTGTGAGAATCTGGGAATCAACATCAGCTACGCCTCGGTAGCACATCCACAGACCAACGGTCAGGTTGAAAAGGCGAACGGGCTCATCTGCGGCGGCATCAAGAAGCGACTCCTCCGGCCACTCGAACAAGATGCGGGTTGCTAGCTAGACGAACTGCAATCAGTACTCTGGAGCCTACACACAACTCCAAACAGTGCTACGGGCTACACTCTGTTCTTTATGGTGCACGGGGCCGAAGCGGTGCTACCCGCCGAGGTACGGTACAAGGCGCCGCGCGTGGTCGCTTATAGCGAGCAGGAGTCATCCCTTGCACTCGACGACTCCGTTGACCTCCTTGATGAGGTAAGGGAAATCACCGCGGAAAGATCAATGATCTACCGGCAGAACCTGCGCAACTACCACAGTACGAGGCTACGCCCCAGATCCTTTGTTGAAGGCGACATGGTCCTGCGACTGAAGCAGCAAGGACATCTTAAGCTCGAGTCCCCCTAGGAGGGACCATACGTGATTACAGAAGTAATCCAAGGTGGCGCCTATCGCCTTCAAGATTTAGAGACATGAGTCGCATACTCCAACCCCTGGAACGTCGCGCAACTGCGACGCTTCTACCCTTAGTCGTTTTTACTTTTACATTGCAAATAAGGCCACCGAGCCAAGGCTACTTAGCCACACATTATACTTCGTACCATCCCACGAATAAATAATGCTAAGTGCCCCAAAACTCTGTGTTCTCCTTTATTTTTCTGCAATTTATCCACTCGGGGGCTGTGCCACCCTATACACATATGTTCTACGAACTAAAATGCGATATCCTGAGTAGCTGGCACATCAATCGAAACCCTTGACACACATCAACCCAGTTGCAACGAACCTGACAGGTTGACAAGGGACTGAGATAAGCGCATGGCCAGGCTAACGAAAAGGAGTGGCATAGTGCAACGCACTCACAAAACATATACGCTAACAAGCTCTTTATACATCATCAATAATCAATTATGCACATCATTACATACGAACTTTACAACACTGATACATTTATGTGCAGGATACAAACTAAACCACTACTGCAACAAGAGAACGTTGGTTTTTCCTCGAAGAAGTCGATAATCTCCTCTGTTGGGCGATCCACCGCCTGATAATGCGGCACCATATTCCAAGCAGAACCCGCTGGTGGCGCAGGTGGCCCAGCCGCAATTGCCACAACGTCTACATCAGGCCCATGCAGTCGTACCAGCAACAGAGCGGCCTTGGCACCAGCCACCAACTGTTGCCTTACACACTCGCAAACTGCAGCCAGGTCTTGGAACTTGGCAAGGAGGGCCAACAGGCTCGATGGAGCAACATCCAGTGGAAACATCGTCTGATAAATGTTCTTCAAGCATGACTGCGACTTCTTCAGAAAGTGCAGCACTCGTGACGCACGATCCTGCAGGGTCGCTAGAGCAATCGCACGATCATGATCCACCTAGAAGTACCCACTCTCCTGAAGTTGCTCTTGGGTCAGATCATGCATGCGAATAGCAATCCTATCCTTCTCATCCTGTGGATGGCGCGCGCTAACAACTATACAAAGCAACAACGGAAGCATAAGGACAACACACCATTGCGAGCGGCTACAAGGAAAAGATAAGAGTAAGCAAACTAACACTTAAATTGGCCGCCCAGTTGCATCATCTCCCCCAGCAGATACTGTTCTCGGGCGGTGGCCTTCTCTGCCTTTGACTTCCATACATCCGCGTTACCGCGGTGCACGGGCAATTCGCGCTCCAACTGCTTCACGTGATCACGCAGTCGCAAAAGCAGCGACAGCTCATCCACCCTAGAGTGTGGTGGTGCCAAAGTCTCATCAAGGGGCGGCGAATCCTGAGGTTCCCTCAAAGGATCACTTGATGTACCCTACCACAAGCCAAGCAAGAAGCAATAAGAAGATCAAATCGACACACAAACAAAAGATTCGAGTGCATTCAAGATTGGCAAAAGTATCAACAGATACACTCGCCAAAGGCATGTTCTTGACAAAATACATAAACTAATCAACTATTACAAAGCTACTAAGGAGCGATTGGCTTCTTCGACTTAGACGGCTTCGGGGGCCTCATCGAGTCCGTGGCGGTATCAGAAGCCACTGACTTTCCGCCAGCCCCTGATGCCGCAGCCATTGCCCGCCTTCTTGGCTCGATGCAGCTCCTCAAAGTACTTCGCAACTGTGTTAATCAGCTGCGGCCCATATTTGCCACAGGCAGTCGCGAAGGGAGCAAAGACTACCTGCTGGCTGTCCGTGCTAACGGGCATCGCCCTCGAAACCGATGCAGGATCAACTTCGACTCAGTGGGCCTGCACCATGGCGAGTGACATCGACGCGCCAGCCGCACGGTGCGAGTTCTCGAAGCTTGCAGGAACACCTCCGGCAAGAGACTCCACCAGCTCGTTCATGTTCTCGATTAGCTCAGCCTTGGGCATCAACTCCTCCCGGAGGCGACTGAGCACGCCCTTGGCCTTGGAGAGCATATCTTGAATGGCAGTGTTGCGGCCCTTGACTGCTGAAAGCGCACCCGCCAAGGCATCGTCACGGCGGAGGTCCTGAGGGTCGAAGCTCAAATCGCCAGCACCTGTACATAAACCCACACATGGACACAAAAATAAGTGCCAACGGCAAAAATTGAACAGAGAACGATAATGATATCCAAGCAACGTACCTGAGAGGGCCTTGGCAATCGAGAAAAGCTGTTCTTCGAACAACTTCTCCCTAGCTGCGATGGAGACACGCAAATCCTCTTCGCGCCGTTGTGCCTCGTCACGCGCCGCGATTGCCTCATCGTGGCCCTTCACAGCCGCGACGAGTGTCTTCTCCATGGTGGCGGCGTTGCGCAGAAGGGCATTATGTTCAGCTACAAAACAAAAGGGATTGACTATCAATCGACTACATAAAAATGATGCAGAAGAAGGAGAAGTGAAGAGCACTTACTTTCTACCACACGATGGCGCGTCTCCAGCATTGCATGCTGGCGGCCCATCGCAAGCACCTGCTCCGCCAAGTGAGCGGCTTCCTTCACAAGGAGCTATCGCAAAAGGAAAAAACAACAAAGGATCAGCAAAAGCCATAGATAACATCGACTGCAACATCAAAGGAAGAAATCCCACACTTACATGATCCTCCAATGACTCCAAAGTCGATTGGTGTGCAGTCATCCGGGCAACCATCCGATGCTCCCGATCATGCGAAGAGCTGGAAGAGTTGTGCCCAGAGTGGGCCGCCAATGGAGGGGAAGGAGCACGCTCGACCTCTTTCTTGGCCCTTGAGGTTGCGACTCCCGATTCTTTCAAAAATTGGATGTCGCCAGAAGATGACGACGCCTCGTGACTGCAAGACAAAACCAACATCAAGGAAAAGGAAAATCCAAAGAAGAATCAAAAAGGACAACTCGAATACTTACCAATCAAACTTACCAAAGTCAAAGGTTGGCTCCCCCGACTCTGACGAGGACTCCTTTGGCAGTCGCATCTTCTTGCGAGAAGATGGCGCCACAGCACTCACAGGAATGGCAGGGATTGGCGACTTCACACCAACGCCTGCACCTTCCAGAGTCGAAGGAGACGACGCATCGGAATCCTTGCTGCGCGAACGCTTGCGAGTATCCAGACTACCCGACTCGGGGGCTTCCTCCTCCACATCAGATGGGACGGTCGACTCTGACTTGTCCTCTTCCAAGGCTTCGCGAGGGATAACCCCCTCAGGAAGAGGGGGCATACAGGGTGACACCGCCCAATCCTGCATACAGATCACAATTTAGCACAAAGTTAAGAAACAGCAAAGAATCAATCAACAAACTAAGCTACTGCGTAGCACAACTATACCTTAGGAGGAGGGTTAGCAGCATCGAACGGAGGAACAGCTGGTTCACTAGGAAGCACATCCTTGACGGTGTACTTGGTGACCAGTCGAACCCTCTTATCCACCTCACTCGCGGACATGCCATCGGCAGACACACGAGTGACATCGTCAGCGCCAGCCCACTGAAACATGGGGTGGACTCTGGCCTGCAAGGGCTGGACGCAACGGTGCAGCCATGTGTGAATGAGGGCGCAGCCTCCCTCCTCTTTGCCCATGCGACTCTCGAGGTCGCAGACGCGCTCGTACAGCACATCTGTCTCTGCAGACTCGCCGGGCATGATCACATTCTTCCAGGAGCGCCTTCTCCTGCACGGCGTCGCGGGGTCGAAGGGCCCGAGTCCGAAGTGGTCTCCATCGGCCTTCTGGTCGCGAACGTAGAACCACTTGTCCCTCCACCCTTGGACGGACATCATCAGCTTGATGTCAAAGTATGTGGCGGATGGATCGACGTGGATTCCACAACCGCCCACATCGTAAACTATGGAGCCAGATGCTGATTGGCGTTTCAATTTAAAGAGGCGCTTGAAGAGGCGGAAATGCGGCTCGATTCCGAGCTAGCACTCGCAGAAGGTGATGTAGCAAGCTACGTGGAGGATGGAATTGGGGGACAACTGATGGAGCTGGAGCCCGTAAAAACAAAGAAGGCCCCTGAAGAAAGGATGCAGGGGCAAAGAGAGGCCTCGAATGATGAACGCTAGGAACATCACCCGAAAACCGGCAGGAGGAGAGGGTATTACCTCACTGCCGGGGACGCGCGCGTCGGTGACTGTGGAGGACAAAACTTCATCTTGGCGAAGGAGACAAAGCTCTGAGTACTTGATCACCGAGGGACGCCACGCGCCATTCGTGACGCAAGTGCCCACGCCCTTCTTCTTCCCGCTGGCGGCGGTGCTGGTACCCGCAGCGGCGGAGCCGCCTTTCTTCTTCGTCGTAGCAGCGGAATCGGCCGCAATACCTCCTTTCTTCTTTCCCATTGCGCGGCGGCGATGCGACCGGAGGAAGTAGCTAGGAAATGTGCGGAGTTGGTCTAGCGCCACGGAGGGAAAAGAGCGCAGAGAAAGCAAAGGAGCAGCGGCAATGGTGATGAAGGCAAAAGATGAGTGGAAGTAGATGTGAATTTCACCATCGCAGCATCGCTACTTAACCCCTGGAAGATGCAATCCAACGGCTCAGAAAAACCCTACCAGACGCGTGGTGTTCATCGTGCTTGACACGTGGAGGAGCTGAAACGCGAACCGCCCCCCACTACTCCTATTACGCACGGAGATCGAGGAGGCGCAGTTAAAATAAAGATTACGCACGCCCGGTCAAATCAGAGTCAGGAAATGGGACCCACCGCTCGTCACGTCCCGTCAAACTCACTCACGCGGGCAATTGAGGTCATGAAATCATCAGCACTGACGTCATCAACACTACACAGCAGAAGACTTCGAGCAATTTAGTCCTTGCTCGAGTCTTCGACTCCACCAAGCACTCGGGGGCTACTCCCATAGGGAGCACTGGTCGCGCACCCTACAATTTTACTTCTTCTTTTGCAGGAACAGGGACAGTCAAAGCAAACCCAAACCACTCGAAGCATGGTTCGACTATGGACATGGGTTACTCCCATAGGGAGCGCCGGAAACAAATTCGACTGAAACAAGCAACAAAAGACGACAGCAGTCGCAGAGGTTCTTTAGTCCCTGCCTGAGTCTTTGACTCAACCAGGCACTCGGGGGCTACTCCCATAGGGAGCGCTGGTCGCGCACCCTATGATTATTTGTACAAAGTACTGTGTGTTGATAGCATCCACACTCGAAATTTATGGCGACACCGCCTCATAATTTTTCCCTACAAAGAGACTGCGTCTCCTAGGTCACCCGAATCGTCTCCGCGATGATAAAATTCGGATGTCGCGCTTACAGTGTGAAGGTAAGACCTGAATAAGGCCTGGCAACGCATCAGCTGCACACTACCAGAAATATATCCGTGCCTACAGGTACGATGAACATGCCTTGATGGACGCGTCGAGTGCTCACACCCATGTATTGGAATTCGACTCATGTAAGACCTCCGCGGCTTGAGTCGAATTACACCAGCATCTTTCCGAATTCGAGTCTGGGGACTCGAGTTTGAGTAGATGGCGTTGTTTTACCCTAAGGTAGTTAACTGATACCGGTACATCGGTTAAATCAGGCACGCACATCAACAATCCCTATGACATAAACAGAGCAGTCGAAAAACATACTCAGTCATGCACTTGAAAGGCTTAATAAAGTCTCCAGTTGAATCTGCGATTCCACTGGACACTCGGGGGCTACTGACATGGGTATACCCTATAGGTACTCGAGCTTGGTATATACGGCGTGAATACATAGAGGCCCACGGTGTCGCCAAGGCCCAAATGAAGAACTCAAGTAACCTACAGACTCTCGATTGCTTGAAGAACAAGAAGAAGCTAAAGATAGAAAGTTAAAAGGGAAAACCCTAACTTGTAACTGACTCGACCTGCTACCCAAGACCTAGCCTATCTATATAAAGGCTGGGAGGGGGCGGCGAGGAGGATACACACAACCCTAGTTTCCAACACCCTCGCCAGATTGCATCTGCGCACCATTGTAATCTTCGATTCCTTTGATAATTCCACGAGCAGACAAGCAGGAGTAGGGACCTCTACGAGGCCTGAACCTGGGTAAATCTTCGAGTCCCCTGTGTGCTTGTTTGCTAGCCGATAGATGTCTCCAGCGCTCCCTCCTTCTCCAAAACCCAAGTCCATAACAATGGACATTGATGAGTTAAACCCTCGTCAGAGGTAGAGTACATTGGGCAGGTTATGCGTGCATCGATGCCTTTGCACCTTTGTCCTCACTAATTTAAACAATGTTGACAGATGGATGTAGGCCTTCGTTGCTGCAGTCATATGTGCTATCATCTAATATAATATAAAAGAGGTTGTGCTATTTTCGGAATATGTATAAAACCATTTGTGAGAAGTCAGGAAAGAGAAAAACTAAATATAGTGTACCTTCTACGGCTGTCTTAATTCTAAAATATACTGAGTATTGCATGGCAGACATATTTTTCATGTCTACCTGTGTCCAAGAAAGCAATCAACATGTCGGAGCATTAGTTGTTGTGAATCTTGGACATGACAGATCAGTTTCTTGTCCGAGCATTAGCAGAAATGCAATACCCCTGTAAGTTGGGTCCCCGGTACCATCTTTACCGTTGATTTGTTGGAGATTCGTGCTAACAGTTTCACAGATTAGCCCTTCCACCTTATTCTTCAAGTCCCTTCAATTTAACACTCCTATCCTTTCAAGATTTCTCACATTCTCGTTTTAGATTCTTCAGGAGATAAACTTGATTCACAGATGATATTTCCATCAGATATTTCCACCAAGTGGTGCATGCCGCCTCTAGATATTTGATCAGATGAGGTCTAATCGCACGTGCTCATATTTCAGCCCGGTGGTTTCTTGATGGCGTGAAGCCCCGATTTCAGTTGACATTATGGAACATTTCGACATCTTGTTTCCATGGTGTATACAGAGGCGGAGAGTGTCATGGTAGCTACGACCTGAGGATCGTTAAATGGTGAAGGAGGTCTTGGATACGATGAAGATTTTGCTTCATAGGCCGTTGTTAGGACGTGGCTTGCGGTGCCATTTTCTTGTCCATTCTATACATGTGGTATTTGTGAGCCTCGTGTTGGTAACTTGCCAGAGCGGTCTCGGAGTTTGGTGCTGACAGTACAGGAGGAACTCAATTTTGTGTAGCCAGGTGTTTGGTAAGTTGCATGCGTGACCATGGGGAGTAGGACTGACACCACTAGAGGAGTTCATTTTTGTGCTCTTTCTCGAGTACCGAGTCTCGACTTTCGGGGTGAAAACCTAAGATATGACCTCTATTTGTTGTACCTGACAATGAATTTATTGAAAATATTGTTTTGAGTGCCCGGTCTTTCTCCACGGTAAAAACCTAAGAATTTTTATCTATCAAGCCATGATGGTGCTTGTACACCTTTCTCTTTTGGGAGGCGTGACTTCTGGAAAAAAATCTGTATTCCGGATGGTGTCTTTTTTGTTGGTTATGTTAGAAATAATGGGCCAAATAAAATAAGCCCATATAGATTTCAGATTTTTCCTAAATCTCAAAGCCCATGTTTGTGGCAGCTCACATGTGTTTGGGCCCATGTTTGGGGCAGCTCACATGGGAGTGGAGTGGGAGCTAAAGTTTAGTCCCACATGGAAAGTTGGAGGAGAGTTACACCACCTTATAAGGTGGAGTGGTTCATCACTTAGTAAAGTGAGTGACAAGAGGAGAGATACACGCGCGCTTCTCCTCCGACGCGCTAACTGACCCGAGCGTGCGCTACGTGGACTCGGCCCATGTTCGCTTCCGTTAGGGTTTCCTAAGCCGCTCTATATAAAGTGTTGCGCGGCTACCGCCACAAACCACCACTGAACCAATCTAGGGTTTGCCAGCCTCTCTGCTTGCGCCGCCATCGTAGTCTACTCCATCTCGCTTGCAGGCGTGCAGCGGCGGACGGGAGAGCAGGTCTCTGGAACCACTCTCCTTTGCGATCCTGTACGGGAGAGGGCGAATAAGGTTTTTGGGAAGCGCTCTGCGCGACTACTCGAGTTCTGCATCACGGCTCGTCTTCCATCCAAGTCAGGCCGTGCTGCCTATCGCCGTCTTCGCCACCGTCTCCTTCGATCAATCTTCCCCAAAGTTACTACGGCGACTTCATCTGCAAGCGAACGGTACATCCGACGTGCTGCGAGTACATGTTTTGCTGCTACTTGTTTCCGTTCATCTTGTTGTTTAGTACATCTAGTATGTTCGAGTTACATGTGTTAGTAGCTGGTTCTGTCATGTTTAATATTCTGAAATTAATCATGGAAATTGTGCCTATTTATCCAACAATCCAAAAACCTTATTATAGGCAATTTCCTGAGTTAAACATGGGACATCTGGCTAATGCTATGAAGCCGGAAAAGTTTACGGGTATGCATTTTAAGAGGTGGCAGTATAAGACCACCATTTGGCTGCAAGCTCTGAAAATATTCAATGCTACCGAGGGTTTACTTGAAGGAACTATATCTGAGCAGGATCAGAACAAGTTCAAGGAAGCCAATCTAGCCTTCGTGGGATGTGTTCTGAGTGTTCTTGATAACAAGCTGTTTGACGTGTATATGCACTTCAAAAACATAAAAGAGCTCTAGGAGGCACTAGACGCTAAGTTCGGTGTAGCAGATGTTGGCAGTGAACTGTATATAATGGAGAGCTTCCATGATTACAGGATGGTTAACAACCGTTCTGTAGTTGAACAGGCTCATGAGATACAGTGCTTTGCTAAGGAGCTTGAAATCCTTAAGTGTATCCTACCCGATAAGTTTGTGGCTGGTGCATTATTGCAAAGTTGCCTTCTTCATGGAGGAACTTCGCCACAACTCTCAAGCATAAGAGGCGAGAGATATCGGTTGAAAACCTGATAGCGTCTCTTGATGTTGAGGAGAAGGCTCGGGCCAAGGACACTGCTGAGAAAGGAGGCGAGGGCCAGTCCAATGCCAATATGGTGCAGAAGAAGACCTTCGGCAAGAACAAAGGGAACTATAAGCCCTCCTTCAACAAGCCTAAAAAGACTACAACCTTCAAGAAGAAGAAGAAGCCGAACAAGGACAAGCTAGGTTGCTTTACCTGTGGAGAGCTCGGGCACTTTTCCAAGGACTGCCTAGAACATGCATATCGTAAAGGGAAAAGGGGGAAGACTGTCAACATCATGACTGCTAGCAATGCTGATGAATATGGTAATCTATTTACTGTTCTTTCAGTTTTTCAATCACCATGTTGGTGGATTGATACGGGTGCTAATGTTCATGTGTGTGCTGACATCTCTATGTTCACTTCTTATCAGGTCGCTCAAGATTCATCCGTCCTAATGGGGAATGGATCACATGCTTGTGTTCGTGGTGTTGGCACGGTGGATCTGAAGTTTACTTCCGAAAAAATTGTGCAGCTGAGGAACATGCAACATGGCCCTATGATGAACACGAATCTCGTTAGTGGCTCCCTTGTGTTAGAATCTAATAAATTCGTTGTTTCAAAACATGGACAATTTATCGGTAAAGGTTATGAGTTTGGAGGCTTGTTCCGTTTCTCTCTTTTAGAGTTTTGTAATAAATCCGTGAATCATATTTGTGGTGATGTGAATGATGATACCGGTGTTTGGTAATCTCGTTTATGTCATATTACTTTTGGTTTGATGTCTCGGATGTCCAACATGAGTTTAATTCCGAATTTCACTATTGCCAAAGGTTCTAAGTGCCATAGTTGTGTGCAATCAAAGCAACCTCGAAAGCCTCACAAAGCTACCGAGGAGAGAAACTTGGCACCTCTAGAACTCATAAATTCTGATCTATCTAAGATGAATAGTGTGTTGACAAAAGGTGAAAAGAGATATTTCATAACATTGATTGCTAATGCGACTAGATACTGCTATGTTTATTTGTTGCGCACTAAAGATGAAGCTTTAGACTACTTTAAAGTTTATAAAGCCGAAGTTGAAAACCAACTAGAGAGAAAGATTAAACGTCTTAGGTCAGATCGTGGTGGTGAATATTTTCCCAAAATCTTTGACGAGTTCTGTGAGGAACATGGCATTATTCACGAGAGGACGCCTCCCTACTCTCCCCAATTAAACAGGGTTGCCGATAGAAAAAATCGCACGCTAACTAACTTGGTGAATTCCATACTAGCCACTGCTAGTTTATCAAAGGCATGGTGGGGGGCTTTATTGACTTCATGTCATGTCCTGAATAGAGTTCGTAACAAGAATAAATAAAAGACCCCTTATGAGGAGTGGGCTGGGAGAAAACCATCACTTGCGTATTTGCGCACTTGGGGGTGTTTGGCTAAGGTCAACATACCGATTCCTGAAAACACAAACTTGGACCTAAGACAGTGGATTGTATCTTTGTAGGATATGCTCCGCGAAGTATAGGCTATAGATTTCTAGTGGTTAAGTCTGAGGTTCCTGATATGCATGTTGATACTATAATGGAATCACGTGATGCAATATTCTTTGAGAATATGTTTCCTATGAAAGATATGCATAGCACTGCTAGAATTTCTTCTGAAATACTTCCTGAATCTAATGCATCTATTGAGAATTTTTAACAACCACATGAGGTAGTCCTAGAGAAGGATGACGATGAACCTCTCACGAGGAGTAAGAGATAGAGGATTGCAAAATCCTTTGGTAATGATTTCATCATGTACCTTGTGGACGATACTCCTAGATCCATTGCAGAGGCATATGCATCTCCTGATGCAAATGATTGGAAATAAGTTGTCTAAAATGAGATGGACTCGATACTTTCTAACGGAACTTGGGAATTATCGGAACGTCCCTATGGTTGTAAACCTGTGGGCTGTAAGTGGGTGTTCAAGAAGAAGCTAAGGCCTGATGGTACTATTGAGAAGTACAAGGAACGGCTTGTAGCAAAGGTCTACATATAGAAAGAAGGCGAAGATTACTTTAACACCTATTCACCTGTCGATAGACTGACCACCATACGAGTACTACTATCCCTGGCTGCCTCTTATGGTCTTCTCGTTCATCAAATGGATGTGAAGACA
The DNA here is from genome assembly GCA_910589775.1 of Avena eriantha. NCBI lineage: Eukaryota > Viridiplantae > Streptophyta > Magnoliopsida > Poales > Poaceae > Avena > Avena eriantha. The sequence goes on from OU342742.1 coordinate 134,100,801, forward strand.
ACTTTCCTTAATGGAGAGTTGGAAGAGGAGATCTATATGGATCAGCCAGATGGGTTTGTGGTAAAAGGTGAAGAGACAAAAATGTGCAAGTTGTTAAAATATTTATTTGGCCTAAAACAAGCACCTAAGCAATGGCATGAGAAATTTGACAAAACTCTACTTTCTGCTGGCTTTGTCATCAATGAGGCTGATAGGTGTGTGTACTATCGCCATGGTGGGGGCGATAGTGTTATATTATGTTTGTACGTGGATGATATTCTGATCTTTGGTACAAACATGAATATAATAAATAAAGTTAAGGCTTTCCTGTCAAAGAGTTTTGACATGAAAGATCTGGGAGAGGCTGATGTGATTCTGAACATCAAGCTTATTAAGAACGAGAGTGAGATTACTTTAACACAATGTCATTATGTAGAGAAGGTCTTGAGCCGTTTTGGCTTTATTGATGGCAAGACTTCTCCAATACCTTATGATCCCAGTTTGACTTTGCGAAAGAATAGGAAGGAATCAACAGACCAGTTGAAATATTCACAAATTGTTGGTTCTCTCATGTACTTAGCAAGCGCTACAAGACCCTATATCTCTTTGGCTGTGAGCAAGTTGAGTAGGTTCATGTCTAACCCGGGTACTAATCATTGGCATGCACTTGAAATGGTCATCCGCTATCTATGTGGTACAATGAGCTATGGGATTCACTATTCAGGGCACCCTGCTGTGCTTGAAGGATATAGTGATTCGAAATGGATCTCTGACGTTGATGAACTCTATGCCACGAGCGGGTATGTGTTTACCCTTGGAGGTGGCGCGGTGTCATGGAGATCTCGTAGATAGACCATATTGACAAGGTCAACAATGGAAGCAGAACTTACTGTTTTAGACATAGCCACTGTTGAGTCAGAATGGCTGCGTGAACTCTTGATGGACTTGCCTGTGATTGAAAACATGTGCCGACAATCCTTTTGAATTGTGACAACCAAACTGTTATTGTCAAAGTGAACAATTCTAAGAATAACACAAAGTCATCAAGACACGTCAAGAGACGTTTGAAATCTGTCAGTAAACTGAGAAACTCCGGAGTAATAACTGTTACATATATTCAAACCGATCAGAACCTGGCAGATTCCTTTACAAAAGGACTATCACGAATTGTGATAGAAAATGCATCGAGGGAGATGGGTTTGAGACCCATGGATGTCACACCATAGTGGTAACCCAACCTATGTGATCGAAGATCCCGTGAATTAGGATCTGAGAAGAACAAGCTAGTGGTTTGACTAAGGAGAGTATTTTATAACCCTCTCTATGTGAAGATGCACGACTCTCAAAATCTGTAAGGCAGGTTGGCAACATGCCTTAATGTGTTTCTGTTGGCTATAACTAGCGAAGATGCCGTCCTACAGGGCATTCTTGAAAGAACACACATATATGAGCTCGACTGTAAACGTCGCGGTCTATGAGACTTGGTTGATCTCTAGTAAACTCATGAAGAGACCAGGGAGTATGACGCATATGCTCCAACCCGCGGGGTAGGCTACTGGCAGCCAGGTACTAGTTATGATTTTGTGTGAAATCTAAAAGCACCAAATTTGCAATTCAAGATTCGTCCATTGTTCAAGTTGCTGATAGACGTAGCTCAAGATTCTAGGCGGAAGTTCAACTTAACAGTCTCTGCTGAAACACTGGTATATAAACAAGTAGCAAGAATTGACAAATCTTCAAATAGGCATTTGAGATTTGGTGAGGGATTGTTAGAAATAATGGGCCAAATAAAATAAGCCCATATAGATTTCAGATTTTCCCTAAATCTCAAAGCCCATGTTTGTGGTAGCTCACATGTGTTTGGGCCTATGTTTGAGGCAGCTCACATGGGAGTGGAGTGGGAGCTAAAGTTTAGTCCCACATGGAAAGTTGGAGGAGAGTTACACCACCTTATAAGGTGGAGTGGTTCATCACTTAGTAAAGTGAGTGAGAAAAGGAGAGCTACACGGGCGCTCCTCCTCCGATGACGCCGCCGCTCGCACGCATGGCACGACACGGCACCGCCCGCCAGTCCGTCCCGTCCTGTCCCGACACAATGACGACATGACACGACGCGACGCGCGCGCGCCGCGGGTTGCGGAAATCAAGCCGAGCTTTCTTTTTGCTGCTTAGGAAAACGTGTGAGGTTTTGACATACGTGTCAACAGTCAGCCTATTCGGGTCGCTCCCGGATTGTGGGCTACTGGAACCGACCCGAGCGTGCGCTACGTGGACTCAGCCCACGTTCGCTTCCGTTAGGGTTTCCTGAGCCGCTCTATATAAAGTGTTGCGCGGCTACCGTCACAAACCACCACCGAACCAATCTAGGGTTTGCCAGCCTCTCTGCTTGCGCCGCCACCGTAGTCTACTCCATCCCGTTTGCTGGCGTGCACCGGCGGACGGGAGAGCAGGTCTCCGGAACCACTCGCCTTTGCGATCCTATACGGGAGAGGGCGAATAAGGTTTTTGGAAAGCGCTCTGCGCGACTGCTCGAGTTTTGCATCACGGCTCGTCTTCCATCCAAGTCAGGCCGTGCTGCCTATCGCCGTCTTCGCCGTCGTCTCCTTCGATCAATCTGCCACAAAGTTACTACGGCAACTTCATCTACAAGCGAACGGTACGTGCGACGTGCTGCGAGTACATGTTTTGCTGCTACTTGTTTCCGTTCATCTTATTGTTTAGTACATCTAGTATGTTCGAGTTACATGTGTTAGTAGCTGGTTCTGTCATGTTTAATATTTTGAAATTAATCATGCAAATTGTGCCTATTTATCCAACAGGTTAGATTGTTGTTGCTATGAACGATTGGTCACATGGCGGAGCCTTTTTTTTCTTTTCTTTTTTGATTGTGTACATATTTGCTCTTTTTCAGATATTTTGTTAGTGCAAAAGCTGTGCGTAATTGTTATCTTTGAAATATTAATATATTCTTTTTAAAAAAATACACATTATTATGGGTAGTCAACTGAGAAAAATAAACAAATCATATATCCAGCAAATCAATCAATTCACCGCCCTATTCTACGTAGACGTACATCTCCGGTGAATCTAATCACGAAACGTGCTGCAGAACGGTTCCCGCGGCCTGCCCGAGAAGGTGCAGGGCAACGGCGGCGGAGACTGGCACGCCGCCGAGCAGTAGGGTGGCGACCGCAACGGCGACAGTGGGCCTGGTGCCCATGAGCATCAGCTGCAGCGCACCGGCGAGGGCGGAGACATCGAAGAGGTAGGCCGGATAGTAGCGCTTCTCCCAGGCCGCCCACCCCGAGGGCGCCTCGTAGTTGGTCTCCGCCATGCGCGCCTCCCGGATCCTCTGCCGTAGAACCGTCATGGCCTCGTCCACCAGCGCGCCGCCGTAGTTGTCCCGATCCCGCCTGAATGCGCTGCAAGTCGACACAGCGCGCAGTTTCCTCGCCTGCCGCGCTGGAGCGTGGGCGTGGCACAACGGCGACCCGAGCCTAGCGGCGGGCCGCACCATTGGAAGTGAGAGAGAAGACGACATCGATCGAATGGCTCAAGAACAAAGTTAATAGCAAGAACGCGATCGAGGAGGAAGAAGAAGCAATGGATGTTGACGAGAAATAAGAGAGACCCAACCGATTCTTTTATAGGCTACGAGCTCCAAAATAAACGCGTGATCCGTCCTTTGGCCGGTGATATGGACGCGTTGTTTAATCATGGTTTGGATCCAGGCAGCAGGTATGGTGATGTTGTACTCAGCTGGACTCCAACTCTAGTCTTATGGTTGAGTTGAATGCGACGACTCACAACCACAATTAAATCGATCAAACGATTTGAAAATGTTTTTCAATAAATTTATTCAAAGGAACTAGTAGGAGTTTCAACGCCAAACAAATGGGCATATACATAAATAAGAGCTAGTCATGCTACTGACTATTCGCCATGGATCTCTGAATTCTTTTTTCGCCGCCACACTTGCAGCAGACACCAATACGACCAGAAACATGTGCAGATTAAATCATCTCATACGTCATCAATGTGCTTCGCCCAAGTTAAGCAATTTGATTTATCATTATTATCTTGTCAATGTTCATCCTTGCCAAGTCTATATACACATAATACTCCTGGGATTCAATTTCCCCGTTCTGTCAAGAGGCGGCGTCTCATCAAGCAGTTGCCTTCTATCCATCCATTTTCAATTTTCCGGTTGATCACAATTAGTACCAGCACAACGCGTTGCGTGTGATGTCCATGTGTGTGTGCGCGCGCATTTCGCGGTGATCTCAAGGAAAGAGATCCATGTATGAAGCTACGATGGTGTTAACTGCTGAGCAGCGTGATTAAGAGTAGCAAGCAGAGGGCTAGGTAATAGGAGATTGATCGATCCAACCCGGCAGCAGCTTGTGGAATGTGATGTCTATCACCTCAATTTCTTGGACGGTGACTTTTAAATTCCATCAAGCTGCGTTCTTGAAACAGATAAATGCACCGGAGAATATGAACCGTAATCCGTAATGCACTGATTTGTCAACATATCTTGCGAGTTCACTTAATTAGGTCCTAACTCCAACTCAGGCAAATCTGACCAGCAAGGTGCGTCAGCAGATCAAGTCGCACATGTGGACCACATCTAAGGAAGCCGAGACGCATGCATGTGTTGCGTAAGAAACTAGCGTTTGTCTTAGTTCTTAGAACCAAGCCCTCCCTCTTTTGTGTCCATCATGTCCGTGCAGTGGCGGAGCTTCAAACAGAATGATGGGCGAGCACGGACGCTGCTGGGGCGGTGGCGGCGGTTGTCGCGATGCGGCATTCAGGGCGGCGGCCCTGCGGCAGTAGGGCGTGGCCTTCTGCCACGGCCTTGGCGTGAGCCGGAGTGGTGAGGAGGGGGCGGGTGGCGGTGGTGGCTAAAGCTTCGATGGCAGCGGGTTCGATCTGGACTTCAGTCCGATATGGGCCTGCTAGGGCTGTTGACGTGTCTTGCCATCTTATTTGTTGTTCTGACCAGCGACGAGTGGGTCGTTCGCTTTGCTGGAATAATGGTGGTGGTCCTAGGGTTCTTCCTTTCGTCAAGATGAAGACTGGCTGGTTGCATGTCATTTTCGATCCGGCTGCAGTGGCGTGTTTCTGAAGGCTCCGCCGGCGAGTTCCACTGGGTGACTTATCACTACTGCAGAATAGGCTATCAGTGACTGGCTCAAAAGGCCTATTAGTGACAGGCAAAGCGCCTGTCACTGATAACTAGTCACTGGTAAGAGGTTATTAGTGACAGGCAAGTGCCTGTCACTAGTATGCGTGACAGTGACAGGCAATTATTTGTGCCTGTCGCTAGTATGTGTATACTAGTGACAGGCAAACGAGATGCATGTCACTGGTTGCTATCAAAGGCCGCAGCCTCATAGGTTTGTAGTGACATGCCCATTATCTCGCCCGTCACTGATTTGAATTTTAGTAATTAAAAAACCATTTTTAATGTATATTTCATATATAGCACAATAAGATGCTATAGAAAATGCATTTTGCATGAATATTTCAGATAGCACAATAAGATGTCGTACCAATGATATGTTCACATAACCGAATATGACATAATATTTGCACAGATAACACAATCACATAAGAACTTGCAATCTATCATCGACACAAATTTGGCTAAGCTTGTTTCCTCGCCTTTCAACTACAAAGAACAACACCGCCACGGTACATTATACTAGAGCCACATGACACATAAAAAGTACCAAACATATATGGCATATTTTAGTACCCTCGAGTAGACCACCAAGAAAATGTCCATCCAGGATTGAATCAACTTAACCAAAATCTTGGAATTCCTGGGTCGAGCTCAGTCGCAGTACTATTGTTGGGCATCCTCTTTATTCTGCGTCAGAACTCATTGGCCTACGAAAAATCAGGCAAAATAAGAAAAATGATTTTGCATCAGCCCATCAAATCAACTAATCTCCACTTTGTCCATAGACTAAAATAAGAAATCAACTAAACATATAAGCATTGCCATAACAACAGCTGATAGAGCACGTGAGTAACTTCGGTCTGTCTTAGCTGTTTAGTTGTTGTAGGTATATGATTATAGACGTTCTGCATGTACATGGTACCGCTAAATACAAATATTTTTGGTTGTAATAAAACTGTGTATATCAAAGTTTCAAATAATATGCCAAATTCCACCCTAGATATGTAATACTTGAAAGATCGATAAGCTCTAATAATATCATTAAATACCGCATCACCATCCGTACAATATCCCTTTAGAACATCTTTACGGGGACCTGCCAGAGATAGGGACAAGCTATATTGGTACAGAGACCTGCCAGAGCAAGAAAACATATAGTTTATCAAAGAAAAAACCTGTAGAAAAATATATAAAAATGATGAAATTAATTACCTCTCAACAACATTCCAAAAACATTCGGATATTTTCTCATCTTAAGAATGATAGCATATTAGAGACCCACACTTTAGCAGCAAGATAAAAAAAAACAATAAGTGTCAGACCGTGGTGATTTTTTTTGCAAAATGGTTTATATGAATGATAATTCCATACATTCGAAAGACAATGCCTACCAGTTGAAGACCATTGTATTCAAATTAATTGAATACATATTCCAGTTGTTAAAAAGAGCAAGTTCTTTGATGTACTAACACAAACACGAAGAGTGCAGTACCCAAATACTGTTGAAGACTGAGAAGCGACAGACAGATATCATGCATAGAAACTAAAGGAGACATGCGTGTGATACTCGATCGAATGGATAACCAGACCTTGGTGATTTCCTTAGATAGGGAGCACGTGAGGCAACACCAGAGGTAGTTAGATGTTGATAGTGCTGGAGCTGAAATTTGTATTTCTTTTTCACGCCTAGTGATCGGCACCATCTGCAAGAGCACACCGTATCATACTTCAGGATTTGTATTTCAGTACAAACAACCGGCGGATTCTTCATCCACTATAGAGCACAGACGAAAAAATACCAAATTACATAGGGGAAATGGGATCTCTTCCAGGTCGTTGCGCACCTCCACCTCTGCCGGTTGCCCTTCCGTCGTCACTCTAGAGTCTTCGAGAGCCACTTTGTATATCCCAACCCCTGTCGCTGATCCTTCCAGAATTTAGAAACCTTACAGAGGATGCCATAGAGACGGCCATGGTTCCTCCTCGCCGCGATCGTTCGTCAAGGCGGCGCTCGACGCAGCACGACTGTGGCGGCGCGAGTCATGCGGCGTGGCGTGGAACTGCCAGATTGGGTGATCCGGCAGCGGCGTAGCAAGGGACATAGCGAGGAGAGAAAGTAGCCGGGAATTGGGCGTCGTGGTGGAAGGATGGGTCATGGGGGCGATCGTGATCTATATCTTTTTTTTCTTTTTTGAGAGAAGATCGTGATCTGTATCGTGCCAGGGAGTTATTCTCGTATTTCCTCGGTCGGACGGCACATGAGGTGGAAAATTTCGCCCGATCGGCGGAACATGATTCGTCGAAGATATTTGCCCTCAGCCGCCTCCACAAAAATTACTAATGACTGATATATTTTGGGTCCGTCGCTAATCATAACGCTAATAGTGACATACATTTATACATGTCTATCACTAAGTAATTTTTCCTTTCCTCCGGGCTTCACAAAAAATACTAGTGACTGACAGTCATATTTGTATACCTGTCACTAGTCACCTGGAGGTTGTAAGCCTTTTTGCAGTAGTGTATGCCTGAAGTTTGCTGGATCGGGAGATATGGTTGTGTGCATCCGTGTTTTACTCTGGTCGTTTGGTTTCAGAGGGAGCGGTTTGAAGCTCTACATCATGGGGCATGTTTTTGTTCCATTGTGCTAGCGGAGAAGGTCATGAAGGCCGAGATCTGAGGACTAGCAATGGTGGTTCGAAGCTCGGTGGCGATTAGGAATTGGCATGGCGTTTCTAGACTTGGAGGAGCGGCTTGCAAGTGGGAGCGATTATACATGAGAAGTTCAAAGTTTTGCCTTTTAGGGTGAAAATCTAATGTCTGGCATTTATTGGTTGTGCCTAGCAAATGGTCTTGTTGAAGACAATGTTTGGAGAGCGAGGACTTTCTTCAGGATAAAAACTTAAGATCTATGATCAGGCGACGACAACGCTTGTGCATTGTTCTCTCCTTGTAGGTGTCGTTTTTGAAGAAGCTGAACTTCCGGTGTTGTCCTGGTGGTGTTAGTGCCGCTCTAACAAGTAATAGATCACTGTTGCGGGACCTTTTCTTTTTTGTAATTTCTTTTTTTGGTTGTGTGTGCATCCGTATTGCCGCTAGGGTGATATGTTGTTGTAGAGGCTAAGTGTAATTGGTATCTTCACGATATTAATATATACTCTTTATCGAAAAAATATAATTAACATTTTGTTCGCTAAATTATTTGTCAAAGTTTTAGCTCAAAATATGTAATATTCTAATAAACCACCAGTATAGAGGGAGTGCGTATTTGTCCCTTATCTTTCAAATATTTATTTATGCAGCTGGTCTTACAAGAAGGACGCGTTCCATGCGATGTCCATGTTTGGGTGCATGTCGCGTTAATTTCACGAACACAGCACAAACAAGATGCGTGAAGACATATACCAAGCAGATAAAGAAAAAAGAGAGAAAAATAAAAGTATCCCGCTGTAGTGATCAATCACTCGGAACGGTAGCACGCTAACCACCACCAGGACAACACTGAGACTACAAAACAAGTTCTCCAAAAACAATGCCCCAAAGAAGGGAACAATGCACAAGTGTTGTCGTTGCCCGACAAAGACCATAGATTTTCACTCTGGAAAAAGTCCGAGTTTTCAAAACATTGCCTTTAACAAGGACATTGCCACGTACAATCGATAAAGGCTAGATCTTGGATTTTCACCCTGGAAATCTCGACTCGATACTCGAGATGTACCATCCAAATTGTAGTCCTCATGTGAAGCCGCCCCTGCTTGCCGAGCCCGCTGCTGCAAGTCACCAAATGCCCTCTGACGTAGCTTCAAGTACCGCCAATCACACAAGTCATGATTTTCTCCTTTCTATCACTACCATGGGAATCAAGATTTAGACATGTCCCATGATTTTGACAGGAAAGCGGAGTTCACGCTGCACCGTCTTGAAGCTGCAATAGCTGAAAATATGAGCATGTACGACCATATCCTTTCCGATCAAGATATCTAGAAGAGCCATGCGCGGAACCACGAACATCTTCGACACGGGAAGACCGGAACTCGTCGGTGACCAGAGAGGGAGGCCAAAATCAAGCAGATGGGTGACTTGGCGGAATAAGAACACTTGGGCTAACCACCATTATTTCCAAGCAAGCATCCCCACGCGCCAGCCGTCTTCCTTAGGGACTGGCCACCCCAATCCACACCACTAGAAGCATGTAGGACATGCTGCTAGTGAAGAAGGCGACCCACGCCACCGAAAGCTTATGCCAGATGGTCGCACGACCTCAAGAATGCTAGGGCAAGGCTACTACCACGTCGCCAATGTAGGGTCACACATTCACGCCACCGCTGCACTGCTGCAGAACCACACCCCTCGCCTAGCGTTGCATCACTGTGGGCAGAGAGGACCCTCGGCGCCATCTGCCATAGGAGGACCAACACGAGCTCTCGAGGCCGCCGCCCCAACTCATGATCTTCGCCGTCTGCACCGTGTCGTCTGGGGCAAGATTTCGTGGCGACCAAAGTGCTCCCGCGGGGGAGAAGCCACCGCGCGAGGAGACAATCTTGTCGCCGCCATCAACCAAGCTGGCTTCATCCGCTAGCACCTTCCTCTAGCGGCAGCAGGGAGAATGAGAGATGGGCTGTAGGGGGTGTCGGCTAGGGTTTCCGCCTGAGCCACCCCCCCTCCCCCCCGGCTAGTGACGCGGAGGTCCATTCATTATTGTTTGAGGTAACACAACAATTGTTTGGAGGATGTGTTAGTGGTTACTCTTGCATAATGCACTATATGGGTGGGGTTCACTTCCGCAAACTAGTAACGTGCAAGGTAGAAATACTGGGAATGAAAGAAAGAGGTTAAGCAAACCGCCTTCGGGTCATCCTCTGGTAGCTCCAAGCCATCCACATCGCCCCAAACTAGACATCGTCGCCTCCTAGATCCCCCGGCGCCGTTGGAGGATGTCGTCCCCGACGGACGGCTACAGCTAGGAACCATCCCTCTCTTCTCGTTCCCGCCCTACCCGAGTTCCCCATAGCATGGCCCCAGTGCACTGCCTCAGTGCGATCTGCCGGGTCATTTGTTGTTGGACACGTATGTAACCCCCTTGGCTGGCGATCACCCTGCTAGTTTTCCACGATGGCCCAGGAGAATGCATAGCGGGTGGAGGATTGGCGGTAATCTGCGTCAGAGCGTCATGGGCGGCCGACAAGCCTTGAGCCTTGGTGGTTATCTGCAGGTGCAGCTGGGGTGGCCGATAAAGTGCATGGATATGTGTTGCCTATGATCTGGAAGCTCCCAATCCGGTGATTACAGTCCTCTGTGTCGACTCGAGTAATGCTACACCTACGGGTTGTTTTCTTACGGATCAATCTTACGGACTGAGTTGGCAAGCAGTCGTGCATCTGCTTCCGAATTTTTAGGAACAACCGCAGCTAATTATCCAAGTGCACAAGGCCACGTCCTGTCCGTAGAAGCAGTCCGTATCAGGAGTCCGTAGGTATAGGATTATTGGGCTCGAATAAGGACGCTCATGGCGTCCTTCTGCTTATCTCGACCCTCATCAATCCAGCCGTTGACGAGTTCCTGAATTCTCCATCAGAGATTTCCACCAAGTGGTGCATGCCGCCTCTGGATATTTTGATCAGATGAGGTCTAATCGTGCGCGTGGGCGCTCATATTTCAGCCCGGTGGTTTCTTGATGGCGTGGCGTGAAGCCCCGATTCTGTTGACATTGTCGACATCTTGATTTCCATGGTGTATACAGAAGCCGAGAGTGTCATGGTAGCTACGACCTGAGGATCGTTAAATGGCGAAGGAGGTCTTGGATGCCATGAAGATTTTGCTTCACGTGCGTTGTTAGGACATGGCTTGCGGTGCGATTTTCTTGTCCATTCTATACATGTGGTACTTGTGAGCCTGGTGTTTGGTAACTTGCAAGAGCAGCCTCGGAGTTTGGTGCTGACATTACTGGAGGAACTCATTTTTTTGTAGCCAGGTGTTTGGTAAGTTGCATCCGCGACCTTGGGGAGTGGGGCCGACACCACTAGAGGAGTTCATTTTTGTGGTGTTTCTCGAGTACCGAGTCTCGATTTTCAGGGTGAAAACCTAAGATGATCTCTATTGGTTGTACCTGACAATGACTTTATTGAAAATATTGTTCTAGAGCCCGGTCTTTCTCCACGGTGAAACCCTAAGATTTTTTATCTATCAAGCAATGATGGTGCTTGTACACCGTTCTCTTTTTGGAGGCGTGTCTTTTGAAAAAAAATTATATTTTGGATGGTGTCTTTTTTGTTGGTTAGATTGTTGTTGCTGCGAGAGATTGGTCAGATGGCGGAGCCTTTTTTTTTCTTTTTCTTTTTGATTGTGTACATGTTTGCTCTTTTCGGATATTTTGTTGGTGCTGAAGCTGTGTGTAATTGTTATCTTCGAAATATTAATATATATTTTTTAAATATACATTATTATGGGTAGTCAACTGAGAAAAATAAACAAATCATATATCCAGCAAATCAATCAATTTACCGCCCTATTCTACGTAGACGTACATCTCCGGTGAATCTAATCACGAAACGTGCTGCAGAACGGTTCCCGCGGCCTGCCCAAGAAGGTGCAGGGCAACGGCGGCGGAGACTGGCACGCCGCCGAGCAGTAGGGTGGCGACCGCAACGGCGACAGTGGGCCTGGTGCCCATGAGCATCAGCTGCAGCGCACCGGCGAGGGCGGAGACGTCGGAGACGTAGGCCAGATAGTAGCGCTTCTCCCGGGCTGCCCACCCCGAGGGCGCCTCGTAGTTAGTCTCCGCCATGCGTGCCTCCCGGATCCTCCGGCGCAGCACCGCCATGCCCTCGTCCACTAGCATGCCGCTATAGTTGTCCCGTCTGAATGCGTTGCAAGTCGCCACCGCACGTAGGCTCCTCCTCGACTGCAGCACCGGAGCGTGGCAAGGCGGCGACCAGAGCCCGGCAGTCGGCCGCACCATTGGAAGTGAGAGAGCAGACGACATCGAAGACATGGATCGAATCGTCTCAAGAACAGAGTTAATAGCAAGAATGCGATCGAGGAAGAAGATGAAGCGATTGATGTTGGAGACAAATGAGGCTCCACCGGTTCTTTTTATAGGCCACTAGATCCAAAATAAACGCGTGGTCCGTCCTTGCCGGGTTTTGGCCGGTGATTTGGACGTTTTGATTAATCAGCCAACAGGGGGGTGATGAAGTTGTTTAAGTCAGCTGGACTCCATCTAACAACTGTCTTCGTGCCGCCGGCCACCTCTAGTACGTTTTATGATTGAGTTGTACACAATGACTGACGACCAAATTAAAATTGTTCGAATGAGATTCGATCAATTTGAAATGTCTTTGTATATAGTTATTCATCGGACCTCGGAGTTTCTACGCCAGATAAATGAATTTAAATAAAATAAGAGCTGGCGATGCTACTGACTATTCGCCATATGGATCTGAATTCTTTTTTCGCCGTCGCGCTTGCAGCTAACACGCATACGACCAATATGATACCCATGAATAGAAACATGTGCAGATTAAATCATCTCATACGTCATCAATGTGCTTTGCCCAAGTTAAGCACTTGCATTATTTATCATTACTCATTATCATCATCTTGTCGATGTTCATCTTGCAAGTCTATGTGCACATGCTTCTGGAATTCCGTTTTCCCGTTCAGTATAGTATCTCCAAGAAGAGGCGTCCCATCAAGCTGTTGTTGTCTACTCATCCAGTTGCTATTTCCACTTGATCACAATTACTATCAGCAAACCGCGTTGCGTGCGATGTCCATGTGTCTGTGCTTTCTTGGTGGTTTCAGGGAAAGAGATCGATGTATGAAGTTACAACGGTGTTAACTGCTGAGCAGCGTGATTAAGAGTAGCAAGTACAGGGCCAGTTAATGGGAGCTTGATCGATCCAACCCTGCCGTAGCTTGTGGAATGTTGATGTCGTCACCTTGATTCCTTGGATGGTGACGCTTTAAAGTCCATCAAGCCACATTCTTGAAAGAGATAAATGCACCGGAGAATATGAACCATAACTCTGGAATAATTTTGTCTATAAACCTGGAAAATAAAATAGACTGATTTGTCAACATAGCTTGCGGGTTCACTTAGGTCCTAACCCCTACTCAGGAAAATCCAATAAGCGAGGTGCGTCAGCAGATCATGTCAGAAAAAGCCCAAGACACATGAGCAAGTTGCATAAGAAAGTCGCGTTTGTCCCGATTCTTAGAGACAGCCCTCCGCCTTTTGTGTCCGTGGTTGTTCGATTTCTTTTAGGTAATATGACGAGTAGGAGGCAGTGAACCGTGAAAAAGATCTACATGGTGTCAATTGTAAATCCAGCGGGATTAGAGCGCCGCCATTGCACATGTGAACAATTTACTATTTGTTATTCCCCAAATTGTATGGTACATAAGTCATCTATTTGGGTGAGGATATAAGATGGATGTTGTATGATTAAGTGATATTTATGTGGAACTCGTCGCAAAACACAAGATAGTTAATCGAGAGGAAGATGTTGTCTCTGCGTGGGAACTACTCCCACGTGGCTCACACCAATAAAGTCACCAAGTTAATTTACTATTAAGCAAACCATTTTGATTTTACACTTGCATCTGATTATTTATAAGTCATATATCAATATATTCCAAATATTTAATTACATACAGAGTTTAAGAATTTACTATCTAATTTTGCACGGTAATACTGTAATAGAGTTCAGATTAGTATGCCTTGTGGAATAACAATGAATGTTTTCTTCTTTCTCTATTTTGTGTCATACTATTATTATTTGGCTTATTTGGTCTGCTTCCCAGTGTAGAATGACCTTTACGAAAAGAAATGGTGGTTCAAGATTAGGATCCGGATGAACTAAAATAAATATTATTTATATTAAAGTTTTATACTTATTCATCTTAATATTTTTATAAATCATAATCCTAACTAGTGTATTTAATATCACTATGTTAGCATAGTTAAACACACAACAATGTCTCTATATCGATTGTGGTTTCGTTGTGCATTCTAAATGCCCCTCATTTGAAAGTATGCATGTTTTCTGAAATTTGATAATATAAATGGTATTTTGTAAATAAAACTAAGCTTGATGTTTTCCAATGCATTACACCCTATTGATCTTAGACTCAAAGGTGACTAAAATATAGTGTACTCTTCCTCTTTCTTTGTGTGCAAGCATGTGTGTGATCTAGTATTTTAATCTTGTTTGTGATATTTAAAATGTGTGGTCTATAAAATATCTCATTAGCAATTTCTAGCGTAGGATTACTTAAATAAAATTAAAATTTCTACAATACCATAGCTCAAGCCAAAGAGGTAAGCATATACAACGCAGATCCCACACTCCAACCATCCTTCTGCAACCTGTTATCCTTGTATATATGCATGATCTCAGTTCTTGTATCATGTGTCACCCTATCCTCATTCTGAGGGTTAGGCTTCAACTCGGGATCCATGTGCAATGTAATAGGCCGAATCTTGATTGGACGGCAATGCAAGTGTCTGGCCACATAGTTTCTGATAGGACATCATCGGTCACATATAAATATACTCCGTCCACTCGTCGAACTTCCCAGGTGAAGTACTACTCCAATTTGTACACCCAATCAACATGCCACATCGTTGTAAGAGCATATCCAACAAATGCCCTATTTTAGGACACAAGAAAAGTAGAATATGGCACCAGTTCTTCAGTTTTAAGGCACGAAATATATGGCAGCCATTATAGATGATGTAGAATACGGCACAAGAAAAATTCCAAAGTCCTAAAATAGGGCACCACACATAACAACATCTCACATTTTGCATGCTCATAAAAAGGTCACATGAACATATGAATCTAGATCTTACAAAATCATCCACAAACATAATAAAAACATATAAATTCAAGATCATAGCATCTTCATCACACACATATCAAGTTCAAATTCATAGCATGGTTCACACACACATGAAAAAAGTTCGTACAACCAAATCGCAACCCATAGATAATGCAAAGGCACTCAGGACTCGTTGATCTCTCTTGATCCAACCATCGTCCCTCCTTGTCAACCTCAAAGCCATGCCATCCAGCAAACCAAGCATCCGCGCACCGTGAAGAGCTAGTAAGATTTGGGCCCTCCATAGTAGGTGATTCGCCCTTGTTGGCTTCTCGGCGGGAGGAGAGTTGAGACCCTGCGGCGTGTTGGAGGATGAGGTGGGCATTAAAGCGGTTCAGTGGCTTGTCATTACTTTCCTCTCGATGTCATGGAAGAGACTGCTCTGGTACCATATCAAAACATGATAGAAACGATGTCTTATTCTCTACTCGATTACGTGTTCATATAGAGGCCAATGCCAATGTTACAAAGAGATTGCAGGAGGCAATCCGGGGAGACAACAGAAGTTCTACTTTGTTTGCATGATCAACTCGATCATGGCCTAACGGGATGATACCGCTGCATACTTAATGCGTTGATTGCCTCTTAACTTTTATACAAGATTATCAAGGGCATAATTTGTCTTACATATTTAGCTAGAATTTATTCCTAATACCCAACACCTTGCTGCCAAAACTAACGAGATTATCTGGTTCAGCGCCTTCATCTCCGTGGAGTCTATAGGAAGATCGTCAAAGCTTACTTTGCATAGCCTCTCGACTTGACTCTGTCCATGGCTTGGACCTAGAGATCGTGGATTACACTTCCTCCATCCAGATTTATTATGGTGTTATTAGACATCATGTTAATTCACAGAGTTGTAGGAAACTATGACTGCATTAAACCATAATTAAGCTTAGTGAGACAAGATGTCGTTAAGCAGAAGGCCCAGCTTCCGGAAGATTGATCCATCTTGACTGCAGGTTGTGATCGATGTCCATGGTCTCAATTCCTTGGATGGTGACTTTATTTATTGGAATTTTTCAAAGTCCACCGAACTGTATTTTCTACACAGCTAAGTGCACCCGAGAACATACAGACACTTTACACGTGGGAATAATTTTGTCCACGATCTTGGAAAATATAATGAACACACTTAATTAGGTCCAAATAGATCCAGCTCGGAGAAATCGAGTTTGTCTCAATCCTTAGTACCAGACCCTCCTACAACTTCTATGTTGGTGGTCCTACCACTTGAGGTAACCATGGCATCAAGGAGGCAGCAAGGTGCGTCGATGATCTAGATGGCGACGGCCAACAGGGATAGATGAGTTCGCCCAACTAGTATTGCTAACTTTATCACGTTCAATTACTAGTCGGATGGGTTGTATTAAACAATTTATGCGAAAAAGTTACTTCGTTTGATAAAATGATGTAGCTCAAACGCGATATTACTAATTTCTTCTAGAAGATTGGGAAAAGTTTTGCACAAGCCTAGAAAAGATTTTCAAGGCTACTTATGAGTTTCCCTAATCATGGTTTTCAATTGTGCAATAGTTTTATAATGGACTTACTAATAAATCCAAACAAATGATTAACTCAACTTCGGAAGGAACATTGAGTGAATTAACAATAGAGCAATCTTTGTAACTTTTCACGGTAAGAGCTTCTAACGATGAACAACATAATCCATAAGGAGAAGCCGAACCAAGAAAATGTATGCTTTTTATAACACCAGAACGCATGCCTGAAGTTAAGAAGTCAATGTAAAAAAAGGTATAGCAGCTAAACTTATTAAAAAAGATAAAGTTAATGTGTTTCAATCTTTAGTAGCAGAAGATGAGCTGAATAAAGGTCATCAACAATGTATGTGTCAACAAGCTCAATTCCGTTATTGGATGGAAGGCATAGTATTCTTTTTTAAGGAACTTGGAGATTCATCAACGGCCAAAAAACTAAAAAAGAACGGATCATCCCATGATGCTACCTACCTATTCTCCATGGATCTGATTTCCTTTTTCCCCGTCGGGCTTGCAGGTGACACCCATACGAGTATACGACTACCCATGAAGAGGAACATGTGCAGATTAAAATCATCTCATACATCGCCACTTACCAACAAGTGTGATGGTCGCCCAAAGCATTCATTTGGATTTATCATTGTTATCCCTATCAATGTTCATCTGTGCATGGCAATTGCCAAATCTATATATGCTTGCTTCTATATTGGGGGAGTGAGCCTAGCTCAACTGGTTGGGGGAGTGGATGTACAAACCCACCACCTAGGTTCAAATCCTCACAGATGCGAATTTAGGTTCCTATTTATACTTAAGGACCAGGTTATCCTGGTACTCATGCAATTTATCCTGAGGATCAGGCTTGGTGCTTAACCAAGTTTAAAATTTCTGGTACTCATTCTTAATGGTTGTGTGCATCCCTAGTTGGTGCAGAGGCCGGGGAAGTGAAATCCTCCCTCCATTTTAGGAAATTGATCCTAGCTCAACTAGTTGGGGGAGTGGATGAACAATCCCAACACCTGAGTTCAAATCCCCACGGATATGAAATTAGGTTCCTATTTATACTTGAGGATCAGGCTCTCCTGGTATCATGCTCGGTATTTTACCGAGAATAAAAATCATGGTACTCATGCTTAATGGCGGTGTGCATCCCTAGTTGGTGCAGATTCTAGGGAAATGAAATTGTCCCCCCATTTAATGGGGAGTGAGCCTAGCTCAGCTGGTCGGAGAGTGGATGTATAAACCAAACACTTGAGTTCAAATCCTCACTAAAGCGAATTAAGGTTCCTATTTATACTTGAGGACTAGGCTCTCCTGGTACTCATGCAATTTATCCTGAGGACCAGGCTTGGTACTTAACCAAGTTTAAAAATCTTGGTACTCATGCTTAATAGGTGTGTGCATCCCTAGTTGGTGCAGAGGCCGGGGACGTAAAATCCTCCCTCCATTTTAGTGTGGACCCAAAAGAATTTTATTTCACACTATTTAGGAGAACAAGCAAGAAAAAACAAATTGCTCCCGGGTCGCTCGCGCGAGGCGGCCCTGGGGCGCCCCCATTTGAACCCAAGCCGTCGTCGCCGTCGCTCTCCCGCCGGCAGCTGCCGCCGCCCTCGCCGGCGGTGGCGTCCACACCTAGGCTACCGAAGGTGGCGGGTGATTTGCGGCCCCATCGATCCTCTTCGCGCTAGGGGTGGACACCAAGGGGCAGTGCAGGTGGATCCAAGTGGTGGGCAGCGGCGCTAGCCCGAGCGGTGTTTGACAGTGGCTTGGAAGGAAGGCGAGGATGAGAAGATGGGGGCGATGGTGCGGATTTGGAAGCGGCGTGGTGGTTGCCTTCGGCGGGGACGCTGCATCTTGGTCTCTCTCTAACCGATCTGGGGTTCAGCCATGGCTTCGAAAGGGCTGATGGCTAACCCTCTCGTGTCGTTCGCTGGAAGCCGGCCGGTGGTGTGGGGACTGCTGGATCGGCCTGAATAATGGTGGCGGTCCTAGGGTTCCTTCCGCGCGAAGACGAAGATCTGCTGGCTGCCTGTCCTTGATGATCTGGTCTTGAGGGGCGAGTTTCGGAAGGCTCCGCCGACGAACTCCCATGAGCGACTATGCCTGGAGATTGCTGGATTAGATTGAATTCGGTCGGACGTACCCATGTTTTTTTTGGCCGTTTGGTTTTAGCGGGCGCGTTATGAAGCTTTGATATCTTTTACTATCATGTGTCATGTTTTCGACAATCCATGGTGAAGTCAGATACGGAGAATATCAGGAAATCTAGAACATCAGGAAAGCGATGGTGATCGGAGTCTTTGTGGCGACAAGGAACTGGCTATGTGATCTGTGACTCGTATCAGCGACTGTTTGTGGGGGGCGACAACATAGGAGGAGTTCCTAGTCTTACTTTACAGGTGAAAACCCAAGGTCTGGCTTTAATTGGTTGTGCATGGCAATGACCTTGTTGAAGGCATTGTTTTACGAGCGAGGACTTTCTCCAGGGTGAAACATATGATCTTTGATCGGATGACGACGGCGCTTGTGCACTGTTTCCTTCTTGAAGGCGTTGCTATTGGAGTGGTTGGACTACTGGTGTTGTTCTGGTAGTGTTAGTGCCATTGTTTCGAGGAATCATTCTCTGTAACGGGACTTTTCTGTTTTGTAATTATTCTTCTTCTTTTCTGGATTGTGTGCATCTGTAAGACCACTAGGGCATGCGTTGTTGCAGCGATCGGGTGTAATTAATATCTTATGATATTAATATATACTCTTTTAAAAAAAAACTAGAAAGAAGCAGAAGCGTCCTGTCAAGATGTTGCTATCGAATTATCCATCTGCTATCCACACAGACACTTTGTATGATGTCTGCACGATGTGTACCATCTCACCTATACCCTGTGACAAAAGCAGCCCAAGCCACTGATTTCTGATCGTACATGCAAGTGCCATATGCATATAGGTTCTGAATATGTAATACTTTAATAAACCGGAATGGAGGGAGTACGTCTTTATCATCTTATCTTTTTAGATATTTAACTAACACTGCTGGTCTTACGAGAAAGGTGCGTGCATTTCGCCTTACTTCACACGGAAATTATGATGGCATTAAAAGATAATCAAGCATTAGTGAGATGAGATGTCGTTAAGCCGAAGACCCGTTGACTCCCCGGCCGCAAGGGGGCTCCTCCCAGTCCAAGCTTCGAGTGGAGGAGAGGCGGCGGGCTTCGCCGGCGGAACGTGCTGCGTGACGAAGACGATGCTGGGATCTAGAAGGACATCTTTGTAAAAAAAAATTGTTCTGAATTTTTCTGTATATCATCAGTTCCATTCTCGCAAAAAAAAAAAAAGACCCAGCTGCTTGTAGCTTAATCCAGCTCGACCGTAGCTTGTGAACTGGGATGTCGATCTTCTCAATTGCTTGGATGGTGACTTGCTTGGAAGTTTTCAAAGTCCACCGACCTGCATTTTTGTAAGAGATAAGTGGACCCGGAAACATATATACGCTTTACGCGCATAAATAATTTTGTCCGCCAGCTTTGAAAATGGACACACTTAATTAGGCCAAAATCCATCCAGCTCAAATAAATTGCGTCTATCTCGATCCTCAGTACCAGACGCTCCTTCAACTTTGAGGACGGCGGAGCATTTTCAGCTTGTGCTAGTATATATAATCATCGTTAGGTGGTTTATCGGTCTATTTATAATTCTTATGTTTAGGTTTTTATACGGACATCGATGATTATTAATAGATCGGTGCAATTTTTATAAAGAACATAAAAGAGTGTTCCACTATTGCTTGTTGTATAACAATCTAAATCTCTTACAATACAATATGAAAAGATACTCCCTCCGTCCCAAAATAAGTGGCGTGGGTTTGTCAAGATTTAGATTTATCTAGACGCATTTTACTATATAGATACATGTGAATCTAGACAAATTCAAGTCACTTATTTTGGGACGGAGGGAGTATTTTTTTATCCTTGTCTATTCAAGACTGAATGCAAGCTCGGAGGAAAATGGGTAATCCACAAAACTAAACGAACCACATATCCAGCAAATCAAGAAATCAATTTACCGCCTTATTCTATACAGACGCACGTCGCCGGCGAACCAAATCATGGAACGTGCTGTAGAACGGTTCCCGCAGCCTGCCCGAGCAGTTGCAGGGCAACCGCGGCAGAGACTGGCACGCCGCCGAGCAGTAGCGTGGCGACCGCGATGGCGACAGTGGGCCTGGTGCCCATGAGCATCAGCTGCAGCGCGCCGGCGAGGGCGGAGATATCGGAGACGTAGGCCGGGTAGTAGCGCTTCTCCCAGGCCGCCCACCCAGTTGGCGCCTCGTAGTTGGTCTCCGCCATGCGCGCCTCCTGGATCCTGCGGCGCAGCACCGCCATGCCCTCGTCCACGAGAACGCCGCCATAGTGGTCCCGCCCGAATGCGCTGCACGTCGCCACTAAGCGCGGCCGCCTCAACTGCAGCACCGGAGCATGGCATGGCAGCGACCCGAGCCCGGCGGCCGGCCGCATCATTGGAAATGATAGAGCAGACGACATCGATCGAATCGGCTGAAGAATAGAGTTGATAGCAAGAATGCGATGGAGGAAAAAGAAGAAGAAACGATGGATGTTGACGAGAAATGAGACTCGAGAGGTTCTTTTATAGGCTACGAGCTCCAAATTAAACGCGTGATCCGTCCTTGGTGGGGTTTTGGCCGGTGATTTGGACGCGTTGTTTAATACTAATGGTTTGGATCCAGGCAGCAGGTGGTGCTGGAGTTGTACTCAGCTAGACTCCAACTAACAACTGCCTTCCTACCGCCGGCTGCCTCTCTAGTCTTATGATTGAGTTGTACACAACGACTGACGAGCAAATTTAAATCGATATAACGATTTGAAAATGCCGTTGTATATAGTTATTCGACGGAACTCGGAGTTTCAACACCAAATAAATTAACATAAACAAATAGTAGCTGGCGGTGCTACTGACTATTCGCCATGGATCTGAATTCTTTTTTCGCCGTCACAAACACCTATACGACCAATGTGCAGATTAAATCATCTCATACGCTAAAACATGTCTAGATACCCACGAAGAGAAACATGTGCAGATTAAATCATCTCATACGTCATCAATGTGCTTCGCCCAAGTCAAGCACTTGCATTCATCATAACTCATTATCATCTTGTAGATGTTCATCCTTGCAAGTCTATAGCTTCTGGAATTTCGTTTTCCCGTTCAGTATAAAATCTCCAAGAAGAGGCGTTCCATCAAGCAGTTGTTGTCTAAACATCCATTTGCAAGTTTCCACCTGATCACAATTAGCATTACCAACAACGCGATGCGTGCGATGTCGCGTCTGTGCATTCGTGGTGATTCAATGAAAGAGACGTAGGAAGCCAAGATGGTGTTAAGAGTGTAATCACTAAGCAGGGGGCAAGCATATAAAACACAGATTCCACTCTCGCAAGTCGCAATCATCCTTCTACAACATGTTATCTCTGTATATATGCATTCATTTCTCGTACTCCTCCGTCCAGAAATAATTGACTTAAGTTTGGCTAAATTTGAATGTGTATCTAGACATGTTTTAGCGTATAGATATATTTATATATAGATAAACTCAATTCAGTTGTTTCTGAATGGAGGGAGTATAATAAATCACTTTTGCTCATTGCGAGCTTTAGGTTTCAACTCAGGATCCCTACCTATTACCAAAAATTATGAAATGCTGAAAATGGGTAAAAGACTGCAGAAACTTTCTTAGATGGGGCAACCCGAACTTTTCATAAAAGACGGTATTCTTTTTAGTCTAGACAGAGCAATTGCTTGATGCCATAAATTTATAAGCCATAATTAATTAGAATTCAATCAAGTAGTCTTGTGAATTGTTCTCTTATTCCATACAAAGAATTGATTTTTCTTCGCTTAAACCATGGAAGAAACTAGACGGAGCAATTTGACAAGCATAACTTATCGATTTTGTCTCTTCAAACCATTCAATGTCATCTAAACTACTAAATGGAAACGAATTGGTCATTGCGTACTAATATCAGATAACCAAATGAATATATATATATATGGGTAAGCGACTCAGCGAGAAACAAACTAATCATGTGTCCATCAAATCAATCAGTCGTACTGGCACTATACAGAAGTACAGACGCATTGCAGGTGTGTGAACCAATCAGGTTACATGGTGCAGAAGGGCTCCTGCCGTCTGCCCGAGGAAGTGTAGCGCAACGGCGGCGGACAGAGGCACGCCACCGAGCACCAGCGCGGCGACCGCGACGGAGACGCCGGGCCTTGTGCCCATCAGCATCAGCTGCATCGCACCGGCGAGGGCGGACACGTCGGAGACGTAGGCAGGGTAGTAGCGCTTCTCCCAGGCCGCCCAGCCTGGCGGCGCCTCGTAGTTGGTCTCCGCCATCCGCGCCTCCCGGATCTTCCGCCGCAGCACCGTCATGCCCTCGTCCACCAGCGCGCCACCGTAGTGGTTCCGTCGGAATGCGCTGCAGCTCACTGTGGCCGTGGTAGCTCGTGGCCTCCTAGGCTGCAGTGACGTCAGACCATGGCTCGGCGTTGACCCGTGACGGAACACAAGCCCAGCCGGCCTCACCATGCCCGCAAGTGAGAGAGAAGACAACATCGATCTACGATCAAACCGGCTGGAAAATTGATCGGTCTTTTGATCTCGAGAGGATGGTACTACAAGCAAGAATGGGATGAGGAATAAGAAGAAGCGATAGAAGTGTTGGCGAGAAATGAAGATCGGGTTGGACTTTTATAGGCGACGAGGCTTCAAACTAAACGCGTGATGCGTCGTTGGAGGTTTTGGAGTGGTAATTACCTAGTATATCTCGCTAACTGCAATCAATGGGAAGGCTCGTGGACTGCCGCCGGCCGCCTCTAGGGTAGCAAGTCATATGATTGAGTTGAACGCGGCGACCACTGCCACAATTTATTATACATTGATTCGATCTAGTGCTTGGATGGGCGGCGGACTAATATATATAGGATTTCTGAATAGATGCTCCTTAATTTATTTTTCGCCGTCAGGCTTGCAGCACTGCAGTGCAACCCATACTACCAATGAAGAAAAACATGTGCTGATTAAATCATCTCGCACGTCAGCAACGTGTTCCCAAATTAAGCACTTGGATTTCTGCACGCACACCAATTACTTGGTCTGGATTTCTGTTATCCCGTTCATTTAAACTCGAAGCACAAGGCAGGGGCGTCCAGTCAAGCGGGTTGCTGTCAAACTGTCCACTTGATCATCGGTGCGCGACGCGTTACGTGCGATACGTGCATTTCGCGGTGATTCACAGAATTGGAGGAGATGTTCAAAGCTACGAGGGTCTTAAGCCGTAATTGAGTGAAGGGGAGCTTCATCAAGCTGCACTACAGCTGCCGTTGATGTCGATCGTCTCAGTTACTTCGATGGGGACTTGTAAGCTGTTTTTTGTTTAGAAAATAAGAGCAACCTCAAGGGTGTTGTGAGAAATAATGAATCCCTAATAGTACGGTGTATTGATTTGACCCTCGTGGGTGTATATATATATATATATATAGAGAGAGAGAGTTAGAAGGGGTGGGCAGACTTGAAGTACAAGATGATCTTAGAGTCCTAGTCTATCTCATATACGTATATGTATCTCGTTCACGGAGGCCACGGTCGGAGGGTTTGGCATATGATCCACCTCACTTCCATCTAGAGGTTGGCATATGCATATGATCACTCCCAGCTGAAATTTAAGATTTGTGTCTCGTTCACGGACGGAGGCCACGGTCGTTAGGTCCTCGTTAGTTGTCTGAATATAGGGCAGTTAGTCAGTCTAGTCCCACACTCACTCCCCTTCTCCGCGCTCGAAAAGAAATGGCGACTGGAGGTGGCGGTGGCACCTCGTGCTGCCAGCCATGTGGCGATGGCCGAAGGCGATGGTCTAGACTGGCGTTGTAATGGTCGAAGCGTCCGCGGGAGGCGCTATGGCGATAGCAGGAAGGGTAGATTGGGCGCATGGTGGTTAATGGGATGCAGGCAGCTAGTCCTCCCAGACCCGCAGCGAAGAAAGCATGGACATGGCAGGCTGCATATCTATCGTGATGAAAATAAGTATGAAAAAACGATTACCCTACAACCTCGAGGGGATGGAACCCCTCGAGCGGGTACATCGGGGCCTGGATTATAGAAGGACCGTCCAAACAGGAAGCTCCTACGGAACCCCGAGGACCCGTTTTCTCCACCATGGATGTTGTGGTTGCAAGATCCCTAGCTTGAGGTCCAGGCTCCCACGCCTCACTCCGGCGGGATTGTGGGGCCTTGCGGCGGCGGGAGTAATACTTGCTGCCGACCATGGAGAGAGAAGGAAAGATCTATTCCAAGAGACAAAGGAGGGAGGTCTTACCTAAGGAAAATGATGTCGTACATATGATATTTAAGAAAAAGGACAGAAGCTCAAGAGGTGGTTGTACCGCGGAGAGCGAAGATACTGCTCGGCACTCGCACGAAGTCATGTCCAACCGGTCAGCATCGTGGGCATGAATCTCATTATGATCACAACCTTCAATTTCGCTGAGCAGAACAGATTCCCACGCGGTAGACAGATCTCTAGGAAGCAACGGCTAATGGAAAGACCTTATCAACCGGTTCAAATTCAGGTCCTCATGGTCAAAGGAATTGATTACTACGTTTCCTAGTCATTGTAGCGGTGAACTTCCTAACTTGATCGTGTTACAATTTCTATGTTGGGTATGTCCATCACTTTCATTCACCTAATGAAGTGACTCCATTGTCAATTGACATAAATGTCCATGATCGAGAAACGTCGATCATCGATTGACCAATGAACTAGTGTCTAGAGGATCACTAGGGACTCCGGTGGTTTACATATCACATGTGTATTGATGTTCCTATCAATACAGTTATAGCATGATATAAAATCTATTATGAACCTAATGAAGTATGTCAATAATATATATTATTATTTGTCTCTAGGGAATATTTCCAATAGACTCCCACGTGCACTAGAGTACAAATAAACTAGCTGCATTTGATACGTATAATTACACCATAATACTTTTGGTGTGTGATCATGTTTGCTCATGAAAGAGGTTTTGTCTATGGACTGCACTATACAGGTCCTCATGTCTTTGCGAATTCTTAATGTCACCTAATTTGGCATTCCCTTCATCATCACATGATAAACTTGCGGTACAAATATTTATGTTTTGGAGATAGAGTGTTATTTGTGTTCCTTCTGTCATGACATCTGATTAGTAAATCAAATGATAATGTTTTCATTGTCATGAACATTAGGAACACATTTTGTGGGAAGATGGACTTCCCCAGCCCTAACATTTCATATTTTATCTTTGAAGTATGCATATACTTCTTTGAAAATGCAAATCTAATCGATAGTGCAATAAATGCCACTTCGATGTCTAACCATGCTTCTCTTATTCTAAGGCACTCAATGTTGTGAGAATTCCAATCATCTAGGTTGGGTGAAACTTTCTAGCATAACCCTTTTACGATCAAGTTCACCATCCTTTATAGATCAGATGTATACCTCCAGTTCTCAATAGACAATGAAGACTATACTTAACTTCTTTTTCAGTGATTCATACCGATGTCACTTCGGAACCTGTTCTTTTTATTAAGAACTTGGATCATATTATGTCGAGTATACAACATGGTTCTACAAGATGGAACTTATGACTGAGGCATAGTAGATGTTGCACATCTTTTTCTTCTTTTAACCATCAACGTATCAAGACAATCTCAATGTTCACCTAGTTAGACAAAGTAAGAACTTCATTCTTAAATTCTTCAGGATCCAATCTAGAAAAACATTCTGACTTAACGCTATTAAACATATCAATCTATCTAGATAGATTTCAATATTCAATATACGTTCAACTTCATCTACTTAATATTCTCTAATATGTACTAATACCAACAATATCATTCACAATATGCCAATCGCATGTGAGAATGTTTCGTCAAGCTCCCACTCAAATATGTCAATTACATATAAGATATGCAACTTTGTTAGCTCCCACTCAGTTTATTGTAAATGCAAGTCTTCTCAATATTTTAGGCACAATTCCAAAATCTTTTGATCATTCATCAAATTGAGAATTCTAGCTACGAGATTCCATTTGTCCATCTTAAGCATTGCTACACATTTTAGTCAATCATTTGAATTTTTTCAAGACATTCTTGACACAAATTAAGTTTTATGTCTTACTCTAAGTTTTATTTCTTCCTTGTGACTCATGCAGAGAGACTATGAACTTGGGCTCAGAGGCACGAATACTTTCGACCTTTCCCCATGATCATTTACTCTAGCAATCCAAGATCAGGTAACATCTTTAATTTGATAAGATCAAGTAACATTTTACTTTACCATCTTAAATGTAACTTAATGTACAGAATTTCATGACTCGGCATTTCTCGTACTTAGTTTCACCATCGCTTATTTGTAGTTCGTAGGTATGCCATTGTTCCATTAACATGACAAGTGAATCATGAAATCAATTCTGCAATGAGGCGGAACTTATTCATGAATCCTACTTTCTTTTAGTAAAAGATCTCACTATAATTTTTGATCATTATCATTAGTTTCTCCTCTATTTGTAGAGTTTTGTTCCGGAATCAATTCTGTTTAGCTACTCTAACATTTGGAGGCAAGGTTTTCAACCTTATTTGAGCTTTCACATTTATCCATCAACTCTTTTAGTGAGAAACTCTTCTCGATAAATCACCACCTTGATCAATACAAATTTGCCCCTTTGGTTGTAGTTGTGGAATACGTATTCTTAGTTTCCTAGGAATGCACTAAAAAGTTTTATTTATTCTAATTCTGAATTATCATGTAACTCTCGAATTTCTGAAAACCACATTGTGACATACACTTATGGTGTTGTTTCCACGAATCGTTGATATTTTTTACACAATAAGTAAGTATTTGCTATTCTAATTTATCTTCTCTAAATACTAACACTAACACGATAAGCGATTACTTTAGACCATACAATATCTAATATGGTATGAGTATAATTATTTATACATATCAACACATTGACATATTCTTAGTATTGTAATTTGTGGAACACTTTTCACAAGTCTCATATGCCTGAATCGCAACTCAAATACTTTTCGTTTTGATCATAGCGATCTCCTCTAGTACCTACGGGTACGTCAAGATCCAATTTGTCATGAACATCGTAAGGTGTTGATCTTTGCGAATCCCAACATACCCCAGGTTGGGATGGGTAGGCCCACCACTTCACTTTCACTTAGAAGTCAAAAAGACTTGTATTCTTGTTAATTCAATATTCTTCTTCACTTTGAAATTCTTTGTTTATAACAAATAGTTTCAGACTTGTGTCTCATTCAGCGAATACATTTATTTGCTTAGATTCACAATGAAGTTTCATGAAATAATGATATCCACCATTTGTTGAACAATACAACTTATCATCATGTATAATATCTAATTATTCAACACAATAGTGTCATTCAAAATGATGTCATTATTAAGTTTGAATATCTTTTGTAATTTCACAATCTTATAAACATTTAAATTCCTATCATCAAGACCAAAACATGAATAACCCATTCATAATCAAAACCATGAACATAAATGATATTACATTGGAATAAAACAATTGATTTGTCTCAAATTTATATGAATCATTGTCTTACAAATGCAAGACACACACTAATATAGTTCATTCTCATCAATTACAAATTTATTCAAATATTCTAATCTAAATGATAACTTCAGAAGGAGAGCATCGTTGGCATCTTGCTTGCCATCAACACGTTTTGTCGCGCCCACTCCTTCAATCACTTCTCAAGCATCGGGTCACGTTTTCACAAAATAGTACAAGTATTAAATACTTCATAAACTGTTGTAAGTGTTTGAAATTGAACATTTATAACTTTGTATATCAAATATATACATTTCCTTATGATGACAACTCCTGGAGCAGGCACTACTTTCTGGGTTCTCATATGAGCCATGAACTCAAGGAAGCTAAACTCTTTCCCTTCCACGAGGTAGTTCAAGATGACATCTTTGTAGTTGTGGGGTAGCGAGCGCAACACCACATCTATCGCAAATTTGTCGATCACCCAGTAGTCCATGATGTCCACAAGGCGCTCATGAATCCTCTCCATGATATCCAAGTGGCTTCCCTCATCTTGGTTGAGAGGAATTCATCCATGTATTAAAACGCCATGATTCTGACTTGAGATGGAAAGAGCGTCTGAAGTCCATCGGCCAGGCTGAATACCTCAATCTCATGGAATTGTACTCCCAGAGCAGGCTCCATGACATTAACCATGGTGTATTTGACTATCATGAAGGCGTCAAGTCGGGCATGATAATCATGATCATCGGGTAATCCGGTGAAGCCCACGGGAAAATATACTAGTGGTTCTCGCAACACATAGAACATATCGTGGAAGATGAGAAAATTCCTCAGGTGTTGGTACCTGTCCTTAAAGTTGGACCCATCTACTTTGAGTTTCTCACTCTCCATAAATCCCTCAAAACTAAATAGAGACTTGGGTTTTGACATGATCTACAAAATTTTCGTAAAGACATTTAGACTAAGTTCATAATAAGAGTTCAAATTATAATCACATTATATTAGATGAGCTCCCACTAAAACAAACATCCCTAAAGAATTTTTAGTGATAACACGATCACAATTCACTATGTCACCCCCGCTCGTCATGAACATAGCTGCAAAGGTAGAAATTCTCCAATGTCAATCACATCATTCATGTGACTCATGCTCGATATTTCGATCATCCGTGTCCCGAGGCCATATCTGTACATGCTAGGCTCGCCAATTAAATCTTACATATATTCGTTGTGCAACATGTATTACACCCACTGTATGCGAACGCAGATATGTGTGACACCCGATCGTCATGGCATGCCTCATACCGGAGAACTTTATTGGTGGTGCACACTAAGGTAGAACACAATTTTGATATTATATTAAGGGGTCATCCTATTAATGCTACCGTTGAGTATCTAATACTATCACAAACAAGATACACATAATTAAACATCAAATGCAAATAAACGTGACATGACATGGTCGTAGATCGTCGCGCCATGATCTCTATCGTGTGCTCCGGTGTGTGGTGCCAAGCCATTGATGCCACTATCCTATTACTACAAGTTAGCAACAGGAGAAACTATTTTACCTTTTACTTTGACCATATCATATCACAAGCCCCTACAAAATAAAGTTAGACGCCTCTACTTTATCTATTGCATTTTTATGTGGCTGCTAGGGCTTTCGCACAAGAGCCGTTTCTTACCTATGAAATGAACCACAACGTTGATTAAATAGTTGTCTATAATATACCCTTTCGTGGTCCTCTGAGTCAAATGGTGTACCAACTAATGCAAGAGAGACAGACACCCCCCAAGTCACTTATACGGTGCAAGCCGTATGTCAAGCATGGACCAGTCTCGCGAATGAACGCGTAATATCGGTTGGGGCCGCTTCATCAAGCATTGTTGTGGTGTGCACAAGTACACGTGGGAGGGTAACAAGTATAAAATCAACGCCCACACGCTACAAATTATGTGTTCTACCCGTACTAGCAATACTACTCATAGATCTTGCTCTGATACCACTATAGGGGTTTAGCGCGTAAAAACAATAATTTTTTCTACGCAAATAACCCTAACGCCAAGATTTATCTATTAGTAATGCAGTAATGGGAGGGGCTTTTCGAAACTTACCCTTGAAGACCAAAAAGCTTTCTCAATGTTCAGGAGAACATGGTTGATGTAGTCGTATCGATGACGACCTCAAGGTCGTTTTGAACTCGGACGACTCCTTTAGCTCCAAATCCAATGACTCCGATGGCTCAAACGACTCGAGCACTAGTAGTGTAGTGCCTCGTGGGGAGTCACACATATACTGTGTTTGACGATGACTCCCAGTCCTAGATCCAGCAGAGGTTGCGAAAGTAGATCTCTTGGATCTGGAGTCCTTACAGCGTGATGGCGCTCCAAGGTGAAGAACACTCTCGTTCAGGCAACCCTTACAATCGGGCCCCACTCACAAGAGAAAGAGAGGAGGGACTTGGAGGGGGAAGCCTCAAAGCTCAATTGATGGGACTAAAGGAGAGGAGGGGGTGGGAGACAACCTTGGTCGGCCGGCCAAGGCCCTCTTGGGCCCCACGTGGGGCCCAAGGCCCATGCATCCAAGCCCTCCCTCTCTCCTTTGGGTTGCCCTTCCTCTTGGGCCTTTTCCCCTAGGTAATTGGCCCATTAGGCATGGGCTACCCATTAAATTATATTTAAATCACTAAATAAATGTATAATTCAATAATTAACATATATTTACATAATATTTAATTCCCGTTGCACCAGAACTCCTTTCGGACACCCACCGGACTTTCCTGGAACCCTTCTGATTTTCCCTTCTCTTTTCTTCGGTGATTCCTATGATACCAAATCCATCTCCGAGCATTGCCAAACCCTTAAGCGTGTTACCCTATGGTTTGGGCAGACATTGCCGAGATCCCTCTCAAACCAATGATCATCAGTGAGACCTGGATGCCCATGATGACCCATGTGCATTCCACGAGAATCTTCGTCATTGAACCATTAAACATAGAGTCATATTCCCTTTGTTACTTTGATCTTTACTTGTGCGAGACCTGATCAACGACATGTCCATGCAGTGTTCAATCTTGTTACCAACAAGTATAACTTTTACTCATTCCAAGCCATGCCATCCCTGTGACCTAGTCACACGCTTATGGATGTCATGTCTCCGAGTGGGCCCAGAGTATCTCTCTGTCACGCGGAAGAATAAATCCCGCTCTTGACACATACGTCTCTACATAGCCCTCTGAATACCTGAAGACACCTTTATGATCACCGTTTCACCGAGTGACGTTTGATGCAATCAAGGCACTCTCGGGTGACAATGATTAAATATGTTCTCATGGTCTAATGGATTGGTTACTACGTTTCCTAGTCATTGTAATGGTGAACTTCATGACTTGATCATATTACAATTCTTGTGTTGGGTATGTCCATCACTTTCATTCACCTAATGAAGTGACCCCATTGTAAATTGACATAATGTCCATGATCGGGAAACATCAATTATCGATTGACCAATGAACTAGTGTCTGGAGGATCACTAGGGACTCTAGTGGTTTACATATCACACATGTATTGACGTTCCTATTAGTATTGTTATAGCATGATATAAAACCTATTATGAACCTAATGAAATATGTCAATAATATATATTATTACTTGTCTCTAGGGCATATTTCCAATAGGTACTCCATGTTATATACAGGACCTCTCCCTCAGACCTCCTCTGGTCATTATTGTACTCGCACCACTACCCAAGAGGATTATTTTCTTCCCTTTGGTTATTTAACCCTTTTGCAGGACCTTGTCATAATCTCATTACCCTGGGACATCTAAGATGAGAAGGCTCATCAGACGTACACTGAGAACAGCCATACGGGAAGGTCTACGTGATCGAGACGAATGCACATGCCAAGAGACCTTGCACCAGGACCTCGAGCATTCACAAAGACCTCGCGCCTCAAGACCAAGAAGAAGTCATCGATCTCGCCAGAGGTTGAGTACAAGCTACAACAACTCTGCTATAAGGAAGGCCATCTTATTGAAGGTATTGATTCGAGGCTTATCGATGATGGGTGGACTCAGGCTTGTACTCAACATGGGCCTGAACCCATGATTACCGCCCACGACGACCTTTGATGATCAAAAACCTGGAGGCCTGCATCTAGAAGCTCTCCAACCGACCTAACATCAACCGACCTGACCTATGGGGCTGCAAGACGGCTCTCTAGAGATGTCGAAGACTAGATGGACGTGCAAGGAAGGTCGGAGATTGCGATTATGTGACTAAGGAGGACTCGACTACCATCGACGCCCATAAGTACTCAAAGACATTCACCTAAAAAAGACACGCCATAATTGCCAAATCTTCACCATTAGCTTTAGTCATAATTCTAGATTCATCTCTCTTGCCAGACATCAACGAGATCACCTTGTAGACACATTGTACGATCCCTCGATCACCCTATGATAAAGTCTGAGGGATTCCTCCTATTATCCACATATCTTTGTCTTTAAGGTCCAAACCTGCTAGCCTGAGTCCTCTGTCGAACAAATAAACTCTCTTTTGTTTCTCGGAAGCGGGACTACGGAGGAACCGTGAAAACTATCCTTCGTCAAAATCTAATCGCCTAAATGAGAAGTGAAAGGAAGTGAGTCGTAGCAAACGAGATGCAGCCGGCGAGCCAGAGCTCGCATTTTCATCTAGTATGCATATAAACCTAGAACATTGCAAGTTCTATGTTGATGTCACTTCCACGCATTTAACGGTATGTTTATACAACAACCCAATATCCTCGAGGTTTTTCTTTCTTTGCGCGACGCCTTCTGCTTAGCACATAGCTGAATAGCACTGTAATCTTTTTGTTTTGTTGAAATGTGATGTGAGCGGCTAGATCTGCAAGTCTTCACAAGTGATATGCACTTCCGCTACTTGACCTACGTGTTCGGAGTTTGAGATTTTAAATAGCATCTTGAGTGAGTAGGAGAATCTATTGACCTCCATCCCCCCTAATACTATTGTAGAAAACACATTAATAGATAAGTCACTTGATTTGCCTTCATTTGCTCAACCTCGCAGAGCCAAGAAAATAGAGACAAGCTAGCTCAGATGATCATCTATTTGGAAAAGAGAGAGACGGGAAATATAAATAACATTGGAGATATCATAACATTGGTAGCGTTACACCTGGTGTTTGCTCCCATAGGCCATTGGTATTGATCAGGCTATCTCCAGAAATTTGGGGCCACGGTGCCATATGCAAAACAAAGCCCTAAAATCTGATATTTAACATAAAAATAAAACCAAAAGCACACTATCACTCTATATATATATGACTTCGATATGTGTTATTTTGTACAATACATATGAATATATCAAACATTTATCGTACTAAAAGTTTCCACTAAAGAAATAAACTAGCCTCAAAATTTCAATTATATTCATAATCAATCTTCTCTAGGGTATTATTTTCAATTCCTACTATTGATAATCCATCGAGTCTCTCTTGCTCATTATATAAAGCAATTAATAATAAACAAAATAATAATAATATAATGAATTCAAACACTACATAAATATTTGAAGTCAAGAAGACCAATTGATCAAATCTTGATTGGCCTCCAGATCTGCGGGGGTGAAACTTCAGTCAATAGATCAATTTTTGATTAGCGGCATGAGGTAAGCTCACCAAGAACAGGGAGAGAGCAAACAGCGCTAGGGCGACAAGCGCCGGCATTTTGTTGTTCTAGGCAAAGTGGGCGGGGGGGGGGGGGGGTAGATGGATCAATTCAATCAACAATCACAGATCGCGAGCAGTTTTGTATTTTTAGCACAACAAGCGGGATCAGATCGGGAATTTGGGATACATACAAGTGATAGGGTGAGTTTAATACCTATTCGTTCAGTGAATTGGTCTAGCCGTCTATTTGGCAAGGAGAGCAATAAGAGTTGGAAATCACTAGAAAATTAGAGACATACTGATAGAAGTTTGGGCCGGTGTTGGGAATTGGGGATCCATGGAAATTGGGGGTCCTATGTGGTCATCCAGCTCGCACATAGCCTTGGACAGGACTGATATGGATATAGTCATGGCTATCTAGTTCATGTTAGCAATACTAGAAGCTCATAATGTTTATATTTCTTGTTGCGGTGTGGTATTACTCACCAAATGGGTGTTGGTCTTGCCACCATGGTTTCTTTCAAGTTAGACTGAAAGAATATTCAAATAAATACACATGTTGTTTATACTAATATCTCATACTTATGCTTCATTTTTTATGAACTATAATACTAATTAGTGTTTTTATCACTTAGTTAGCGCAACAATCCCACTAACTAATGATTAGGCTTTTTGTTGTAGAGTCCTAATGCCTATCATCAGAAATATACGTTGTATTTTTTAATATAAGTTGTGCTACTTTTAATTTTGGATGCGTTAAAGATCGGTAGCCTTAAAGGTGAGCAAAATAAAAGTGAAAAGGTTGCATGCCTCGCGGATTAATTTGAGACACTTACATATAATTCTCTTTAAATCTCGCTCCCTCTCTCTCTCATGTATGTGTTGTGTATGTAATTTAATGTCCTAATCTTGGTAGGGATCTCTAAAGTGTATGGTCTAGAAAATATCTTGATAGCGGTTTCGACTGCATGATTAGATGTAAAACGAATATAAAAATTCTAGAGTATAGAAGGTGCCTATGAGGAGTTTTTCCTTCAACCCTTGGGGTGTTGATTTACCGACCTTATCATAGCTAATTTGTCTCACATGTTCCAATTGATTCAACAAATTGATAATATTTATGTGTTGACTTTACTTGATATTCAAATAGGATTGCATATCATATTGAACATGGAACATCAAAATGCATAGATTCTTGTACTTTGTAGGAGCACTTCCTACATAGTGGTGGAATCTAGGAGAGATACATAGGGCAACATTTAGGAAATAACCAGCGGCTAGTACAGCCCAAGTCAACTCACACAAGTGGGGATCGAGTGATGTTCAAAGAGCAAGCCAGCGGCTAAAACAGTCAAAGCCAACTTACAAGGCTCGAAGGCCCAGCGAAGAAACAGTAGAGGCACCGGCAAGATATACCACCATAGGGAATAGTGGCAAGAGGGGGGAAATCAAAACGAGGGTTCGGGCTATGCGGAGCCTGCTTTTTTCCAGATTTTTTAAACTTGATTTTAAAGTTTCAAAAAATTATGAAAAAAATCATACGCATAAATATTAATATACTCTATCCAATACACAAAATTAGTTTTCATCCCGAAATATCTTGGATTCTGGGCTTAACAAGCACTGTTTAGTACTCTATATGTCATATTTTGATTTATTTTTTTGTACATCCTAGAATACAAAGTATTTCAGGATGAGCCTTTGTGTATTGGATAGAGTACATTAATATCTAGGTCTAGTATTGTTTTGTGTTTTTTTTAAACTTGAACCTGGCATTTTCGAAAGATTGAAAAAATAGGAGATACTCCATATGTTAGAAATCACATATGATTCAAAAAACTGGCATATGATTCAAAAAACTGGCATTTTCGAAAGATTGAAACTTGAACTGGTTTGAAATCTAGCACTGTTCACTACTCCATATGTTAGAATTTAAAAAAAATGTACAGCCCAGAATGCAAAGAATTTTCTGGTAAGATTTGTTTATAGACTATATTAATATCTACGTTTGTATTTTTTTGCTTTTTTTATACTTCAAACTGATATTTTCAAAATATTCAAAAAACAAGAACCATGTAATCCGAGCTCCAAAAATCTGCATTCCAGGAGGAATTCAAAACCGGGTAGCGGCAAAACATGTATCCAAATAAATTCACAAACGAGTTGATAGTACTGATTAAGTAACTAGAGGAGGGGCAGTTTAAACCACGGAAAAATAGCGCGTTATGTCACACTATTTAGCGTGCTATATTGCGTTAAAAGTCATAGCGTTAGCGCTATTTCAAGTATAGCACGTTATTTTTTTCGGTGATGGGTGTGGAGTAAGAGAGCATATAATGAATGTGTCAAGTAAGCAAACGTATGATGAAATTTTTTATCATTGAACTTAAGTGATCGTGTCAAGCGGGTTCTCCTCCAACTTGATAGCGCTAGAATTGATTATGCATGTACAACTATTACTCTCGACAATTCATTAGATGCTGAAATCCTTGATATTGATGCTATACCTGTTATATTTTTAAATTTTTACAAAACTCTACTTTGTAAAATAACGTGTTATTAGCACGCTGCAACTTTCGTAGCGTCTGGAGAAAAGTCACGCTAAATTAAATAGCACGCTATTTTTTTTCTTGGTTTAAACGCATCGAAGGGCTAAAGTCTTAATTAGTAAAAGTTCCTCAAGGGAAACTTCAAAGCGGTCGTCTCTGCGCATGACCTGAACTAAGAGTCGGTGGAATAATAAAACCCAATACGGTTTTCTTTGCTAGAGCTGGCGAACAGTGAATTCATCAATAGGCTACCGGAGAAAAGTTTTAAGTATAGAACATGAAAATCATAGCCCAAATAAAGAATTGACATGATGTGCGCCAAAACAGAGAAACCCAAGACAGCAAAATAGTACGGTAGTAGACATCACAGATGCTCAACTTTTGCGAGAGATATCGTCAGGACTTGGAGATTTTAGGTAAATCGCCTTACAAATCTTCATGCTTTCCTTGAGTAAAATCCATCCACAGTATCTAAACTTGGCACTGATTTCCGATACGGTCATCGACGTTAGGAATACGCGAATTACGGTCACTAAATACGGCGGCTGTTTCGTTCCGGTCACTATGTTGTTGTACAACGATGTGTTTGTCGATGTGGCACTAAATAGACCCCATATGTCAGCCCCTTAGGTATTAAATTGAAACTATTTTCGAATTATAAAAAGTAGCAGGACTAAATTAAAAAATGCAACAGAAGTAGGGAGGGTGGAGGATTCCCCACACAGGGCGGAACGAGTGCCAGGTGGTGGTGCAGGGATCCGCGACGGAAGCAGGGGAGATCGTGGGCGGCAGCGGCGTTCACGCCGGCATCATACCGATGGCTGCGCGGTGGTCCACGAGGCAGAGAAAGGTCGTGGGGGAGGCGGGAGGTCGAGGCCAGCAGAGGCAATCCAGGTGAGGGAGGCTGGAACAGGCCGACGGCGGGAGGCCTGGCATGTGGCAGGGAGGCCTGGCTCCAGCAGCCTCACCGCGGTGCGGTGGCACGCAAGCGGCGTGAGCCGCCTCCACCTTCCTTGCATATGTGGCCTGGCCGCCAAGGCCACGTTGGGAGCAGTCAATGTCGAGGCCCGTGAGCAGCGCGTGCAAGCGGCGTACAAGCTGGACCTGATGCCGGCGACAAGCACGGGCCGGAGCGGGGACAAGGGCCGGCCGGAGCTCACAGGAGGGGATCTATTCGTGCGGGGGTAGGTGTAGACGTGGAGCAGAGTAATCCCCTCTCTCATCACTCACCGACATGTGGGCCTTCTTTTTCTGATTGATTTTCTTTGTAAAGAGGTTGCCTGTGGGCCTAGGGGCATGTGGCATATATTATTTAGTCCAATGACTCTTTTGCAAAATAAAACATAGTTGTAGACCGGTCAATGCTTGTCACGTAAGCAAATATGTTGTTGTACAATAGCCCAGTGACCATAACGAAACAACCATTGTATTTAATAACCGTAAGCCGCGTATTTCTAAGATCGATGACCGTATAAAAAAGTTATTGAGTTAAGGTACCGACCGGTGGATTTTACTCCTTTCCTTGGCGAACTTGCACTACCAATGAAGCATCTGTGACCATGACCAGCAATACCTAGAAACCGGACAGGGCCTGGAGGAGAGGCATCCCCGGTAGCGGACTTCGTAGGTGTCATTTCGGTCCAGTCAAACTAGACTTCCCGTGGGCTGGCCACCAAGGAACCCAACGGATACGGCACGGGAACGATTCCCCCGAGCCATCGTGCCAATCAGAGGCAGCTAGTCCAGTTGTCCACCAGCTGGTGAATGGGACCATCGAGCTGTTGCGTAACGTTTGTTTCGGGAAATGTGATGCATTCTTTCATGTCAATTTACAGTATTACTGCGTCGTAAACTAAAGATATAAGGTCAGTTTAATTAACGATGATTATTTTGACATGGTAAAAGCATTGCCCTTTTCGAATCAACATAAAGGATTTTCACAACATAAAAGGTGACAGCTAACTAAACTCTGGACTGTCACAACACACTCAACTAGCATATCCGATTACAAGCACTGTCGTTTTACAGGCCATGGGCTAATTTATGACACAATGTTTCAAAAATCAATGATATACAACAATGGAATAACTGCACAATGGCATGTTTACATCGCAAAGAGACATGTCCAAGAACAAACAAAGCAAGAGTTACAACAAGCCCTAACACTAACAGGGCCGGCCCTGGGGACCGGCGGGGCAGCCCTCCCGGGCCCCAAAAAAAAGGGCCAAAAAAATATATAGGCCTAGTAGTATTAGTATACATCAGAAGAGAGGCATTGATCGATTCCCAGGGTCCAACCGCTCGACGCCTCGACTCCGTGCTGGCCCCTTCGCTTCCACCCCGAGACCCGAGTGTGTCTGAGTCCCACATCGACAGTATCACACGATCGATTCCCAAAATCCAGGTCCCGGCGCCACGTTGTTTTAAAATAAAAAACGTCCGAGCGTCGCGTGACCAGGGCCCTGCGCATGACTCTGCGACTGCTCTTGTCTCCCGTCGCATCTCGCGTGACCAGATCGATTCCCTGCTTGCGAGTTGCGACTACGACTCTGCGAGTCTCCCGTCTCTTCCCCTGTCCCTAGATCGGATCAGTCGGCCGTCAGCGGGAGCCTCGTCCTCGTCTTGACTCTTGAGTCTCGACGATCGACCGCCACCGCTTGGGCGCGAAGGCAGGCCATCGTCCACGATACATCGACTGATCGACAATCAACCGCCTCGGCCTGCCTACTGGTACCCTCTCTGCCACACCCAGCCCTGCCTCTGCTGATTACAAGCTCGAACTAATTCTTAGTTCTTAATTTCGATCTAATTGTTGTTCTTCTTTGTAGTAGTGATTATGGCGCCCGAGTCCGGTGCTCAGAAAAGAAAAAGGAGAGAACAAGAGAAGAAATTAATCGACTCGCAGAGAGGATCTTTTCATAAATTTTTGAAGAGCAACACGAGCACTTCAAGGAATCCGGATGAGTTAGCGCTAATTCTTGTGGGGGAACAGACTAATGTTGATCCAGAAGATAATGTCGGTACAGAGGACCATATCGACGCAGAGGACAATGTGAGTAATCATGGTGATGAAACTGCTAGTATTGATGATGAACCAGAACCAGTTAGTGTGGATATTTATAATCCAGCAAATTGGGTACTCTTGATAACAAGGCAAGGAACATATTAGTGGAAAAGGGTCCTATCAGAGAAGAAAATATCACTTTTCCTCTAACTGGTAAAAGACATTTTTCATATTCTCATTACTCTAGATACATGAGCAATGGAGAGGTACGTGATCAAAAATGGCTAGTTTATTCAAGACATGTTGACAAAGTGTTCTATTTTTCATGCAAGTTGTTTAATCCTATTAACTGCAAGAGTTCCTTGGCACATGATGGGTTTAATGATTGGAAACATATCACCGATAGGCTCAAAGAACATGAAGTTAGTGTCGAGCATATCACAAGCATGATCTCTTGGAATGAATTAAGAAATAGACTGAGCAAGCATGAAACAACTGATAAGGAGTTGCAACATGAGATCATAAAAGAGAAGGAGCGCCTGAGACAAGTTTTAATAAGAATAGTTATTGGTAAGAAATTTCTTGGTAAACGCAGTTTGGCATTTAGAGGATCCAATGAGCAGCTTTACAATGATCATAATAGTAATTTCTTAGCTTGTGTTGAGATGATTGCAGAATTTGACATGGTAATGCAAGACCAAATTAGACGGATTCAAAGCAATGAGATTCATTATCATTATCTTAGTCACAAAATTCAGAATGAGTTGATTTTACTAATGGCTTCTAACATTACAGACACTATTTTGAAGGTGGTTAAGAAGGCTAAATATTTCTCACTTATTCTTGATTGTACCCCAGATGTGAGTCACCAAGAGCAAATGAGTTTATTGGTTCGTTGTGTTAATACCTCTGATGCACAGGTAAAAGTTGAGGAGTACTTTCTTGATTTCTTGGTGGTGAATGACACATCTGGTGAAGGGCTTTTCAAGGTATTGGTTGAATCCATCAACTCATATGGTCTAATTATTGATGACATTAGAGGTCAAGGTTATGATAATGGCTCTAATATGAAAGGAAAGAACAAAGGAGTGCATAATAGGTTGATTAAGGTAAATCCAAGGGCTTTGTATATGTCGTGTGCTTGCCACAGTCTTAACCTTACTCTTTGTGATATGGCTAAATCTTGTGGTAAGGTTGTTTCTTCCTTTGGTATTGTGCAACGGATCTATGTTTTATTTTCAGGGTCTACAAAAAGATGGAAAGTGTTGCTTGACCACGTGGAAGGTTTAACTGTGAAGTCTTTGTCCAATACTCGTTGGGAGAGTCGGATCAAAAGTGTCGAAGTAATTAGATTTCAAGCTCCTCATCTAAGGTCTGCTCTTCTTGAGTTAAGTGAAGATGTTGATACTGAACCAAAGGATAGGAGTGATGCCAAAAATTTATTTAAAGTGCTTGGTTGCTTTGAATTTATATTTGGTATGGTTATCTGGTATGAAATTTTATTTGCAGTAAACACAGTCAGCAAGAAGTTGCAATCAGCATCCATGTGCATGGATTCTACAATACAGCAAATAGAAGGTATGTGCACTTACTTTCAAACATATAGAAATGAAGGGTTTGATGCTGGTTTGAAGAGTTCCAAGGATATTGCATCTGAGATGGGTGTAGAGCAATCATTCCGTGTAAAGCGTCATGCTTCTAGGACAAAGCAATTTGATGAAACGGAATGCGAGGAAGCAATCTTCCAAGCCATGGAGGATTTTAAAGTGAACTACTTTTTGGTTATGGTCGATATGGCGACCACATCTTTGAAGAAATCCAGTCATTCAAAAGTATATTTGATTTTTAATGAGTTCAACATCCTTGAAGGCATTAGATGGTTCTCAACTGAAAGAACATTGCACTACATTTGCAAAAACTTTCACTCGGCCTGGTAAAAAAGGTACACCGGATATATGTGATGTTGAGTTAAATGCACTTATTTCTGAGTTAAGTGTTATTAAGTTCACTTTTCCAAATACATCAATGTATGCTATGGAGCTTTTTGAGTTTGTCAGAGAAGTGGATTGTTATCCTAATATTTCTATCGCTTATCGGATCTTATTTACTATGCCCGTGACTGTTGCATCAGCTAAAAGGAGCCTCTCAAAGTTGAAATTATTGAAAAACTATTTGAGATCCTCAATGTCTCGGGAGAGGTTAAATGGTTTGGCAAGTCTATGCATCGAGAAGAAGTTAGTGGACGAGATTGATATTGATTCCATCGTCACGGACTTTGCTTCTAGGAATTTTCGAAGGAAATTTTAAGGTATCATGTAAACATTGTTATTTTTATATGAATATTATAGTTGAAAGTGTACTTAAAATATTTATTTTTCATCTTCTCATATATGCATAAAAAATTATACTAAGGGGCCCAAAATTTTGGTTTCGCCTCGGGCCCCCGAAATCTCAGGAACGGCCCTGAACACTAGAGGTTGCTTCACAAACGCATCACACAGGCCAATGCACACGAGAGGCTTTCGAGAGGACATTAGGATCACCAATGTCTCAAAAACCCGCAAAAGAAAACACGGATCATAACATAACAACTACCATTGCAAACAATGTTACAACCGGATTTACGTTTCGATCTAAGCAATTTCTTACAATTGGGTCTCCATGGTTTTAATCGAGTTTGTTTCCAAACTCTTGAGATCATGCATGGTGACC
The DNA here is from genome assembly GCA_910589775.1 of Avena eriantha. Lineage (NCBI taxonomy): Eukaryota > Viridiplantae > Streptophyta > Magnoliopsida > Poales > Poaceae > Avena > Avena eriantha. Next base: position 134,142,934 of record OU342742.1, read on the forward strand.
CTCTCCACATCCTGGCTACCATTTCTACGAGTACCCATACTCTCGTAGGCGGTAAAGCCCGAATAAAAAGGCGAGACTCTGATACCAATTGAAATGGATCGTATCGGTCAAATTTATTACCTTTTCAATTTTAGGCTTGACACAAAGGAAAATTCTCTAGATATTTAACTACGGTGAATTTCTCTATATGTCAACATAGCTATTAAATGGTAAAGGCATGATAGGAACGAGGTAACCGATAACGGAGCACGCAGAGACACAGGATTTTTGTTTTACCGCACTTTCTTCCTTTTTCAGGGGAGTACATCTGCATTGGAGGGGTGGACGATACTAAAACCACCACGCCACAATAGGCCTCGCCCTTTTTTTGATGGATCTCGCCACAACTGGCATGATCCACCTTTCCACTATGTGGTACCTTTCGAGGCAGGAAATGGTACCTTTAAAACCGGATAAGGGAACATATCCACAACTTAATTAGAGGCTCATGTGATGACAACAAGATGCCACAATAAAAGAAGTTATCAAGAAATGAAACCGAGATCTAAATATTCAAATGAAACTCTAGATCAAGAGCCCCCCAAATGAATGGGAGAGGAAGTGATGATCTCTTCAGTGAAGATGTAGATCAAGGCATCCTCCTTCGATTCCCCAAAGGAAAAGGCCTTCAGACGGATGAAAGTGGAGATCTTGTTGCAAATCGATTTCAGCAAAGCAGAGCTTTTTCGTCAGATCTAACAACCCCAAAATGAAGATGGGGAGGGGTATTTATATCGCCTCCCAGAGATGGAGCCATTGGACTCAACTGGTGACGAGGTGTGATCTAGGTAATGCCCATAGTGATGGACTTGGGATTTCGCGGAAAAGAAAACGCTGGGGATTTTATCGGATGTCAGGAAAACAATGAAATCAAAGTCGCTTGAATATTGGGAAAACACACTATTACAAGTTGTCCTCTAGATTTCGGTACTCTCGCTTGGGCTTCTCCCGTCCTATATATAATAGGTCGGGTCTCAAAGTTGTATGCGGATAGGTTTCACACACGCGTGATTACAATACCAACACAATGTCGGTTCGTGGTTTCTTTCCTAATACAATCAAAGTCTCTGTCGGTTGCTTCCTTGGGCTGTTATCTGGAATCTTCATGGGCCGTAGGCCTTTATACCCAATGTAGGGCAGCGAATAATGAGCATCCGAGTAATCATACCCATGTCAACTGGGGCCGAATAATCTGGCCTAAACAGGGGCCAGATAATCCGGCCTCTATCCCCCCTCCCCCTCCGAGAGCCGCGCACCAAGCCCATGGTGAAAATCCCAGAGAGGTGGATAATCTAGCCCTTCGGGTGGGCGGATTATCCGGTCCGAGTCAAAACTCTGGGGTGTGTCAGAAAATCCGGGGAAATCTCTGGTCCCCCTTCAGAGAGTTGTGTCACTTGGTCAATTATTTGGAGGGGGAGATTATTTGGTGGTGCCAAGGGCCAGATTATCCGGTTGCGGGTAAAACTCCGGCTAAAAACCGCCCCTCCCCCCTATTGAGCGACATGTCGCTGCCACTTGGTCGAATTCGCTTGGGGCAGATTATCCGACCCTTGATAGGGTCGGATAATCTAGCCTTTGATTCTTCTATTTGCTCAAATTGACCAGAAGCACATTTGGGGAATAACACCTGCAACACTCGGCACACAATAAAATTGTCCTTGGTATTGTTATATAACACACAAAATACTAAGGAACATCAAATGTTCTTTCACCGGGGTGGGACTAAACCAAGGAGGAGGTGGGAGGCATGCGCCAAGGAGGAGGAGGGTTGACCGACCGGCCGAGGTGGCCCCACACGTGTGTGTATCGAGGCAGCCAGCGGCGGGCGAGTGGCCCCACCCCGCATGCGGCTCGAGGTGGCTATGACGGCTCCCCATGGCGCCTTCCCTTTTGGGCCTTGTTCCCTCCCGGGCTTGGCCCATTAGGGAAGTTTTGCTCATAAATTTAATATTTAATATTAATTTCAATAATTAATATAAAATATATTATTAAGTTCTTTTTTGATCCGAAACACTTTCGTTCACCCTAAACTTCTTTCAGAACCTCCTAGAATGATTCTAGTTTTCTCTCGCAGAACTTTTCCGTCAATCTCATCTCTTCTTCTATTCCGGTAATCCAAAATAATCTCTAAACATCATTGATCCATTAATCATGTTACCCTATGGTTCGGACACATCATAGACATGATTGAGACACCTCAAGTATCAATGATCATCGACGGGAGTGGGATGCCCATAATGACCCATGTACATTCCATGATTTCTCATTCAAACCGTAAACATCGAGTCCAATTTCCTTTGTTCTTTGATACTAGACTTGTCCAAGATCTGATCATCGGCATCACCATACCTTGTTCAATATTGTTACTGACAAGTGCTTCTTTACTCATTCTATGATATTACATCACGTGACCTAGTCATATGTTGCGCAACATTTATAAATATAATCTCACTAAGTAGGCCATGTGTATCTTCCGGTAACATAGGAGGAAAATCTCAATCTTGATGCATACGCCTCTACATGTCCCTTTGGAATACCCAACATACACTTTTATGATTATCCCATTACGGTGTGAAGCATTACACCCTATTGATCTTAGACTTAAAGGTGACTAAAATATAACTCTATCTCTTTCTTTATGTGCATATGTGTTGCGTGTGTGATTTGGCATCTTAATCTTGGTTGTTATAATTAAAATGTATGGTCTACAAAATATCTTAATAGCAGTTTCTAGTGTAGGATTACTTACAAAATAATTAAATATCAAGATTTCCAAAGCTTAAGCCAAGGAGTTGAGCATATACAACACAGATTTCACTCTCGCAACCATCCTTCTGAAACATGTTATCCTTTATATACGCCTAACACTCCTCATGATAGGTCACTCTCCACATTGTGAGCGCTAGGCTGGTCATTGTGGGTAGTTTAGAGCAGTAACATGCATATGTTACTAGTCTAAGTTACTACCTTCCTAGTGGGTAGTGTCTTAAGTGTATTAATATATAAATGCTCATTTATTATTATTTTTCCACTCATTTTGTATTGAAAAGTGTGATGTGATGGTAACATATTATGTTACTCAATTTGCTTCTCTCTTTATTAATTGCTTGCCATGTCATCTTTTTTAGCTAGCTGGCATCTATGTTACCACTTATGTTACTCTCACTATGACTAGTCTTAGGTTTTAACTCGGGATCTCTGCACATTGTAATAGGCCAACCGAAAGTCTTGCATGGATAGCGGTGCCGGTGACTGGCCACACGTTTTGACTGGCTACACGATTTTTGATAGGACATAATCGGTCACATGTGAATATACTCCATTCACTCATCGACTTGTACACCCAATGAGGATGCCACCTTGCTGTAACAAGGGGAAACTACCTACCAAATTTTTGAAATGCTTAAAAGGGGTAAAAGCCTGTAGAAACTTTCTTAAATGGGATAAACTAATTTTTTATAAAGGACGGTGATTTTTTTAATCTAGACAGAGCCATTGTTTGTTGTCATAAATGTACAAGTCATAAAAGTTGGAATTCACTCAATTAGTATTGTGAATTGTTATGGGATCCGCGGAAGAATTTATTTTTGTTCACTTAAACCATAGAAAAATTAGACGGGGCAATTTGATAAGCATTACTTGTCGATTTTTATCTTCGGACTATTCAATATCAAAACTACTAATATCAGATATCCAAAAGGAATTAATGCATATTATGGGTAATGGACTCGGCGGAAACCAAACTAATCATGTGTCAATCGGATCAATCAATCAATTTTTCATACTATCTATACAGAAGTACAGATGATTTGTCGTTGAGTGAACCAATCAGGTTACATGGTGCAGAAGGGTTCCTGCCGCCTACCTGAGGGACACCGGCGACATCCTGTCGCGCAGCCCCCTCCTATCATTTGTGGTTTCAGGCTGCCTTTTCCTCGTCCAAAAAATAGTCCCATAGCTAAAGGGAGCTTCATTGGTCCAACCTGGACACCAGCTTGTGGAATGTGATGTAGATCATCTCAATTGCTTGGATGGTGGCTTTAAGTTTTACAGCCCATCAAGCCACACTTTTGAAAGAGATAAATGCACCACATGATATGAACCATAAGACTATCATAGTGGGACTAGATCACGTAGCTAGTAACACGCGCCCACATATAATATCAGCTAGGCATTTTGATGACATGGCATGTTAATAAGGAGAGATGCTTAAGGAGATACTCTCTCCATACCAGTTTATATTACGCTATTATGCATATCGAGAAAAACTTTGACTAACAATCTTACCGACAAAATGTTAGTTATATATCACCAAAAATATATTATCGGAAACATCATTAAAATATCAATCCAATGATATGATTATGGTGACACATGACTAACATGTCGTTGGCTAAATTGTTAGTCAAAGTTTTACCAATTAGCTTGAAAGAAAGTTGAAATAAATACACATTTGTTTATACTAATATTTCATACTTACTTATACTTCATTTTCTGTAAACTATAATCCTAACTAGTTTTTTACAACTAAGCATAGAACAATCTCACTAATTAATGATTATGCTTTTTGTTGTAGAGTCCTAATGCCTATCATTGAAAATATACATTGTATTTTTTAACAAAGTTGTGCTAGTTTTAAATTTTGGATGTATTACACCTTAAATATTGGTAGCCTTAAAGATGGGCAAAATAAAAGTGAGAATGTTGCATGCCTCGCGGATTAATTTGGGACACTTACATCTAACTCTAGCTCTCTCTCTCTCCCTCTCATGTATGTGTTGTGCATGTTATTTAATGTATTAATCTTGGTAGGGATCTCTAAAACACGTGGTCCAGAAAATATCTTGATAGCGGTTTCGATTGCAAGATTAGATGTAAACAAATATAAAATTTCTAGAGTATAGAAGGTGTCTATGAGGAGCTTGTCTTTCAACCCACGGGGTGTTGATTTAACAACCTTATCATAGCTAATTTGTCTTTTACATGTTCCAATTGATTGATTCAATAAGTTGACAATATTTGTGTGTCCATTTTATTTGATATTCAAATAGCATTATATCACAGTAAGAAAGCATCACAATGCCATAGATTTTAGTAGTAGTTTGTAGGAGCACTTCCTAGATTGGTGTAGTCTAAGAGATATGCATATTGCATCATTTAGGAAATCCAGCGGGCCAGTGCCCAAGCCAACTCACAAGTGGGGATAGAGCGATGTCCAAAGAGCAAGCCATTAGTGGCCTAGTACAGCCCAAGCCAACTCACAAGGCTCAAAGCCTAGCAAAGAAACAACCGGGTAGATAGTGGCGGACCGAGAATTCGGGAAAGACCAGGGCTAATTTCTAATACCCCTAAACTCTGAAAAAAATAGCCTTTGAATCCCCTCTAAATAACAACATATAATAGCCTAAGCACGGTAAAAAAATGCATAAGTTGAGTTTTGATAACAATATTTAACAAAGTACAATAATAAAAGCATAAAAAGTGCGATGGTATAATCTAATAATCAAGATGCATTTTTAGTACCTAATAACGAATCCTTGCTCTCATACTAGCCTACCATTTCCGCATCAATCATAGTAGAAGAACCGGAACCTACAAATACAAGAAAAATAATAATAATAAATAGTATGGATGAATACATGAAAATTGAGACATAAGTTTTATTGGTAAAAAGTAACTTACCACTTGGTACACATGGTACTTGTTTGTTGCGTGACCTTATACTTTGGAAACAATCCAAAATCTTATCCTCTTCATTGCTTGCAAATATGTCTCTCTCAATATAGCACAACATGCTATGATTCATCCAATCATCATTCATCTTGTTCCTTAAATCTGTCTTGATAATCTTCATTGCTGAGAATGCTCTTTCCACTGTTGCCGTTGCAACCGGAAAAATCAAGACTAATTCAATAAGTCGATATACTAATGGAAAGGTCGTGTGTCTCTCTGTTTGAACCATCTTGAGAGCAAGGTTCCCAAGATCAATACAATTTGCGAAGCTCGGATCATCTCTCGCATCAACAATGAATGTGGCAAGTTGGTCCCTAAGGACTATACAATCATACTGAGAGAAGTCATCGACATACATTCTTGCAAGTTCAACTAACTTACCATTATCAAAATTAGAAAATGAATTCTTTGGATCAAGACAACCTATGCACCTCAAGAGTTGAGTCGACCTTTCAGCAAAGCGATTATTGAACTCAACAATAATTTGATCAAGCACCACACTGAATATTTCATGATGGAAATGGTCATAATAAGTAACTAGTTGGCTGCCATGACCCCTTGAACGACCTCTAGCTGGTATTTTATCTTCCATATTTGGCACAACGATATTATGCGCAAGACAAAAGCCTGTTGTATCTTTCAAAAGCTCATATCAACCGTTGTTTCTTATTTTCTCTACTTCCTTTAATGTAGTACCAATAAGCCCTACAGCACGCACAATGTTTTGATCTTTCCTTTGCAAGCATCTTGATAGGTCATTAGTCTTTCCAAGAATTGTGATCATAAGATGCATTATCAATACAAACTCGAAGCTTTCCATTTTTTCCAACAAACCTGAAGCTGTGGTTTTTTGTGTTGCATTAGTAGCATCATCACTCAAATTCTCTAATACATGTAGGACAGGTTTCCACATGTGAACAAGACGACACAAGGTTTTATGGTGAGAGCCCCAACGAGTATCCCCTGGTCTTGTTAGATTAGTTTGTTGGTTCTTTCCTCTTCCTGTGAAGATATCACCGGCCTCAATTTGGTTCACAATCTCATCATGCTGACTTTGCAATAATTTATCTTTTCTATGACAAGATGCATTAACCGTGTTGACGATCATGGTTGCATAGTTAAAGAAGTCCAAGACAGAGGAACAACACATGGCAACCGAGACAACCACTAGCTGCCATTGATGGGCAAAACAATGGATGTAAAAGGCATATGGATTTTCATCTAATATGCGTCTTTGCAATCCATGGAATTGTCCCCTCATATTTGAGGCCCCATCGTAACCTTGACCTCTCACACTAGAGATAGATAAGCCAAGAGATTTTAACATACCATCCAAAGCTATCTTTAGTGAAGCAGATGTCGTGTCTGGAACATGCTTCACACCAACAAACCTCTCTATGACTTGTCCCTTATTGTTGACATACCTACATAAGACAAGAAACTCAGTGTTAGCATATTTAAATTTTTGAATCACTCGAATCAAAGAAATATAGAAGCCGTATAAGCTAACCTCAAAACCAAGGCCATTTGTTCCTTAATAGATGCATCTCGCGCATCATCAACAAGTATAGCAAACTTTTTATCACCAATGTCATCAATAATAGCTTTGGTGGTAACATGAGCACAAGCTTTGTAAATCTGTTTTTGTATTTTTGGTGCGGTCATTTGACGGTTTGTAGGAGTACTATCAAGCAATTTTGTAGCTTTTTCATCTTTCCCTTTATACCATTTCAACATCTCAAGAAAATTCCCTCTATTGTTTGAGCTAGAAGACTCATCATGCCCACGAAAAGCAAGAGCTTCCAACAGAAAAAATTTGCAATGCCTATCATAATCATCATGCGAGCTTTATATTCTTCCTCGTCCTTCTTGGTTGCAGCTGCCAATACATAATCCACGCCTTGCCGCTGATTTTTGAAAGCCTCACAATATTTCCTAGCTTTATTGTGAGTGTTATTCATATTCTTACCAACATGTTGATCACACATTCTTCCAATAACTAAAACCAACCCTTGTAAATGATTCTGTACCAAAAAAAATGCCCGTGGTTGCTTAAAGAGGAAACAATAAAAACAAAATGCAGCGTCTTTAGATACGCTATATTCCAACCAGTCATACCTTTTAAACCATTTTTCTTGAAATCTCCGCATTTGACCTGCAGTTAATTTTCCAAGATATTTGTGACCAACTGGTTGGAACGGACCCTTTACCAAATACTCTCTCCTAGCAGCAGCTCCTCAATTGGTTTCCGAAGCCCAGGATCCGCAACAATGTCATCCGGATTAAGCTCAGCACTAGCATTCTCAACATGGGTGCTAGTGTTAGTGTTATCCTCTTCTGTACTAACAACAATATGAATATCATGATTATCTTGCTGTTGTTGCTGTTGGGCGGGGGACTGTTGTTGTGTGCTATCGATTTCTTCTGCTGCAGCCGTAGGAGATTGGTTCGAATTGGCAAGCTATGATAGTGATGGAAAATAAGATGACATCGGTCTAATTGATGAACATGTCTTTGATCTCTTTGTTCCCTTCATCCTCTATCTCTATGCAATCAGACAAAATAAAATGAGGAAACAATTCGAAATCAGCAAAACATAATGATAGCAGTACTAGCACTGAAATTGATTATTTGTTTCTTCAATGGAAATTTGGAATCAATCAATTTAAAGAGAGAAATTACCAATTAGAAAGGCTTGGAACAGCTTGGAGGCGATAAATCGATGCAGTCCTGAGTCGATGATGTGCAGTCCGAGCACCGGTGTGTCGATTCGTTGGCTCTGGGCGGAACTACAGAAGGGCGTCTCCACGTCTAGGCGTCGCTCGGCAGCCTCGGCTTCTGCAGACTGCAGCTGAAGGCTGAAGCCGCAAGGTCAGATACGGAAGGTCACGGACGCAGTGCACGCGGAGTGAGGCGGTCTCGATCGGTCCTAGGCGGGGGCGGCGCCGCGGCGGTAGCGCCACGCCTGGGCGGTGAGAGACCGGTCAATCGAGTCGAGGGAGACGAGGAGGTCGGGTACGAGCAGTTTTTCCTCTTTTTTTACGGATGAATACGAACCGAGCAGTTTTTCCTCTTTTTTTACGGATGAATACGAACCGTGCGGGATGCGAGCAGACACGCAGTCCCTAGATGCGAGCGATCGTGGTGACCGAGGGTAGTTTCTAATTTTTTTCCTGGGCTTTCCCAAGTCAAGCCCCGGTCATTGGCCCAACAGCACGGGCAATTCTTTTTTTTCCTAAATTTTACAAAGAAATTATAGGTACTAGGTAGGCCAAGACCCGGGCTGTAGCCCAGGCTGCCCGGGGCCCAAATCCACCCCTGCGGGTAGAGGCGCAAGATAATAACACCATATAACCGATACACGCACGAGACCAAGAGAGAGGCGGCAGCATGTAGAACCCATCTAGGGTTTTGTTAGGATGTCGTCTGTCCACTCCATCTGTGATGGTCTTGGTGCCAATGTGTGGCGGACAGTCTTTCGACAACGGGAAAGTTCACGTTCATCAATTAGACTGTTTTTGATGTCTTCTCAGAATAAAGGCAATGGCTCCGGTGTTGCCTCTAGGATCTCTTGAGATCCGGTTATTTTCCGTTTAATTTAGTGTGCCTTGGGATCGGTCTCTTTTGGTCCAGGATTGTCAGTCTGGTGTGCTAATCCTTGGTAGTTTTAGCACGACAACTTTCCGTTCAACTTTGGCCCAAACATGTATGAGTACGTCACTTGAGGGTACTATGACCACCAATGACCTATTTGTAATGTTAGGACGAAAACTTCGTAGTGGTCATCTCTAACTGCAATTTATGCATTTTGGTATTCTCCCAATAAACTCCTGTGAAATTAATCACTGGAATTCATGACCTGAACTAAAGAGTCACTGAAATCATAAAACCCGATGGCCCCGGAAAACATACAAGGGACTGATATTACAAATGCTCCTCCTTATGACAGATAGGTCACAATGATTTTGATTACTTCTACATGAATTTACTTGGGATCATTTAGGTAAATCATCTAAACATCCAAGCCGGAAGAGACATCCCAGGTGGCGGAGTTTGTAGGATGCACCGTTATTTCGGCCCAGCCAAACTGGACTACCGATGGGATCAAGCATCCGAGAACTGGAATATCCAAGCCGAAAGAGACATCCCAGGTAGCAGAGTTTGTAGGATGCACCGTTATATCGGCCCAGCCGAACTGGACTACCCAGTGGGCCGGTAACCCATCGACCAAACAGAAAGGAAACACCATGGTCAGCTAATCTCCAAGAGCCAACATTTCGTATAAGGCAGGTCGTCAGCCAACTGGTGAATGGGACCATGGAGCCAAGCGATGTCATGCTAATCACTAGGTTAGTAATTCTTTCATGTCGACATAAAGTATTAATGTGTATATACAAGATAATATGGCCATGTTAATTAATCATCAATTTTTACATGATATAACATTGCTTTTAGAAGAGCCACGAAAGTACCTTCTCCACACAATATGACACATAAGCTCATATTTGCACAGCGAATAGAACACTGAATTTTCAAAACACGCTCTAGCATATCAGTTCCAGGACGAGTTAATTTGTTACACATGGTCTATATGTATAGACAGATCTAATCTAAGAACAAGCACAGCAAGAGTCCAACAGGGCCTAGCACCAGGTAAGCTATGCTACATATAGATTCACGAATGCATCTCACTGGACAATGCCCACCAGAAGCCATCTGAGGGACCAATGTCCAAATAACCTGCAAAATAGAAGATATTTTGTAAACGCAATAACAGGCAGTTTGTGAAACAATGTAAATCATGTTAGTGCAAATCATGTTACATCGAGATTTAAATCTCGAGTTTGCATCGAAACAAGGATCTAAACAGCACCCCTGGACAAACATAAACGGAAGGTATCTTCTTGCAAGAAAGCATGTGATGAACGCATGGCCACAAAAGAGGAAAAAGGAAGTAATGGCAAGCATTTGGTGCGCTCAGCAGCCAGATCCAAGAACCACGTATGTGGTACGTGATGCAAATCTACCAGCGAAAAATCATGTGGCCACAAGCAGGATGGGGATCTCGGAAGGTCCACGGAGAGATCTAAGAGCCCCACCACAAATGTATACTAGGACAGTAAGGGGATAAAGGATGAACAACGACATCAGTACTAGCCGCTCACCAGCAAGGAATAAATAAATAAAGCGATATGCAAAGTACAAAAGCATAACCTGAATCTTTTTCATTGCAGGGTTCAAAATATTGTAGTGCTAAAACATGGTTTATTTCTGCAGTGGATTCGCTTCTAAAAACATGTTAACTAGGAACAGAATAAAGAACAAACGGAAGTAATTTAGCACAAGAAGAATAGGCTCAAAGATTTGGAATAGAAACATGGACGAACACAAGCTTCAGATCTGAATCATGTGGAGGGGAAAAGCTTGCAAATCATGTTGTAGATGCCTGATAGAGGAAACAATTGATAGAGGAAACAATACGACAACACGGCAATGGATGCTATTGCTATGTGGTTAGCCATGAACCGGATCAAGATGCAGAGCTCCCTTCAATCCAAAGAGCGGCCGGCGAGGGGATGATTCGGCTCCTTGGTCATGCAAGCCACAAGCCTATCTCCTCTCTGAAATCCTTCGGAGGTAGGATAGTGGGAACCATGAACGAGCAGCTGTACCACCCCTCCTATCAACCTTTCATTGGAAAGATAGGAGCTCCACCTCGGGATCAAAAACCACAAGAAACCGTCCAAAGAACACCAAAACAAAATAGGACGAATCAAACAAGAGATCTCTGATTCACATAGCAAAGTTCGATCAAAGCTTCGAAGCATATGGAAGATCAGATGAAAGCAATCACAGTATAGAACAAGATGACAATAGGCTAACCATCTCCAGAGGTGGGAGAAGACATGGAACCTATCTACATCTATGAGGGTAGGGTATGGGAGGAGAAAGGAAAGAACTATTCTGCGGTGGAGCTGATGCGTGGGAAGGAGGATGAGGAAGGGGTGGTTTTATAGAAGGGTAAGAAGGGGGGGAGCCCCCCGGTTTGGAAGGTGTAATTGACTGCCGTTTACAAAATTCATTTCGTCCTTAATTACCTCCCACCGGTTTCTTCCTTTTTCTATGGCGTAGGGCCGCCGGATCCATGTATTTTAAGCAGGAAATAATTTACTCCGGGTTAATGTGTGGAATGGCCTAGACGATACGGCGACTGGTTGCCAAAGAAAAGAGATGTCGATTGATTTCCTTCCTTCCTTCCAAAGGTAGCCGTAGACTGGCCGTTGCATGGGTACGTGGATGGATACCACCAATTGACGGTCCGGTCCATGGTAGTATCTTTTAATATATTTTGTTTGCCAAATAGTAGTAGTAGAATTTTTTCATTCATAAAAAATACTACTACAAACGGAATGACAATAAGCTCTATGTTTTAGTTTTATTATATAGAGTTTTAGTTTCTCCCATTAGGATTCTATTTGGATGATTCTTATTAGAGTTGTTGTGCTAATGTTTGATTGGTTTAGTTTTTTATTTAGTCATCTTTCAAATTTTTAGAGATTCGGGGTTCACAAGAATACAAAGTTTGTTGATTCCTTTTGGTTAGCTTGTTGTTGATTAGTGTTGCAGACAGTTCCGTAGGTTTAGATTCTTCACTTGAATAAGATGAAACGTTTGGGATGTTTACTAGTACTTGTAATTTAGATTTTCCTTTGGTCAAAAGGTTTCTATACAAGTTTCATGAAGTAACCGCACGTGAAGCTAGAAGAATGATGGAGATGGGTCGAGGCAGTCGCCGAGGGTGTTGATAACGATGCCGATGCAATCCGAGCCATCGAGTATGAGATGCGGCCAAAGTTTTTCCAAAACTAGGCGTATGTCGGTGATGAAGGCATACTTTGGTTTTGCCAGAATCGAGTACGCAAAGAAAAATTCATCGATGATGCGGTTGAGGCAGTCGTAGAGGGGTCGATGCTGAAAAAGACAGTGTCAAAGCCAATGAAGACGAGGCGCCGAACCGAGCTTGCTAGACTCGGGAACACATCGGGGACAAAGGCACTCCCAGTGTTGCCAGTACTAGGCGTGCGAGGGGCACGGACCATCATGAAAATTTTGCCATGTCAGAGATACTAGCAGAAGAGGCCTCCAGAACGGTTGTGAGGCGCAGAGCGGCGAAGGTAGAGATGTCAATGATGTTTGTGGTTGTCGGAGTAGAGGAGAAGGTGGTGTAGTCGGGGATGAGGCGATGACGTTGGCGGTGAAGTTGTAGTAGACGAAGACGTAGAGGGTGGCGAAAACAACGACAACCTCGGTGGTCCTGCTGAATGCCTAGAGTGGCGATGGGGTAGTCGGTGGGATCTATGAGGGCGAGAGGTTGCCATGCAGGTTACCTTGTGAAGCGTGGCGGCAGTGCTCGAAGTAGGCGATGAAGAACCCGACGGTGTGACGAAGACTATGTGCAGACGGTGGTGACCAGTGTTGTAGAATATGGCGCGGTGGAAGCCAAGAACATCGATGCAAGGGGACAACGAAATAGACTGGGTGGGATAGCTGTAGGGCGTGAGTCGATGCAACGGTTGGGAGACCACCAGCGACGTACATGAAGGGGTTTCGTGGCAGAAAAAACAACTCATACTACGAGAGTGCGCCAACCCAAGATCTATCTATGCAGAAGTACAATAACGAGCGGGATACAGTATTCATACCTTTGAAGACCGGACGCGGGATTACATTCCTACACAAAACATTGAGGATGAAGCCGAGCGAAGCAGACCTCAGGGTCTAGAAGGCTTCAAGCGTCTAGCACCACTGGTGGGAGTGCCTTGTTAAGTTTTACACGCGTACGGTGTAAACGACTTCTTCCGGGCCCCGTTCCAACAATGCAGCGGAAGAAGAAGATCCGGACCGATTCCAGCGTCACGACGGCGTGCGCTAGGTGGAGAAACCTCTACCTCGTGTAGCACGTTCCTAACTTGGGAACACGCTGAGAGGGGTAAGGGAAGGAGAGAAGGGGTGAGAGAGAGAATGGGTAATGCCAATTGTTGGATGAGGAATTGGGATGAATGGTACCCCTATATGTAGGAAAAACTAGGGTATTCCCACCCTCCAAGTCTAGGGGTAGGACTAAATAATTGGAAGAGGTGGGAGGAGGGTGTCGCCCGGCGATAGGGTGGGTCCTACCCGTGCGCCCAAGCCTACCTAGGGTCGGCTGGGTGGGAGCCCTCCCACCCTTAGCCGCATGGCCCTTGTGGCCCTAGGCTCCTGCTTCTTGGGCCTCTTCCCTCCTAGGGAAGTCCCGTGTGGGGGTTTTTTTCCTTTTTCTTTTTATTTAAATAAATATATTTTAAATGTTAAATATATTATTTAATTCCTCCTTATTCAAAACTCTTTTTTAACGGATTCCGAACACTTCGGCTATTATCTCCTAAGCACTTCCGGTTCTCTCTTCCTATTTGTCTGTCGGTAGAAGATCAACCCGCAGAGTCGATTACCCTTAAGCGTGACTCCCTTATGGTTCGGGAATATTCAGTTATGAAGAAGACTTCTCCCCGGTCAAATGATCATCAGTGGTATCTGAAAACACACAATGATCCCTTTATATCCCACAAATTCGATTGTTCGCTTGAACCTTTTAAACATCGAGTCTTATTACCTTTGCACAATGATGTCTGGTTTGTCCAAGAATTGATCTCATGTATCCATATACAATTTGATCATGTTACTGACAAACATGTTTACTCGTTTCCATGGTATCATATTCCTATGACCTAGTCACATGATGGGGCCCAGAGTATCTATCCGTCACTCCGATAGGAAATTCCCGATCTCGATTATACGCCTCAACTATTCGTTTGGAATAACTGAAACACACATTTATGTTCACCTAGTTACGGACATGATGGTTGATGTGATCAAGGCAGCCACGGAAGATAGTGATTAAACATGACGTCACGGTCGAAGGATTAAGTCACTACGCTTTTCTACATATCGCAATGTTAAACATTGTGACTGGATCACATTGCAATTCTACTATCGGGTGTATCCATCACTTCATTAAGTGATCTTGTTATCAGTTGACTTTTTATGTCAAGTCCATGATCGGAAAACCTCGATCATCATCTGCTCAACGAACTAGTACTAGAGGATACTAGGGACCTAGTTGTTTATATACCACACTTGTATTAATGTTTCCTTATAATATAGTTATAGCATGATACAAAACTATTATGAAAATTTACAGATATAACAATAAAAACACTTTATTTATTGGCCTCTAATGCATTTATCCATCAGTACACGCTAAGGAAGGCGCGTTGGAAGCTGGTAGCATGGACCAAAGGTGGTGGCACTACGGCCCGAAGGGGCGACACGGCGACAACACATAGCTTGTCGTTGGTAGGCGCATGCTCGGCGACATGCATGGCGAAGATGTGGACGGGATCGGTTGATCAGACCGACAAACGCACCATGGTGTGGATGATGACTCATAGATCAGAGTTGATGGCGATGTTTGTGATGGTGTCCCGGGAGGTGATGATAAAGATGGACAGGCGATGGAGACCACGCGGACGAGCGGCCTAGGAGGAACATGGCCTGGGAGGTGATCTTATTACCTCCAGCCTCATGAACCGTGAGTATAACTTGACACTCGATCGATGGGCTAACTGTTTTGGGTTTGATAACACCACCACAGACATAAGCTCCACTAGTTTCGTTCTTAATCCTACACACTGGGACTATTTTATTTATATGAGAATCCATGGAAATGTACCTAAGGTAAATCAAATTGATCATCCTGCTATTCGTTATTTGTTCTATGTTATTGCTAACACCACTACAAGAGAAAAGAGTTTTTGTGACAAATCACTTTCGTCACCGAAAATGCCATTTTCGTCACTAAGTACTCCCTCGTGACGAAAACGTGGCGTCACCAGGGTCGTCACGGAAGCTCCGTCACAGATTCTTTTATAGTGACGGAATACAAATTTTTGTCACGCAAGATTGAGCTTCGGTGACGGTCCTTACGGCGTCACCTAAGATAGGTTATCAGTGACGGACCTTCTACGTCACCTAAAATAGGAAAATATGTCACCGTTTAGCATATTCGTTGACGAAATATGCCGTCACAGAAGATTTATGGCGTCACGAGGATTCTGGCAGGTGGGACCTGCAATGCTGACGTGGCAGCTGGCAGGTGGGTCCCACCACGATGACGTGACATCTGACAGGTGGGTCCGACGATGCTGACGTGGCAGCTGGCAGGTGGGTCCGACGACGATGACGTGGCAGCTGGTAGGTGGGTCCCACCACGATGACGTGGCATCTGACAGGTGGGGCTAATGCGATGACGTGTCACCTTCGTGTGGGGGCCGCGGAGATGACGTGGCACCTGGCAAGTGGGTCCAGCGACGCTGACGTGGCAGCATGTAGGTGGGGCCGTCAACGATGACGTGGCGTCTACATGTGGGGGCCGCGATGATGACGTGTCATTTTTTAGGTCGGCCCATTCGGAACTGCCTTGTGGGCCGGAAGGAATGTGACGCCGTCACCAACTTTTTTGCAAGGACAAATTTGATTAAAAATTTAAATTCCACGCAAATTACGAAACAAAATTAAATGGAAGAAAATATTTGAAATGGCAGAAAATTTATAAATATGAATTGTATCACACGCAAACTTTAAGATTCTGGTAGACTGAAACTGCTGTATCAAACTCGAATGACTAAAGGAATAAAAAACAATGTTTCGGCCCACCCGGCCCATTAGCGCGCAGAGATTTTTGGCCCAAGTCACGGGGACTGGGACTGGGAGTTCTACGACATCCTCAACAGGTAACTAAGCATGCCATCCATTTCCTTTCGCCTCTTCTCAAATGCCAGACGATTCGCTTCGCTGGATTTTTTCACTGCTTCAAGTTCATCATCCTGCTTCTTTCTCATCTCTTCAAATCTTCTTTCTTGCTCTTGCATCCATTCCTCCATCTCGCGTTGAACCCTTTCAGCTGCATTCAACAAATCTTGCTCCTGACTTGATAAGTTTTCTTCTAAATCACGGATGCGCCCAGCTGAGACGCTAGACCTCTTAGAAGCAGATGAAACTCCGATGCTGGAAAGGAAAGTAATTGATCTTGAATTGTTCTGGTCTCTCAGGACTTCTTCAACAATCTCCAGATCAGTTTTGGGAATCCAATCTTCTGGGTGTGGTCCCATTTTCTGAAGCACCATCTCAGTCTACAATAGGATAAAAAATAGCAAGTCTAGAGTTAGAAGAAATCAAATAATTAGACAAACTAATGAGAAATGCGTAGCACATAAAATAATTTACTTACATAAGCTTCTGCTGATTTCTAGGACATGATACCATCCTTGTTAGTGTGGCTTGCTTTAAAGAAAGAAATCGGGGGTATCGACGTCCTCGGTCTTCTGAGATTTCTACAAGAATTATGACACGATGAATTATAAGTGTGTATGGCATGTTCACAAAAAGAAGTAGGTGTTGCATCTGAAGAGTTCGAATACTCACAAGTGCATGGTAATGTGCAACAAAGCTTCTTGAGCCAGTGATGTGTTTCTGTTGGAGATATGCCCAAGAGGCAATAATAAAAGTGATTATTATTATATCTTTGTGTTTATGATGAATGTTTACATCCCATGCTATAATTGTATTATTAGGAAACACTAATACATGTGTGTTTTGTAAACATAAGAGAGTCCCTAGTAAGCCTCTTGTTGAACTAGCTTGTTGATTAATTGATGATCATGGTTTCCTGATCATGGACATTAGGATGTGATTAATAACAAGGTTATATCATTAGGAGAATGATGTGATGGACACACACCCATAGTAAGCGTAGCATAAGATCAAGTCATTAAGTTCGTATTGCTGTAAGCTTTCAAATACATAGTAACCTAATCCTTTGACCATGAGGTTATGTTAATCACCATCACCGGATGGATACTTTGATGACATCAAACGCCGCTTCGTAACTGGGTGGTTATAAAGGTGTCATTGGGTATTCTGAAAGTATGTGTTGAAGCGCATGGACCAAGATTGGGATTTGTCCATCCATATGACGGATAGATATGCTCTGGGCCCTCTCGGTGGAATGTCATCTAGTTAGCTTGCAAGCATGTGACTAGATCACAAGGGATGACATAGCACGGAACGAGTAAAGAGTACTTATCAGTAACGAGGTAGAACTAGGTATGGAGATACCGACGATCAAACCTCGGATAAGTATAGTATCGCGAGACAAAGGGAATTGGTTTCGTATGTAAGTGGTTCAATCGATCGCGAAGTCATCGTTAAGTATGTGGGAGCCATTATGGATCTCCAGGTCCCGCTGATGGTTATTGATAGGAGATGTGTCTCTATCATGTCTACATATTCACGAACCGTAGGATGACACACTTAAGGTTCGAAATTGTTTTAAGTAGATATGGAATATGCGTTGGAGACCGAATGTTGTTCGGAGTCTCGGATTGGATTCAGGACATCACGAGGAGATCCGGAATGGTCCGGAGAATAAGATTCATATATTGGGGATCATTTTCTAAGTTAGGAAATGTTCCGGAGTGTTTGTATGGAGATTCTAGAAGGTTTCGGAATGTTCTGGAAGGTTCTAGATGATTTCTTGGAGTTTCCTTGAAAACCAAGAAAGGGTCAAAGGAAACCTAGTGGGGCAAGACACAGATTCGTGGGGGAGGAGGACTCCTCCCCCTTCCCATCGCCGGCCATAGGAGGGGAGTCCTACTAGGACTCCCCCTCCCCAGGCGCGCCTCCCCCCCTTAAATAGAAGGGCAGGGGCGCCCCCTCCTAGCCCGCTCTTATAACTCCCAATCTCTGTCGCCTCTCTCCTCCACCTTTCTTCTACACAGGCATAGGCGAAGCCCTGTAGAATTCTCTACTCCACCACCACCACCACGCTGTCGTGCTGCTGGGATTCCGTGGAGAAGATCTACTACCTCCGCTGCTCACTGGAACGGGGAGAGGAAGGTCTGCTTCGACTCCGCACGTGTGACCGACTGCGGAAGCGCTGCCGAATCGCGGTGCCGGAAGGATCGTCCACTTGACCGACTACGGAAGCGCTGCTGGAACGCGACGCCGGAAGGATCGTCCACACAATCTTGAGATCGGTAAGTGATCGACTACATCAACCACGAGATCTAATCTTGTTAACGCTTTCGGATCTACAAGGGTTAGTTCCTATCTATCTCGTTGCTCATGTCTAATAGATTAGATCTTGGCTTTTATCTAGATTAGATCTAGGTTTTGTTCGTTCTTGCGGTAGAATTTTTTGTTTTCCATGCTACGAACCCATCAGTGGTATCAGAGCCGTATCTATGCGTAGATCTGTTGCACGAGTAGAACACAATGTTTTTGTGGGCGTTGATGCTTTTGTTGTCGGTGTCTTAGCGTGTACTTTGCATCTTGCGGCATGGTGGGATGAAGCGGCTCGGGCTAACATTACATGTCATCGCACATGAGACTTGCTCCACGCTTGACGTGCAACTTGCTTTGCACAAGTGGCTTTGCGGGTGTCTGTCTCTCCCACCATAGTTAAGATTCAATTTACAATGAGCATCTTGACAACACTTGTATCAACGTTGTGGTTCTTGTTCGTAGGTAAGATCGGTCTTATGCGAAAGCACCAAACCACGTAAAACTTGCAAAGAAAAATTAGAGGCGTCTAACTTGTTTTTGCAGGGGTTTTGTGATGTGATATGGCCATCATGTGATTATGATTGTATTTGATGTATGCAATGATCCTTGTTGTAATATGGCAACCGGCAGGAGCCTAATGGTTGTCTTTAATTCTGTTAAGACCTACGTGTCTATTCATCTTGTAATAGCTTTATTCCAAGTAGTTGTAATAGTTGCTAGTGATGATGGACAACCATGAAGCGGCGCCACTGACCTTGACGCAATGCTGGTGATGATGGAGATCATGTTCGTGCTTTGGAGATGGAGATCAAAGGCGCAAGAAGAAAGGGCCATATCATATCACACTAATTATGAATTGCTTGTGATGTTAATCCTTTATGCATCTTGTATTGCTTAGATCGCGACGGTAGCATTACAAGATGATCCCTCTCACTAAATATCAAGTAATAAAGTGTTCACCCTTAGTTGGCACCGTTGCTAAGACTCGTCGTTTCGAAGCATCTCGTGATGATCGGATGTGATAGATTCTACGTGTGCATACAACGGGTGCAAGCCAGATTTGCACAAGCGGAAACTAAGGTTGTCTTGACGAGCCTAGCATGTACAGACATGGTCTCGGAACACGGAATACCGAAAGGTAGAGCATGAGTCATATAAATGATATGATGAACATGAAGATTGTTCGCCGATGAAACTACATCTTCTCTCGTGAAGATCGGACTTGGTGTAGTGGACTTGGTTCGTGTAATCACTAAGACAATGTGAGGGATGTTGTTTTGAGTGGGAGTTCACCTAGTTAGTTTAATAATTAAATTTGAACTCAATTTATCATAAACTTAGTCTAAACTACTTGCAAATTGTTGTAGATTATGGCGACCCCCTCCATCAATTTCAATGCGTTCCTAGAGAAAGAAAAGCTTAAGAACAATGGAAGCAATTTCACGGACTGGTTCCGTGGACTGAAGATCGTCCTCAGGGCTGGTCAGTTAACCTATGTGCTCGATGCACCGCTAGGTGACCCACCTGCAGATAATGCCACCGATGACGAAAAGAATGTTTTCGCCACTCGGAAAAATCATTACTCCACAGTTCAGTGTGCCATCCTGTATGGTTTAGAATCAGAGCTCCAGAAGCGTTTTGAGCACCACGACCCGTTCGAGATCATTAAGGAGCTCAGGCTAATTTTTGAGACTCGTGCGGCCATGGAGAGCTATGAGGCCTCCGAAAAATTCTTTAACTGTAAGATGGAAGAGGGAAGCTCCGTTAGCGAGCACGTGCTCACCATGTCTGGGTACACTAAGAAGCTCCAAGAGTTGGGAATATCGATTCCTAATGAATTGGGGATTCACCGTCTCCTTCAATCACTACCACCAAGTTACAAGAACTTTCTGATGAACTACAACATGCACTGCATGAACAAGACGTTGCCTGAACTATCGTCCATGCTGAAAACTGCTGAAGTGGAGATCAAGAAGGAGCACCAAGTGTTGATGGTCAATAAGACCACCAATTTCAAGAGACGGGGCAAGCCTAAGAACAAGGGCAACTTCAAGAAGGACGGCAAGAAAGCTGCCGCACCTGCTAAGAAGCCCAAGGCTGGTCCTAAGCCTGAAACTGAGTGCTTCTACTGCAAGGGTGCTGGTCATTGGAAGCGTAACTTCCCCAAGTACCTGGCGGATCTGAAGAACGGCAACATCAAGAAGAAAGGTATATTTGATATATGTGTTATAGATGTGTATCTTACTAGTAATCGTAGTAGTGCCTAGGTATTTGATACTGGTTCGGTTGCTCATATTTGTAACTCGAAACAGGAGCTGCGGAATAAACGAAGACTGGCAAGAGACGAGGTGACGATGCGCGTTGGAAATGGCTCCAAGGTTGATGTGATCGCCATCGGCACGCTCCCTCTACATCTACCTTCGGGATTAGTTTTAAATTTAAATAATTGTTATTTGGTGCATGCGTTAAGCATGAACATTATATCTGGATCCTATTTATTGCGAGACGGTTACTCTTTTAAGTTCGAGAATAATGGTTGTTCGATTTACATGAGTAATATCTTTTATGGTAATGCACCTGAGATGAATGGTTTATTCTTACTGAATCTCGATAGTAGTGATACACATGTTCACAACATAGATGCTAAACGAATAAAATTGAATGATAATTCTACATACATGTGGCACTGTCGTCTTGGTCACATTGGAGTGAAGCGTATGAAGAAACTCCTTTCTGATGGACTTCTTGAATCACTTGATTTTGAATCAATTGAAAGATGCGAAGCATGCCTAATGGGAAAAATGACTAAGACTCCATTCTCTGGTACAATGGAGTGAGCTACAGACTTATCGAAAATAATACATACCGATGTGTGTGGTCCAATGAGTGTAGCACCGCGTGGTGGATATCGTTATGTTCTCACTTTCACGGATGACTTAAGTAGATATGGGTATGTCTACTTTATGAAACATAAATCCGAAACTTTCGAGAAGTTTAAGGAATTTCAAAATGAAGTGGAAAATCATCGTAACAAGAAGATTAAGTTTCTGCGTTCTGATCGCGGAGGTGAATATCTAAGTTATGAGTTTGGCATGCATTTAAAGAAATGTGGAATACTTTCGCAGTTGACACCGCCGGGAACACCACAGCGTAATGGTGTGTCCGAACGTCGTAATCGAACTCTCTTAGATATGGTTCGGTCTATGATGTCTCTTACAGATTTACCGTTATCATTTTGGGGCTATGCATTAGAGACATCCGCATTCACTTTAAATAGGGCACCATCTAAATCCGTTGAAATGACACCGTACGAATTTTGGAAAGAAACCTAAGTTGTCGTTCCTTAAAGTTTGGGGTTGCGAGGCATATGTAAAGAAGTTACAACCTGATAAGCTAGAACCCAAAGCGGAGAAATGCGTCTTCATAGGATACCCTAAAAAAACAATCGGGTATACCTTCTATCATAGATCCGAAGGCAAAGTTTTCGTTGCAAAGAATGGATCCTTTCTTGAGAAGGAGTTTCTCTCGAAGGAGGTGACTGGAAGGAAAGTAGAACTCGATGAGGTTATTGAACCTTCTCTCGGATTTGAGAGTAGCGCAGCACCGAAAGATGTTTTTGTGCCGCCTGCACCAATTGAAGAGGAAGCTAATGATAATGATCATGAAACTTCAAACGAAGTTACTGCTGAACCTCGCAGGTCAACGAGGGTTCGTACCACTCCTAATTGGTATGACTCTGCCTTGAACGTCATGTTGGTGGACAACGCTGATGACCCTACGACATATGAAGAAGCTATGGTGAGCCTAGATTCCGACAAATTGTTAGAAGCCATGAAATCCGAAATGGGATCCATGTACGAAAACCAAGTGTGGACTTTGGTGGACTTACCGGATGGCCGTAAGGCTGTCGAGAACAAATGGATTTTCCAGAGAAAAACAGATGCTGATGGTAATGTTACCGTCTATAAAGCTCGACTTGTCGCGAAAGGGTTCCGACAAATTCAAGGAGTTGACTATGATGAGACTTTCTCACCAGTAGCGAAGCTAAAGTCTGTGAGGATTTTGTTAGCAATTGCTGCATATTTCGATTATGAGATTTGGCAGATGGATGTCAAAACGGCGTTCCTTAATGGTGACATTGAGGAAGAGTTGTATATGGTACAACCCAAGGGTTTTGTCGATCCTAAAGATGCTGACAAGGTATGCAAGCTTCAACGCTCCATTTATGGACTGAAGCAAGCATCCCGGAGTTGGAATCAACGTTTTGATAAAGTAATCAAAAATTTTGGGTTTATACAAACTTATGGCGAAGCTTGTATTTACAAGAAAGTGAGTGGGAGCTCTATAGCATTCCTAGTACTATATGTAGATGACATATTGTTGATTGGGAATGATATAGAACTTCTTAATAGCGTCAAAACCTATTTGAATAATAGTTTTTCAATGAAGGATCTTGGCGAAGCGGCATACATTCTAGGCATCAAGATTTATAGAGATAGATCAAGACGCCTAATAGCGCTTTCACAAAGTACATACTTGGACAAAGTTCTAAAGAAGTTTAGAATCGAAGATAGCAAGAAAGGGTTCGTGCCCATGTTGTCAGGTAAGACCTTGAGTAAAACTCAAAGTCCAGCTACGACAGAAGATAGAGAGAAAATGAATAATATTCCCTATGCCTCAGCCATAGGTTCTATCATGTATGCCATGCTGTGTACAAGACAAGATATAGCACATGCTGTTAGTTTGACTAGCAGATATCAAAGTTATCCTGGAATGGAACACTGGACAGCGGTCAAGAATATCCTAAAGTACCTAAATAGGACTAAGGATATGGTTCTTTCTTATGGAGGTGAGGAACAGCTTGTTGTAAACAGTTACACCGATGCTAGTTGGAACACCGATCCGGATGACTCAAAGCCACAGTCGGGATACATATTTATTTTGAATGGTGCTGTAGTGAGCTGGAGGAGTGCGAAGCAAAGCGTTGTGGCAAAATCTTCAACTGAATCGGAATACATAGCTGCTTCGGAGGCTGCACAAGAAGCCGTTTGGATGAAGGAATTCATTACTGAACTTGGTGTGGTTCCCAGTGCGTTGGACCCGATGGCCATCTACTGTGAGAACACAGGTGGCATAGCTCATGCGTTGGAGACCGAATGTTGTTCGGAGTCTCGGATTGGATTCGGGACATCACGAGGAGATCCAGAATGGTCCGGAGAATAAGATTCATATATTGGGGATCATTTTCTAAGTTAGGAAATGTTCCGGAGTGTTTGTATGGAGATTCTAGAAGGTTTCGGAATGTTCTGGAAGGTTCTAGAGGATTTCTTGGAGTTTCCTTGAAAACCAAGAAAGGGTCAAAGAAAACCTAGTGGGGCAAGACACGGATTCGTGGGGGAGGAGGACTCCTCCCTCCTTCCCACCGCCGGCCATAGGAGGGGAGTCCTACTAGGACTCCCCCTCCCCAGGCGCGCCTCCCCCCTTAAATAGAAGGGCAGGGGCGCCCCCTCCTAGCCCGCTCTTATAACTCCCAATCTCTGCCGCCTCTCTACTCCACCTTTCTTCTGCACAGGCATAGGCGAAGCCCTGCAGAATTCTCTACTCCACCACCACCACCACGCCGTTGTGCTGCTGGGATTCCGTGGAGAAGATCTACTACCTCCGCTGCTCACTAGAACGGGGAGAGGAAGGTCTGCTTCGACTCCGCACGTGTGACCGACTGCGGAAGCGCTGCCGAATCGCGGCGCCGAAAGGATCGTCCACTTGAATGACTGCGGAAGCGCTGCTGGAACGCGACGCCGGAAGGATCGTCCACACAATCTTGAGATCGGCAAGTGATCGACTACATCAACCACGAGATCTAATCTCGTTAACGCTTTCGGACCTACGTGGGTTAGTTCCTATCTATCTCGTTGCTCATGTCTAATAGATTAGATCTTGGCTTTTATCTGGATTAGATCTGGGTTTTGTTCGTTCTTGCGGTAGAATTTTTTTGTTTTCCATGCTACGAACCCATCAGTTTCTTCGTCACAGCATCTCTGTTCTTCTTGTTACTCTCGCAGATTGCCTATGTACAGATGCATGAATTTAGTATTCCATAATACAGTAGTATGTCTGCGATAGATGTAGCTGAAACAATAGGAATCGTGTACCTTGGAGTGCTCATCATGCCATATATCAAGAAGATCTGCCCAGCTTTCCTCGTCTATCTCTTTTGGTTTCAACAATAAAGCTTGCTCGCGGGTTAGATCTTTAACATCTTTCCAATAGACCTTTTTCAGCCTCCAACGTTATTGGCGAGTACCTTTCTGTAAAATGTCAGTGTAAATGTCTTTGCCAAGGTCACCACTGCTGTCCATTGCAAATTTTTCCAGCAGATAACATGGAACACAAATTCATATCAGCATCGAATGACAGAATTGTTAAAAAAGCATCCACCAATGAGACATTTTCTATGGAAAATGAATAAGAGGTTAACAGACTTATAGTTATAGACTTAATGGTTTCTGGAATAGTATCTTTCAGACGACCTTCCTTGTCACCATACTGCTTCCAGTGGGTTGCTAGTGGCATCTTGCTGCGTATGTGAATGCCACACTCTGAACTCAGTTTTGCTGCTTGCACAGGATCAGTGGGTCTCCTCATGCCAAGAGTGAAGTTGATCTGCATCTTAGCCCCTCCATTCCTTCTAGACCACTCGTGTACCCAATGCCCCATTTGCGTAATTACGCTTTTTCCTTTAGAGCACCCGTGTCTACAATTGCAACTAAAACCAGTGACAAAACGAGAGTCAAGACTTCAATTGAAAATTTTGCAACTAAACGAGTGAATAAATTGTAAGACGTGTTGTCAATACCTTCCCGTTCGCTGCGGACAAGTACATTCTCTTCAGGTGAGTTACTGCCTCTAGAGGTTTGAATTAGCATGGGCGAGGATTCATTTCCATTAGTACCCCATTCCCCTGCTTTCTGGGTAGGGGTCTCTGTTTCACCATCATCTTGAGTCTCTGCATTTGCTGCTGACCTTGTTACAACATTTGGAGGCACAAAGGTTTTTGAGCGCTTCTGCTTCTTTTCTTTTGTAGAACCTTCCGTTACCTGCATTTTAATAGATCAAGCCATAAATATTAAAGCAATCTGTACATAACCTACATGTGAAGGCAGGAGAATGCTGCATTTCTTCACCTTAGAGGAAGATTTAACAACATCATGGTCCTCTTCATCCGGAACAAACACATCATCATCAGTGGGCTCGTCGGCAGGATCGTGTTCATAATTAGGGTCCTCGGTGATATCCTTCTCCTGCGGCTATGCCTCTTTCCATGTTGTCACTGCCACCGGTTTCTTAGCAGTACCAAACACAAATTCACGCGCCATCACCGTGAAATCCTCCATTGGCTTGCCATGTTCAATAGCTTTCTGCTTTAGTGCTTCAGACATACGAGACACGTTCTCCTCCATCACTTGTTTCCTAACATTTTGATATGCGTCTGCTGTTTTGACTTGAGTAACTGAAAACAATCAAGCAAAGGCAAGTCATGATCATACTCATTAGTACAAATAGAGTAGACAAGATCATTAAAGCAAAAATTATGTGATCCATACTATAAAATTAACATGCTCACAAAACATTATTCTATTGCCTCCAAATCTCGTATCGTCATTCAGTTAACTGTCTAAACCCTACTGTCAACAAGTTCAGTTAAGTGTCAGGTTCAGTGTATTACGTATCAAGTTGTTCAGTTGCGTCAGTTAAGACGCCAAGCAGCAGGGTTTATCCAACAAGTTGTGCCCTATTACCTGAACCATTATGTAGGAACAGAAACCTAAATCTAACACATAGTTATAAGATCGGATCATAGGGTGTCATGCTCAACACATTCATGGCATCTGGAACCATGATCTATGAAATTAAAACCCAAGACAATCACATTGTCGAAGGATTCAGATCATAGGCTGTCACGTTCAACACGTGCTAGGCATCTCGAACCATGTCTATGATCTAAAACCTAGATCTTGCACATAAGTTGCAGCATCTTGAACAACGATCTACACATGTTGATCTACTAGAACTCATGCTTGACTGATCTAGAAAGAGGCATAGACCTAGGGCGGCAGAAAAATGACCTAGGCATTTACGCTTTTGCTTTGGTGTCGGTGGTAGCACATTCTGGCATGGTGTGCCGCTTCGAAGACTACCGGACATGTTGCCCGCCGCAGAGGGGAAATCCGCCGGCAACCAACGCCTTGCTTGACGGATCTGGGTCGAGGAAAAGTGGCGATGGGGTTCTAGGTGGGCAGTGAACAAGGAACGGAATTAGGGGATGGGTATGCGGGAGGTGGGGGCACGCCGTTTTTAAAGTGTCGTGGGGGCGGCAAATTGTTAGCGCCAAAATGGGCGGGTGGTTGGAAAACAAAAGAGGTGGGAACGAAATTTTTCGGTACACAAGTGGAGGGAACGAAAACCATTCATTGTAAATTTGATTGAAAAAAACAGAGGGAACGGAACGGGAGGTTTACAAGCGGGGATTATCTCTAATTACATATTGTAATTAAATAAATCCTAACACATGCAACGGTTTAGGTTTTGCCACTACTTAGACCTCCCGTGCGGAATTTGTAATATGGTTTACAAGCCGGGATTATCTCTGATTCATTGTACTATAAATTTATTTGGCCATGAACCATATTAAATTATTTGAATAAGTCATTTGTTTATATATGAAAAGGAAAACAAAATATGTTCATTCATGTACAACAGTTGGATTACTGAGCAAACAACACCATTAGTTTCCTTCATTCCACAACTCCAACTTGAAAGCTGAAGCACAATATCACTTAAACAAGTAAACCTCATTGATTCGAAAAACAAACAGAAGAGCAGAATTATTTCACATATTAGATATGTAGGCAGCAAAATTTTCTAACATCCACCAAAAGGTAGGTGATCTCATTACTTTACACCTAGAAACTCAGCAAATAGTTTTGCAACTAGGAACAGGGGCGGATCTGCTTGGTCACACCCCGATGCACATGCAACAGGGTAGAAAAAGCATTTTTAGTCTTACATATTAGACTTAAGCATAGTGTATCAGGAAAACTTAAACAGAGTGCATCAGGGTAAGTTTAATCCTAGATCCTCTTCCTAGTCTAGGAAGAGGCGGACATGGAAATCTGATAGGGTCAGGACATGGTCTGGACGTCCGTACTAGCCCTCTGACATCTCCTCCTCCTTGACGGGCATGGTCTGCGTGTCCCTGTCACCGCCACTACCATCATTGTCGCTGTCATCGTCGTTGTTGGTGGCGTACTCCCGGCGGGAGAGCCTACCGCCGTAGATTGTGACGACCAGCTCCATGTTGCCAGCATAGTAGTCGAACGCTAGGATGTTGCCTAGAGAAATAGTGTAGCACTTGACGAACTTGGGCCAGCCCCTGCGGAGGTACAAGCGGCCGTCTCGATGATCGAAATACATCTCCACATCGAAGGTCCGCCTGCTGTTACGCTCCTGGACGCGCACAGTGTTGGGCTGGTCACCGTTGATGTAATCTTTGAAAGCATGGAAGAGGGAGAGCTTGTCCCACTTGTCCTCGTGAAGGATGCGGATGAACATAAAGTCGGGGTTCGGATACAGCGGCAAATGGGGTGGTGGAGACGGTGACGGCGACGGCGACGTCGATGGCGATGGCGACAGAGAAGTGGCCTTGCCCTTGCCGCTGCCCTGCCCGTACAACGACGCCTCTTCTTGACAACGCGCGTTGCTGGCGTACGCGTCTGTCCTTCACGTCCCCTGCCCCGCCGTCGCCTTGGCACCACTGAGCATGGACACCGGCGTAGGCAACAAATCATTTATTCTTCTAAATATGAAGACGAAACCCTCTCGGTTACGCCATCCTTCTGAATGCGCTTTCTTCGAGTATATGAGAATAGCTTGTCCCTCTTCTAGATTTGTGCTCTGTACGAAACACTTCCACCCATCTGGATCGAAGAAGAGGCGATCATCCTTTTCTATCTTGAAGTCGATGGGGGTGATCTCCTCTTTAGGAAGACACACTCCATTTGAGCCTCCCTCACAGATTTGTAGAGCATTAACAGCCTTGTTAGGCAATTTCTGACCAATACAAAACAAGATATATAAGTTAGTAAGTCGATGTCATAAACCACATAGACAAATTGCATACACGCATGGCAACAAAAAAGAATTAAAAGAAAGTTATATGAATGTACCATGTGGTACAGCTTAAGATTCGTCTTGGTCAAGCGGGTTACGAATGGCAACCCGACAATTTTGCCCATGTTCGATTGAAGTTCCAGCAGATGCTCTTGCTCACTCTCAGTAAGCCGGCATCTTTGGGCGATGAGTGGTCCGAGATCATGCTTCTGCGAAGATGCTCCTGCCATGTTAAAGAATGGGCTACGCATACAAATTTAGCACACATTAACAAATGGTAAAAGTGTAGGAAACACATTATAGGTATTACAGCGTCACAACAACGTATTTCACCACAACAATACAAATATTGTTTCTGCAAATACTTGCAAGTTATTTCAATGCTACAAGCACTAGTCATAGCATAGGAAAGCTCCAGACTCCTATTCTGTCAGATATAAGTTCTATAAGAACTACCTTTGCTGTGTTGGATTTTAGAAACATCGTAAGGACTACATTAGTTCTTGACATATATAGTAGCTAGATGGTCGATCTTTTTTGGGAGACTAGGAAGTTTAGGCCTATTTCTTATAGAAACAGATCATAGCTAGTAATTATGTTCTATTTTAGTCACCAAAATATAATGCTTCAGCGATTTAGCACATCGGAGATGGCAAGTTAGTGTAGGTTCTTCCATTTCGGATGTTGTGGTTGCATGTGGTACAGCCGACCCCAAAATTGTCCCTCTATGCATCATGTGGTTGTACTTTCTAGGCATGTGTTTCTGGTTCATTGTCATTCATGCTCGGGACCTTACTTACTACGAGTTGTTTCCTTGCAACAAGGAAAACATCCAGGTGGTATTTTCTACACATGAACATCCATCCATAATTCCGGCATCGACAAATTCTTAAGACATGTCATGCCTAACTAATTTATCATCTATATATGTGTGTGTCCAAACAAGTTCCATTTTTCATATCAAGATGTAGCTAGCTAAACTTGTTATGTTTGATGGAGAGAATGAATGTGATCTGGTCATCTTGGTCATGGCAGAATGATGCATTATTGTGCACCAAGGAAATGGACCACCACCAAACTTCACTTTGAATCTCTGGCTTGTCAGTATTGTAAATTAGATTTACTTTTTCATGCCTGATGTGCTAAGTTATAGCTATAGTGTATTCCTACCTATTAGGAAAACATTTATTCACAAGTGTTATCTGTTGCTCACCCTTGGCTAAGATTTTCAAGAAGTGGCACATGTTCTAACATGTTCTAGTTTCTCTTATTTGCAGGCACACAACGATGCAGCTGAAAGCCGTGCGGAAATGGCGGACGAGAACGCTAACAATGACAACATCATTGATCAAGCTGTGTTGATATAATGAATAGACAAGTGTATTTGTGGATACATTGATCTTTATTCATGTTGTAGTTGATTTTATACTTTGAAAATATCATATTTTATTTACATTATGTAATTGAATTTTGAAGCCAAATGTGTTGTTGATTTCACAATTGGCTTAAAAATGGCAGCCAAACAGAAGTTGTAAATCATTTCATTTTAGAATTCTAGGTGGCAGCCAAACATAAAAAATCATTAAGGAATTTAAATTCCATCCAAATGAAGTGACATGGGGATTTCATTTCAACCAAATGAAATGAATGCATAGGAGCCAAACGAGCCCTAATATATTTTCCTACACATGCATTGTAGAGTTCAGACCTTATGCAATGTTTCCTTCCAGTAGTGTTTGATTCATGGGATTGTAATGTGTGGGAATTATTCCAGTAGGTACACTAGTGTATTTTCATGGGAAATCTAGCTTCAGCACATAGCTCGTGGAAAACCCTACTGGATAAACAATGCAGACATGATTTCAGTGGGCAACACAAGTAAATCCAACATGATTGGGCTCACCTTCAGCGCGGAGCAAGGTTGCGGAGATGCGGTCAACGCCGACGGGCCGGCGTCGCAATGGTGTGGCCGGAGTCGATGCGGACGTGCACGTCGTTACGGGCGGCGGATGCGTTGCGGAGATGCGCGGCGGCGTGGCTGTGTAGAAGCGCGGTGCCGGGGTTGCAGACGGTCGTCGGTGGCTGGACGATCCTGACGGAGGCGATGCGGACGGTCACGGCGGTGCGGAGATGCGGCGGCGATGCGGAGATGCGGATGGAGAGGAGCAGTTTGGGGAAAGTACGAGAAGGGGCTAGGATATCTGCAGGGATAGATTTTGTCCCAATTAGGTAAACTATTATTTGTACTAACATTGGTGCATGTTGGACCCACTTATACTAACATTGGTGCATGTGAGACCCACTTATCAATGTTTAAAATAGCGGGCTATTTGATTTAGCGGCGCCGATTTAGTGGAGCTATAGCGCGCTATGCCCATTTAGCGGGTTTGCTAAATAATGAATTTTTTTTAAAAGAGCAGTACATATTGGTATATATATCAATAAATATTTGACAGTTTTACAGATCAATGCTCTGATCAACTCACTTATAACAGGTTTGACAGTGCATAGTGCATATTACATAGTAAAATTTGAAACAGAGCCACTTATACTAGCATTGGTGCATGTGGGACCCAAGGGCATCTGTGGTTCCTGTTTGGCTGAGTTTGGGCAAAATTTGACCCCGATGACACATGTGGGTCCAGTTACACTAGCATCAGTGCATGCGAGTACCGATGGCATCTATGGTTATAGTGTGAGTGAGTTTGGGCAAAAGTTTGACTGAAATTGTGCTTAAGTTGACCCTAATGACACACGTGGGTCCACATACACTAGCATTGGTGCATGTGGGCCCAATGGCATCTGTGGGTTCTATGTTGACTCATATCACCGCAAAAGTTGACCCTGATGACACATGTGGGTCCACTTAGCTAACATTGGTGCATGTGGGACCCTATGGCATCTATGGGTCCAGTTTGACTAAGATTGGGCTTAAGCTGACCCTGATGACACATGTGGGCCCACATAGCTAGTAGCGGTGCATGTGGGACCCTATGGCATCTGTGGGTCCAATTTGACTAAGATTGGGCTTAAGTTGACCCTGATGACACATGTGGGCCCACATAGCTAGTAGCGGTGCATGTGGGACCCTATGGCATCTGTGGGTCCAATTTGACTAAGATTGGGCTTAATTTGACCCTGATGACACAAGTTGGCCCACATAGCTAGCAGCGGTGCATGTGGGACCCTATGACATCTGTGGGTCTAGTTTGACTAAGATTGGGCTTAAGTTGACCCTGATGACACATGTGGGCCCACATAGCTAGCAGCGGTGCATGTGGGACCCTATGGCATCTATGGGTCCAATTTGACTAAGATTAGGCTTAAGTTGACCCTGGTGACACATGTGGGCCCACATAGCTAGCAGCGGTGCATGTGGGACCCTATGGCATCTGTGGGTCCAATTTGACTAAGATTGGGCTTAAGTTGACCCTGATGACACACGTGGGCCCAGTTTGACTAAGATTGGGCTTAAGTTGACCCTCATGACACACGTGGGTCCACATACACTAGCATTGGTGCATGTGGGTCCAATGGCATCTGTGGGTTCTATGTTGACTCATATCGTCGCAAAAGTTGACCCTGATGAGTGATGACACATGTGGGTCCACTTAGCTAACATTGGTGCATGTGGGACCTTATGGCATCTGTGGGTCCAGTTTGACTAAGATTGGGCTTAAGCTGACCCTGATGACACATGTGGGCCCACATAGCTAGCATCGGTGCATGTGGGACCCTATGGCATATGTGGGTCCAGTTTGACTAAGATTTGGCTTAAGTTGACTCTGATGAAAAATGTGGGCCCATATAGCTAGCACCAAGTGTTTCCACGAAGCCGTGGATTTTTGCCCGGTTTCCACGTTTTGGCCGTTAGGTCCAACGTATCGCCCAATTTTGGCATGTTTTGAGCGTAACCGACACACGCGAGACGCTAGTCGTGTTTTGCACGATGTCGGGATGTTTTCCATGATGTCTCCCGGTTTCCACGTTTTGCCCGTTCGGTCCAACGTATCGCCCAAATTTGGCCTGTTTTGAGCGTAACCAACACACGCGAGACGCTAGTCGTGTTTTCCACGATGTCGAGCACCAAGTGTTTCCGCTACTATTGACCAAAATTTGACTTGAGGTAAAATTTGAGCAAACAATCATTTGACAGTGAACAAAGTGGTCACATTCCAACTAAATGACCCCAAATACCATACCATGTTGGTGAAATACAAATTTTATTCAAATTTTTGAACTACCTTAACTTTCATTCAACAAACTCAAGGTTTATTATTTTTTTGTGCAAACTAGGGTACAATGTAAGACACATGGCCAATGTTTTACTTTTTTTTGATTTTTTTTGAATTTCTAGTGCCCTGCCAAAGTTTGGTCAAAATCGCGTCAAACAAATATAATGCATTATGATGTGCAAGCTCTATTTCAAAGTTCTACCAATGTACAAACCGCATGCTATACCTCCATTTTAACAACATATAAAAATATAGTATCAAAATTTGAAAGTTAACTTGCTCAAAATTCAAATTTGATTTTGAGGTGATTTAGTATTTTCTAATTTCTACATGCACCAAGTTTTTAATCTGAAAAAACTCTACAAACGAATAATGTGGCTCCTACATTCCTTCAAACAATGGTAAAAATCTCATGGAATTCAGACAAACATAGCTCCTCAAATCCAAATCTGAATTTTTCTAAAATTCATGTCAAAACCACCTATTTGATGTGTTTAACTGCATTTTCAAATTTGTACATGCACCAAGTTTTGAATCTGAAAAAACTCTACAAATAAATAATGTGGCCCCTACAGTCCTTCAAACATTGGTAAAACCCTCATGCAATTCAGACAAACACAGCTCGTCAAATCCAAATCTGAATTTTTATAAATTTTTTTGAAAACTAGTCAGAATCTGCAAAATATTTAAAAATGATAAAAACGAGAGTAAAAAACCTAAGTACATACAAATATTACATTTATTTTACATACAGTTATCGAATGTTTATTACAAGGTATATTACAACTTACAAGTAATATTGAAATAATAACAAAATGTTTAAAAAAGGAACTGAGCCTAGCCAGGCCTTCTGCCCGGACAAGCTACCTACGACCGAACTAGGCCTCTTTCATCCCCAATGTCGCACGACGTCAGACGGGTCGGACGGCTGGGAGTTTAGTCCCACCTCGCCAACTGAAGAGAATTCTGACCAGCTTAAATAGCCGCGCGTTCGGCTGCTATCAACAGCCTCTCTGTTCTATCTTACTTGCTATCTGATGAATGGAATTTAATGTGTAATGATCAATACGTTTGAAACTTAAATTCATCTGAGTCTTCTTTCATTCTAGTGATTATGATTGCAAGAATTTTATTTAGGCAAAATTGGTTATTTTCCGCTAAAGTTCACATGCCTTGAATTATGTCCCCAAAGAATATTGTTCTTTAATAAATTATCCATTATGGACTTTTAAGCAGATAGAAATGAAACTCAAGCAGATTGAATTCTCATGTTGATGCACACTGTATTTGTTTACTAAATTAGATGGTTTGATGCTTTATTTCGTAGCTAAGAAAGTTTGAAGCAAGTTTGGACTACAAAAAGTTTTTGAAACCAATCTCAAACCATAAACTTATGTACTTTACATACTGATGATCCTTCAGAATGTCTAAAAACAACCACAAACATGAAAGGCAAACTCCTTATTTCCAATACTTTTCATAGAATTTGCAAAATATTCTAAGTAAAGGATTTAATTAATATAGCTAATTCTTTCCTTGTTAGTCTCAAGATTCTATTGAGGATCTTACGGGACCTAACTATGACGACTAAGTCAAAGCAATAAAAACCAAATCAATTTCCTTGCTCTGCGCACTAAATGTAATCAATATATTTCCTTGTTTTGCCTAACGGCTAAAGCTAATCACGTCGAGCCCAAAAATTAAGCTTACAACTGGGTCCAGGTCCGACATGTAAGCATAGTCGGACCATATATATATACGCTCTCCCTCCAACAAACCCAAAAGACATAGTTGGAGTCAGCGCCGCCATCTAAACCACCTTTGCCTAGGCCGCAGGGATGGCGAAGGGCAAGATCATTGCGGTAAAAATCTAACCTATCTAGTTTGCATGTACTAGATCTATTTGGACAAAAATGTACGGCCAATGATCTTTAAATTTTCTTTTTTTGATTCATAGTGTCCTTGGTGTTTTGACACCAAGGGTCTGTGCGGCCTGGGCGACAAGATCAAGTCCTTTTTCGTTCTCACCCTTGTAGAGAATTTTGAAGAAATGACGGTATTGGTTTTATTTTTTGTATTATCATCAGTCTTTCCTGTTCCACCCTTTTGTCATGAATTATAGCATATGTTAGTTTGTCATGTAGTAAACATGTTCCATTTTTCTCCAGTTAATACCCTGCTATGCTAGAGCGAATTTCCTTAAGAAGTTTGCCATCGACTCTGTCGACCACGAGAATGATTTTGTGGTCGAGGTGGTTACGGAAGAAGGGTTCGAATTCAACGTTGATTGTATCAACAAGGATGGCAGAACATATCTTGAAGGCCAATATTGGAGAGAATTTGCTAGAGTCTACAATCTAGATGTTGGAACGAAGCTTGTCTTCTCTACCGACACACAAGGTCCATCTACCCCTGTGACGTCGATCAACCTACCGATCACCCACCCATGTAAGTAACTGCTTATTTGAAGTACTCCCTCCGTTTACAAATATACGATGTTTATGAGTTTGTATAAAATGGATGTATATATGTAGATCCACTAAAATATTTAGGTTCACCCATTTTGCTCGGTTTCTAGTCTACTTTGTAATGTGTAGAATGTCAGCGATGGAATTGTCTCTAGTTTTTTCCTTATGAAAAAAGAAGTAGTTGCTTTGTGTTTAGCATGATATTTTTTTCTTCTTCCTAAACAATCTTAATGTTTACGTACCTACCATGCATTAATCTTAATTTTGATTCAGTAATATTCATTTAATTAAGTATCTGAACTTGTACAGCATATTACAATCTGACCCAGGATAAGAAAGGCATACTTGACGCTATGCATGCCACTGATGGAACCATAATTAACTAGAGAATGATGGAGTCAGTGGTCAGCAATGTTGACATCATTGACACGCTGGTTGATGAACATGGAGCTGGGCCTTATCAAGTTGGAAAATGTGAGTCTCTGATCCACACATTAAGTTGGACAAATTGCCAGAAGAAAGAGCTGGTAAGTATGAGTGATCTACTTTGTTGTGCCTGTAATTTTCCGATTAACAAATGTTCACATTGTGCATGTGGACCAAGAACAGAAACTCCCGCGACTCCTTATCCCCGAAGACATGGCTGAATATGGTGATATCACAATTGTGTGTGATAAATACACAAAGGACAAAGGGTCGTACTCAATTTCTCCTGAGGATGGCCGAGTATGCTGCGCTGGGTGGAGGGAAGTGATGTCACAGGAGGAGGATTTTCGGCGAATTGGAGACAAGATGTTTTTCATGATGTACGTGGGACGTAAGGGGGCTTTCTTATTTGCCTTCTATGTTCCACATATGAAACTTTAGTAGTCTTAATCATTTTCACTATGATGGTCATGGGTCATTTGTCGACCTAATAATATGAGATGTTAAGACAATATTTTACGGTCCTTTCATTATGTGGCATTAGTATGTCTAAAGACATGGTTAAGTGTAATGGTACTATTAAATTTTTTATGAGCTGAAATATATTATGCCTATCATTGCTGCCAATTATAGTGAAATCGTGTTAATTGAGTTCATTTCATCGGTATCTATGAATATTTTATGAGCTCCAAATTTTATGCGTGCACAACTTACTAGACGGACATGTCTGTCGCGTAGGTTGTGTCACGTAAAGAAGTATCTATCTCTAGTAAATCTATTTTGCTGCTCGAAGTAAGTATGACAAAAACAAGCAAAAACATCTAGGTACGACCATATATATCATTGTAATTAATAATTTTGTGTATAACATGGTTACTGGGAATTGAATGCAACAGTCTCCATAACTAGTATCAAACAGTACAACTGCGTGCTAGTATTTTAGTAACGCATTTTCACAAGGTACTAGTCAATATCACTATCAACATCTGAAATGCTCCTCCCAAATTCATCGACAATCGGTTTCAAGTCTTCTTGTTCTTCGTCGCTCAGGTCCATATCATTGTTTACACCATTTTTTCCTGCTAGTTGTCTAACAGTCTGAGAGTCAACAAATATCACATCATCAGAGCGATCAGCCATGTTGTCTTCATGATCATCAACATATTCATCTTCCTCGTCCTCAATTTGGTGAACAATGGGATCTTCCGAGCCTAGGTCTTCCTGGTATGCACCTGCATTGCCTTCATCATCTTTTTCTGGAACATCGTATACATTCCTATGCTTGAAAGTTTGCACCACCTTCCAAGGATCACCAAATTTTGTGTCTTCCAAGTAAAAACAAGTTTCTGCTTGGTGAGCTAATATGAAAGGGGCGTTCTTGTACCACAATACAGACGTATTGATGCTTTTAAAGTATCCATCATCCTTCATCTCCGTGGTTTTCCTACTTCCAAGGTCAAACCAATCACAGCGGAACAAGAACACGGATCTGTCGCCGTGCTTGTTTCTCGGGTACTGTAACTCAAGAACCTCCTTCATCACACCGTAGTATTCTTGATCTTGTTCGTCAGAAACGGATCCCCTTGTCATTATGCCTGAGTTTTGAGTCCTCATGTTCTTCTCACGCTCGACGGAATGAAACCTAGCGCCATTTACATTGCACATAGGGTGTACAACTACACGAGCATCTGGACCAAGTGCTAGTGATTTTAAATCTTCTTGAGCATTGTCCAAATTACTAACATGTTTTTTAAACCATGCAGGGAATTCTTTCTCTAGTTCCGCCTCAATGTTGTTCACACCCCTGTTCTGTACTTGTTGTCGGAAATTCCTAAAAATCAAAAACAAATTAGTAATGGTACTACTATAACACAAAATATTACTGAAAATTTTGAATAATTAATAAAAAGGTAAATAGACCTACCGAATATAATTTTGTGCCTCATCACAGTTCTGAAGTACATACCAAACCATACTATCAAATTCTTTGGGAAAATACTTCAACTTGGATAGTCCTAAACCTCTGGCTCCATCTGAAAAAATTTCAAACTCTAGCGGATCAACTCTTTGTTTCTTATCTTGGTTCCTCTCAGGCTTGTTATGTCTGGTTTCTATGACATCGCCCAAAAATTTAGAGCAATGATGCAAGCACTCATCCATGATATATCCCTTAGCAATTGAACCTTCAGGCCTTGATTTGCTACGCACAGTTGATTTCAGGTACCCGAGCCTTCTTTCAACTGGATACATCCAACCATATTGAACAGGCCCCCTCTGAAGTGCCTCATCAGGTAGATGAATAGCCAGATGCACCATTACATCAAAGATTGATGGGGGAAATAGCAGCTCAAGCTTGCAAAGAATTATGACAATTTCAACCTTCATTCGACGCAGCACAGATGCTCTTAGAGTTTTGGCACACAACTCCCTGAAAAAGTTTCCCAGTTCAGCAATGGTCTCATACATCGCCTTTGATGCAATCCCTCTCAGACCAGCTGGCAACACACGCTGCATAAGTATGTGGCAGTCATGCGTCTTCAGACCGTGCACTTTACCCCTGGGATGTCCACACATCTTGCTAAGTTTCCAGCAAAACCATCTGTGAACCTAGTGTTGGCCAAATACTTGCACAATTTTTGTTTGCCTTCCTTTTGAAGCGTCCACGGTGCTTTCTCCTTTGAAAAACCCTTGGCCTTAGGTTTCATCCAGAACTTCTTCCTGACATTAAATTTCTCCAAATCCATTCTACCACCAACAATGTCCTTGTTCTTTCCATCAAGCTCAAGAAGGGTACCAAGGATATTGTCCAATATGTTCTTCTCAATGTCCATCACATCTAGGTTGTGAACAAACTTCAATCTTGACCAGTATGGCAGATCATATAAGCTGATCTTGAGGTGCCAGGTTGGCTCACCAGTCATGCCACGCTTTCTCTTCCTAGTTGATGGATTTTTCCCTGGCCTGTAATCCTGAACTCTCTGTACCCTCTCCTCTCTTTCTGCAAGTGTGAAACTTGTTGGTGCATCCTTAGGTTCAGGTTTTCCATTGAAGGCTCTCCTACTCCTCCACTTGTGATCGTGAGGTAGAAATCGACGATGACCAATATAACCAATTTTATTATGCAAAGACTCGTAGCAAGCATCCTTATCGCAGTGCGCACATGCGAAAAACCCTCTTGTGCTACGGCCAGACATCGTGGCATATCTAGGATAGTCATGAATCGACCAAAGAAACGCAGCATGCAACGGAAACTCTCTACCTGTGCACGCATCATATGTGCCCACGCCACTCCATAGCTTCATCATATCTTTTATCAATGGCTGCATAAATACATGAAAATCCTTTCCTGGTGAATTTTTTCCAGGGATTAGCAATGACATCATGAAGTTGGATTGATCCATGCACATCCACGGTGGGAAGTTGTATGGAATGACAAAAACTGCCCACATACTGTATGAACTACTCATGTTTCCATATGGGTTGAATCCATCTGTCGCAATACCAAGCCTTATGTTACGGGCATCTGAAGCAAACCATCCAAACTCCTTGTCAAAGTGCTTCCATGCTTCACCATCAGCTGGGTGCCTCAAAATACCCGGTTGTGCAACCCTCTTCTCCTTGTGCCACTTGGTGTTCATCGACGCTTCCTTGGAAACAAAAAATCTCTGTAACCTTGGGATTATAGGAAAGTACCGAAGCACCTTGTGGGGAATCTTTCTCTTTGCTTCCGGGTCTTTCCACCTTGAAAATCCACACTCGGGATAATGAGTTTTTTTGGCATGGTCTCCCTAAAACAGAGCACAGTCATACTTGCAAACATGAATTGTGTCATAACCAAGCCCAACCTCAAAAAGAACACTCTTAGCTTCAGCATAGGACTTGGGAAAATTCACTTTTGGCAAAGCAGCACATAAGACAGCCATAAATTGATCAAAAGCTCTATTTGTGACCCGGTTGTATGATTTCACGTAAAGCATCTTCATAATGAATGACAACCTCGTCTCAGTGGTGCATCCCTCGTGAAGCTCTTTCTTAGCTTCTTCGATGAGTTTCGCATAGAAATTAGTGTCACTTGGGCCTTTGTCACCAGAATCATGCAGCTCATCTAACATCTTGTCAACATGATCATTATGATTCTCATTTCCATCATCATAATCGTCATCGTCATCGCTTTGATACAAACTATGATCATAGTTTTCATCAGGACCATCATCTTCTCCATGACAACTCCACTTTGTATAGGAAACGGCCATACCATTGACATGTAAGTGATACTCAACAGTTTCCTGAGTTTGTTGCGTAATATTAAGGCATTTTTGGCATGGGCACAATATTGATGCACCTTCGTTGCAGTTTGCGCGCGCAAACTCCATAAACTCGCGGACACCTTGTATGTAAAAAGGGGTGACCTTGCGCCCATGAGTAATCCACTGTCGATCCATCGCCTACAAAAATATATATAATGTGTTCCACTCGAGTCATGATGCCATTCAATTTGTACTAATCGATGTGAAAATTCTTTACCAAAGTCTAAATAAATCACAATGTGTAACATAAACACCAATCCAAATCATTTCAAAACAGATCTCAAAGGAACTCACATGTGCTTCCTATCGTCGTGCGCCGGCCTGCCGCGAAGCCTCGCTAGCTGGGATCATGATCGATCGTCGTGATCGCGTAGGCGCAAGTCACCGGAACTTGTAGATGAAGGGCCAGCGAATGTCGTGATCGCCTGGACAAGGGATACCATTGACGGCGCTCGTTCGCAAGAACAGAGAAGAAAACTATTTGGAAGATCGCACAAGTCCTAACTATAACGATTCGTGTTTGTACATGCCACGTACTGCACATAGAGTTTACAAAATGGTAGGCCAATCAAACAATTCAAAAACCAAACAGTAGCCCAGCGGTAATGAAACGTTTTACTTTGTACTAGGTCCTCGGTTCGAAACCCATCTTTGCCCTTTTATCGTTTTTAACACAATTGCTAACTCGTTGGTCCCACGAACAATCGGTGACGGCTTAATATACGATGCTCTAAAATCCGTCGTGCGGATAATCGGCGACGGTTTGCCGTGACGTGAAACGCGACCGTCACGCATTATCAAGCATACGTGACGCCCAAACTAATCCGTCACCTATGGTTACTTTCGGTGACGGTTCTGAATTTTGTCACCAGGCAATTCGTCACCGATTCTAGGATCTGTTGTAGTGCACTCTGCACACACGAGGTGAGTTTACTAGAGCCAATGAAGAGGACATGGTAATCCTCGCAAAAGCTGCTATTCCAAACTATGACTTGACAATGAATTTAGGCACCCTTCTCGTGTTTTATCTTAATCACCAAGCTCTTCAATCACGTGGTCCCATATGTGGAGGAGGAGTTGTCACCGTTCTTGCTTGAGCACTCCTCATCAACCTACGTACTATCCAACTATTGGCAGGTGCTTGTTGTCTCGGTTTCGCTACTCTCAAAGCTTGTCGTATCGTTTCTAAATCAAAATGGTAGATAATTTCTTGATATACCTAGAGCCGATCACTTGATCCCAGCTCCTTTGCCTAATGGTGTGTTCTCTATCGAGGATGGACGCTTGCGTTTTAACACGCAGGTTGAAGCAAGTCTATTTGTCAACACCCGGATTTTTAAGTCCAGATGCCTATTATGCCATACATCACAATCCCATGATTACCATTTTTACAAGACATAAAAGAAGTGATACCACCGTACATCATCCATTACAAACCATAATAAGGTCTTACAAATAAAGGATCTCATGATCCAGTCTTAATACAATCAAAGCAGCGGAAAGTAAACATAGTGGGGCTTCATCTTCATGATCACAGGCAATGCTGGTGATGGGAGATGATCCTAGTTGTCATAGACATCCTGTTGTCCATCTTCCGGGTAATCCTCCTCATAGTGTGTCCATGGGAATAGCCAGGGACAAATCCATGAGTACTCTTTAAGTACTCGCAAACTACCACTAGTATAAGTAAAATTAAAGCGAATAGGAATCATAAGCTCTGGGTTTGTTTGCAAAAAAGCCAGGTTTATTTCATAAAGCTTCAAGAATAAAGACCTAATTTAGTTCTCCACATCACTTAAGTGGGAACTCAGATCACATGTCCACGCCTCTGTTGTGGTCAAGTCAAAGTCACCTTTCAAGTCACGAGCCATCTTGAAAACATCTGACAATGGAACAGTATGGCCACTCCAACTGTCCATAATCGCGGACGCGGCTATTCGAATAGTTTGACACTCTGTAGAGGTGGTACACTTTCACCACAAAATTCGATACATCCGTCAGGGCTAACCCTGAATCATCATACTTAGTATGCGGATAATAAATCTTAACCTTTCAATTACACACCCTAGTATAGGCACCTTCCCTATGAGTTTGGCCTCCCAGCCATGGCCATCTGCCATCCTGGGTACTGCATAGGTGGACATTCATCACGAGGTAGCCTCAGCTCAACCTCTTCCGCAAGGAAACCCATACTAAGACATATAAACTTCCTGTCAAGCCCTACCCAACTCAGGTACTGTGGTTGTATGATAAAATTGGAATGGTATCGCATCCGAACCCAACCATTAGTTTTTATTAAAGTCAAGGCTCATGCCTTATCAGTTTCATCCTCAAACCATTGTGTTTCACAACACATGACAAAATATTTCAGTAGAATGAATCTTCATTCCAATGTTTTCATAATCATTTTCACTAGGTAAGAACAGTAGTAAAGGGGAAATTAAAGCTTGGAGTAAAACTAGGAATTGGTAAAGTTGCGTAACCAGGTATGCCTAGTGCATCTGGTATAAAGGGCTTGCATATATAGCATGCATAACTCTAGCTTGCACTGATAGCTTGCATTAGTGATGACTTGCCTTGAGTAGTGTAGTTGTTGCAGTCGTTGAAGTTCTCTTCTTCTTCCTCGAAGTACTCCTCCTCATTGTAGCCCGGGTCGGTACTAGCGTCGATAAATACATTCAATGTACACAATTGATGACCCACAAGTATAGGGGATCACAACAGTCTTCGATGGAAGTAAAACCCAATTTATTGATTCGACGCAAGGGGAGCCAAAGAATATTTGTAAGCCTTAACAACTGAGTTGTCAATTTAGCTGCACTTGGAAACAGTCTTGCTCACAGTAGTTTATCAGTAGTAACAGTTTTGTAGTAGCGATAGCAGTAGTAAAAGTAAAGACAGTAGTAACAATTGCAGTAAACAGTAGGATTAAATCGCGGTAGGTATAGGGATGGTTGGACGGGCGTTGCATGGACAAGACAATTCATATATCAATCAAGATATAGGGATTTTGCAGATAAATAAGGTAAATCATCCAAGTACTAAATAATCACAGGCATGTGTTCCATATATAGTCATACGTGCTCGTAATGAGAACTTGCACAATATCTTTTGTCCTGCTAGCCTGTTGTAGTGGGGCCTCTAGGGAATCTACCAGCAATTAAGGTTCTCCTTTTAATAGAGCACCGAAGCAAAGCAATAACACTCCGTGAACACACGTGATCCTGATATCACAGCCATTCCCTCCAGTTATCCCAATTCTTGTCACTTCGGGGCCTTTGGTTCTGGACAATAATATGTGTATACAACTTGCAGGTAAGAT
Organism: Avena eriantha; assembly: GCA_910589775.1. NCBI lineage: Eukaryota > Viridiplantae > Streptophyta > Magnoliopsida > Poales > Poaceae > Avena > Avena eriantha. Next base: position 134,186,795 of record OU342742.1, read on the forward strand.
CATAAACAATAATATCCTCATGAATCAATAACATGTTCAAATCTGAAATCATGGAACTCGGGCCCTAGTGACAAGCATTAAGCATAACAAGTTGCAACAAAGTCAAAAATCACTAACAATAGATACTAGGCACCATGCCCTAACAATCGTATGCCGTTACATGAACGATCTCATCCAATCCCTACCATCCCCATAGCCTACTACGGGGGATTACTCACTCATGGACGGGGGAATCATGGATGGTTGATGGAGAAGCGATGATGATGATGATGATGATGATGATGATGGCGATGATCTCCTCCAATTCCCCATCCCGGCAGGGTGCCAGAATGGAGTTTCTGGTTCCGAATCGCGGTATGTGGTGGTGGTGGTGCAACGAAACTCTATTTGGAAAACATCGAACCCCCCGTCTGTTTTAGTTCAGAGGGCTTTTATAGGTGAAAGGAGAGATAGAGGCGGACTCCGAGGCGGCCACACCACCACCTGGCACGGCCTGGCCTGGCCCGCGTGGCCATGTGGTGTGGGCCCCTCGTGGCTCTTCTTCGTCTCGTCTTCTGGCTCCGTGAGTCTTCTGGTAAAATAGGAATTTTGCGATATTTTCCGGGATTTTTCCTGAAAGTTGATTTCCTGCACAAAAACAAGACACCAAGACAATTCTGCTAAAAACAACATTAGTTGTATCCAAATCACACAAATTAGAGGAGAAACAATAGCAAACGTGTTCGGGAAAGTAGTTACGTTTTGGACGTATCAACTCCCCCCAAGCTTAGCTTATTGCTTCTCTTCAAGCAATTCAGTTGAAAACTGAGTGCAATAAAAGAAACTTTCACAAACACATTTGCTTCATAAGATGTATATATTCCCAGCATACGATCAAATACTTAGGCAATTCATAATAAAGAGTATGCAAATAAGTTTAACCAGTAGTTATGCAAGCTATTTAGAGATTCCAACCCATTAATAATAAGCAACATGACACAAGCATATGCAGGATTGTAGTGCTCATAAGAAGATATGATAAGGTGGTATCTCGCTTGCCTTTATTTGGAGCAAAACATAAATGCCAAGGCACGTCTGAAGTTTAAGTGAAGACTAGAAATAAAAATATCAAAGATACAAGTGTCAAAGTTATATCATAATTAACCGTGTTTTGGGACAAGCACATTACACTAAGAATGACAGCTATGGTCTTGGTAAGGTGCTCAAAGAATAAATGGTGACTCAACATAAAAGTAAAAGAAAAAGATTGAAAAGTTTGAAAGGCTACCAAATGTTGAAAGTATGGTACTCATTAGCTTTGAGCTCTCATTGCCCCTATCATAAGCATCTTTAGGTTATTAAGGTTAAAGTGAACAAATATGAGGATATGCTTGACAAGTTATAAGTTGAAAATATCATGCCCCGTGCTTACGAGTACTAGACCTCATGCTACTCAACTTTAGTTACGAGTAAGTTCTTGTCATTGTAAGTACATGTGTATCATAGAGAACCGCCAACGGGACCCGATGATACGGAAGCATTCCCATATCAAAATGACAAGGCAAGCAGACAATGAGCATCTCAGCGATCTTTTTATTTGCTATTTGCATAGGTTTTTATTAAGGATGCTTCACAGACTGCTCACTATGGTTATGCTGCAAGTTTCCACAATGATTAGACATGGCTTAGGCTAGCGGCCCAGGCGTTTCTCTAACACATATATAAACTCCATGAGCTTACAAGCTCCCCTTTTATTTCACACCGCCGAGATCCGTAAGCAAAAGAATCATGTTATCAACTAAATGATGTGCAATGTTGAAAGCGTTCCCCATGGTAACATGGTTCTCCTAATCCACAACTTATAAAGCGCAAGCATATACGCAACATAGATGGGTACAATGGTTCAAGTTTATTAAGTGCAAGAAAGTAAAGTGTGCCGTCAAGTTTGTGAGAGCTTTACTAACTAATTTTCTCATAAGAAGCAAACATTTTTATTGGAAGAAAACAAAGCATAATAAACATGCAAGGAATAACAATGATGCTAATAGGTAGATATGGTGGACTCTTGTTGACAACTTTGGTTTTGGGAGTTGGATGCACGAGTAAAGCTTATACTCGGCACAAGTGAAGGCTAGCAATAGAAAGGAAGCGACAATCGAGAGAGCAGTAACTTCCATAATCATGCTTGCGACAAAACAAAATAAATAGTGGCATAAAAGTGACACAAGAACTCTGAAGCAGAATAGATCATCGAGGCTTAACTGACTTTTCGTTTAGTCATATGCATGTGTGAGCATGTGCCAAGTCGATTCAAATAAAACATTTAGAGGAGGATACCACAATGTCATACCAAGTTATGAATAGAACAATGCAAGCAAATATTTACATGACAGGTTACAAACTAGTAATGGATTGGAACTGATCATAAGAGAGCAAGAACTACTAAGAATCCATTAAATAATATACTCCTTACATAAACAGACTAAGCATGCTCACAATGATGAGTATATGTACAAAAATGAAAACAAATAGAGTTCATACCAGCCTCTTACCACACCTCGAGTTGTCATAAATCATTATTGCCTTTCACTTGTGTGACTTGAATAACAAGATAAATACAATCTCCAAGGAGTCACTAGGAACCACTGAACCCTGCAACAAACTTTACAAAACCAGAGAAGAACAACAAATATTTTTGGATTTTCGATTTTTAAAGGCAAGAACCGAAGGGAAGAACAAGCAAAGCAAAATCTTTTTGGGTTTTTTGAATAATCAAAACAAAAGCTGAAAAGAAGCAAACGAACAGAAATAATGAAAATATTTTTGGGCTTTTGTGTTTTGGAAAACAGAAATAAAGCAAGAACAAAAACTAAAAAGAAAGCGAAACATGGATATGCAAAGTACCGACTGAACATGATATGTAGATGAGTGTGATGTCGATATACCTCCCCCCAAGCTTAGGATTTTGGCCTAAGTGGGTATCAACCCCAACGCGGGTAAGAACTCCAAGCCGGCGGGTCATCATAAGAATGATCGTAGTTAGGCCCTTGCGAAGAAGAAACTCCCCAATCATAGGCAGGCTACTGGTACGAAGACTCCCCCTCAATTGAGGGCTGAACCGAATCATCTGTAACCTCCCTTCCAGTATCCTGCTCTTGCTGGGAAAACTCCCCCAGATATGTATCGAGCTCTTCCTCAGTGAGTGACCAACCTACCCTAGTATCAAGGTTAAACAAAACAGGCGCGGTCAAAAGAACAACACACTCGGACATACCCCTTCTGTAACCAGCCTGGAGAAAGGTTATTTCATAAGATAAATCACTCAATTAGCCCAAGAGCAAACAAATTTATGTTGTATCATGGAATGAAGGTCAAGCCTCTATGTGGAAAACTGTAGGTCTGAATGATGAGGCATACACCATGCAAAGCTAATAAACAAGAAGCGATGAGGCCTCCACAAATTCCACCTTTCTCACGGTTAGCAGCAAGACGGAAAGCTATCAAGGCACCCAAATTACAAGTCATATCCCGTTTTAAGGCAGCTGAGATGAAGGCTAGATCATATGAGGATAATTTACTAGCAGTTTTCCTAGAGAGAACGCACTTGGCAATAAAGTAAGCAAAGTACCGAATAGACGGGAGATGAATATTACGAATTTTACCACTCTCCTTTGAGAAGCTGCTCCCTTGGCAAATCTCTGCATACAAGTCCATGAGTGGTGTAGGTCACTCTCTAATCCTTTCACATGAACCCCATTGTGGTACTTTAATAGCTATACAAAAATCATCAAAAGGGAGATCCACAGCTATATTGTAAATTTTGTAATGAACCATGGGGTTAGACAAGGAGCAACTAAATCAAAAATCATGCACCACAAACATAGTTAGTTTCACATATTGGTAAGTTTCATCTCCCACAAAATGCTCCAATCCTGCATTAGAAATTAAAGTATGGAAATCTTGAGAAATCCCTGCAGCCTTCATGAATTCAGGGCATGGATAAATAGAAGGGAAAAGTTCTTCCCCACGTTGAACCTTCATAACCTCGGGCACACTTAATTCATGTTGGTTGAGTTGGTGTTCATTCATGACCTTTTTTGAAATTTTAGACAACCATCATACAAGTGATTACAAAGTGATTACATAATAAAAAGAACTACTTATAGGGACTTGCAAGGGGCCTAAACATGCATCAAAACAACTTCCCTAAGCATTGAACAAGTATGAAAGCTCACATAACCTGTCACCAATAGTAGCAAAATACTCAAGATATAACCCACTAAACACAAATCTACTTGGACAAGCGGAGGAGTCACATACCAGAGATCAAAATGCTCCAAATCTCAGCAGCTAAGATGGGCTGAGCAAGGAGATCGAAAATCGCGAGCAGGAACAGCAAGAACACGGGTTTGAGCAATGAACTGGTGTTTTCTCGGGAGAGAGAAGGTAGGGCAGGAGGGAGAATAAGTGGAGGGTCAGGGGTGGCCCACACCATGGCAATTTTTTGAGACACTTTATTTTTTAGCAATTTTTAGGTATTTATGAATAATTTTATGACAGAAAGATAATATTGGAATGATGCAATAACAAAACTAAATTAAAGCTTCGGAAGTTCGAAGACACTCTGTTATGCAAGCAACTAGCAATAGAAAAGTAAACTAAGTGAAAGCTAAAATTAAAATGGATAAACTAAAAGTAAGCGAAGATAATCATGGTGAAAACATTGTTTTGTTCATTAAAATCCCTTTGTTAACAAGGTTGATCAGGTCTTGTTACCAAAACAATTTTATATGAAACAAAACTTTGTATTTCACTAAATGATTATGTTATCTCAACCTTGATAGCAATGGTCCCAATCATAACAAATTCATAGTTTTCTCGTGGTATGGGACAATATATTTCTCCAACTTGGATGCCCTCAATTTTTTCAATTGAATTTCAGCCATAAGTCCTATCAATCTTCTTGGGAAAATAGACAGTATGCTCCTTGTCATTAACATTAAAAGTTACCTTTTCTTGATTACAATTGATGACAGCTCCTGCAGTATTAAGAAAAGGTCTCCCAAGAATAATAGACATATTATCATCTTTAGACATTTCAAGCACAACAAAGTCAGTTAAAAGCAAGCAACTTTGAGCCACTTGAACAGGTACATCCTCACATATACCAACAGGAATAGTAGTAGATTTATCATCCATTTGCAAAGATATATCAGTTGTTATTAATTTCTCCAATTTAAGTCTCTTGTAGAGAGAAAAAGGCATAACACTAACTCCTGCTCCCAAATCACACAAAACAGTTCTAACATAATTATGTTTAATAAAACATGAAATAGTTGGAATCCCTGGGTCTCCAAGTTTCTTTGGAACCTTACCATTAAAGGGATAATTAGCAAGTAAAGTAGAAATTTTCTCATTAGGGATCTTCCTCTTATTAGAGATAATATCCTTCATATACTTTGAATAAGGAGGTAACTTAATAGCATCAGTTAATGGAATTTGCAAAAATAAAGGTTTCATCCACTCACAAAACTTATTATAGTGTTCGTCTTCCTTTGACTTGTGTTTCTTATCAGGAAAAGGCATTGGTTTTTGAACCCAGGGCTCTCTTTCACTACCATGTTTATTAGCAACATAATCTTCCTTAGTGTACTTAGCATTTTTGGTGTTCCTTTCAGGTTCTTCTTAAATTTCTTCTTTATCAAGAGCATCATTTTTCTCATTATCACTCTCAATTTCAGCATCAGAGACATATATACTATTAGGATCTTTAGCAGGTTCAGAAGATTCTACAACTGTTTTATGTTTCTTTTTCTTTCTCTTAGAAGAAGTACCTCTATTTTCATTTTGTTGAGGATCCTGCTCAATTCTTTTAGGATGCCCCTCAGGATATAGAGGATCCTGGGTGGCAGCACCACTTCTAGTTCTAATATCATAAGCATGTTTGTCTTTAGAAGCATTAACTAGCAAATCTTTTTGTACCTTAATAAGCTCATCAATTTGAGTTTGAACCATTTGGAAATGTTTAACAAGCATTTTAACATTATTAGAGGTTCTTTCCACAATATCCCTTAACTCAATAATAGCTCTAGAGTTTTCCATCAAATGGTTCTGCACTCTTTTATTAAAATTATCTTGCTTAAAAATAAAAATATCAAATTCTTCTAAGCATTGATCAGGAGGTTTAGAATAAGGAATATCACCTTCATCAAAATGTTGGAGAGAGTGTACCTCAATAGTGGATTAGTGGGAGATTGGCTTACATAATTCTTCTATAGGAGGTAAATTCTTCACATTTTCAGATTTAATTCCCTTCTCCTTGAGACATTTCTTAGCTTCCTTCATCATTTAGTTCAATAACTGCCCTCTTCTTTGGTGTTGGAGTTGGCTCAGGCACAATTAACTCAGGTGTAGTTGACTCAGGTGAAGTCCAGTCATCGTAATTCTTGCTTATTTTAGCCATTAATTCCTCATCTTCTTTGGGAGTTCTCTTCTTGAAAATACAATCAACACAACTATCTAGGTATGTCCTAGATTCATCAATTAGTCCATTATAATATATATCAACAAGCTCATTTTTAGGTAATGGACACACAAGCTGTGCATGAATCAAAGCACAAAACCTTGCCCATGATTCATGCAATATCTCCTTTTCTCCTTGTTTAAAATCAAAAAGTTCCTGCAGAATGGCATGTCTAGCACTAAGAGGGAAATATTTCTAAAAGAATGTTTCAATTAAGCAATCAGGGCTATTAATATCCAAGAGGTAAATTATTAAACCAAGTTTTAGCCTCTCCTTTCAGTGAAAAGGGGAAAATTTTAGCAACAAAGTAGGTGCGCATCTTAATATTATCAGAAAATGGGCCACTCATGGTAGAAAGCTCAGTAATATGTGCTACAACACTTTTATTTTTAGCAACATCCGTCATTGGCACTACATCACACTCGACGGTGTCTTCATACAAACTAATCTTGAAAGAGACTTGGACTTTGTACTTTATCTTGAAGGTTCCATAGTCACAAAGCTATTGGACATGATAGGGATGGCGATGCTTCATATGATACAACTTGAATTTATTGCAAAGTTCCTCGTTTGCTAAGTTATGATGACTCCCTCCATTGATGATCACTTCTATAGATTTCTCATCCACACCGGCTCTAGTTTGGAAGAGATTGCACCTTTGGTGCCGCGCCAAAGCACCAAAGCAGGAGTAGTGCTCCAACCACCCCTTTGCCCAAGAAGCCCAACATCCAACGTCCTCTCCCATGTCCTCTCCCCTACCGCCACTGCCGGCCAAAGAGTTGGAGATGTTGAGCAATCAAACTAGCAGAGAGGTCGCCGTCGGCCTTGTTAGGGGAGATCCTAGACCTGGACCATTACGCCGCCCTCACCGTTCTCCGGATCACGACACCGTCGCCAATCCGCGACCAACTGCACCAGGTTCGGCCAAAACCTGACACCCTACTCGCAAACTCTAGCAGGGCCGTCTCTGACCCATGGCTAACATGGGCGCTGCCCTAGGGCCCTTGGGTGGGGAGGGCCCATTTTTATACACTGCTAGCCTGATGTTATGTTTTGGGCTAGAAAAATGCAGCTGTAATGGCCCAGTGCAATGGGTGAGTTAGGTCCACCAAGGGAGGAAATGCACCTGCCCAGCGATAGAGCATCGATCTCATCTATGTCATGTTCATGCTCGGCTGCTCTTTATGTTTGTTCGACTGTCCTGGCCTCCCCTGCCCGTAGTCTCCAGATTGGAGATCATTATCATCTTAGGGAGAATACATCTACGCCTCTCCCTTCTCCTCAAGGTCCTGCTCCCCGCTGCCTGTCCCCAGGTACGCTCAGTTACCCTGAATGCGATTCCAATATTAAATTAGGGATTTAGTGTTCCAGTTACATGCATTATTGGTGATGGAGTCATTAGAACTTTTTTCTTATTTGAGGTTGTCAATAATGTTGAGAAATAGAGCAATTTTCCAAGAGATTTAACCAAATTAAAAGGCAGAATAATAGAAAAAGACCAAAATATGATATACATCACGGTAGAGGAACTGTCGGTGTTCCCGTTAGCGTTGGCACTGTCGTCAGCCATGTTGTCGAGGAAAAGGTTGTTGATGTCGGGGAAGAAGTCGTCGTTGGGGAAGACGTCGCTGCAGTCGCTATCCGTGAAGGAGTCCGTGATGAAGCCAGTAGTCGCGCTGGTAGCGCTCCCCAAAAACCTTATCGCCCTTCTCCCGTACAGGACTCGAAGCAGCGGGGTCTCGGAAGCCTACTGTCCCAGCTCGCGGTGCACGCCGCAAGACGGGATGGGGAAGATCTAAGCAGCGCAATGCTCTAAAACTGGAGGCGCAGGGTGTGTGCATTGGTGTGTCTGAGGAGAGGAGCGACCTCTCACTCTTATAGGCACGGGTAGGCAGGCGAACAGTCGGCGTCAGGAGAGGAAACAAACAGGCATCAACCGAAGCCGAACAGCCTCCACTAAGCTCGAATTAAATCTCCACTGAGTTCGTGCGTATTAAAAATACACTCACGCAGACTTTTCAAATTATTATCCATTTATGCGTGGCAAAAAGAAAGAGAAGCTCTTGGCTCGAGGCATTCCCGCAACCGGTGGCGTGCGCGCGCGTCGTGACGTGACGTGACGAGACGAGGCGTAGCGAGGCGGTCGGAGGAGGAGGAGCGCGCGTGTATATGTCTTCTCTTCTCAAGCTCTTACAAGTGGTGGAAGAGCTCTCCTTATAAGCTGGTCCAACTTCCACTCAACTAGCAATGTGGGACTAAACTCTTGTCCCACCTCTTTGCCTTGCATGAATGGGCCAAGGGGCCTCTAGGATTTCAGGAATTGTTGAATAATATAAATGGCTTGGGCCTTTATTAGGCAAAATTCCAACAATCCCCCACCAGATCCCAGAGGCACACATAAATTTGCCTATGGTTCCAAAACATTGTTTATATACTGGTACTAGTGGAGACTGTTAAGTTGAACTTCCACCTAGAACTCTATGCTACACTAGTTTGCAACTTGTACAGTGGACTATGCCTTGAACTGCAAGTTTGCTGCATTCTAGCTTTACACAAAGCCTTGACCAATACTGGGTTGCCGTGGGACTTCCCCTCGGGTGGAGCTTATGCGTCATACTCCATAGCCTTTCATGAGTTTATTAGAGAGCACCCAACTCTCATAGACTGCGACGTTTAACAATCAGACTCATATAGGTGTGTTCTTCAAAAGATGTTCTGCAGGACAACATCTCTGCTTAAACTAAGCCACTTACAACACATTAAGATAAATCAACCTGCCATGCAGAATAGGAAAGTATTGCATCTTCATGGAGTGGTGTTTTAAAGTAGGGATACTTTCCTCTCAGTTAACCAACAGCTTGTCTCCCAATTCTAATTCACGGGATCTCCGATCACATAGAGTGGTTTACCACTGTGGAAAACTTATATTGTGGGTCTCATACCCATCTCCTTTGATGCATTTTCTATCACGTTACGTGATAGACCCTTTGTGAAGGGATCTGCCAGATTCTTAGATGTTTGGATATAATCCAATGCAATAACTCTAGAGTTTCTCATTTTCTTGACAGATTTCAATCTCGTCTTCACATGTCTTGAGGACTTCATATTATCCTTAGAACTGTTAACTTTAACAATCACAGTTTGATTATCACAGTTCATTGGGATTGCGGGTATAGGTTTCTCAACCATAGGTAAGTCCATCAAGAGTTCTCGAAGCCACTCTGCTTCAACAGTGGCTGTGTCTAATGCTGCGAGTTCTGCTTCCATAGTTGACCTTGTTAAGATGGTCTGCTTGCAAGACTTCCAAGAATCAGCACCACCACCAAGTGTAAATATATATCCACTCGTGGCCTTTATCTCATCAGCATAAGATTTCCAATTTGAATCACTATATCCCTCCAGCACCCTTGGGTACCTAGTATAGTGAATGCCGTAGCTCGCAGTGCCATTTAGATAGCGCATGACTCTCTCAAGAGCTTGCCAATGATCATCTCCAGGATTTGAAACAAACCGACTGAGTTTGCTTACAGCAAAAGCGATGTCAGGCCTCGTAGCGTAAGCTAAATACATAAGCGACCCAATAATCCGAGAATATGTCAATTGATCTCTAGTAGTGCCTCTATTCTTTCGAAGTAACACACTAGGATCATACGGTGTTGGAGAAGACTTGTAGTTGCTATACCCAAAGCGACTCAAGATCTTTTCCACATAGCGAGACTGAAGTAGTGTGATCCCACCATTATCATCTCTCAATAGCTTGATGTTACAAATAACATCAGCTACTCCTAGATCCTTCATCTCGAAAGACCGAGATAAGAAATCCTTGATTTCCTTAATCACATTAAGATTGGTCCCAAAAATCAGTATGTCATCAACATACAAACAAAGAATTACTCCCTCGCCCCCACCATAGCGATAGTATACACATTTGTCAACTTCGTTTACAGCAAAATCTGCAGTGGTTAGGGTTCTCTCAAACTTCTTGTGCCACTACTTAGGTGCTTGTTTAAGGCCATATAAAGACTTCAACAACTTACACACTTTACCTTCTTGACCACTCACTACAAATCCATCTGGCTGATCCATATAAATTTCCTCGTCCAACTCTCCATTTAGGAAAGCCGTCTTAACGTCCATTTGATGTACGAGAAGACCATGTGAGGCAGCCAAAGATAGTAGTACGCGAATGGTGGTCAATCTGGCTACGGGTGAGTAAGTATCAAAGAAGTCCTCACCTTCTTTTTGGGTATAACCCTTGGCTACAAGTCTTGCCATGTACTTCTCAATAGTACCATCAGGCCTAAGATTCTTCTTAAACACCCATTTGCATCCTACGGGTTTGCACCCATAAGGACGATCGGTGATCTCCCGTATTCCATTCGCTAAGATGGAATCCATCTCACTACGAACGGCTTCCTTCCAGTAGTCAGCATCAGGAGATGCATAGGCTTCTGAAATAGAAGTTGGAGTATCGTCCACAAGGTACACAATGAAATAATTACCAAAGGATCTTACAATCCTCTGTCTCTTACTCCTCTTAGGAATTTCATTATCATCCTCCTCAGGTTTTTCCGAGTGTTCAATAGGAATGGTATGTTCAGGAATTGTGGGTATTTCCTGATTTAACGAGTCAGGTATCTCCTGATTTGATGAGCTAGGTATATCCTTCATGGGAAAGATATGCTCAAAGAAAGTCACATCATTTGACTCCATGATTGTACCAACATGTATGTCTGGTACTCCAGATTTTACTATCAAGAATCTATAGCCAATGCTATGAAAAGCATATCCCAGAAAAACACAGTCCACGGTTTTTGGTCCAAGTTTGCGCTTCTTTGGGATTGGCACATGAACCTTTGCCAGACAGCCCCAAGTTCGCAACTAAGAAAGATTTAATCTTTTCTTTTCCCATTCTTCAAATGGAGTAATCTCTTTGTTCTTAGTGGGAACTCGGTTTAGGACATGACATGCAGTCAGTAATGCCTCCCCCCACCATTCCTTGGTGAGACCCGATGTGTCTAACATGGCGTTAACCAAATCTGTTAGAGTACGGTTCTTTCTTTCGGCTACCCCGTTTGACTGGGGCGAGTAGGGAGGCATCCTCTCATGGATTATACCATGTTCCGCACAAAAAGAATCAAACTCGTTGGAAAAGTACTCTCCACCACGATCAGACCTAAGCCTCTTAATCTTACGATCAAGTTGGTTTTCCGCTTCAGCTTTATAGATTTTGAAGTAACTCAAAGCCTCGTCTTTTGATTTCAGAAGATACACATGACAATATCTCGTAGAGTCATCGATCAATGTCATCTCTAGTGGCGCCAAATCTCTCACCTCTGCAGTCGTATGTGACTTGCGAGGTTGCTTTGCTTGCACACAAGTTTGGCATTTAGATCCCTTCACAGTAGTGAATTTTGGGATTATATTCATTTTAGCTAACCGCGTCATGCAACCAAAATTAACATGACAAAGACGTGAATGCCAGACATTTGACACAAGATCAGATGAAACATGATTCATGACTTTATTACACACATCTGACAGTGACAGGCGGAACAAACCTCCACACTCACAGCCTTTACCAATAAATGTTCCAAACTTAGACAGTACAAATTTATTGGACTCAAACACAATTTTGTAGCCATCACGACATAGAAGTGATCCACTAACAAGATTCTTATTTATTGAGGGAACATGATGCACGTTCTTCAGGCGCACGGTCTTTCCCGAAGTGAACTTCAGATCGACCGTACCAACACCATGAACAGAAGCATGCGAGCCGTTCCCCATCAGCACGGACTGAGCCCCTCTGACCTGATATGAAGAAAACATGGAAACATCAGAACAAACGTGTACATTAGCGCCCGTGTCAATCCACCAATCAGGAGAATGACATAATGAAAGAACAGTAGGTAATATACCATACCCAACATCTTTCATCTCAACGTCGCCCATGACAATATTAGCAGTCTTGCTACCTTTTCCATGCTGGCGCTTGTCAAAGCGGTTGGGGCAAGCAGGAGCCCAATGATCAGGATCACCGCACACGTGATAAGCACCTTTCTTCTTATTAGTCTTCTTCTTGAAGCTAGTAGACTATGAGGCTTTGTTCTTTCCATCGAACTTTCCTTTTCCATCAAACTTTCCCTTGTTCTTGGACTTGTGTGACTAGAAGTTCTTTTTCTGTACCAGATTGGCACTTGAACCTCCCTCAGCACTTCGAGCACGTGTATCTTTTGCTCTCGCCTTCTCTTCCACATCAAGAGTACCAATGAGATCCGAAATGGAAAACTCTTGTCTCTTGTGTTTCAGGGAATTAGCAAAGTTCCTCCACGAAGGGGGAAGTTTGGCAATAATGCCCCCGGCAATGAACTTGCCCGGTAAAACACAAGGGAAGTGCTCAAGCTCTTTGGCAAGTGACTGTATTTCATGAGCCTGCTCAACCACGGAGCGGTCATCAGTCATCTTGTAGTCATAGAGTTGTTCCATGACATACAGTTCACTGCCAGCGTCCGAGACCCCAAACTTGGCCTCGAGCGCAGCCCACATGTCCTTGCCATTATCAAATGACATATAGGGTTCAACAATGTTATCCCCTAGAATAGACAGCAAAGCAGCCTTAAACAGGGTATCAGTTTTCCGAAAAACTTGTTCCTGAGCAGGAGTAAGCTCTCCCTCTGGCTTGCCAAGAGTGGCATCATAGCAGTTCATGTTCTGAAACCAGAGAACTGCTCTCACGCGCCACCTCTTATAATGTGTACCCTCAAAAACAGGTGGCTTCATAGAAGCAACGAAACCACTTGGAGCAAATTGCCTATAATAAGGTTTTTGGATTGTTGAGAAATAGAGCAATTTTCCAAGAGATTTAACCAAAATAAAAGGCAGAATAATAGAAAAAGACCAAAAGATGATATATATCACGGTAGAGGAACCGCCGGTGTTCCCGTTAGCGTTGGCACTGTCGTCAGCCATGTTGTCGAGAAAAAGGTTGTTGATATCGGGAAAGAAGTCGTCGTTAGGGAAGACACCACTGCAGTCGCTATCCGTGAAGGAGTCCGTGATGAAGCCAGTAGTCGCACTGGTAGCGCTCCCTAAAAACCTTATCGCCCTTCTCCCGTACAGGACTCGAAGCAGCGGGGTCTCGGAGGCCTACTGTCCCAGCTCGCGGTGCACGCCGCAAGACGGGATGGGGAAGATCTAAACAACGCAATGCTCTGAAACTGGAGGCGCAGGGTGTGTGCGTTGGTGTGTCTGAGGAGAGGAGCGACCTCTCACTCTTATAGGCACGGGTAGACAGGCGAACAGTCGGCGTCGGGAGAGGAAACAAACAGGCATCGACCGAAGCCGAACAGCCTCCACTAAGCTCGAATTAAATCTCCACTGAGTTCGTGCGTATTAAAAATACACTCACGCAGACTGTTCAAATTATTATCCATTTATACATGGCAAAAAGAAAGAGAAGCTCTCGGCTCGAGGCATTCCCGCGTCGCGTCGCGTCGCGTCGCGTCGTGGCGAGGTGGGCGGCGGAGGAGGAGGAGCGCGCGTGTATATGTCTTCTCTTCTCAAACTCGTACAAGTGGTGGAAGAGCTCTTCTTATAAGCTGGTCCAACTTCTACTCAACTAGCAATGTGGGACTAAACTCTTGTCCCACCTCTTTGCCTTGCATGAATGGCCAAGTGAGCCTCTAGGATTTCAGGAATTGTTGAATAATATAAATGAGCTGGGCCTTTATTAGGCAAAATTCCAACAAATAATAGCAGTACGTACATCTCAAACTAAGAATGTGCGCTTGGATGTTAACTTATGGTACTTTGCAATTAAAAATGAGCTTATATACGTCCATATATTTATATATGTATATCTTCAGGGCCATGTCGTCAACTTCGCCCTAGGGCCCTCCAAAACATAGAGCCGGCCCTGAACTCTGGCATATAGTTGGCAAACCTACATCTAACCCTATTAGCTAATCCGGTACCTCCCATCCGCCATCTCCGACCGACCGAGCCGCCAGAGAAGGATCGAGATCGGCTCGGTCCTCTCTGATCAACACACAAGTGCGGAGGAAGGGTCGGGAGAAGGAGGGGATAAGGCTGGAAGATCCCTACCCGCGCAGAACCTAAATCTTGCAGGCTTGCAGCGACTAATTAGAAATCTAGGGAACCCCTAGTTTTCCACACACACAAAAAAAAGAATTTACACCATCGCACCGTACAACCTCCAAAATAAACGAAAGGACTTATTTATGTAATTACAATGACAAAACGACAATGTTTTTTCTCAAAGCTACTACACGTGAAGATATTTGAAAGTACGTGCCGATCCCTCCGATGTAACCACCAAGCCATAGTGTAATCGCCTCCACTCAATGTACTACGTGATGTCTTTTATTCACAAGAAAGGAAATCGGCCACTTTGTTTTCGCCTTTTCCTTTTTCTGTACATCAGTCGATTCTCACAAGAATATATTCCCTGTACCCGGGTTTGATGTTGTATTTCTTGTCGGCACATGTGATGCAAACAGATAAACATACTGGATCCACGTGGAGTGAACACACGACGCAACATGAGCATCGACGTTTCCTTCTCTTCCAAATGCGCAACTTGTATTCTAAATACAACTGCACGCGTCAATCGATCTTTCCGTAAAGTTAAAAAAAGGAAGCGAATTCGAATGGTAGAAAAGAGATACAGGTGCGGTGTACCGGCGGCCATATGGCATCTTGCTCGACGCTTACCTAAACCTGTCTTCTTTGCTTGACAAGGCAAAGACAAAGCATAAACGTCCTCTCGCGGTCGAGTCAATTGTTGGTTTTTAGTTCCGCTCGTACAAGACAACAATCATTCCTTTCTCATCAAGATATTCGACGCGTGCGTGCATACTTCGCCGTTCTATATTACTCTCTATATATATTAGGTTTAGTCAAATTTAAGTTTTACTACGTTGGACTAAACATATAAGATGAAATATAAACACAAACAATACCAAATAATATGTAAAATGTGAAAAAATCAAGATATAAAAAAATCTTGCCCCCGCGTCGCTCCAGCTGGGGCGACACGGGAAGCGACCAAGACCTAGCGTGCCGCAAGCCCTTGCCACCGCCTCCTCCGACCCCCGTCGCCACCCGAGAAGCCGGCGGGAAATCCCGCGGTACTGCTGAGGAAGGTAGCGACGAGGAGCTGCGGGGTTGCGCACGTTCTAAGGCGGGTCCGACCCCCTTGCTTCGGTTCCGGCGGAAAGTGTGGACGGCCAGCGGGCTGGCCCCGGATGCTCTGCGGCTGTGAGCGCAAGCGGTGCGAGGTGGCCTCCTCGGCCCTCATGGCGGCGTGGGCAGTGCTAGCAGCACAGCGTGCGGTTGGGTTGGATCTGGGCACAAGCCAGCCGAGCTTGCGCGCGTTTGGACGATGCGGAGTGGGGGAGGCTGTAGGATGCCGGATTGGCGGCTCTCGGTAGGAGGTTGTGGCTGTGGTGCTTTGACTATGCGGGCAGTGGAGCATCAGGCTGCGGGAGGTGGCCGAAGCTATGACGGCGGCTAGGAAGCCATGGCGGTGGCTCTAGATCGGCGGCGGCCTCAGGTTCATCAGATTTGCCGTTCTTGGGGCTGGTGCGACACATTCGTCGTGGTGTGAGGTGTCGCGGCTGCTGCGATGCGTGTGTGGAAAATGGTGCTCGGCGGTGAATCCTCTATTATGCAGCTAGCCGTTCTCCTGTGGTCTAGGCCCCTCGGGGCTTACTGGGGAGGCGTGAAAACCTGCGTTGACCCTGCATACTATTGCATGTCGTAGTACAACATTTGTTGAGATAGCATTAATGAAAACACCCTTTCATTAATATTACACCCCTCAGAGTGATACAACGGAAACATCACGGGTCCACAATATTACAAGCGACTACTAAGCTCATTACAAAAGATCTAGAAAAGCCTCCTTGTTACACTGAGGAGAATAAATTATTAAAAGAAAATCTGAAATAACAACTTGCATACTAATCTAAGATTAGGTCTACCTCCCACATCTTTTAGGCTTTCAATTACTGCTATAGAAATAGGTTTTATTCTTTTAGGATTGAACTTCTATCTAATAGTGGCTCTATTTCCACCATGATGGATATAGTTGTTGAGTCCCTTGCCTTCACTTGATAGCTTCGGTAGTTGTAGTAGTTCTCCGTTGCAACTTACTGCCTCTGTAGCGGTTTATTGGGCTCACCTTAAAACTCTATTTGTCCCGATTTAACCATAGATTAAGGACTGCTTTGACTATTAATACCCCTTAATTGATTGTTGGCCCTCTCTCTCCTCCTATAATCATTCTGCATTGAGTGAATAGCTCTACATGCAGGCATGCAATGGGTCTCCTCCATCGGTTACATACCCTGATCAGTAGGTGGAGTAATGAACGTTGAGTGCTAGGCATGTGATTGGACGAAATGTCACGAGAAGGAAAAAAATCAAACTCCCAATCTTGTGTTGCCTTGGTTGCGATGAAATAACCATTGAACCCAGTAAAGCAGGACGGAGGGAGTATTGGATTTGATGATGTATTCAGTAAATATAGGATGTAGCAAGGGTTAAGAAGATATAGTTGAGTACATGCGTACTCAGCAAGTTTACTAAAGAAGACTGTTTGATGCTCTATCTACAACCATAGACCATAGATCTTAAGTTATGCAGGTTTTTGTAAATATTTTTTCAAAAGGTTGTTTTTATTCTGAAAAGTAATGCACATCAACCTTCATAGGTTTACTAGAAATTCATGGAGTTCATTTCCTACCGCATTCGTAGCTCCTCCCGGAACATGGAGTAACATGTCACAGTTTTGTACACACTATGCAAAGGTGCGTTGCTTTACGCATAATTGATCAAATCCTTGTTGCACAACAAGGCAATCTTCCCCATCCATACTTCCTCTGATGTGGGGCCTAATATATGATCCAAGCCACTCACTTCCTTTCTCCGCGACCCCACATGCCCGCCTTTTTCTATAAGCATAACCTGTTGAAAAGGGATCGTATGGGCACCTAGAGGGGGGAATAGGTGCTACTCCAAATTTTAGTTCCTTTTCAATTTAGGCTTGACATAAAGGTAATTTCTTTAGATATGCAACTAAGGTGAATTTACCTATATGGCAAACTAGCAACTAGCAACATACATGATACAAGTAAAGAGCGGTTAAATGATAGAGGTAACTGAGAATGAAGCACGCAGAGACACATGATATGATTTTTCGCAGTTCCTTCATTTTGAGGGGAAGTACGTATGTGTTGGAGGGGCGGACGATACTAAGACCACCATGCCATAAAAGACCTCACCCTATTCTCCAGTGAACCTTGCCACAATGGCTTGATTCACTTTTCCACTATCGTACCCTTCGAGACGAGAACCAACGCCTTTACGACAAGCTCGGGGCACGCATCCACAACTAAATTGGAGGCTTTGGTGTGAGACCAGGCACATGGTTTAATAGGATTGATAGAATACTCATACCAACAAGTTGCAACTTCTTTTCCGGAAGCTTATTCGAAAAGAACTCTAAGGTTAAGCGTGCTTGGCCTAGAGCAATTCTAAGATGGGTGACCGACCGGGAAGTGGCTACCGGGTGCGCACGAATGAGGACAAAGTGTGTAGAAAAGAATAGTGTTGGTATGTGGAGCCAGACTAGATATCCTATTAAGCTACTAGGAGTGACACCCCCGGGCCCAGTGGACGGGGTGTTACAAGTGGTATCAGAGCCGACCTCGCGGTTAAACGGGTGTGTGCGGGTCAGTGGCGAGACATGTGGAGCATGGCGCATGTGGCCTGGAGTGGACACGGCATGGCACATGTGCCGGCACTGGACGCACAGATGCGTGCCAAGAGGGAACGTTCCTGGGGTGTGCTTGATCGATGAGGGCATCGATCTTCTAGAGGGTGGGTGTATGTGAGACCAGGCACATGGCTTAATAGGATTGATAGAATACTCATACCAACAAGTTGCAACTTCTTTTCCGGAAGCTCATTCGAAAAAAACTCTAAGGTTAAGCGTGCTTGGCCTAGAGAAATTCTAGGATGGGTGACCGACCGGGAAGTGGGTACTGGGTGCGCACGAGTGAGGACAAATTATGTAGAAAAGACTAGTGTTGGTCTGTTGGGCCAGTCTAGATATCCTATTAAGCTGTTAGGAGTGACACTCCCGGGCCTAGTGGACGGGGTGTTACATTTGGTCTCTAGGTAACGCAAGAAGCTGTCACAACAATAGACAAACTTAACAAGGTGAAATCCAAAAACTAGAGTTTCCAAAGGGAACACTAGAAGCAAATCCCTCAAGAGAATGAGGGGCAAACAAGTCTCTTTGGTGAGGATGTAGATCAAGGTCTTCTCCTTCGATTACCCAAATTAAAGATCACCAGCTTTGAGTGGTTGGAGGAGGAGCTCTAGCAATTTGAGTGGCTCTAACAATGGAGTTCTTCAGGAGGGGAACGAGCAACATGAGGTTAAAAAGGGGGAGGGTATTTATACACCCTCCCGAAATGTGGTCGTTTAGATCTGTTGTTGCAATAGGGGCGGAATATACGACCCTTCGTGGGGGCGAGAATATCCGGCCTGGGCGAAATCTCCGGGAAATAATTCAGGGAAACATTAACCCCCATTTGAGACCCGTGCCACAAATCCTTAGTCGATTTTGGGGGGGGGGGGATTTTTCAAATATATTTGGTCTGGAGAAAATATCCGGCCTTGGTGAAATCTCCGAGGGAAATATCCACCCTCCATCTGAGGCCCACGCACTCATGGACTTAGAAAAATATCCACCCCCCACGAAACACCTGATTATTCATCCTAGGACAGGTAAAATTCCCAGATTATGCACTGACTATTTTGATTTCTTTTTAGGGAATTGATGCTAGCAATAGATAAACATGCAGTCGTCCTGCATCACTCAACATGTAATTATATTTTCCATAATGATGATATCTAACACAAAAAACATAAGAGTATCAAGAAATTTTCTTCCAATCTTCCCCTTTTTGGTGTTAGATGACAACACTAGGATTTGCAACAAAACACTAGGCAATATGTTTCTAAGAGATAAAGTAACTCCTCCTACATGTGTGCATATAAGTAATTTGCATTGGAATACAAATGCACACCATATAGGTTTGAAGCTTCTCTATAACATGAACACAAGAATCAAATGCAAGTAATAGGATATATCAATTAAAACCAACAACATATATATGCGACATAATAATAGATAAGTTAATATTTGAGACAGAGATCATACCACACATAATAATATAGTTTCAACCATAGATAGTAGATAAATCCATATGTTTCACAATACCACAAATAACTTAGTTCTCACAAACACAAATAGCAAATGGGAAATGAGTACTAAGATAAATGGACACAATCTCAAGATAAATGCATAAGAGAGAGATATGCTTATGCCCGACCCATGCAAATCCCAGAGAGTTCCTAATAGAACTACTTCTCCCCCTTTGGCATCGAAATGCAAAAAGGAAACAAGTGATGCTAAACCGTCCCTCGAAGATCACTCGAAGCCTTCGTACTCCTCAAAGGCATCCTCATCCTCACTGTCATCCTCATCATCATCATGCCCTGCATATGTAGTGTATTCCTCTATCAGTGCACCATAGAGGTGCTTCTCAAACTCACCCCAATTGACTTGTGAGGTGTTCCACTTGTTGTACGGGACTAGAGGAGTGTGCCTAGGAGGCTGACCTACGGTACCCTTGACATGGTGAAGGATAACCTGCTGAGTGTGAGCAATGTCACGACGCTCCTTGTAAGCCTAGTACTGCTCCTTGTGGATATCCACCTTCAAGCATAGGACATTGCGCTCAAAACAACTCGGTTTCTTCACCTCTCTAGCAATAGATGGAGTTGGAGGCTTTCTTGCACGTCCGCACATACGAGCATCTCTCGTGAAAGTATCCAAAGGTTCTGGATCAACTAAAGGAGTGGCAACTTTCATCTTCTTAACCTAGGGCTTTCTGACCTTGTGATGCTCACAATCATCACTAAGATCCACATCTAGAAGGGTGCGGTTGATGAGCATCATAATATATGGAGCATACCGAATATAGGTTTTGTGTACCATGGCATCATAGATCTCATTTAAGATGAATCCCATCACATCCACAGAGAAATCCACATTGATGTCATCATTTTCATAGCATTCACTAGCAAAGCAAAGGAGGTTGACAAGACTGGTGCGGATGGCATCATTGTTGCCACCACTTGGGGAAATCTTCTCACGAAAGATACACACAAGCTGGTCATTGAGAGGCAGAAGATCGGTGATAGTACCGATAACTCCACCACGACCATAGAATTCAACAAGCTTGTTCTTATTGGACGGCTCTAGACCATGAATATGATGCCCAATAGGAGTATGGCATTGAAACTATATCCAAGTATACCAAACTTGAAAAAGTTAGACTCCCAAAGTGTAGCTCCTGTCATCCACTTCATTGTATGAGCACCATCACCTTTGATCACAAGAGTAGAGAAAAACTACTAAACAAGAGTCACACTGTAGTCGCACTGGAGCTCCATGAGGTGGTGTAGCCCCAACCTCTCATTCACATCAAAGGCGTCTGAAAAGTAAGTCTTGGTACTGAGGTGAGCAAGGTCAATTGGGTGCATTGGACGCAACTTGAAAGAGGCATACATATCCTTGTAGGTGTACAACGGCTCCAAGCACCATAAATTGCGACCTTCTATCTCTTCATGACGCTCAACAGTCTCACACCAGTCTCCTTGTCTAATACTAGCATATGAAATTTTGTCCATGTCCTTATTATTGATTCTAGTTTGCTTGCCTTTCTTTCTCATGTCAGCCCTTTTTCTTTTCTCTTGATCCACCATTCTCTTAGCTTCTTCCGCATGTTGCCGAGCAACACCCTCGTCAACAAGCACACCCTCTTCGTTGGTGCAAAATATTGAGGGCGGGGATGTCTCTTCCTTGGAATACCACTAGAGCCACTTGTGAAGAAGCACGTAGAGGGATAGCACAAGATAAGCACACACAAGTCACATGAAATAATATGTAAGAAACAGTAGAGAATCACCCTAGAATCATGAACTTGAAAGAAGCATACATATCCTTGCGCCAGGGGCGGATTATCCCCCTCCCCCCGGGGTAGAAATTTCAACACAATCTTGAAAAACAAGGTCACAAAAGTAGATAGGCTAACAAGGGTGATAAACTACTGTAAATAGCATGCAAAAGGGACCATTGGGCATCGTCTACTCCAAGAATGAACAAAATAACACCACATTGAGGAAACAAGATGACATGGCACCTAGGATTCAAAAATGTAAGAGTTACCCTCATCCATCTGAGGAACTGCTTGGAGGAGAAGGTACCGGAGAGTGGAGGAAGTAGATCATGTCGGGGGCAAGAGATTCTAGCAGCTAGGGATGCTCCGGTGGAGTACGGGGGGCACATGCAATGGTGGTTTGGAGGAGGGGGTTGGGGGTGGTTGAGTGGTTCTGTTTGATCCACTCACCCCAATGGCCTCTTATTTTTTTACATACCGCCCACGATGAATAATCGGGCACCCGACTAGGGGCGAATAATCCCCTATCAATCTCCGGTCGTCCCTCCTCCTATCAACATACAACGATGACAACCTTATGCATCCCCCAATGTGTGAACTCATATATCAGTATATAAGATCATCGTAGAAGATAACATATACATGTATGCAACCAACAACGAACTATGTCACAATTGCCACAAACATGTCACTACTCAAATATAGACATAAAGATACAATATATCATGGAAAACAATAGATTTCATCACACATCATGTTTGCCAAGATATTACAGTAGATGGATGTATAGGATCTCACTATAGATGTTGATGATGACCACGCCAGAGGTGGTGGAGGCAACCGGAGGCGATTCCGGTAGCAGTCCCCCACCCTGATCTCTGCCGTAGAGACCTTTTGTTTCGTGGTTTTCAATCTCCACCTCCATGTGTTCTAATATCATATCAGGGATCCTTTTTGTAGAGGGTTCTAGGTCAAGACGAAGAGGATGGCGGTGGAATCGATAACATCCGAGCAACGAGGCCCGAACGAGGTGGTGTGGCACGGTCCACTATGGTGACTGCACCACTGGACCTCTTTCCTGGCCCATGAGGGCCCTAGTGATCTCCTGGTGCTCTAGTTGCTTCTCTTCACGAAAAAATACTTCTCGAAAAATCTCCGGGGCATTTGACTTTGTTTAGGTCCCTGAAATATAAAAACACACGAAACATGGTTTTCTTGTCCCGTAGAGTTAGAACCAGAGGAGAGAGGATTGTTTCGAAAATCTCCAAAATCAATGTAAAATATGGATATAACATTCTATAATATGTAAATACATGGAATTATATATATGTCAATAAACTACAAAGTTTACGTATGCATTTTATATGCATCACCGACACATTGGAAGCAGGTCTCAGTGGTCTTGGGCTCCATGGTGTCAACCATGGGGAGGTTGGTGGCAGCTAGATATGAGTAGTTGGGCCTAGGTTTGGACTGACTGGTGGGTACGGCCGAGCTCGTGGGGGCGTGTGGATGACTTGTGGGTGGTGCAAAGGCGCCACCCCCGCTGCTACACCTCCCCTGCGTGTATCATGTGTGATCTAGATCTAAGCGAGGCGGGCCTAGTTCTGCTATATGCGACTGTTGTCCTGTAGGTGCAAAACCATGGACGCCACGACAACGGGCTCGGAAGATGGATTATGTGGTGGCCCTTTGGTGAGCTACTTTGTGGTGGTGGTGGATCTCTCTTCGGCTGTACGGATAGTGAGGAACGGGCGTCCAGGACCCTGGTGTTGGTGATGCTTCGAAAGTGGCGACACCCATATCACATCATGGAAGTCTTGCTTGTTGGCAGCTAGCGGTACATATAGGTCAGTGGTGTGGCACGAGGGTTTTTTGGGTGAAAACTTGGCGCTTTGGCGCTAGCAACGACGAATCATGTGGGTGGTGTGACCCTCCCGGGGGCATCGTCGTGTTACTTCCCCCACACGAGAGCTCTAAGTTAAACCCCCTGACAGTTGGTCTTGGCGACGGTTGGCAGGTGGCGTGATGACCCTCTTGGGGGTGTTGTCATGGAGTTTCGATTCATTCTCGTTTTCACCGCGCTGGCATCAACAGACATGTTCGGATCCTATCTCGCTACACTTTGGACTTGGCGTGGGGTGCTCTCGACGGCCTCATATTGTTTACACGTGACTTAGTTTCTTTCGTTCTCGGTACTCGTTGGTTGCTGGCAAGTTCAGCGATTCATGTCCCGGAGCAAGAAGACACGCGGCGGCCCTTATCGGCGGTAACTTATTACATCCAGGGCGACGATGTCTGACATTTTTACAAAGGCGTAGTTACACCTCTAGTTGGTTGTCTAGACTCTTGAGTGTGTCTAATTTGTAAGAGGATGTCCTCAACATTTTATCGGTTTGGTCATTTAAGTTTATTTATAAAGCAGGACGGAAATCTATTTGAGATTTACTAAAACTAGAGTAACACTCATATAGTCGACCGTCTCGAAAACTAGAGACATGTGAATTTAGACCAATTCAAATCATTTATATCTGGAACGGACAGGAGTACATTTTGTTTTAACTTTTCTTTTCTTTATGGAAGGGACACAAAAGCAAGGTAAAGCAGCGTGCAGTACCGAAACGTGGATACATGTCTGGGCGTGTTCGAAGATAGACCTGCACAGGAGTTTTTTTTTAAACACGGCAAAATACTTGTCATTTTCATTAATTAAGAGAAAGTTGTTAGAGTGTTTAAAAAATAAAGCCTTGGCAAAACATCAAGGCAGCCACAAAGACAACATAGAGAAATAATAAAGCACACGGCAATATACTACTAATGGCCTTGACTCCTCCTTAATTTTGTTGACCACCATTTTCACGATTATGACATGGTTTCGGAAGACTATAATGTTTCTTTTCTTCCAAATTTGCCAAGAGACCAACATTACCATTAAGGACATAGCCTTCCTGTGCGCTCCCCTTTTTTGTACATCACCTCTTTTCACCATTCTTTCACGGATCTATAGTTGTGCCAATTTGCGGTGTCAATGTCTTGTAGACTGAGCCAATCATTTACTCTGTCCCGGTTTAAAGTGCCTACGCGTATACATAAGTTGTAAATTAGACTAATAAAATTAATTATTTAACATAAAAAAATATATCATTAAAAAATTTAGATGCTATACTTTCTAATGGTATAATATTTGGTTTAAATAATTTATATTTTATTGGTCAAATAAACGATTTAGATATACGCGTAGGCCATTTAAACCGGAACGGAGGAAGTATCTTGTTCCAAACTCTTATTGAGTAGCGACTTTTGAAAAGTAGGTGTGAGATCGATTCTTGTGTTTGGTTACAAAATTTGCAACGGTCATAATTGGAGCAACCTCTTCGAGCCGTCTAAACCCGGTTTTGTAGAACCAACCATGCTAAGGTTTTGCACTTGGGAATCGCCCAAGGTTTTCAAACCATATTCGGCATCAAGGAGTTGACTTGTCCCAAGTACTCCCTCTTTCAAATTACTCTGCGCTCACGCTTACCTAGGTGGGCTAGTATTTTAAGAGCAAGTACAATAAGATTCAGTCAGTAGACTATATGATTTAAAATATATATTTTGTTTAGTTGGATGAGAGAGAAGTGGAGAGGGTGCTTAGTTAAGAGCCAGCTGCAGCACGTGCTCCTAGGCACTATGTGAGTGTGAAAGTGGATCATACATTAATAAAGTAGTATATTTTAATCTCTAACTATTATATATGTTGGCTATTAGATTGACTCTAGATGATATGATCATTGCTTATAGCTAACAGTTGGTTCTACTATTCCTTGCTCTAATTAAGTAAGCTCTTCTCAAACTACTACAGTACTGTATCAATCTTCTTCGTTAGGACCTCAACATGGACTTCAAGAACGGTGATGAAACATATAACAATACTTGTAAGGACCGCTTTCATTGTGTTGTCCGACCCACCGTAGTGACATGCTTTGGCTGATTACGCGATTCGTCACACGAGTCTCTCTTTCCGTAAAGTAAAAAAGCAAGGTAATACTGACGGTAAAAAGAAGAAGAAGAAGAGGAAAATGTGTGGTGCGGTGCACCGGCCGTATGGCATCCTTGTTGGTCACCGGTCGACGATTACCGAACTCCTTGCTTGAGAAAGCATAAATAAACGTGGTGATGTTAGTCTAGTCCCTGTCACCGGCCCACCCAAAAGAAAGATGATGTTGCTACTATATTGTTTTTTCGCGTGTGGTACTACTAGCAAGTTTGAAGTTTCCAGTGCACGTGTATCCTACGTCAAAAAAGCTTCCCAATGAATGCTAGAGAAACATATGGCAAAGATACATACAACACTCCCATTGTATATCTACGAAAGCTGGACCATACGCGTACTGGTAGCTAGCCAGTACGGAGTACATACTGTACTCTCCGTGCTACTACGCTCGTAGGACGGTAGGAGGAGATCTGTAGATGGCAGCAGTAGATCTGGGCCGGGCCCCGGCCTGGATCTTGACCGGTCAATGCGGGGCACCCGTGGGCCTGCCTTGCGCTGCGCGCGTAGTGCGATGCATGTCGGCCTCGGGAGCCGCGCGCGTGGCAGACAGCGACGTGACTCTGCCCACTCCACCTCAGTGCTCGCTGTGCCCTCTCGTAACTTGGGAAACATTGAACCCATGCGTTCGAGGCTCTCTCGAGTGGAATCCCCCACATGGGCATCTCAAGAAGATGCCTCTCTGCCAAGTACATTTCACCCTCCTCCACTCCCAGATTTGAGGTGCGATAATGATGTACTAGTACTCGTGTAGTAAACTTTGGAAATGCTCGATGGTTCATGCTAAACTCTTTTTCTGCTAGTGCAGTGAATCGTCGGAGTACTAACTCCTAAGAGCATCTTCACTCCCCGCGTGTTGCCTCCTGCGCGAATGATTTTTATCTCATATGGGGAGTTGGGGACTATTTTATTTTTTAGACGTACTGTTCTCAGTCACACCTCCGCCCAATAGATTTATATATTTAATTTAATATTTACAATGTTTTTTTATCGTCATCTCCGCGCCATCCTAATCTACGCAGTCGCTTTTACAGCCGCTATCGTCGTACTCATCATCGACGCTATCCGCCGTGTCGCCCTCCTCCTCCTCTGTGACGGAATGGAGGTCGACGATCCCGATGGCCTCCGCCCTTCTCATGAATTCTTCACGACGCGCCGTCTCGGCTTGACGCCGCGCCTCGTCGATTGCGGTGTAAACCGTATACCCACGCACTGCCCAAAAACGTTGCCTCCTTTCGGGGTTGCGTAGATCCGGGTAATCTTCGCCGGTGAGCGCGGCACAGCGCGAGCTCCTTTGCCCGCTCCTTTTTAAACTTCTTTGGCCAGTACGCGTCCACGACCATCTCCCTCTTCCGCTCCAGCAGCTCACGGCGGCGCTCCTCTATCTGCATCGTCAACTCGGCGCCACACAAGGGTGGCGCCACAGGCGCGTCGACGTAGCTTAGCTCAAAGCCGTCCGGAAGCCTCGCGCGCGGCGGCGCGAGGATGCCGTAGTGGGCGAACATCACGGCCTCGTAGAAATTGAGTTTGAGTCTCTCCATAGCAGCAGCGGCGGTGGCAGGATGTGGAGAAACAGTAGGAGGGGCGCATATATGTTGCCAAAAAAAGCGCGCGAAGTTGGAGCGGGAGGCGTCAAAAAAAGGGCAGGAAGAAGTCTTCCATCTCACTGCGAGAGCTGGCGCGTGTCGTTTTCGGCTTCATCCGGCGCCCCCTTGGATTGGTTCTGCCTAGGGACAGCGGATGTCAAACTGGACGGCACCGGCGCGAAAATAAGGTTGGGAGGACGAGCTGAACCCGAGTTTAGACGCCGGCGTCCCATAGCCTTTTAGACGGGCTCTAGGATCGAGAGTGGAGATGCTCTAAGAGGGAGATTACGTTGACAAGTTCATCTAAACTTTTAGCTGAGTTTTGTAGCTCACGCTGGCTCGGATTCCTCCTAATAATTCCATGATTTTTGGCGACCATACCATGAGAAATGCGTGCACGACACTGTAGTAAGTATTTTTCACGACTACTGGAATCTTTGGAGCAGACGAGTGCAACGGTCCGTTTGAAAGAAAGAAAGATCTGCCTTTTCTGAAAGAAAAGATTTCCATGGATCTTACTCCACCCTAGCTACTACTCCTACTGACTCGCTGGGTCACTCATTCATTGGACACGGTGTGGCACGAGAGCATTGCATTGGCATCGCCCCATCACGTCGACAGTGCGCGCAGAGACTGAGACATGCAGGCAGGCATGATTCCCTTGACGAAATTACTACCTTCTCCAGCCTAGCACCTGCACCCGCAGAGACTGTTGATAGATACCCCGTACCCGCACGCTGCTTCCCGAAACCTCCACCACGGGGGTTTACCGTTTTGACCTTGCAACAGTATGTACTAGTAGTACGTTGGTCCAACGTTGCTGTTTTTTCTGAGATATTATATAGAACCAAAATAATCTTGAATTTATTTATTCGTTGAGACCAGTCAGTAGCCACTGGCACTAAAACTCTCGTGACATAAGGCTATGTTTAAAGATATATATTCAGAAGCCCGTAAACTCTTTTTGACGTGGAAACGAGCCAAGGAGTAGTATTATTTGGACGAGTAGGCCCTGGAGACAGCTCTTCCACAAGAGCTCACATTTCACCTATCTCCCCGCAGGCTCTGCAGGCGACCTGCGAGCATCTAACGGACATCCGATAATAATTTGGTGTAAAACAAGTTACTACCTCCGTCATTAATATTAAGTTTTTTTTTTCAAAAGTCAATCAAACTATATAAAGTTTTAGAAAAATATGTTAATATTTTCGATATGAAATCTATGCCTTTGATACCTTATGAAACATATTTTTATATGGTATCTAGGAGTAGTTCTTTGATGGCTTTTCTAAAAGTTTGGTCATTTTTTTTCGTAGATTGACTTAAAAAAACCTTAAACTTTGGATGAAGGTAGTACTTCCCTGATCCTAATTAATATTCTCAGATTTGTCTATATTCGAATGGGTCTAGTACTAAAACATGACTACATACAACCGAATCTAGACAAATTTAAAAACATTAATTAGGATAAGAGGGAGTAGTATTTTTTATATGTGGGAGGATAAAAGTCTTGCTCCGGTAGATGCCCAATTGTAAGACTTCTAATCTTTTCTTTTGCAAGCCCAAAAAAACCAAACCAAAGTTGCCTATACTCCGTTTTAAAGAATAAGGTGTCATCTTGCATGTTTTTCTTTAATAAAAAATTACTCTAATATAAAGATTGTTGCTACAAAATTAGTATCATTAGAAAGTATTTTTCAGTATGAATCTAACGATACTAATTATGTACAATATAATCAAGATATTATCGCCCAATTTCTTTAGTCAAAGTTTGCCTTGGAATACGCGTGACACATAGTACCACACGCTGCAAAATCCCACCGCGGGCTACGCCCAAGAGCCTACCCCGTTAAACCTCCCTATTGGCCTACACGCAAATTTGGTTTACCCTCGCCGCCTCGTTTCCCTCTCGATTCCGGTCGCCTCCGACGAACCCTAGCCGCTGCCACCGTCGGGATGCCTCCTCGCTGCAGGATGCCCGGACGGCGAGCAACTTCGCGGACGAAATCATGGCAGGTAGGATGCACGTGCGACTCGGCAGATTCGACTCCGCGCACGAGGCCGCAAACGCGTTCGACGCCACGACATGGAGGTTCATCATCGCCGTTGCGACATGAACTTCACTGACATTGAGTCTCGGGCCGAAGCCGAGATGCTAGATCCAAAGTCACACGTTGTATCGCGGGAGGACCAACAGCAACACCGTCAAGCATAGCAACGACTTACCATCGCCGAGACAGATGAAAGAGCCATGATGTAGGCGTATTTGGACTTCTACGTTGCGAGAAAGATGCAGAGGGAGGAGGAGAGGAAGGAGAAGAGGAGGAGGAAGGCCGAGATAGAGGCACAACTAGTCGGTCCATCAACGTTCGACGAGAACGATAAAAGGTGGCTGGACCTCTTCATCACTAGCGAGAGAGTAACGATGATGATGAGTAGTAGTCGATGACAAACTAGTTTAATTCGTGGTTGATCTGGTGTGTGTTCATGGACTAGTGTTGTTTTATATGTTTGTTGCATGATGTAGTCGACGAGGGCACATTTGATCTTGTTTGTTGCATGCTTCTAGTATCAAATTGTATGTTTGTCGATATGTTTTATTTGTTTCTAATTTATTTGTATGCATTTGATCTAGTTTGATGCACATATGTGGAACAAATATCTTTGTGTTGCTCTATTTTAGTGCATAAAGCTGCAGTGGTGGCGTTGCACATTTTAATGCACCTCGAAATGTTCCAGACGGTTGCGTGCTCAAAACGGCTATTTTAGTGTCAAAAAACATAAAAGTTTTTAGCTTGCTTTAAACAAACAAAGGAAGGCTCCAATTGTTGGAGAAGGAACATGAAAAGGTGATGAGGAAGTTCAAGTAGAATTGTAGTACCACCATGTTGCATTATCTGTTTGCTTGTTGTATGTGAATCTGCTTGTGATTGGAGCAATATTTCCGAATGTGAATCTGCTTGTGGTTGGAAAGTTGTATGTGAACTAGCTTGATGCTATGTTGAAAAATTTATATTTGGAAACGTGTGTATGTGAGCTTCTTGACATAATTTATTTGGAATCGTGTGTATGTGAGCTTCCTGCTTGTTGTCACCTTGCTATTGCTTCATGTTGAATGATTTGTTGCTGACAGTAGTACTAACACCACCTTGTTGTTTTTTTGTAGATGGATGCACAGAACGACGAATTGGCCAAAAAAGGCAGGAGCCGCTATTACTTCTAGCCGAGTTGTTCGAACAGGTCGCCACCCTTGATCACTTAGGTAACCTCTACACTGAGAGATATTATGACAAGGATGCTTACCGAAATGCTCATCAAACTGTTATTCAGTCGGTCATGGAGTGCTTAGGTCGTCCTAGATACTTTTATAAGATGTTTAGGATAACCCCAAAGGTTTTCATGGCACTACATGATCTGCTTGTCTTTAACTATGATTTGAAGTCTACAAATAAGGTTTCGTCAATTGAGTTGCTTGCTATGTTCTTATGGATTTTTGGAGGCCCTCAAGCATTCGCGCAAGCTGAAAACCGTTTTGTTAGGTCATTATGGACAATTCATATGAATCTTAAGGAATCATTGCTATGTTTGTGGAAATTAGCAAGAGATAACATCAAACCGAGAGATCCTACTTTCAGTACTGAGCATGCAAAGGTTAGGGAAATTCGTTTTTGGCCTCATTTTAAAGGTGCTATTGGTGCGATAGATGGGTCACATATCCCAGTTCCGGTGCCGGCAGGGGAGGTGGTTAATCACACATGTCGTCATGGATATACATCTCAAAATGTGTTTGCTATATGTGACTTTAACATGAGGTTTACCTTTGCGGTGGTTGGTTGGTCGGGAATTGCACATGACACTCGAGTCCTCAATCACGCGTTAACGAATTTTGCAGATCGGTTTCCAATACCTCCTAAAGGTAGGAAAATTTGCATCAATGTTTGTTACAATGTTCCATATGTCTCTATATTATTTCCTTGGTGCTAACTTGTGTTATTTTTTAGACAAATGCTACCTTGTAGATTCCGGTTATCCAAACCGAACTGGATACCTTGCTCCTTTCAAGGAGGGTACATACCATCTACCAGAATTCCAGCTTCATCGTCAGCGTGCACCTCAAGGGAAGTTTGAGATATTCAATTTTTTGCATTGGTCCCTTCGCAATGTCATCGAGTGTGCATTCGGGGTCTTGAAGCAAAAGTGGCACATATTGAAGTCTATGCCAAAGTTCTCACCTCGTAGGCAAAAGCATATCATTATTGCTTGCATGACACTACATAATTTTATCCGTGATAGCAATTTGAAGGACGAGGAGTTTGATAAGTGTGATGAAGATGAAGAATATTGTCTGGAGCGGCACAAGCAACCGTTCAACCACAAGGGGAGATGATGTTCTAGAACAGGAGAACGAGGTTACCATGAATACCATCCGTGATAGGATAGCGAATGTTGTGTTCCTTGCAAGTTAGGATAGTTGTGAACCATATATATTTTGTGTAATCTGTATATAGTTTTGTAGTAATTGTATGACATCGCTTTTTAATATATGTATGATGAAAAATATTCTCCCAAAATTAGTTTGCACTATTATCAGTATATAATTCCTATTCTGCGATCAATTAGCATATAAACAATCTCTTGGTCCTTAGGGCATTATAGTCACTTCCTATCGAATCCACAGTTGGCAGTTCTACCACCAAACAACTTTCAGCTTTTCGAGAGTCGTCAGCTCACATCAGCTTTTACACAACTGATTTTCAGAAATCTACAGCCCAACCGAACATAGCCTAAAGTTCACCGTTGTACACATGCACACACCTCGTCGTATTTGATTTTGTACCTGTATCTGACTTTTATTGACTGATCTAAAAAAGACTTTCTCAACTCTATGGTATAATTTGGTTATTTGGACCATATGACTATTAATTTTCTAGTCTACTTTTGTTATTTCGAAATATATGTCCATACAAATAGGGTGTAAACTTTAAATTTGTGTCATCTTTGCTTAATGTGGTTATTATCGGAGCCAAACCAATGTTTAATTGATTATCATCGGAATTGCGTGGTATCCTTTTCACCAAACTTCATATATTGAAGTATTGATACCGATTTACCGGAAAACCGTATTAACCCGTCCAAATTAACAACATAAACCGAACGCGCAGCCTTGGATTCCACGGCCGCCCCCCACCTCCATCTCCATCGTCGATGCTCTCTTGTGCCCCCTCTTCGGCGTTTGTCGGCTGACCCACCCATTGCCCATGCGGCGCATCGGTCCCGCGTTGTCATCGTGGGCCCTCACACAACCCATACGACTATCGTCGTCGTGCCTTCCCACCCACATCCCTGGCGGGCGGGGCGGCGAGAACGAGCGCATCACATCATGTTGTCCTACACATTTTTTTTCTTTTCGTTTCTCCATGTTGCGTGGGAGTAATTTACTCGTTACCATAGCCTTGGTTGTGGTACTAAGATATATTCTCTCTGGTTGGATCATAGTTTTAATTTAAAATTTAAACAAAAATCACGACAAGAATTACAAAATGGAGAGAGAACGTAATTTACTCCTTTTAAGATAGAACGAGCACGTACTATCGTCTTCACCAGAGATCAGTAGCCTCCGGCAGTGAAACACTCATGACACAAGCTTTTCTCGGCTGTACTTTTTTTGTAATGCTCTTTTGGACGTGGAAGCGAGGGAGAGGAGGGCAGTCTTTCTTCCCGTACGTCGACGTTGTTATCAGGTCAGGTGGATGATGCGATGCGATGCTCGCCGCCCTTTGACATTGGCGTTCCATCGCTGGTGTGCGTGCCGTGCCCGTAAGGCAGGCCCTAATGCTGCTTATCTACTGGAGTACTACTCGCAAGTGGCGGTAGTTTAATAAACATGTTAGTAGTCACGTAATCATACGCGTACGTATCGCTCTCTCACGCTAGCTTAGCTAGCTAGGTTGAGTATTCTGGACGCAACTGTCAAAGCTCATCATCTCCTCTGCTCGTCGAACCGATGCTTATCGACTTGGTTTAATTGAGTTGTTCACCGAGGGTTGCCTGTGGAGTTCACGCACGGCCAAGGTCGCTTTTGCGTGCCAGTGGGCTGAGTTTTTTTCTTTTTCGAATTCATTTCAGTACAGGCTCGTCTGCATCAGGGAAGTCTGTGCTGTGGACAAAACAAGATACTAGTACTACTGTAAACAGCAACGAACCATGGTCGGGCAAGGCCTGCACTCACCCAACGTGGCCTGCCTTCTTTTTTCTCCAGTCCTTATGGGCCAGAGAATCAACCTTGTCGGCAGCCGACGCAAGACAAAAAAAAATAATCAAAAAAGCCTTACGTTCGGGCCTATGTCACTGCAGTATTTGATTTTTTGTAATAATTTATAGTTACACGTGAATTCAGGCAAATCTTTCTTTCATATTCTTTTTCAGACGGAGGGAGTACAAAGTTTGGTGAAATTTAACTTCCAGATATGCTTTCTCGAAGCTTCTAGGTGTCCGGCGGAATTCCGCGAAAAATTCCACTTCTACTCCCTCCGTTCAGAAATATAAGACACTTTAGCTTTGTAAAACAAATGTATCTAGACGCTGTTTAGTGTACAGGTTCACTCCAAACCGAACCTATACACTAAAAGACGTCTAGATACATTTGATTCACAAAGCTAAAACGTCTTATATTTCTGAACGGAGGGAGTAGTATATTTGGAGATGTTTAGTTCTAATCTCCATCTCACAATTTGAACTACAAATGGATTAGAATTGAGATTTTGGCAGGGATCCCGCTTGCATCCCTATTTCGTACTCTGTTTCTCCTCGCGTGCTCCTCCGGTCTTGGTTTCATGATATCATCCCAGAAATACTTCATAGGTTTTCCTATCAATGTGACATAATTCGGAGATACCACATATCCAACTCAAACTCACCATCATGATTATCTATATTGCGTTGTGTATACGGTTTTGCATTCCTATATTACGATTGGAGTGACCAAACGGTACATATCACATCGCGTGACATTTTTTTCAGCTAAGAGCATCTCCACTCGTTAGCCGTTCTCGGGCCGAAATCCGGACCTAAATAGCGTCGGACGAAGAAATATTTTGGCCTAAGAATGGCCGATTTTCTACTCGCGTTTCTAGTCCGAGTTCCCAGGCGAAGCAAAAAACGGCGTCATTTTCGAATTTTCTCGTTCCCGCGGCGAAATCTTGGCCATAGGGTGTTCGACAGAAGTACGCCTAAAAAAGTTCGGCCATCAAATTATTACAGAACAAGATAAAATGGGTCGATGATCAGTCGATGGGGGTGATCTCCTCCGGCGTGTCCGGTGCGACGGGGATGGGTTCGTCGGCATTCCTGCCGGCCGACTGGTTGGAGGAGGTCGAAGCGGAGCTCGGCGAGGGCATGGCGGCGGAGGTGTTCGGCGGAGAGCTTGGCACGCTCTCGACGTTGTCCTCCTGGAGGATGGCGTTGCGGCGCGCCATGTACCAGGCCTTGACCGACGTGCTCATCGCCGAGGTGTCTTCACCGCCCATGAGAAACTGCAGATCCGTGTTCCTCTTCTTGGCGGCGAAGTTCGCTTTGAGGAGATCGAGCTTGCAGTCTTGGTTCTGTAGTAGCTGCGCCCATCTCTGCTCGGCCTTCTCTTCCCTCTTCTTGGTATGGGCCTTCATGTCGGCGATGCACCTCTCGATGGATTCCTGGAGGCGCTCGGCGGGAGGTCCTGCGGCTTTGAGCATCTTCGCCTTCTTCTGGCCGAGCTCTGGCCTTCCTTTGTCGGCAGCAGGTGGAGGAGCCGCCGGGTTGTACACGCCGTCCTTCGTCTTGGCGAGGGTCAGCCGAGTATCCGCCCAATTCTAGCATTTCTCAATGGAAGAAAACACGTGATGGAACTTGAACTCCGTCCCGGTGTCGTTCCTGTACATGCCGAGTGCGCGGAGGAGCTGCAAAGATAAGGCAAAGTCTGTCAGGATAGGCATGAACTAGTACCTTCGGCTAGTGTTCAGCGAAGTACCTTGCCATCCATGCTCTCGTCGCTGATGGGTGTGCGTTCGACCTCTTCGAGAAGGCTGTGTCACTTGCTGCACGCCTACTAGATGAGCCCCCAGTGGTTGGTCATGGCTTTCTCGCCGCGCTCCATGTGGGCTTCGTTGTACATCGGGTCGCAAAGGTTGCGTTCGTCGAATGCTAGCTTCACGCGCTTCCAGTAGTTGTCCGAATTTTGGTTGGGGCCAGTGATAGGATCCATGCTCACCGATTTCCAAGCGTCGGCGAGGCAAAGGTCCTCAAGCGCCGTCCACTTGATCCGGGGCTCCATCGCCGAGGTGCCCACCTTCTTCTTGCCTTTGCCCTTCGCCGGAGCCAGGCCATCGCCTTCCTCGTCCTCCTCGGTCTGGGTCTGCTTGGCGAAATCCTGAGACTCGATGCCGTGTTTGGCGTCGGCCCGGGACTGTTCTTGGGTGAAGAAACTGGCATTGTCCGCTGATACGTCCAAAACGTATCTACTTTCCTGAACACTTTTGCTATTGTTTTTCTCTAAACTTGTGTGATTTGGATACAACTAACACGGACTGACGCTGTTTTCAGCAGAATTACCTTGAAGTCTAGTTTTTGTGCAGAAAATCAACTATCAGGAAAAATCCCAGAAAATATGCCAAAAATCCTATTTCACCAGAAGACTCACGGAGCCAAAAGACGAGACGGAGTAGGGCCACGAGGGGCCCACACCACCTGGCCGCGCGGGCCAGGCCAGGCCGCGCCTGGAGGTGGTGTGGCCGCCTCGGCTGCCCCCTCGGCCTCCCTCTTCGCCTATAAGTTGCCTCTTGACCTAAAAACCAAGGGGGGTCGACGTTTTTCTAGAAAGAGTTCCGCTGCGCTGCCACCACCAAATTCCGTGATTCAGAACCAGAAACTCCGTTCTGGCACCCTGTCGAAATGGGGAATTGGAGGAGACCATCGCCATCATCATCACAATCGCTTCTCCATCGACCATCCATGTTTCCCCATCTATGAGTGAGTAATCCCTCGCTGTAGGCTATGGGATGGTAGGGATCGGATGAGCATTCATGTAATGGCATCAGATTGTTAGGGCATGGTACTTAGTATCTATTATTAGTGCTTTTTGACTTTGTTGCAACTTGTTATGCTTAATGCTTGTCACTAGGGCCCGAGTGCCATGATTTCAGATCTGAACATGTTATTGATTCATTATGATAGTATTGTTTATGGTCTTACTTGCAAGTTGTATACACATATTGTTATCCGGAACCAAAGACCCCGAAGTGACAGCAATCGGGATAACCGGAGGGAATGACTTTGATGTGAGGATCACATGTGTTCACGGAGTGTTAATGCTTTGCTCCGGTGCTCTATTAAAAGGAGCACCTTAATTGCCAGTAGTTCCCTTGAGGCCCCTGATGGCTCAGTGTTGATGTAGAACTCTTTGGGAACCCCAAGAGGAAGGTATGATGAGCACAGCAGCAAGTTTCCCTCAGTTATAAAACCAAGGTTTAATCGAACCAGTAGGAGCAAGGAAACACCCAAAGGTGTCGCTAGCTGAGCCTTGGCAGGGCGCACTACCGGTGCTAGTAGCAACGTGTAGACCTGCACAACACAACCACAAAACTTTGTCCCCAACTTGCGATGAGGTTGTCAATCTCACCATGTTTTGCTGAAAACAAAGGATTAAACGTATCGAATGGAAAGAAGTAATACTTTGCAGAAAGTAAACACAAAGCAGTAACAGATTATAGATTGTATGTAAAGAAAAGGACCGGGATCCATAGTTCACTAGAGGTGGCTCTCTTTAAGATAGATAACATGCTGGGTGAACAAATTACAGCGGGGCAATTGACAAACATTTAGAAAGCAATACATGCATATACTAATCATCTTGACTCCTTTAAGACTTGATTGGGCATTACAACATTATACATAGACCGCCATCCAACTACATCTATGACTAATAATCCACCTTCAGGTTATCATGGGAACCCCCTCCAGTATTAAGTTGCAAGCACCAGATTATTACTTTACGAATTGCGTGTAATGTAAACAATACGATTGTTCTATGAACAAAGGATTATTGTTTTCTCCCTAGTAGCAACATCACATCTAGTACCTTAGAGATTTATGTCACTTCCCCAGATTACAAGAGGCATGAACCCACTATCGAGCATAAATACTAACTCTTGAAGTTGCTAGCATCTACTTGGCCAAGATAGCTACTAACAACGGAAAGTATGCAAGATCACAAATAACAAAGACATGATAGAATCAATAATCAATCTGAAATAGTATCTCAATATTCATCGGATCCCCGCAAACACAACATGCAGAATTACAAATAGATGATCTTGATCATGAACGGAGCTCACAAGATCTAGACATGAAAGCACAAAGGAGGAGAACCTAGCTACTACATGGATCCGTAGTCCAAGGATGAACTACTCACGCATCACATCGAAGGCTTGCATGGTGATGAAGAAGGCCTCCAGGGTGAATTCCCCTCTCCGGCAGGGTGCCGGGAAGAGCTTCAGATCCCTCCCGATCTAGGGATGGAGATGACGACGGCTAAAGACTCTTTCGTGGATTTTTGATCGAGTACTTAGGGTTTTCGCCCCGAGGGCAATATATAGGCGCCAGGAGAGGCCGAGGGGGTGCCTAGGTTGGCCACACCACCCCCTGGTGCGGCCAGGCCTGGTCCGCGCGGCCATGTGGTGTGGTGGCCCCCTGGCTCCTCTCTGTCTCGTATTCTGGTGTGGCGCCCCGCAAAAACCACTACTAGAAAATCGCGTTTTTTGTGTGCATTGCATCATCATGGCCGCATGCTCATGTCATCATGCCACCTTGCATTTGAGCATCGTTATGTCATCTTGCATTTGTTTGCATAAAACTATTTACGAAGAGCCTGGTTTTGTTTTCTAAACGCCCCGTCTTTAATTCAAATTAAAACCCGGGTCTCTAGAATATTTTGTTTTGTCTATCAATGGTTTGCAAAAGCCTCATTAAATAAAATATTTAAATTATTTTTGGGACGCAGCCAGCCAGACCCGAAAGCCCTGCCGGCCACCTCCAGATAAAAATCCTACCTACCCCAGAAAACACCCAAACCTTTTCTACCCAATACCCTACCCCTATTTCCTACCCAGCCCCCTCCACCTCACCTGCACCAATCGGTGCTCGCCACGTCACCCAGCCAACCACCCCACCCCACCGCCCTTCTCCCTGCCCCTGGGCCCCCCATCATGTGGCCACCTCGCCCCACGCGCGGACACCCCCACCGGGCCCACTCCCCAGCACCCCACCTGCACAGCCCCGATCCCCACGCAACCGTCATGTCATCTTGCATTTGTTTGCATAAAACTATTTACGAAAAGCCTGGTTTTGTTTTCTAAACGCCCCGTCTTTAATTCAAATTAAAACCCGGGTCTCCGAAATATTTTGTTATGTCTACCAATGGTTTGCAAAAGCCTCGTTTTAATAAATAAAATATTTAAATTATTTTTGGGGCGCAGCCAGCCAGACCCGAAAGCCCTGCCGGCCACCTCCAGATAAAAATCCTACCTACCCCAGAAAACACCCAAACCTTTTCTACCCAATACCCTACCCCTATTTCCTACCCAGCCCCCTCCACCTCACCTGCACCAATCGGTGCTCGCCATCTCACCCAGCCAACCACCCCACCCCACCGCCCTTCTCCCTGCCCCTGGGCCCCACCGCCAGCTCCCTCCCATCACGTGGCCACCTCGCCCCATGCGCGGACACCCCCACCGGGCCCACTCCCCAGCACCCCACCTGCACAGCCCCGATCCCCACGCAACCGCCATGCCGCACGCAGCCCTCCATCCCGCGTTCCACTCTGCCCCACGAAACCGCCGCGTCGCCTGCGCCTGGCCCCACCTACCACCTACCGCACGACGCGCGTCCCCAGGCCCTGTCGCCACCTACCGCCCTCTTCTCACCTCCCCCTGGACGCAGCGCCCCGCCGTGAGCCCCTCCGGCCGAGCCCCGCTCCAGCCGCCCCGTCTCTCCTCCTCCACGTGCCGAACCCCGCCGGCCGCCGCCCTCTGCGCTCGCAAGCACCGCCGCCTCCGGCCACTGCACGCCCCGCCTCCCCGCCGGTCTTCCTCTCCCGGCGTGCCCTTTAACTGTCGGCTGCCTCTAGTCCCCACCGCCTTCCTCTGCCTCACCACCTTGTCGCTCGCCGGCCTCCCGTGCAAGCTCCGGCCCACGGCGACCCCGGCTCCAGACCCCCCTTGCCGGCCCTTCTTCGCCGACCCCCGCCGCCAACGAGCTCCTCCGCCGCCGCCAGGAGCTCAAGGTCCTGCCAGCCGCCGCCTGCTCGGCGTCTTCCTCGGTGCCTCTTCGTCTTCTCGAGCGGCCCCGCGCCTCCTCCTCTCTGCCGACGCCCCTGCGCGCAGCCGCCTTCCCGTCACGTCGGGCCGCCTAACCGCCTCGTCGTTTTCCCCAGCCCCTGCACGACTTCGCCGGCGTCACCTGGTACCACGACCCTGAGCCCGGAATCCACCTCCCTGCATCGTATCCTCAAGCCCCACCGCGAGGCTGCCTTTGTTGTCGTCTCACGCCGCATCGTCGGAGCTTCCCCAGCCTCGAGGCCACCACCAGAGCCTCCCCAAGTTGCTACCGTGGCCTCTCATTTTGGTGCCCAGCCCGTGGCCTCACTCGGCAAGTCCTCGGTGGTTTGGCTCTCTGATGCGTTGTGAGCTGGTGACGGATGCATGGAGACTAAAATCCAGGCAACAAGTGAGATTATGTGGTGTTGATGAAAACCGAGTGTCGCAAGCCCAATGACCATATGGTCGTGTTGCGCCAAGATCTACAATCCGAGAAGGAGACCACTAGTACCCGGTGTTGTTTCGAGTGCGCCATCGACCAAAGAAGCCGGAACCCGGACCCGAACCACATCGAACCCCAAGATCGTCGAACCCTAAAGTGTG
The DNA here is from genome assembly GCA_910589775.1 of Avena eriantha. Lineage (NCBI taxonomy): Eukaryota > Viridiplantae > Streptophyta > Magnoliopsida > Poales > Poaceae > Avena > Avena eriantha. Next base: position 134,226,928 of record OU342742.1, read on the forward strand.
ATCCCCTTTTCCGAGACCTCTATTGTATAATATATAACATATACTTGTTGCATATTAAATTGTACATGCCTGCATACATATTTTTGTGGGTTCGGGTTGTATAGTCGATTCACCTCATAATTAAATATGGAGACTATATGCGGGCCATACTTGTCTCCTATCGCCTCCATTTAAATTGGTGTAGCGAACCGATGCCATGCTTCGCCCTGTTAATACAACATTTAAACTGTGGGTACCTAAACAACTTGAACCATATAATTAATTGTCGGGACCCCGGTTCCGCTTAATCTTGCCTAATTGCACCGCATCTGCATCATATCATAAGCATGCCGGATCTTCTGTCGTAGTATTAAATATTACATCCGGTGTTTCTTATAGTGTTTGCTTCTTCGCGGATTAGGCCGATGAGTGGATGCGAGTAACGACAAGTTCTCCGGATATGATCCTTCGACAGTGTTTCCCAGGCGAGCATCTCTCTCCCTTCTACCTATTTTGCATTTATAGTCTTTATTTCTTCCTGTTGATCTATTGCTATCCGTGTCGCGATGCTTTAGTTTCCGTGCACCAGTTATATCCTGAGCAGCCTCTATATTGCCTTGGACACCTCCTATTGCCTGTGTTTGGTAGATAGCTGGCCTTGCGAGTCGCAGTTGCTTGCTCAGGTGCGAACCCGTATCGTTAAGTACCACAGTTGTTGGGATGTTGGCAGATGCTTATTGGTGGAGATGCTTACTGGTGGTGATGATCATGAATTTTAATACAACTATTAAAATGCTAGATATAACTAATGCGGAGGAATCGGTGGACAATAGATGTTATTTTGTTCTTCCACGCTCACTTGTGTCCCGTAGGACCCCGAGTACTTGATACCTGTTCCTTGATTTTTCGCACTATCCACATCCGGGAGGCCTTATGGACCCTCCCTGAGCCAGAGCTTGATTCATTCTTATTTCTTGGGGCCACAATTAGTTTGGGGCTTTATTACTATCATGTACTTATGCCATGTTACTGCTTTATTTAAGATTGTGCGAGGAGCACCTGTACTGTTTTGGATCGTGACACGTTTTCGCTGTATCGACAAGCCCAATCACACTTTCGGGTTCCTAGTCGTTTACAGCCATCCACACAAACCCTGAGTCTGTTCCGGAGCCGGCCAACTTCGTTGTGGGTAGCTTAGTGGGGTGGCCCCCTGAAATATTTCTGAATCCTATGATCGCTTTGTCGTGAATGCCTCGTTGGGTTTTGAGTTGGTTTTTCCGAGGTTGATCGAGTGTGTGTTGCTATTTGTGCACCCCTGCAGGGTAAAACTTTATGAAAGCCATGTCCGCGGTTATGGACGACTTGGAGCACAATATCTCGATCATAGACAAGCATAACTAAAGTAGTGCTATAAATTTGACTTAATATGTGACTAGTAATCAGCTCAAGTATAACGGAATGGATACTAAAAATGCCAACAGCTGGTGGATCTGGGTTGTTTTGTGACATGCTATATGCCTAGTAAGTATTGCAACTCCAATGGAATGTGATAAAAGTGTCAACAGCTGTTGGGTTTTGGGATTCCTCAGGACAATTATATCTAACTAGTAAATGTCCCAACTACAACAGAATGGTAATTAAACTGCCCACTACTTATGCTATCAGGACGGCCCATGCTATCTATATCTGACTAGTAAGTGCCTCAATTATAATGGAATGATTAAAACTGCCAACTGTGTGAGTTCCTTGGTCCGACTTCCTCGTTTGGTCTCGAGGGGAAAATACCAGGATGGGTTTGTTTGGTGTTAGCTTCAGGTTGGATCCGAATAGGTCTTTCCTACCCCTCTCTAATAGCCGCCAGTGATACCGAGTCTCTATAGGTTGTTTAGTGCCGCTGCGCTGCCGCTTCAGCCCACCATACCTATGTAGGCGAGAGCCGCCGAATTCTAGCCTCACCGTGTACTGGCCTCAATACTGACGCTCCTCTTTTTCCTTTGCCCTTTTCCGGCACCCCTTTGTTTTAGCAGGTTTGAGGTCGACGTCGTTAGCAGGGTTACCCTTCCGGCTTGGCCTGGGCAGGGTTATGGATGCCATTGGTTAATCTTCAGGGCTCTTAGCCCCATTTGCATCTTGTCCGTAGTCGGACGCCCTATCAATTTTAAGGTGGTTTGGATTTTTGTATTGTATATCTGTATTCTTGACTCGTGGAGTCGTGTTGTATATATATCTGTTCTATGGGTCCCATCGAGGACTGTTGTGTAATGGTATTACTTCGTTTTCCACCCGCACGAAAGTGCCTGGTGGGCGTCCTTGAATCGTTTCTATGCGGGTTTGGCGGAAAGGGCTAAAACTTGCATAGGGCCGATTTGAGGGTGTTACATCTGGCATCTGATGAATTCCGGAAAAATAGGCACTTTGGCTTTTGTCCCGTCCAATTCCGAGAATATTCATTTTCTGACTTTCCTAGAACCAAAAATAGCAGAAAATAGGCAGCTGGCACTGTGGCTCTTGTTAATAGGTTAATCCAAGAAATCATATGAGAAGTACTTGAAAGTTGGAACGAAACATAAGAAAGTGGATAAAACCAAGCATGAAACATCAAAAATTATAGATACATTTGCAATGTATCAGCCCCGCTGCAAACGGGCTGACAGGACAAAAGATGTTGTGCAAGTTCTCATTGCGAGCATGTATGACTATATATGGAACACATGCATCCCCATGCAACGCCTGTCCATCCATCCCTATGCCTACCGCACTTTAATCCTACTGTTTACTGCATTTGTTACTACTGTCTTTACTTTTACTTCTGCTATTACTTTACTATTGCTACTAATAAACTACTGTGAGTAAGATTGTTTCCAGGTGCAGCTGAATTGATAACTCAGTTGTTAAGGCTTATAAATATTCTTTGGCTCCCCTTGTGTAGAATCAATAAATTGGGTTTCACTTCTCTCGAAAATACTACGATACACCCCCTATACTTGTGGGTCATCACCGGCTGCCGCCGCCGCCGAACCTTCAGTGATCATGCCCTGCATGTAGGCTTCGTTGGACATTCCGACGAACATGTTCTGGGCGTCGGTCTCATTGTGGGCCGCGTGCGACGAGCTTCCGGCGAACGACAGAGGGTCGCGGCGCGCCGTCGAGGAAGCTATGCATGCCGGGGAGGAGGAGTAGGGCGCGTTGATGTCGATGCTGAAGGCTGAAGGAGGGCATGGTGCAGGGCAGGGGAAGACGGTGTTCTGGTTGAATCTGTCGCCGAACTCGGGGGAGGAGGAGTACCTCTGCCGTGGGTTCGCCTAGTTCTCCTAGAACATCGCCGACGAGATCGGCGAGTAGTCGATCAGCGAGTAGTCGGCCGGTGAATTGATGCTTGGATAGCTTCCCCAAATGTCGTCGTACTGCACGTGCGACGACGCCGCTGCCGCTTCCCTCGTCGCCTGCGCCTTGGCCACCGCTCCCCTCATCGCTTGAGCGTCGGCGAGCTCCTTCGCTTAATTGGCTTTGCCTTCCTGTCCCTACGGCTCTCCGTGGCAAACTTTCTCTTCATGGATAGGGCAAACTAGGCGGGGGCGATCATGCCTTCAGGTCTCGGCGCGGGCGCTCTCGGCTTCCTCACCTTTTTCTCCTTTGGTTTGCCGGTTGTCGGTCGTGGTTTTGCGAAAGCCTTGGGCGGCATGATGGGCGGGAGCTCGAAGAACTGGCGGGAGATGTGGGGGATTGTGGAGGGAAGGCAGGAGGAGAAGTGGAAGAGGAAAAGGGTGGGAACTCGCCCTCCGCTCGCCGACAGGGCTGGCCCACCCTCGTTTTCTCTCCATCCGGCGTTCCTAGGCTGTTCTTGGCGTCTCGGGTTCGGCCTGGGAACGGCGGACCAATTTCGAGCCAAATCCGGACGAAACCGGCGTTCTGGGAACGCGATGGGCGAAAGTTCACCGTCCGGACGAAAAATACACCCTGGGAACGCCTTCCTGTGAACGCGAGTGGATATGCTCTAATCACATTGTGTATCAGTGTGATAGTACTGCGGTTGCATATTGATAGTAAGATTCCACATATGGTTAATTCGATTGGGTAAATACAGTTCAGGGCGTTTAGGTTAAAATTGCTTGTACAAAAAAGTAGTCCGGTTCCAATGCAGACCAACAAAATTTCAAAAATGATCAAACAAACCACATACGAAGCGAATTTAGAAATAATGAAGGATTTGAATATATATTTGTACATGTTAATTATAAATTAATATATATATATTAAATACAATATTAAAATATTTTTAAAGGGGCAACTGATGTGCTCGTCGTTGACGTGGGAGTCTCTTCTTCTTTTGATCCCCGGCAACGGCGCCCAGAAAATCGCTGGTGCGTGGTTGATGCAGAGCTCGTTGGGAACCCCAAGAGGAAGGTATGATGAGCACAACAACAAGTTTCCCTCAGTATGAAATCAAGGTTTAATCGAACCAGTAGGAGCAAGGAAACACCTCAAAGGTGTTACTAGCTGAGCTTTGGCAGGGCGTACTACCGGTGCTAGTAGCAACATGGAGACCTATACAACACAACCACAGAACTTTGTTCCCAACTTGCGATGAGGTTGTCAATCTCACCATGTTTTGCGGAAAACAAAGGACTAAACATATCGAATGGAAAGAAGTAAAAGTTTGCAGAAAGTAAACACAAAGAAGTAAACAGTTTATAGATTGTATGTAAAGAAAAAGGACCGGGATCCATAGTTCGCTAGAGGTGGCTCTCCTTAGATAGATAACATGCTGGGTGAACAAATTACAGCGGAGCAATTGACAAACACCGAGAAAGCAATACATGCATATACTAATCATCTTGACTCCTTTGAGACTTGATTGGGCATTACAACATTATACATAGACCGCCATCCAACTGCATCTATGACTAATAATCCACCTTCAGGTTATCATCCGAACCCCCTCCAGTATTAAGTTGCAAGCAACAGATTATTGCTTTACGAACTGCGTGTAAAGTAAACAATACGATTGTTCTATGAACAAAGGATTGTTGTTTTCTCCCTAGTAGCAACAGCACATCTAGTACCTTAGAGATTTCTGACACTTCCCCAGATTACCAGAGGCATGAACCCACTATCGAGCATAAATACTAACTCTTGGAGTTGCTAGCATCTACTTGGCCAAGATAGCTACTAACAACGGAAAGCATGCAAGATCACAAATAACAAAGACATGATAGAATCAATAATCAATCTGAAATAGCATCTCAATATCCATCGAATCCCCGCAAACACAACATGTATGAATTACAAATAGATGATCTTGATCATGAATGGAACTCACAAGATCTAAACATGAAAGCACAAAGGAGGAGAACCAGCCATCTAGCTACTACATGGATCCGTAGTCCAAGGATGAACTACTCACGCATCACACCGGAGGCTTGCATGGTAATGAAGAAGGCCTCCAGGGTGAATTCCCCTCTCCGGCAGGGTGCCGGGAAGAGCTTCAGATCCCTCCCGATCTAGGGATGGAGATGGCGGTGGCTACAAACTCTTTCGTGGATTTTTGATCGGGCCTTAGGGTTTTCGTCCCAAGGGCAATATATAGGCGGAAGGAGAGGCTGAGGGGGTGCCTGGGCTGGCCACACCACCCCTTGGCGCGACGCGCGGCTAGGTGGTGTGGCCGCCCTCTGTCTCCTCTCCGTCTCGTATTCTGGCACTTGTTGACTTCCGTAAAAATAGGCACTTTGGCTTTTGTCATATCCAATTCCGAGAATATTCATTTTCTGACTTTCCTAGAACCAAAAACAGCAGAAAACAGGCAGCTGGCACTGTGGCTCTTGTTAATAGGTTAGTCCAAGAAATCACATGAAAAGTACTCCAAAGTTGGAATAAAACACAAGAAAGTGGATAAACCAAGCATGGAACATCAAAAATTATAGAAACATTTGCAGTGTATCAGCAACCGCCGCTAAAGGGCCGAATTCCCTATTGGAAAACAACCTAAGAGGGAGGTCACCCCGGAGCGAGCGCGTGGGGTGGCGCTTAACCGCGGTTGTTGCCGCTGCGGGTGGCTGGCCGACCCATCGCGAGCGGGCCAGGGGTAACTGGCACGTGACTAGCGGGCCACGAGCGGGGCCTAGGTGGCCGATGCCGCCACATGCCACTACCGCCAGCTGGCGGGCTGCGGGGCCAGACCCACGTGGCCACCGCCTTAGCCACATAGGCCGCAAGGCCGCGGGTAGTGTTGGGTCCGCAACATAGAAAACAAAAAATTTCCTACGATGAGAACTACACGCCAATGTCTATCTACAAGGTACAAAGCAACGGGTGGACATACATCCATCGAGAACTTACCCTCGAAGACAACGAGTTTTGTTAACGAGTAGGAACTCGTGGTTGATGTAGTCGTACACTTGCCGATCTCAAGATCGTGAGGAAGTCCGAGCGCCGCAACTCAGCAGCGCATCTGTACTCGCACACACGTTTAAGCCACCGGACAACCTCCACCTCCTCGCTCCAGCGATCCAGCGGAAGCAGCAACTCCTTCCAGACGAAATGCCATCGGGAACATGTATCTCGCTAATCCGAGACCATGGGGGAATAATTCTAGAGAGAGAGAGAGATCCTTCACAAGGAGGTGTGTGGAAGAAGGAGGGAGGGTGTGGCCTTTTATAGGAAGAGGGGGTGCCCCTCCACCATGGCCGGTGCCCAAGGGGTGCCCCTTCATCTCCTCCATTCATGTGGTGGTAACCCCTCCACATTAAAATGCCTCTTCACATTCCCTTTTAAAGTCTCCACTTTAAATGCATTAAATTTCTCCAAATTTAATGCTCTCTCATTTAATAAAACTCTTTTATTATTTTTATTCAGAATTTTGTTAATTACTTTAATTAACAAACATTCACATATAACCCCTTGCAATATTTCAATATCACATGCAGAACCACTTTCTGCAATTTCACCCGAAACAATTTCCGGTTTCTATCAAAACAATTCCCGCGCTTTGCAATTCTTTCGTCTGAAACATATGTGCTCCAAAATGGTGTCCGGTAGCTCTTAAGTGTGTCACCCTACGATTCGCGAATAATGCAGACATGATCGAGACCCCTCTCCGATCAATAATCAGCAGCGGGATCTGGAGATCCGTACTGACTCCTACACATTCAACGATGACTTCTGTGATCGTGAGAACCTTTAACGCTAGTAACTAAATCCCTCTGTCTTGCGATATATTACATGTCTGAGATTCGATCATCGGTATCTCCATACCTAGTTTGATCTCGTTACCGACATGCACTCTTTTCTCGTTCCCGTGATATAACATTCTAGTGATCACATCACTTGCTTGCAAGCTATCTTAATGTGATATCACCGAGAGGGCCCAGAGTATATCTATTCGTCATCAGGATTGACAAATTCCACTCTTGATCCATGAGCCTCAACATAACACCTTCGTAGCACTGAACCCATCTTTATAGTCACCCTGTTACGGTGTGACGTTTGATGTTATCAAGATACTCTTCCGGTGTTAGCAATTAACATGATCTCATGGTCTAAGGATATAGATTACTTCGTATAGTGTTATAGAAATATAAACATAATGACTTTGATCGTAATGCTATACTTCGGATGAATGTTCATCACATCATTCAACTAATGTTCTGACCTTGTTATTAACAACATCCAATGTCCATGATCAGGAAACCTTGATCATCTTGTTAATCAACAAGCTAGTCTATAAGAGAGGCATAACTAGGAACCCTTTTTGTTTATTAAACACACATGTATTGATATTTCCGATTAATACAATTATAGCATGCAAAATAAACATTTATCATAAACATGGAATAAGATAATAACCACTTTATTATTGCCTCTCGGGCATATTCCCTTCAGTCTCCCACTTGCACTAGAGTTAATAATCTAGTTTGAAAAACTTTGCGTATTGAACACCTATGGCTTTCTGGTGTTGCATATACGCTATTGCTAGTGGTTAACATAATCTCCAGATCTGACTGTTTTAGGTCCGTGTGTATTTGCATGTCTTTGCGTCTCTACGCATCACTCATTCTCAAATGAGATGGCATTGTATAAATTTGGTCCTTTGGTGAGACCTTTAGTTTGTTCGGGTTAAAATATGTTGATATTATTGTCACATAATATATCTTCATAGTATTATCCCAATTTGAACCACACCTAGTTTGATAACAAACTACTTAACACAAATGCCCTCCTATGCTGCTACTATAGCAGTCATATACTTAGCCTTTTGTTGTAGTATCCGTCACAATGTCTCAACTTTGGAACTCATCCAAATCCATCATGGAACATCCTTTCCATTACATTGTGCCACCCATGGTCTAAATTGAGATAAATTTAATTTGTATCTTGTGACAAAACTAGTATCAATGTAACACTTTACAATGAACTACCTTTAACTATTTGTCACTTATACATGATATATTCTTAGTTCTTCCAAAGCTCATAAGAATATCTTTACTATTGTCCAATGATCATCTTATGAATCATTCTGGTATATGCTCATAACATTTAGAGCATAGGACATTCTGGATATATACATATCATGGTATAATCGATCAAAATCTTCATGTGATTTTACTCACCAAGTGTTGAAACACTTGAATCTTGATACAATTCTTTCCATGCAGCAAGAACCTTTCTTGTTGTTTCCATATTGAACCCTTTCAATATCTCATATATGTATATCTGGCACAACCATATTTGCGCCTTAATCTATCCATATAGATATTGATGCCAAATATTCCAGGTTTGCCTAAGTCTTTCATCGAAATCTTATTTTAATGAAATTCTTAACTTGTGTCAATACAAGATACATCATTTCCAATCAACAATATGTCCTCTACATAATGTATTAGAAATATGTCTCAGCGCTCCCACTTAATTTCTTGCAAATGCAAGCATCTTCATCATCTCCGATGAATTTAAACTCTTTTAACAGTTTCATCATGGTGAAGATTCCAACTCCGTTATGCTTATTTCAACTATTGAAGTTTGCATGCCCTTTTAGCACCCTTTGAATTAACAAAACCCTTTGGACCGTGTCATGTACACGTCCTAGGTATCCGTTCTATTAGAAAACATTGTTTTGTTTATTCAACTACCATATACCAAATTATATGTAGTGGTTGCTACATTAATCCGTCAAGACTAAATATCGCTATGAAATATCAAATCTTGTCATAGTCAACTCCTTGAACATTGTCGTAAACTTCTTTCTGACATGTCGACTATTTCATAGATGTTAAACATCCATGTCTATTTCTTTATGGATCCAAACACAATCGATAGGCTTCACGCCTTTCCGGAGGGTCTTCCAAGTTCAGAAACTTAATTTCTCGTGTATGGATACTATCACGGATTCTATGACTTCTAGTCATTTTATGGAGTCAGGGCCCATCATCGCTTCTTTGCATGTAATCGGATCATCATTGTCAAAACAATAACGACTTGCTTATCAAATCTTACTATTTGATTCTTACCGACCCACACGGTTCTATAGGAACTCTAATCTCCGAGATCACACCTTTTGTAATCACGAGAGCCATGAGCATTGTGGCCGCCACCAGGACACTTTCCGGCGATGCGCTACTTAGCACATATAGCTAAGGTTCAACAACCTTATCAAAGTTCTATTGTCCTCCCACTTAACTTTTCACGAAAAATTCCTTCTCAAGAAACTTGACGTTCCAAGTAACAAACTCTTTTGTCCTCGGTGTTATGGAGAAATTCCCAACAAATTCTTTGGGATAACCTACAAAGACGTGCTTATCCGACTTTGGTTGTAAACATTTTACTTATGCATAGCATACCAAAATTTAAGAAAAGACAATTCGGGTTTTATCCCAAACCATAACTCATATGGTGTCATTTCAATGGATCACGATGGTGCTCTTTTCAGTGTAAAAGCGGTAGTCTCTAAAGCTTCAATCCTTAAAACATAATGGCAGTTTTATAAATGACACCTTTGATCATCTTATGAATCATTCTGGTATATGCTCATAACATTTAGAGCATAGGACATTCTGGATATATACATATCATGGTATAATCGATCAAAATCTTCATGTGATTTTACTCAACAAGTGTTGAAACACTTGAATTTTGATACAATCATTTCCATGCAGCAAGAACCTTTCTTGTTGTTTCCATATTGAACCTTTTCAATATCTCATATATGTATGTCTGGCATAACCATATTAGCGCCTCAATCTATCCATATAGATATTGATGCCAAATATTCCGGTTTTGCCCAAGTCTTTCATCGAAATCTAATTTTAATGAAATTCTTAACTTGAGTCAATACAAGATACATCATTTCCAATCAACAATATGTCCTCTACATAATGTATTAGAAATATGTCTCTGTGCTCCCACTTCATTTCTTGCAAATGCAAGCATCTTCATCATCTCCAATGAATTTAAACTCTTTTAACAGTTTCATCATGGTGAAGATTCCAACTCCGTTATGCTTACTTCAACTATTGAAGTTTGCATGCCCTTTTAACACCCTTTGAATTAACAAAACCCTTCGGACCGTGTCTTGTACACGTCCTAGGTAACCATTCTATTAGAAGAACCTTGTTTTGTTTATTCAACTACCATATACCAAATTATATGTAGTGGTTGCTACATTAATCCGTCAAGACTAAATATCGCTATGAAAGATCAAATCTTGTCATAGTAAACTCCTTGAACATTGCCGTAAACTTCTTTCCGACATGTCGACTATTTCATAGATGTTAAACATCCATGTCTATTTCTTTATAGATCCAAACACGACCGATAGGCTTTACAACTTTTTAGAGGGTCTTCCAAGTTCAGAAACTTGATTCTCGTGTATGGATACTATCACGGATTCTATGACTTCTAGTCATTTTATGGAGTTAGGGCCCATCATCGCTTCTTTGCATGCAGTCGGTTCATCATTGTCAAAACAATAAAGACTTGTTTATCAAATATCACTATTTGATTCTTACCGACCCACACGGTTCAATAGGAACTCTAATCGTCGAGATCACACCCTTTGTAATCACGGGAGCCATGAGCATTGTGGCCGCCACCGGGACACTTTCCGGCGCTGCGCTACTTAGCACATATAGCTAAGGTTCAACAACCTTATCAAAGTTCTATTGTCCTCCCACTTAAATTTTCGCGAAAAATTCCTTCTGAAGAAACTTAACGTTCCAAGTAAAAAACTCTTTTGTCCTCGGTGTTATGGAGAAATTCCCAACAAATTCTTTGGGATAACCTACAAAGACGTGCTTATCTGACTTTGGTTGTAAAGATTTTACTTATGCATAGCATACCAAAATTTGAGAAAAGACAATTCGGGTTTTATCCCAAACCATAACTCATATGGTGTCATTTCAACGGATCACGATGGTGCTCTTTTTAGTGTAAAAGCGGTAGTCTCTAAAGCTTCAATCCTCAAAACATAATGGCAGTTTTATAAATGACACCTTTGATCTTACCATGTCAAACATGGTTTGATTTCATCTCTCGAATATGCCATACTCCTATGGTTTATCGGGAAACACAAATCATGGAACAATTCCTCAAATCTTAGGTGTTTTTGCTAAACATGTAACTCAAATATCTTCCTTTATGATCGAATCATAAACTCTTTATTTTCTTGTTACAATGATTTTCCACTTCATCTTGAAAGTCTTTGAACAACTTTCAAATGTTTCCTACTTCTTCCTTAGTAAGTAAATATATAGATATATTCACTTAAATTTCTGGAGAAAGCATATGAAGCAAAAAGATCCATCGCATATGGCTACACATAATGGACTATGCACATCAGCATGTATAATTTCCAATAAGCTAGTCATCCGTTCCTCTTTGGCCTATGAACGTAGCTTCAATTATCTCGAGGAAAGTTTCACCAGCGTCCATTGATCAAAATCAAAGACTCGAAAAATCCATCAACATGGATTTTCTTCATGTTTTCTTTCCAATATAATTTAAACAGCGATGTCACTTAATAAGTGACCTTTCAATCATTTGTCTTGCGACATTTTAGCAATAGTGTTTATGGATGTAATTTCTCCCACGAGACTTGTAAAAATTCATCCATCCTTTATGGAATACGGTAATTATTTGAACAACCATTGTTCTCGTAATATCGGAACAAAATAACAATTATTAAAACAAATCTTGAAGGCTAGGTTTGACGACAACGAAAAACACAATAACACTTTATTTGTTTTCGATGAACATCATCACTTATTCTCTTGCTAGTTACTTAGGCCATTGTAGTTCATGAATTGCGTTGTCCTGTATGACACTTCATACCAACCAATTCGGTATCCAATACCTAAGAACCACATTATTTAACAAGCAAGGAATACAGCCATAACATGTATATCTTCTATATACCTAAGCTGGACATTTCCAACATTTTCTTTTCTGCCAAATATTTTATAGATTCTCTTTCAGCAGTTCCTTTTCCTTTTAAAACAATCTATCAACATCAATTGTGGTGTCATTCACATGACACATAGTACAAAGCGTATATAGTCAAATACTAATACCTTTGGACTTGCACTTTGAAGTGGATCACCATCATCAACTATTTGGTGTTCTTTCAAAAATCCATTCTTTAGTAATCTATTAGTGACATGGGTATACCCTACAGGTACTCGAGCTTGGTATATACGGTCTAAATACGTACAAGCCCACGGTGTCGCCAAGGCCCAGACGAAAGGACTAGAGTAAAGCGCGGACTCTCGATTGCTTGAGAGACAAGAAGAAGCTAAAGATAGAAAGTTTGAAGGGAAAAACCCTAACTTGTAACCGACTCGACCTGCTACCCGAGACCTAGCCTATCTATATAAAGGCTAGGAGGGGGGCGAAGAGGACACACGCAACCCTAGTTTCCACAACTCTCGCCAGATTGCATCTGCGCACCATTGTAACTTTCGACTCCTTTGATAATTCCACGAGCAAACAAGCAGGAGTAGGGACCTCTACGAGGCCTGAACCTGGGTAAAACCTTGCGTCCCTGTGTGCTTGTTTGCTAGCCGATAGATGTCTCCAGCACTCCCTCCTTCTCCAAAACCCAAGTCCATAACAATGGGCATTGATGAGTTAAACCCTCGTCAATTGGCGCTGTCTGTGGGAACTGGGAGTGCTGATGTTGCGGCTTCTTCGCCCCCATCAACTGCGATCTACAACTCCGCAACAACGGAGATTCGCCAGCTCTTCGGCGCCTTCGACTTCACCATCCACACGCCGGCCACCCGCCCGGCCTTCGAATCCCTGGGCGACGGAATCAGCCTGGCGATTGGGAACTTCCGCTTCCAAGTTGGTCAGATGGGCACGCTTCGCATGCCTGATCAACCGACGACACCGGCGATTGCCCCGACATCATGGTTCCCTCCATCAATCGGCACCCTCAGCGAGCTCAGTGCTCCGGTGGCAGTCGGGAACACGATCAGCGACAGCAGTCGCGACTCCGATCTGAGCGATCTGGCCACAGAAGATGGAACCTACGGTTCTGAATCTGAAAGTTGTGGAAGCAACAGCTTCCCCAATCACTTCATGTGCGTCGTCATTAACGCAGGCGACACTTCCGCCAATCACGGCAACGACGGTAACGGCGCCAATGGGGGAGCAGTCGAACTTCCCCGTATAATCAATGAGCAAACCGGCGAACGCGTCGTAATCAAGCTCAGCGAGCAAGAGTGGGAGCGCGGCCGCGAGGCCCTACGAGGTACACCGCTACCCCTCGGGTCCCCGCTGGAACTACTGATGGTCTACCACTGGCTCCTAAAAGAGGAGTTCACGCGCCAAAAACAAGCAATCGCGCAACTCGAGGCGCGTAAAAAGGCGGCGGACGAGTCGAGCCTTCGTCGCGCTGGGCTCTCCTCCTACGGAGGATCCTCCTCACGAGGCAACGAGTACATCGCCAAGAAGAGGCAGTCGCGAATGGCTCACCTCACCGAACAAGAGCGCATAGAAGCCACGAAAGTCCTCGACTTCGGCTCTATGACAGTCAACACGAGATGCAACGTGGTCCCCAGGACGTCGCAGGCCGCGGTGATAGCAGCCACCATGTACCTCCTCAACATCCAGCCACCGGCTGGAGATCCCCAAACTGCCATGCACCGATCTACGATCGCAGGTTTGGAGCTAATCGAGGCCGCCCTCGACAAGGAGCCGGTACCAGACCCAAAAAAGGGCAAAGCGCTAGCAAAACGCTACTCCTCACCCTCATCCAGCGATGATAGTCACGACCTGTCTCGACGCCGTCGTTCACGGCGACACGATCGCGACTACGATGCGCGCAACGACCTCACACAATGCAAGATCGACAAGTCAAGAGCACGACGTGCTCGGTCGACTGACTCGGAAGAGGAAGACGGGGAACTCTGCGGCGCCAGATGCTTCAGCAGATCCATTAGGCAGAAGCGAATGCCTAAGGGGTTTAAACTTCCGTCAGAAAATCCAAAGTTCGACGGTCTACAGGACCCTAAAATCTTGCTAGAGGATCACATCTCCTCCGCTAGGCTCCACGGAGGCAGTCGAAGTACTGCCATGCAATGCTTGCAGCTACAGCTGCAGGGCGCCGCCCGAGCATGGCTCAATAGCCTCCCACGCGGATCCATTCGCAGTTGGGATGAGCTGGTCTACAGCTTCGTGCGCAACTTTAAAGGCACGTACAAACGGCCCGCATCAATCGAAGAACTGAGATGCTGCCAGCAAAGATCTGGCGAATCGCTGCGCTCATACATACGAAGGTGGTCCATCATCAAGAACTCCGCGGAAAACATCTCGGAAGACCGCGCGATCGATGCATTCAATAGTGGCGTTCGTCGTCTAGAGCTCAGGGAGGAGCTGGGCCGCTCAAAGCCCCAGACCATCGACCACCTAATGGAGACCGCGAATCGGTGGGCTGATGGAGAAGATTCGGTGAAGAACCGCGCTCACTCCGATGAGGAGGCAGAACTCGAACGCAGACGCGACCGCCGAGGCAAACACCGCATGCGCATCTACGACGACCGTGACGACGTCAACATGGTCGCAGCCGGCTACGCCGATAGACGCAACGACAACCGCAACAACGGATACCGCAGCGGTGGATACCGCGACTCTGGGAAAACCATGCAAGTATGGCAACGCCGCACTCGACGAGGCACCCGCGACCTCCATCGAGGAAAAACTGTCCGGACCATGCATGGTACACTTCTACATCGACAAGCATGATGGCAAGAGAAAGTCCAGCCACCTACTCAAGGACTGCCGCGAGTTCCTCAAACTACACGAGGGATTGGTTCGGATGAACCGCAACGCAGTCGAAAGAGGCTACGGGGCCGCTCTAGGCGCCGCGGCACATGGCGCACTGCCACCTCCACCAGGGCCACCACCGAACGGAGCTGCACCGGACCAACACCACGGAGGAGAACCGTACCCACGGGCCATGGGTACCATGATGATCCAAAAGGGGCGCCCCTCCAACAGGGTGCAGAAAGCCATCACTCGCCAAGTCAACTTGGCCACGCACTCACCACCATCCACCACTGAGTATCTCAGTGGCAGTGAGTTGTGCATCACCTTTGATAAACGAGACCACCCGCCTCAAGTACCTCGCCCAGGCCATTGCCTCCTCGTACTCGAGGCGCAAATTGGAGGCTTCGACATGAGTCACGTCTTCATGGATGGCGGAAGCGGCATCAACCTCATATTCGCGAGTACCTTGCGAGCAATGAGGATCCCTCTAACTTGCTTGGAGGCATCGGACACAACGTTCCACGGCATCGTCCCAGGGAAAGGCGTATACCCCCTGGGAAAAATCAACCTTGACGTCATATTCGACACGCCAAGGAACTTCCGGCGCGAGCGCATCAATTTTGAGGTCGTCGACTGGCCCTCACAATACCACTGCATCCTCGGACGCGTCGCGTTCGCTAGGTTCATGGCGGTACCCCACTATGCCTACCTGTAGCTGAAAATGCCAGGTCCCAACGGCGTCATCACGATCAACGGAAGCTTTGAGCGATCTGACAGTTGCGACAGGGAATTCAACAGAATCTCCCAGTCCTTCGGCATGCAGGAGGAGCTCGCGCGATTGAAGGAAACGACAGACAACAGCCTGCCTCCCCCGAGCAGGCCAAGCTCACCTGATCTCTCCTTCGACTCATCTGTGCACACAAAGAAGGTGCAGGTCCATCCGACAGATCCGCCAAAACGGCCCTCATCGCCAACAACTTGAGTCCCGCATAGGAACTCGCGCTCGTCGAATTCCTCCGTGAGCAC
Organism: Avena eriantha; assembly: GCA_910589775.1. Classification (NCBI taxonomy): domain Eukaryota; kingdom Viridiplantae; phylum Streptophyta; class Magnoliopsida; order Poales; family Poaceae; genus Avena; species Avena eriantha. Next base: position 134,243,191 of record OU342742.1, read on the forward strand.
TGGGAAATTTTTGCCTGGTGTCCTGCGAAAATGCCAGGAGTTCCCAGGGAATTCGTCGAGCACGCACTCAACGTCAACCCCGACGCAAGGCCAGTCAAGCAAACAATCAGGCGACTGTCTGAGCCACGAGCGTAGGCAGTTGGCATGGAGATCAACAGACTCCTCGAGGCCAAATTCATACGCGAGATCAAGGCAAGCACTTGGCTCGCCAATACGGTGCTGGTGCCAAAAAAGGACACAGATATCCTACGGATGTGCGTGGACTTCACTTCTTTAAACAAGCACTGCCCAAAAGATCACTTCCCGCTACCACGGATCGATCAAATCATCGACTCCACCACTGGATGCGAGCGCCTCTGCTTCCTCGATGCCTACTCAGGCTATAACCAAATTCGAATGAAGGAGGAAGACCAGGAGAAGACCGCGTTTACAACGCCCTTCATTGTGTTCTGCTACAACACAATGCCCTTCGGGCTAAAAAACGCGGGAGCCACCTACCAGCGATGCATGCAGGCTTGCCTCAAGGAGCAATTGGGTCGCAACATCCAAGTCTATGTCGACGACATAGTAATCAAAACCAAGGAGGAAGCCTCTCTAATCAACGACTTGCGCGAAACATTCGCCAACCTCGATCGTTACCAGATTAAGCTCAATCCGGACAAATGCGCCTTTGGCGTACCATCTGGGCAGCTGCTCGGGTATCTCATCTCCGCGAGAGGGATCGAGGCAAACCCGAAAAAGATAAAGGCCATACTGGCCATGGAGAAGCCAAAGAACATAAGAGGCATCCAGCAACTAGCCGGACGAGTCGCGGCCCTTAGTCGATTTATCAGTCGAATGGGGGAAAAGGCACTGCCCTTCTATCAGCTCCTCCGCAAAGCTGACAAATTCGAGTGGACCAAGGAAGCGCAAGAAGCATTCGAAGATCTCAAGCGCCTGTTATCCACCTCGCCAGTACTGGTGACTCCACGAGAAAGGGAGCCACTACTGCTATACATCTCCGCTACCAACCAAGTGGTTAGTACATTGCTCGTCGTCGAGCGGGCCGAGGAAAACAAGGTCCATGGCATACAACGCCCGGTATACTACCTCAGCGAGGTCCTCACGCCAACAAAACAGCGGTACCCGCACTACCAGAAGCTGGCGTATGGCGTCTTCATGACCGCCCGGTGACTGCGCCATTACTTCCAGGAACACCCAATCGTGGTAGTCAGCAACGCCCCATTGGGACATATCCTCAGTAACCCCGACGCCACGGGACGAGTCGCGCTTTGGGGAATCGAACTGTCTCCACGAGACATCACATACGAAAAGCGCGACGCAATCAAGTCGCAAGTTCTCCCTGACTTTCTCGTACATTGGATGGAAAACCAACTCCTGGACAAGCCAGATATGTCCTACCTCTGGACAATGCACTTCGATGGATCTAAGCGGAAATACGGAGCAAGAGCAGGTGTCATATTGACGTCACCTCAAGGAGACAAGCTGAAATACATCCTGCGAATGCAGTTTACAGCCTCAAACAACGAGGCTGAATACGAGGCCCTGTTGCACGGGATGAGGATGGCAAAAGCCTGCGGCGCAAAGAGGCTCATCATATATGGCGACTCCAAGCTAGTCGTCAACCAAACAATGCACGAGTGCGACGCACTCAATGACAACATGATCGCATACTGCGACCTCTACGATACACTCGAGGGAGACTTCGATAGTTGCGAGTTGCAACATGTAGGTCGCGAAAGCAACGAGGAGGCGGACGCACTCGCCAACATAGGCTCTACCTGCGCCCCCATACCACCTAGGGTATTTCTCAAGCGCATCTGCGAACGCTCCATCAAGCCAAAGGCCGCAGAGAAGAAAACAAGTGCAACAACAGACTCGGGGGCTACGCCACCCAATGAGCCAATGTCACTCGAAAATTTGGAGCCAGACACAGGACTCGAAGGGCCAATGAGCGTCATGATGATCGAACAATCCTGGACGCAGCCGTACATTACATATCTCCTCAGCAAGCGCCTACCAGACGACCCAACAGACGCACGGCACATCGCGCGACGCTCTAAGGCATTCGCCGTTATCAACGGCGAACTGTATAAACGCAGCATCACAGGCGTGTTACAACGATGCGTCTCCCTGGCCGATGGAAGAGCAGTCCTCCTCGACATACATGAGGGGACTTGCGGACACCACGCCGGCAGTCGCGCCCTTGTTGCCAAAGCTCTACAAGCTGGATTTTACTGGCCCACGGCCATGTGCGATGCCAAGGACATAGTCCAAAAATGCAACGCTTGCCAACGATTCGCCGACAAACCAGATGCACCAAGCGCAGAACTACGGCCTATTTCATTGGCCTGGCCCTTCGCCCAGTGGGGTCTCGACATGGTTGGCAAACTCCCAAGGTCCTCGCAAGGAGGATACATCTACCTCTTGGTCGCAATCGACAAATTCACCAAGTGGATCGAGGCCATGCCAGTAACCAAGCAATCAGGGCACAGCGCAGTCAAGTTCTTCGAGTCCATCGTCTACCGTTTCGGCGTGCCGCACAGCATCATCACTGACAACGGGACGACCTTCACATCCAAAGAGTTCCAAGAGTTCTGCGGAAATCTAGGAATCAACATCAGTTATGCCTCAGTCGCGCATCCACAGACCAACGGTCAGGTAGAAAAGGCGAACGGGCTCGTCTGCAGCGGCATCAAGAAGCGACTCCTTCGACCACTCGAACAAGCCGTGGGTTGCTGGCCAAATGAGCTCCAATCCGTACTTTGGAGCCTACGTACAACTCCAAACAGCGTCACAGGCTACACGCCATTTTTTATGGTGCACGGGGCAGAAGCGGTACTACCTGCCAAAGTAAGGTACAAGGCGCCGCGCATAGTCGCTTACAGTGAACAAGAGTCATCGCTTGCACTCGAAGACTCCATCGACCTCCTCGACGAGGCGAGAGAAATCGCCGCAGAAAGATTCACGATCTACCAGCAGAACCTGCGCAACTACCACAGTAGAAGGCTTCGCCCCAAATCCTTCGTCGAAGGTGACCTGGTCCTGTGACTGAAGCAGCAGGGGCATCTCAAGCTCGAGTCCCCCTGGGAAGGACCATACTTGGTTACAGAAGTAATCCCAGGTGGCGCCTATCGCCTTCAAGACCTAGAAACAGGATTCGCATACTCCAACCCTTGGAACGTCGCACAACTGCGACGCTTCTACCCCTAGCTATTTTTACTTTTACACCGCAAATAAGGCTACCCAGCCAAGGCTACTTAGCCACACATTGTACCTCGTACTGTTCTCCAAATAAATAAAAGCTAAGTGCCCCAAAACTCTGTGTTTTTCTTTTCACTTCTGTTACTATTATACTCGGGGGCTACGCCACCCTACACACATTTATTCCTCGAACTAATAAACGCGACATCCTGAGTAGCTAGCACATCAATCAAACCCCTTAACGCAAACTCAACCCAGCTGCAACGCACCTGACAGGTTGATAAAAGGGATGGCCAGGCTAACGAAAAGGACTCGCATAGTGCAACACACCTTACGCTTACAAAAGCTATTTGTACGCATTCAACAATAAATTACATACAAATATATGTATGAACTTTACAACACAAATACACTTATGTGTAGGATACAAATCTGGTTCCTGCTGCAACAGAAGAACATTGGTTTGCTCCTCGAAGAAGTCGACAATCTCCTCTGCTGGATGGTCCACCGCTTGATAGTGCGGCACCATATTCCAAGCAGATCCGGCTGGCGGCGCTGGCAGACCAAAAGCTACGACAGCGACATCCATGTCAGGCCTGTGCAATCGCACCATCGAGAGGGCAGCCTTGGCACCAGCCACCAACTGCTGCCTCACGCACTCGCGAACCGTGGACATATCTTGAAATTTGTCTAGGAGAGCCAACAGGCTTGACGGCGTGTCATCCAACGGGAACATCGCCCGATAGATATTCTTCAAACATGACTGCGACTTCTTCAGGAAGAGCAGCACTCGCGAAGCGTGATCCTGCAGGGTCGCCAATGCAGTCGCACGATCATGATCCACCCAGAAGTATCCACTCTCTTGGAGTTGCTCCTGGGTGAGACCATGAAGGCGGATGGCAATCCTATCCCTCTCCTCCCGCGGATGGCGTGCGCTAACAACTACACGAAGCGACACCAACAACATGAGTACAACGTACCACTGCGACTAACTACAAAGGAAAATATGAGGACGAGCAAACTAACACTTAAACTAGTCGCCCAGCTGCGTCACCTCGCCAAGCAGATACTGCTCGCGGGCGGCGGCTTTTTCCGCCTTTGACTTCCACACATCTGCGTTACCGCGGATTAGGGGCAACTCACGCTCCAGCTGCTTCACGCGATCACGAAGTCGCGACAGCAAGGACAGCTCCTCTACCTTGGAACGCGGCGGTGCCACTGTCTCATCAAGAGATGGTGAGTCCTGGGTTCCCCCTACGGGACCACTCGATGTGCCCTACCACAAGTCAAGACAGAAGCAAATAAGGCGACCAAATTAACACAATGACAAGGGGAACAAGTGCATTCAGGATAAGCATAAAAATATTCACAAGCACACTCGCCAGCAGGCATGTTCTTAGAGCAAAAGGACAATTCATCATCTATTACACAAGCTAACTACAGAGCAGCTGGCTTCTTCGACTTCGACGCCTTTGGAGGCTTCATCAAGTCCGTGGCAGTATCAGACGCCACTGACTTTATGCCTGCCCCTGAAGCCGAAGCTTTCGCCGCCTTCTTAGCGCGCTGGAGCTCCTCTGAATACTTGGCAACGGTATTAATCAAAGAATGGCCGTATTTGGCACAGGCAGTCGCAAAGGGAGCGAAAACTACCTGCTGACCATCCGCGCCAACATGCATTGTCTTTGACACCGCAGAGGGATCTATCTCGACTCCGTGGGCCTGCACCATGGCGAGTGACATCGTTGCACCAGCCGCCCGGAGGGAGTTCTTGTAGGTAGAAGGCACACCCCCGGCGAGTGACTCCACCAGCTCGTCCATTTTATCGACCTGCTCCGCCTTTGGCATCAACTCTTCCCAGAGGCGACTAAGGGCGACCTTGGCCTTGGACAATGTATTCTGAACGACGGCGCTTTGGTCCTCGACCGCGGATACCGCGCCGGCCAGAGCGTCATCACGACGAAGTCGCCAGCATCTACACCAAAATACATGAATCAAATTTCTAGTGCCACCGGCAAAACTCTAGAAGCAGAGAGAAGCATCAATAAAAAATCCACCAGTAAAGGTACCTGAGAGGGCCTTGGCGACTGAGAATAGTTGCTCCTCGAACAACTTCTCCCTGGCCGCAAAAGAGGCGCGTAGATCCTCTTCGTGCTTCCGGGCATCATCACGAGCCGCGATTGCCTCATCATGCCCCTTCACAGCTGCGGCCAATGTCTTCTCCAATGATGCGACATTGCGTAGTAGGGCGTTATGCTCAGCTACATGGCGGTCAAATAATTGGCTATCAGTCGAACATACCAAAACAGAGAGAAGATGAAAGGAACAAGCGTGGAAGCACTCACTTTCGACCACGCGGTGACGCGTCTCCAGCATCACATGCTGACGACCAATCGCCATCACCTGCTCTGCCACTCGCGCGGCCTCCTTTACAAGGAGCTGTTGCACCAAGCAAGGAATCAGAGAGGGCAACAAAAGACGTTGGCTGCCAAAATACAAAAGAAGGAAATATATACTTACATGGTCCTCTAGCGACTCCGAAGAAGTCTGTTGAGCCGTCATCCGAGCAACTATCCGATGCTCCCCTCCGTGAGGAGAGCTCGAAGAATTATGCCCGGAGTGGGCCGCCGCCGGAGGAGAAGGAGCGCGCTCGACCTCTATCTTGGCCCTTGAGGTCGCGACTCCTGATTCCTTCAAAAATTCAACGTCGCCAGAAGATGACGATGCCTCTTGACTGCAAGACCAAATTCGCATTAAGAAAAGGCAAAACTCCAGGGAAAAGCCAACAAATAGAAAACAGAAAAGAATGAATGACCTCATAAACTTACCAGTCAAACTTCTCAAGATCAAACGTGGCCTCCGCCGACTCCGACGAAGACTCCTTGGGTAATCGCATCTTCTTGTGAGAAGACGGTGCTACAGCCCTCACAGGAACGGCGGGAATTGGTGACTCTGCGCCAACAACTGTGCCTTCTGGAGTTGAAGGAGTCGACGCATCGAAGTCCTCGCTGCGCGAACGCTTGCGAGTATCCGGGCTCCCGGACTCGGGGGCTTCCTCTTGCACATCAGAAGGGATGGTCGACTTAGACTCATCCTCTTCAAAAGCTTCGCGAGGAATAATGCCCTCAGGGAGAGGAGGCATGCAAGGCGACACCGCCCAATCCTGCATACAAACAGCAAAAAGGAGCAAGTAAGCAACAGAAAAGCAATCGCGAACATAAGCTACTGCGTAGCACGACTATACCTCGGGAGGAGGATTCGAAGCATCGAAGGAAGGAACGACTGGCTCATTCGGAAGCACATCCTTGAAGGTGTACTTCGTGACCAGTCGCACCCTCTTATCTACCTCACTCGCGGACATGCCATCGGCAGACACACGAGTGACATCATCAGCACCACCCCATTGAAACATGGGATGGACCCTAGCCTGGATAGGCTGGACGTGACGACACAGCCAAGTCCTGACAAGGGCGCAGCCTCCCTCTTCTGCGCCTATGCGACTCTCAAGGTCGCAGACGCGTTGATATAACACATCTGTCTCCGCAAGTTCGGAGGGCATGATCATGTTCTTCCAAGAACGCATCTTCTTGCAGGGAGTCGCGGGATCGAAAGGCGCGAGTCCAAAATGCTTGTCCTTGGCCTTCTGGTCGCGAACATAAAACCACCTGTCCCACCATCCCTGGGCGGACTTGGCGAGCTTGATATCGAAATAGGTGGCGGATGGGTCGACATGGATTCCACAACCACCTACGTCATAAACTAAAGAGCCAGATGCGGACTGACGCTTTAGCTTAAACAAACGTTTGAAAAGGCCAAAGTGCGGCTCGATTCCGAGCCAGCACTCGCAGAGGGTGATAAAACAAGAGATGTGAAGAACCGAATTTGGGGATAGCTGATGGAGCTGGATCCCGTAGAAACAGAGGAGACCCCTAAGAAAGGGGTGGATAGGCAAAGAAAGGCCGCGAATGATGAAAGCAAGAAACATCACTCGAAAACCAGCGGGAGGCACAGGAATTGTCTCACTGCTGGGGACGCGCGCGTCGGCGACTGCTGCGGAAATAACTCCGTCTTGGCGAAGAAGACGGAGATCGGACGCCTTGATGATTGAGGGGCGCCAAGCGCCATTGGTCACGCGGGTGCCCGCGACCTTCTTTTTCCTGCCGGCGGCGGCACTGGTGCCCGCAGCAGCGGAGCCACCCTTCTTCTTCGTTGCGGCAACGGTGGCCGCGGATTCAGCGGCAGCGCCTCCTTTCTTCTTTCCCATGGCGCAGCGACGATGAGAACGCAGAAAATAACTTGGAAATGAGTGAAGATGGTCCAGAGCTGAGGAGGAGATGAGCACAGGAGAAAAGCAGAGGAGCGGCGGCAATGGCGATGGCAGCGAGGAAGAAAAGGGCGCAGATGGAAATTTACCGCCATAGCATCGCTACTTAACCCCTAAGAGATGTAATCCAACAGCTCACAAAAACCCTATTGGACGCATGGCACATATCGTGCTCGACACGTGGGGAAGAGGAAGCGCGAACCGTCCCTCCACTACGCGGAAATCGAGGAGGCACAGTTAATAATAAGATTACGCACGCCTAGTCAAGTCAAAAGTCAGAAAGTGGGACCCACCGCTCGTCACGTCCTGTCAAAGCCGCTCACGTGGGCAACTGGGGTCATGCAAGCGTCAGCACTGACGTCATCAACGACTACTTAATAGAAAACTTCGACTACTTTAGTCCTTGCTGGAGTTTTCGACTTCACCAAGCACTCGGGGGCTACTCCCATAGGGAGCGCTGGCCGCGCACCCTATGATTTTATTTTCTTATTGCAGGGATACATGCAATCACAATCAAATCCAACCACTCGAAAAACGATTCGACTATGGACGTGGTTTACTCCCATAGGGAGCGCTGGAAACAATTTCGACTGAAACAAGCAAGCAAAACACGACAGCAGTCGCAACCCAAGTTACTGAAACAAACAAGCAAAGACGACAGCAGTCGCAAAATTTCTTTAGTCCCTGCCTGAGTCTTCGACTCAACCAGGCACTCGGGGGCTACTCCCATAGGGAGCGCTGGTCGCGCACCCTATGATTATTTACACGAGAACTGTGCGCTCATTACATCAGCACTTGCAGATCATGGTGACACCGCCTCATAATTTTCCCTACAAAGAGATTACGTCTCCTAGGTTGCCCGAATCATCTCCGCGATGATAAAATTCGGATGCCGCGCTTACAGCGTGAAGGTAAGACCTGAATACAGGCCTGGCAATGCATTTAACTGCGCACTACCAGAAACATATCCGTGCCTACAGGCACGATGAACATGCCTTGACGGACGCGTCAAGTGCTCACACCCATATAACTCGAATTCGACTCCTGTAAGACCTCCACGGCCTGAGTCGAATTACGCCAGCACTTTTCCGGATTCGAGTCCGGGGACTCGAGTTCGAGTAGATTGCGTTGTTTCACCCTAAGGTGGTTAACTGATACCGATACTTTGGCTACATCAGGCACGTATATCAACAAATCCCTATGACATAAATGAAAGCAGTCGAAAAATGTACTCATTCAGGCACTCAAAAACTTCAAAAAGTACCCAGTCGAATCTGCGATTCCACTGGATACTCGGGGGCTACTGACATGGGTATACCCTATAGGTACTCGAGCTTGGTATATACGGTCTAAATACGTACAGGCCCACGGTGTCGCCAAGGCCCAGACGAAAGGACTAGAGTAAACAGCGGACTCTCGATTGCTTGAGAGACAAGAAGAAGCTAAAGATAAAAAGTTTGAAGGGAAAAACCATAACTTGTAACCGACTCGACCTGCTACCCGAGACCTAGCCTATCTATATAAAGGCTAGGAGGGGGCGGCGAAGAGGACACACGCAACCCTAGTTTCCACAACTCTCGCCAGATTGCATCTGCGCACCATTGTAACTTTCGACTCCTTTGATAATTCTACGAGCAGACAAGCAGGAGTAGGGACCTCTACGAGGCCTGAACCTGGGTAAAACCTTGCGTCCCTGTGTGCTTGTTTGCTAGCCGATAGATGTCTCCATCACTCCCTCCTTCTCCAAAACCCAAGTCCATAACAATGGGCATTGATGAGTTAAACCCTCGTCAATTAGTGTAGTAAACATTTTACTTACATCTTCTATTCATCCTTATCATGACAACTTTCATGATCAAACTACTATAGCCTATAAGGAAGAATCGCAAGTATAATATCAGTTCCCAAAACCTTTTTGGTAGATTCGGATGCTTAGCATCTCCATCCTTCACAAATTCTCATACAATATGAGAACATGTATTTTGCTAAATTATACTCTATCATAATACAACCAAAAAACATTATTTCAGATATCACAATATCTTTCACACATGATGGTTTGTGAAACAATTTTCAGCTCCAATATAATCTTGATATTAAAACAACTTTTGAATATCAATAATCATGGAGGCAAACATGATACTTTAGATACTAACATTGAAATTCTTACTTTTGATTTAATACTACTTATTAAACTTCATGGAGTAAATAGAGTTTGCTGAAATTTTGCAATAGGACTTCTAAACTTTAAATTGACATTCAAAACAATACGATACCAGTTCGTAAAGTAAATATCCAGAATTCTATAGTTCTATTATCTCAAATAAAAACTAAGCGTAAGGTAGTGAACAGACGCCAATCACTATAATAAATTATGCAAATTCACTTCGATTTAGTTTATGACAAATTTAGTTCGACTAATCCAAATTAGAAATGAACTCCCACTCAAAAATGACATTCCTCGTGCCTTTTTGGTGATTACATGAACCAAATCCACTACACCAAGTCCGATCATCACGTGAGTCGGTGTAGCTTCAAAGACGAGCATCTATATGGGCATCATATCAACTATATGACTCATGCTTAACCTTTAGGTCCGTGTTCCGAGGCCATGTATGTACATGCTAGGCTCGCCAAGTAAGAACCATAGTACTCGCGTCTGTAAAACTGTCTTACACCCGTTGTATGAAAGCGTAGAGTCGAGTACACCCGATCATCACGTGATGTCTCGAAACACGATCCATAGAACGGTGCATACTCAAGGAAGAACATATTTTATCTTGATATCTAAATAAGGGACCATCTTACAATGCTACAGAAAGCGCCAAACTAGCAGTATAAGATGCTAACGTCTAATGTGTAAAGTGAGATGATATGGTCCATGCATTTGATCTCTATCATTTGCATCGTGGTATGATCTCTATCATTCCTTTGTGTGTAAGGCCAAGGTCTATGGAACTTACACGTTGAATGTGTTGTAAGAGTATATATCATACATCTACTTACAACAATATCATATCAAGACACTAGCCCAGCAACGATCTAAACTAGACGCCTCTAATTTATCAATTGCAAGTTTTACGTGGCTTAGGGATTTCGAAGATAGAACCGTTCTCACCTACGAACATGAACCACAACGAGGATAACCAAGTTATTAGCAACTCGTTGTAAATCAGATATTGACTATAGTAGGAGAGACAGACACCCGCCGGCCACTTATACAAAACAAGTTGCATGTCAGTCGTGGAACCGGTCTCATGTACGATGACATGTAAGGTTGGTCTGGGCCGCTTCGTCCCACTATGCCACCAATATCCAAAATACATAGAAGATGCAATAGCATGATCATCATCGCCCACATATAAACATATGTGTACTACCCGTGCAAAGCACCTACGCATAGATTAGGCTCTGATACCACTGTTGAGTCCGCAACATAGAAAACAAAATTTTCCTACGATGAGAAATACACGCCAAGATCTATCTACTAGGTACAAAGCAACGGGTGGACATACATCCATCGAGAACTTACCCTCGAAGACAACGAGTTTTGTTAACGAGTAGGAACTCGTGGTTGATGTAGTCGTACACTTGCCGATCTCAAGATCGTGAGGAAGTCCGAGCGCCGCAACTCAGCAGCGCATCCGTACTCGCACATACGTTCAAGCCATCGAAAAAACTCCACCTCCTCGCTCCAGCGATCCAGCGGAAGCAGAAACTCCTTCCAGACGAAATGCCACCGGGGACATGTATCTCGCTAATCCGAGACCATGAGGGAATAATTCTAGAGGGGGAGAGAGATCCTTCACAAGGAGGTGTGTAGAAGAAGGAGGGAGGGGGTGGCCTTTTATAGGAGGAGGGGGGTGCCCCTCCACAATGGCCGGCGCCCAAGGGGTGCCCCTTCATCTCCTCCATTCATGTGGTGGTAACCCCTCCACATTAAAATGCCTCTTCACATTCCCTTTTAAAGTCTCCACTTTAAATGCATTAAATTTCTCCAAATTTAATGCTCTCTCATTTAATAAAAATATTTTATTATTTTTATTCAGAATTTTGTTAATTACTTTAATTAACAAACATTTACATATAACCCCTTGCAATATTTTAATATCACATGCAGAACCACTTTCTGCAATTTCACCCGAAACAATTTCCGGTTTCTATCGAAACAATTCCCGCGCTTTGCAATTCTTTCGTCTGAAACATATGTGCTCCAAAATGGTGTCCGGTAACTCTTAAGTGTGTCATCCTATGGTTCGCGAATAATGCAGACATGATCGAGACCCCTCTCCGATCAATAATCAGCAGCGGGACCTGGAGATCCGTACTGACTCCTACACATTCAACAATGACTTATGTGATCGTGAGAACCTTTAACGTTAGTAACTAAATCCCTTTGTCTCGTGATATATTACATGTCCGAGATTCAATCATCGGTATCTCCATACCTAGTTTGATCTCGTTACCGACATGCACTCTTTTTTTGTTCCCGTGATATAACATTCTAGTGATCACATCACTTGCTTGCAAGCTATCTTAATGTGATATCACCGAGAGGGCCCAGAGTATATCTGTCTGTCATCGGGATTGACAAATTCCACTCTTAATTCATGAGCCTCGACATAACACCTTCGTAGCACTGAACCCATCTTTATAGTCACCCTGTTACGATGTGACGTTTGATGTTATCAAGGTACTCTTCCGGTGCTAGCAATTAACATGATCTCATGGTCTAAGGATAAAGATTACCTCGTATAGTGTTATAGCAATATAAACATAATGACTTTGATCGTAATGCTATACTTCAGATGAACATCACATCATTCAACTAATGTTGTGACCTTGTTATTAACAACATCCAATGTCCATGACCAGGAAACCTTGATCATCTTGTTAATCAACAAGCTAGTCTATAAGAGAGGCATAACTAGGAATCCTTTTTGTTTATTAAACACACATGTATTGATGTTTTCGATCAATACAATTATAGAATGCAAAATAAACATTTATCATAAACATGGAATAAGATAATAACCACTTTATTATTGCCTCTCGGCATATTCCCTTCAGGTAGCCTAGCCACCACCGGTTGGCACCTCCTGCTATCTTTTTCCTTTAGTCTTATATGGGGACTTGAGGAAAGGGAGTCCTACCTTTTCCCTATATAAGAAGGCGTATGGGGGTAGTAAAAAGACACACAAAAAATATAAAAGGGCATTTTCTAAGGACTTTTGCTTAGGAAATTTCTCACTCTCTCGTTGACCCCTATGATGACATAGTCCCAAGAAAGGACTGTACACATATGAGTTGACATCAGCAGCACGCCGTCACGCTATTGGATTCCAGTTCCAGATGGTCTAATTCCGCATCTCTGCTAGACGAAGGAGAACGGGAGTCATCGTCGGACACCGTACGTGTGCGAGCCCGCGGATAGCGCTACTATTAGTGGCGCCGGGGCTGTTGTGCAAGGACCAGAAGGTGACATGCTAGGAGCTTCGCAACCTTGAGGTCGGCTACAGGTTCGACTACTTTAGCCACGTTCCCCGCGGGACGTGAACCGCGTTCGGTCTACACGGGAATGTAACCGAACTTCTCCATCCTGTTACTGCATGAACTCATGGATATATCTGGGCATTTGGGTTATTCTAACATAGATTTTTTTCTCTACTGCAAATACTCTTCAGTGGTATCACAGACGATCTATGCATAGTTATGCTAGTACGTGTAGACCACACGTTGATTGTGGGAATTGATCAAATAGTTGTCACCTTCCTCGTGTACTTGTTCATATTGCGATATTGTGAGATGAAGCGGCCCAAACCGACCTTACGCGTAATCTTACATAAGGCTGGTTCTACGCTTGACATGTGGCTTGTACCGTATAAGTGACAAGCCGATATCTATCTCTCTCATAATAGTTAATATGACATTTATAACTAAAAGCCCCGGGAGGGGTGTAATAAGACAACTACTAGATCAATGTTGTGGTTGATATTCGTAAGTATGAACGGTTCTATCTCGATAGGCCTAGCAGCCACGTAAAACATGCAACTAATAAAGTAGAATCTGGAAGGGCCTGTAATATGATGCGGTCAGAGACTTTGAGGAATTGAGCAATCAATGTCATCATCCGGAGGTGAGAGACTTTGAGGAATTGAAGATATCTAAAGGAATAAATGGAGTCAACGTCTTCGCCAGATGCTATGGAAATGAAGCTGAAGAGTAGACCATAGAAAATCTCTAGTTACTTGAACCTACTTGTGCAAAGTATTGCTATAGCAGCAAACACAACCCAATAATTATTAGTAATAGACTTACTAGTAGAATCGTCTGCAAGTTGCTATTTCTGGTTTTCCTTATGTATGGAAACTTTCTGCACTGTATAGAGGAGGTTCTCTGGATCTTTTGTAATGTACTATGTTGTAATCTATAGTCATACCTTGGACCTGCGATGTTTCTGTTGTACCACTCTGAGGGATTTAATACTGGTGGAACGGTGTTTCATTGTTGTTATGTCAAAGACTTGCATACTACACCATACTGTGGTACGCTGGGTCACCGCATATACCTACACGCATTGGGATATGACTGTTTTGTACGTGTTGTACAGTTCTATATAATGAGAAGCACGCACCTAGCCTTGGGTTGTGCTGTTCCCCTCAATATTCCCAAGCCCTAAAATCCTACAACAGACAGGAAGCCATCATATCAAGACTGCAAAGAACCAGCGCACTAGAGCAGCAACCATCAGTAAAGATGAAAACCGTAGATAGAAAAAGATTGATCTGAAATCACACTAACGAACATGAAAATAGACCAACGGATCCTAGGAGATGCGCCGGACAAACGACTCCATGCATCCTCCGTTGGCGCTAGATGCACCACCTGAGTGAGGATAGAGCGGGACGAATCCTGTTCTAACTTCAGGACGTAGCCGTCATCTCAATACCCCGAAGAAGACACTAAAAACATGTTAAGCAAATAACAGAAAACCTCCTACAGGTGAGAGTTCATGGTCCGTCACACCTCTAAGGCCCTAGGGCTACCGGAGGTGGAGCAGACTGGCAAAGTCGTTGAGGAGGGGATAGAACCCTAGATTACTTTTAAATAGCTTCTCACAATGGCCTCTCTCCCTGGCGGCGGCTACGTAAAAATATATCTCACTATATGGTCATATATTCCCAAATAACCAGAGTGTATCACGCGTTAATACTCCTATATTAAGAAAACCAACATAGCCATAAACGTAAGACATTCCAACAAAATTAGTACCGTAGATCTAATGCTACGAGAGTACGTGTCGTGTGAGAATGTCAGTCACGATACCAAATCTCCGCATGAGGTTCCTCCCCCATCTATAGTAGCCAGGGAGGCGATTTGTGGGCAACCCTAGGCTTTCCACCTCGCCGACACTGAATCGGCGGTTACCTCGCCCTCTGCCGGCCGCTAGGGTTGGGGGAGGCTGAGGAGGCGGAGGCTAGGGTTTCCCCGCGTCGCCACACGGGGCGAGAGGAGGGAGAGGAGGGCTTCGCTCAGAATCAACCTCGTCCCAAAAATTGTCAAGCGAGGTGGTATTTCTCTTTGCGGAAACAAAAACATCAGTTAACAGCACTAAACATTTGAATAGGTACACCCAGCCAAAACTATATTTTTTCAATGCAAAACTGTAGATCCTACTATCACTTATGTGTGTAAATGTGAAACCCATTATTCTATGGAATATGTGCATGATTAGTAAGGTAATGCACTCTGGTAAAAAGAGAAAAGAAATAATACAACCAAAATCCCCAAAACCGATAACCTTGCTCCAATGATCACTACTCCCACCCATTCCAGTGAATAAGGCGCTCACACTTATAAAAATTTGTCATGACCAAAAACTAAACCGTGTATATAAAAAACATTAGATACAAAATTAATATTATAAAAAGTATAGTTTTATATAAATTTGACACAATTAATTTTATATTGTATAATCAAGATATTGATACTCAATTTTTGTGGTTTGAAATTCTTGGTGATTATTCGTATGAAGGTAGTAGCAATATGTGCTGGAGTGCTCTTTAATTTGCACCGGGACAGCTGGCTACTAGTCTCACACGAGGCAATCAACAAATGAACAGGGGCACTACTTCCACGGTTCCACCCCACGCGATCTTCTGGTGCAGAGGAAATTGCACACAACACCAATATGGTGAAAAAGTTGCACATAACACGAAATCAAAACTAATTTTACGGCTGACCACAACTTTTGGTGTAATGTGTTGCAGTTAGCCCAAATAGATATTTTAGGTGCCTTAACAGTGTATCTAACAGTGTTGCAGTTAGCCCAAATAGAAAAAGGATATATCGCAATACTGGCAAGGTGGCCCTCGCGGATCAAGGACGGTATATCAAGAAATGACCAAGAAATAATCTATTGTTTTGCATGTATTTATATTAAGAAATAAAATAGATCTAAAACAAGTACGATGGTTTTCAAGGTTTGGTGCCTCGTAATTATGCGATTTGCTAATTAAATCGTAAGCATGCATTGTCATCCTAGTGCATAGGTTATCTATTTGACGTGGATTAACATGGTGTCCCAAAAAACACCATCATAGTTTATAAATTGATAGATTTTATAAAATGGACAGCATATTGGCGGCATAATGGTAGAAAAACTGTATACCACAATATTTTGTATATGCATAATGTCTATCTTTTCTACCGTAATGGTGCCCCTTTTTTAAAAATTATTTAGAAAAAAGATGTATAATTATGGTATGCGGTATAAAAATCTGGGTTCACATATCAGATACACTATTAAGAACCGTAAAACTTCTATTTGGACTAGCTGCAACATATTACACCAAAACATGGGGTCAGCCATAAAAGTAGTTTTGATTGTGTTCTCTGCAACTTTATCACCAAATATTGGTGTTGTGTGCAATTTTCTCGTGGTGCACGCGTGCTTTTCCTAGTAGATTTTCAGCCCGTTTTGCTTCGACGACAAGTCGGATATCTCCAAATTGACCACACAGTCACAAAAGGAAATCGAAAGCATGTGTTAACAGAGATCTATTTTAAGCTTTCCGCCCTATTCTTTTTTGGAACGGGGAGGGGTCTGGAAAGACCTCGATGCTCCATTGTATTACAGTCGGTGGAGGAACATCTACAGGGAGGGCCTCGCCAGAAAAAGGAAATATAACATGATCCTGCAATTTTATAGAGAAGACCTTGAAATAAACAGTAGAAACGCAATCAGGTCCTAGCCTTCTCCTTGCACTTTCTCCACCGCAACCAAAAAGTTGCCGAGTACGGTCAACTACGCCACCACCGGGGACTTCACCACTTGGAGTGGAACAGCGGGAGCACACCGCCTCAGAGCTAGAGAACCTCCGCTTCGGCACCATGGCATGGAGGAAGAATGCCGTCGCCAGCATCACGGTGAACAGGAAGGGAGTGGTTACCCTGCAACCATAGAATCCTGCGATAGTATGATGATTTTCCGTCGATGCGCATTCGGAGAAGAAATCCCAGAACAAAGGAGCGGCTGCCCTTCAGCTGATGTCATCGATGACGAAGATACCGTCGAGATTCCCCTATTGGACGTAGCACCGGCACATCCACATTGCCGACCTCCCGATCTGTAGAGAGACATGTTGTAATTCTTCTTCCCCTCGCCCCCATGACCGTCTAGAGGGAGAACCACTTCAAACCTCCGTAGCAACAGCAGGTGCCTAGCAAACACCTGCACCAGAGCAGGGCGAGACAACCTACATCCTCTCCTCGGCACCATGACAGGCTAAAGGATGCCCATCCACACCGACGCTCTTCCAAGGGACAAGCTGGTAGGACATGATCTTTATTAGAGGAGCTGAGCCACTCTCCTTCGTCTCCCCCTTCCACCAAAGAAGCAGGAAGATGCCGACAAGGAACCCTAGCCTCCAGATCAGATCGGAATCTAGGGATTTGCTCAAATTTACATGCACGAGGCCTACTACTAGCATAAAGCCAAGAACCCTACTGGTACTACTAATGTAGAGATGCCGGCCACCGTCCCCCATCTCCTCCGGCCTACGAGGATGAAGATAGGTGCCGAGGACATGCGGTCGACTCTCAAGAGGGGGAGGGATTCAGACCAAAGATTGGCAGGGCCCATTTGGCTGTCTAGAAAATTTATCTTATTCGTTGACTCTGTTCACCTAGAAGGAAATGGAAATATATCAGTCAACATGCCCAAGCAAAAAACCGTTCGGTACGGACTTCAGGAGGAGGCGGTGGCGGCTGAGAACAAACCCATCTAGGATTCCGTTCCCCTCGCCGATGTCGCCGCTGGTCCGCTCCGTCTCCGTTGGCCTTGGGGCCTTGGAGGTGTGGCGGACCACGACCTCTCGCCGGCGGGAGGTTTCTGTTGGTTGGTTAGACTGTTTTTCCGTGTCTTTTTCGGGATGCTGAGACGATGGCTACATCCTGAAGTCAGAATAAGGTCCTCACCGCCCTATCCTCGCTCCGGTGGTGCAACTAGTGCCGGCGGAGGGCGCGTGGAGTCGTGTGCCTTGCAGATCTCTTGTGATTTGTTCGGTTTTCATGTCCATTGGTGGTTTTCAGGTCAGTCTCTTTCGATCTACGGATGTCATCATTGACGATGGTTGCTGCTCTAGTGTGTTGGTCCTTTGGGGTCTTAGCACGGCGACTTCCCATTTGTCTACTACAACAAGCTCTACTACGACAAGTTTTGCCCGGCTCCGGTGTTGGAGGGGCAAGGACGGCGATGCGTCATCGGCTCGCGCTATTGTTTGTAGTTGGCGCTAGGTGGTTCTTTGCCCTATTTGTAATTTTTATTCTTTTATGCTTGTTTGTACTACCGTCGGATGATTATTAATAGATCGATGAAATTTCGAAAAAAAAAAGAAATACGGTGGTAATATAAAACGATTATTTGGAATCGTGGAAACTGAAAGTTGTTGTCACTACCGAACACTGGTCTAAATCAGACAAGGACATCGAAAGCATGTGTTTCATGGACGATCTCTTTTAGCTTTCCGCCCATTTGCCTGCCTGCCCGGCAAACTTTCTCGTTATCATCCATCTTTGTTGACTCCATTCACCTAAAAGGAAATACTATGCATGTACTAGTAGTATATAAAACTATTTTTCCGGAACGTGGAAACGAAAAGTTGTTGTCACTAGCGATCACCGAACACGTGGGCCTGAAATATCTACTCGAGGCAGACAGGTAGAGAGACACATGCAGGTGGGTCCGGGAGCCCGTTCCACGTCCCGACCCGCCATTTCCTCCCCGGCACCGCTCACGCTAGCCTATGGTAGACCATGGTAAATAACCAAACTACCCCTGGCTCAGACAACGCTCGGCTTCTAAATCGTCCCTCCCGAACCAGGGGCAGGATCGCGAAGAGAGCAGGCGAGTGTGGGCAGGTGGAGCGCGTCACGTAGATCCGGCGCGCCGACCCGGCCGGGGTCCACCCCTCCATTACGTCTCGCGCCATGCCCATGCGTGCCTCTACGCGCACCCAACCCCGCCACCCCGACGGCAGATAATCTTCCCTGACCTGTGGTCCCAGGAGTCGACGTGTTCAGAGGACATCCGCTCCACTGGTACCGCGTGGCACGCGGCCGGGACACGTCATCGTGTACCGCGCCTGCTGGGCGCACCCGGGTGGATCGCACACGCGGTTCCGTGCTGCCAGCATGTGATTCCGTTGCGTGGCGGGACGCGCGAGTGGGACGGGAGCAGCAATAACTGGGGGAGTGTGGAGCCGTGGAGGGAGACCAGTAGCGCTGTCCGTCGACTAGCGCCGGTGTCGTCCACTCACTCACACTCCCCCCTCCCTTTCCGCCGTTTCCGTGTCTCGACTCCACACCCCCGCCAGCGCCGACCTCTCCCTCCCGCCACCGCCGCCGCGCGGGAAGCACCTAGTACATGCGGAAGAGGAGTCCGTGACCGCCGTCCGCCGTCCGCCGGTGCTGATCGGGATGGGACGAGCCGCCTACTCCGCCGCGCCACTGGCCGTCGCCGCCTTCGCGTCGATGCTGGCGCTGGTGGCCGCTGGCGCCGCTTCGGAGGGGGACCCGCTCGCGGGCCTCGCCGCGGGCGCCACGGGGATCGACGCCGCGCCAGGTACGTACGTACATACTCGCGCTTCCGCCGGATGCGGCGATCTGTCTGTCTGTCCGTCCGTCTGATCGGTCGATTGATAGGACGAGCGAGG
This sequence comes from Avena eriantha, assembly GCA_910589775.1. Taxonomy (NCBI): domain Eukaryota; kingdom Viridiplantae; phylum Streptophyta; class Magnoliopsida; order Poales; family Poaceae; genus Avena; species Avena eriantha. The sequence continues at coordinate 134,262,931 of OU342742.1, forward strand.
GGGACCGAGTTTTGCGTATCGAGACCTCGATCCGTTCCGTTCCCGCGCGCGGTTCATGTGGGGCTCCGGTTCCGGTGCCTGCCTGTCACGCCCCAGTTCAGTTCACAGCTCGCGATTAGGATCGTTTGTCCTGTCTGAAAACGCGCGCAGTTTTTCGCTCAACAAAGTTCCGTAGGCGTCAGTACAGACGTCGGCCTCAGGCGATCTCGCGGCAATCAACTCTATTTGCGTTTCTGGGATCGTGGAATCGATCACGCTCTATTTTAATCTCTGCAATGCCCGGCAGCTTTGACTGTTTCGAGTAGTAATTTATTCACCGCTGAGGCCTGTAGATCTTCTCTCCCAGTCGATTCCGATATTCCCATTCGGTACTACTACGCCTCAGGGGTGCTAATTTTAGCAAACCCGTATTTAAATCCTGCTAAACTGCCTCGGTTAGAACCAGTCAACACCACCAGCTGTATATTTAGTAGTACTAGGATCCATGTCGGTGCTCCTGAGATCTGCTACGCTCTCGTTGACGAGTTCCAACCAAGCATCCCCCTCCTAGGAAGCACAACTGCCATGTGACAGGAATTTGACATCTCCATAGTTTAGTTATGCATAGGGACTCTGGTGCTTTTCTTACGACGGAAGCAAGCTGACCTTTCTACTTGCTTTCTAGGCTTGTATTGGAAGCAGGTGGAACTGTGATTGTGGTTTCATTTTACTAATAGCATATCAGCCATGCTGGTACTAAAATGGTGTATGTACTTTAAACTTTTGATTGTGGTTGGCTAGTTGCAGTTGAATTTTACAGCTTAGTAGTTAAAATTGTGCGTGGGATCTATAGGAAGGCGCACTTCGATGCTTTTCTGACTGTACAAGCAAGTGATCCTGTTGATTCCCTTTTGGAATTGTATCAGAAGCAGGTGGACCTTTGATTGTGGTTAAGAGTTTACTAGTATATACCAGCCATGCTGGTACTAAAAGGTTGTAGTATTGTTGTGTTCTGGTACTTTAGACTTTGATAGTAGTCGCAGTTTACTAATAATACATAAGCCCATGCCTGTACTAAAAGGTTGTATTATTGTGCAAATCTCTCTGGTACTTTAGAGGTGAAGAGCTTGGGACCATTGGCGAAGGGACTGCTGAATGGGCTGCCAGATGGGGCTGCGGGGCCAGCGGCTATGGGCCCTGTTGCAAAGTATCCGCTGGTTCTGGCAGAGGACAGGACGCTGCGGCCGGATGTCCTCCACCATCTCAGGATGTATGGAGGTGGTTGGAACATCACAAACAAGCACTACTGGGCGGTATGTGTCCTTGTTTGAACTCTAAAGTCCAAACTTATATATTTTAAGAAAAAAACCTTTAAAACTTTTACGGGATTTATATGTCTGCAGTTGTTAAACATGCCATATAAATTTCAGTATTCATTATTTTAGGGAAAAACCCTTTAAACCTTTTATGGCATAATAGCTTTGATTTGTTAAAGATGTCATTATATGCCTGCATTATTTATGTGAGTTGTTGAAATCAGGTTAGGTTGGATTAGGTACAGTTTGTATGCGCACTAGAGATTCGGCCTGCTGAATATTGAATACTGATACTTCCAGGAATCTAGATGACCAGAGGTAAATAAAGCACCATGGTGATGGAAAAGCTTGATTCCTTTCTTCCCATTTGAGGAACCACTCCGCGCTATTAGACCGTATGGCATCCCCTTTTAGTTGGTTAGTTGCATTTAGCTTAAACTTGATGGACAAAGAGTGCCCGCATGTATCAGGAGTGTATACAGCTATAGGAAAGTCATGGATTTAACACAGTGGATTAGAGTCTCTTGCTTTATGAAACCATGTTGACTAATAGACATCTTTGTTAGACAGACTACTAGCAAACCTTGACTTCACAGTTATGGAAAACCAATGGACAGTGGCTTCCAAATATGCCCAGGCTTATATTCTTAGCTACATGACGAGACCTGTTAGCGTGTCAAGTTCACATTTCAAGTCTTTCAGTAAATTTGGGACTGCTATTTTTTTCCTTAACATTCTTTATTTCAGTGATATGTTAACTGACTCAAGTATGTTTCAGTCCGTATCGTTCACAGGAGTTGCTGGATTTCTTCTTGCTGCTCTGTGGTTTATTTCTTTCGGGATTGCTGCAGCTTCGCTCTGCTTTTGTAAATCAAGAATGGGCAAAGGAAAGCTTTCTCATGCAGATGTCGCACGGCCAGTGTTGCTTGTGGTTGTTGTGCTTGCTTTAATGTAATACACTAAATCTCTTTACCATTAATATCGTATGTTGTTTATTTGTTAGTTTGAGATATCATTTTGTACAAGTCTATTTGATTTTCACACTTGAGCACTATCCATAGGTAACCTTGTTCATAGATTAAACCTTGTACATTAGACAATTCCATTTCTGTACTCTAGCGGAAGGTGAGAATAGTTGTTAGAACTTAGAAATATGGTTCAGTACTGTATTACGTATGTATGGATCTGGTAGATGAAACAATATAAATATTATGCATGCAAACAGAAATTACAGTTTAATTCACACTGCAAATTCTGGTGATAATTTTTCGCATGATGTTACCTTGCAAGTTCCCAGTTAGATAAAATGGGCTGATTTATAGCGTGAAATATTTGCAATTATCAAACTGTATATGGTGTTTTTCTTTGTCCATTTAAATCTGATTTTAGATCTGAATAGCGTTTGATATTTGAGTTATTTTTAGAAATGTGGATAGAGGGATTGAGGATGGTATTCCCATGTCCTTGCTCAAATTTAATCTGTCAACCACTTGTTCTAATATCTTTCACGATTCTGTTGGCACCAGAGTTGGATGCATTGTCCTTTCGTACGGGCAGGGTGAATTCCACGAAGAAGCCACTGAGACTTTGGATTTTGTTGTCAACCAATCTGATTTCACTATCCAGACGCTGAGGAACGTTACAGATTACTTGTCGTTTGCAGTGACGATCAATGTGGCAGCACTCTATCTTCCGTCAGATGTTCAGGATCAAATTAACAAATTGAAGGTGGATTTAAATAAAGCATCTGATACCATATCTCTGAAGACAACAGAAAACTACAAAAGGATCAGAAAAGTTCTACACAATGTGTACGTTTTGATGCTGTCCTTGCATACTTATCATTTTTACCTTCAGATTGCACTGAGAAATAGTGTGGATGTGACTTACTTATCAGCGGGCTTAAATATTCCTTGAAAATGACACCACTATGTTGGTGAGATGAGTAATTACATGCCAAAATGACTTGTGTCATTGTTAATTTGTTTACAGTATTTCTAATGGTATGCTTCCATTTGAAAATTGGAATTTCTGTTTTACTACAGGTCTGTTGCATTGATCTGCATAGCTGTGTTGATACCGGTTCTTGCAGTTCTTGGATACGGTATGCAGTCCACTGTCTTGCATGAATCTACACACTTATTCTCTATGTTTCGTTTTTACTGCTGGTGTGTTACTATTCACTTCTGAACTCGCTTGCTTCTCTCTTATGCAGTGCTGGAGCTATTCGGACCAAGATATACAATTTACACGCAAGCTTTCTGACCTATTCATCAGATATTATGCATTGAAATTGGTATGCTGTTCAGTACTTTTGACACCTTTGCACTTAAACTTTGCAGATTTGCTACCTTATGCTGGGTCATAGTGGCAGCTCTCTTCATTCTTATAGGGATTCTTCTGATAGTAAGCAGGTATTGCTTACCTTCCATACCGTCTTTCATATTATGTGACAGATTTATGTTTAGGTGTGGTAAGACTTCGGCACCCACTAAGGTCAGCATGACCTTGTAGTTGAACCTCAGTTCTTTTTCTGGTTATGCAGCCATGAAAGCAAACTGAAACATCTATATATGACTCGAGTATCTGCAAGGAATTTGCTTGTCGACTAATATATGCTCTGTTCACCTAATGTTACAAATCGGCATCGGTTGCTTTTCCTGCCAAACTGGCAAGTAGTCCTGCTGTTTTAAAGAGGATGCAATCCACTCTCTAGTTTTAACTGTATTATAATGTTCTATTGTTACAGCACTGCAAAGGATACATGCCAAGCAATGGACGAATGGGCACAACACCCTCGAGCAGAAACCGCTCTCAGCAACATCCTTCCGTGCGTGGATGAGAGCACGACCAATCGAACCTTGTACCAGAGTAAATACGTCGTGGTGCAGCTCGTGACCTTAGTTAATAGAGCTATATCTGCTCTATCAAATCGAAAGCCATATCACTTGCATCCTGGGCAGTTGATGCCTTACCTGTGTTCTCCCTACGATCCAAACCTGAATGACCGGCAGTGCTTATCTAGGGAGGTGACATTTGACAACGCAACAACGGTAAGCATTGTTGTTATTCTTCTGTTTCGTAATCAGGATCTTGTCAACATCTCCTGGATTACTCCCCTGCATAATCTGTTACTCTTGCTCGCCTCCATTGCAGAAAAATAATATCTACCTTTTTCAGGCATGGCAGGACTACACATGCAACGCTCCCGACGCGGACGCATGCTCGGGGCCGATGACGGTGACCCCGGAAGTGTATGGCCAGCTCGTCTCGGCCGCGAACGCGAGCTACGCGCTACACCACTATGCCCCGCTGATGCTCAACTTCCAGGACTGCAGGTTTGTGCGCGACACATTCAGCTCCATCGCTTCACAGTACTGTCCTCCTCTGGAGCACGACCTCAGGCTTGTCTCCGCGGGACTGGCCCTGCTCGCCTCCAGCCTCGTACTCGGACTCCTCCTGGTGCTCTTTGCGGACCGCCCCCGAAGCTGGGAGGAGGTGTCCGAGGCGTCACCAGGGTTCATCAGGATCACACCTGTAGACCGCTCCCCATGACAGACAGGGGATGCAACTAGTTTCCGCGGTTATCGAAATCAGTATAGCAAACTAGGTATAGGAAAAGGAAGAAGGCCTGAGCACCGGGGCAGAAGCAGAAGTCCCCATTTTGCAGTGAAGAGTTGGGTGCGCTGAGTGCTTCCTTCCATGGTATATGTGTATGCCGCGCTTCAGGAAATAGCTTGTAAAAACCGATGGTCAAAGCAGTTGGGGTCCAAGACCCATTTATGCAGTATATGAAATTTTACCTTCCGTAAGTTTTATCTCTTGGACACTGGTAATATGGAACTGGTACAAATTTCATGAAGATGATCTGATATGGTAAGACCACACACTCAGTTAATTGTGGCCATCAGGTTTCTCTGTGAAGATGGGCTCCGTAGCAATGCAACAACACAAGGATACAGTTCGGCCGGCTTCTCTGGTCTTTGTTATACAAAAAGTGACCTTCACTCCAGCCCAGTTAAAGGCCCAAGCAGCAGCCGATGCAGCGCCAGTGTTTTCTGTTTTGGGAATCCGTGCAGCCCAAACAGTTTTTCTTTCTTCCTAGTCTCGTTTTCAGCAGGAGAAAAAAAAAAAAGAGATCGATAAAACAGTTTGGAGATGGGAGGTATCGACCCCCCTTCCTCTAAATCGCATTAATTAGCACTCGACCATTTGAGCTACATCCCCATTTACGTACGCCCTGTTAATTTGAGCAATTAATATTGTTTAACCGTGATTAGAAACTAACCAAACACTACGTTCCACCTTGTGGCACAATATATATATACCCTCCTATCCAAATTAATTGACTCAGATTGTCTATATTCAAATGGATACAACATATTTTAGTATTAGTCTATATTCAAATGGATACAACATATTTTAGTATTAGATACATTCGAATCTAACAAAACCGAGTCAATAAATTTGGATAGGAGGGAGTAGATTAATAGTCATTATGGGATCGCTAAGCGTTTTTCAGCCGGGCCGGGCTTAGGTCGGGTCACAAAAAGCCCGCTCACACATTTCCTAGGCCCAGCCCGACTATCGGGCCTAAAATCGCTGCCTAGGCCTGGTCTAAACTGCACAAAAATCACCGGTCGTCGGGCCAGGCCTTCCTTATTTCCTCGTTTCTTCAGGCCCGAGCCCGGCCCAAGTAGTGCACGGGCCTTAAAACTGCTGCCCAGGCCCGGCCCATTGGGCTTTTTGGCCCACGTGGGCCAGGCTGCCTACTTGCCACTTTGGCCATCGTATTCTAGATATGTGTTAATTTCGAGGCATGATTAGTACTCTACTAAGTGTAGGATGTTAACGAGAAATTTTAAGAAACAATGGTCATCATATTTTTCTAACCAACGGTGGTCCTCATGGCATATTGATACCCACAAGCGTATCAATTATAACACTTCTCGATAGGTATTCAGTGCCGAACCCACGAGGAAAAGGATTAACAGAAAAGATGCAGATATTTATTTTTCTGTATGTGTATGTTGCTGAAATGTAAATTGCAGATAAATGTAAATATCCCTTTTTAGAGAAAGTCAACTTCTTTATGCAGTAAAAGGACAAGCCTAAGTTTTTTTTATAGGTAACAGAGTGTTTCCAAGTGCAGCATGGTTGTACTTAGCACATATATTTCCAAATAAAGCATGATAAATATCGTATCAAGTTTTATTCTTACTAGACAGAGTCTAAGCTTCAGGAAATATCTTGTAAAAAACGATGGTGAAATCAGTGGGGGTCCAGGCCCAATTTATGCTAGTATTTGAAGTTTTACCTTTCGCCAGTTTTATCTCTTGGACACTAGTAATATAGTACTCATCCATCAAATTCATGAAGATTTTTTTCCACGGGAACAAATTTCATGAATGATCTGATATGATAAGACCACACGCTCGGTTACTTGTTGCCATAGGTTTCGTGAAGCATGGGCAACGCTACGGCTTCTTTCGTCTTTGTTTTACAACGTGGCCCAGATAAAGTCCCAAACAGCCTATACAGCGTCAGTGTTTTTAAGGAATCCATGCAAGCCCAATTAGTTTTTCTGCCTCGCTGGTCTGATTTTCGGGGCGTGCTATATGCCGCTTCAATGCGGCGCAACGCGCGCCGCCTGAAGGCGTGCTAAGCGGGCCGGCCCAGTTGACGGATTTCTTGTTTGTTTTTTTGTTTCTTTTTTCTGTATTTTGTTTAACCTATAAGAATTCTCTATAATAATGATTTAAGAACTGTGAATAATTTTGAAGATTTTTTCAATATCATGAATAAATTTCAAAATTATTATTTTTTATCAAAAACCATGAACAAAATTTGAAAATTATGAACCAATTTCGAAAAATTTGAATCAATTTCAAAAAAGTCCTGAACCATTTTTAAAAATCATAAACCAATTTAGAAAACATGATCCAGTTTTAGAAAATTCATAAACCAATTTCAAAAACCATGAACCAATTTTAGAAAGCATGAACCAAAATTCGAAAAAACATACTATTTTTTACAAAAAAATGTACATCTTAAAAAAATATGTTTCTAAAAATCATAAACAAAAAGAAACAGAAAACAGAAAACCGCAAAAGAAACAGAAAACAAAAAAAAGAAATCATAAAAGGAAAAAAGGAAAGCCTAACGCGAACTGGACCGGCTCAACAGGGAAGCCCTATGCAGGGCTAGCCGCCCGCACCGCCTGCAGGCGGCAAATAGGTATCGATCCCCCTTCCTCTAATAAGCATTAATTGACGCTCTACCATTTGAGCTACATCCCTATTTACATACACTTTGTTAATTTGAGCAACTAATATCGGGTTAACCGTGATTAAAAACAAACCAAACATCAATATCCGTATCCATCTCACAACACTTTTGTTTTTTTGAAAATGGGCACTTTATTACTATAGTAGTATTATTACAGCAAACTAACATGTGATTGAGTGGCTAGGAGAGTGGTTGTACCACCAGTCCATCAGAGTTCAAACCCAAGGTTTGATACTGTGTGTTGCATAAAAGGTGAAATCTTCTTTCAGGTGGGAGGTGACGTTCCCGTCGACAGCGAGACGCTCGTGGTGACTTCGTCAATCTCTCGGAGGTGCTCATAGAGGTAGGGTGTGCGTGTGGGGTGAGTACATATACGTGTTGTGGGCGTCTGTGATTGTACTGTGTTTCTTAAAAAAAACTAATATTACACCTGGGCTCTGCATAACAAGATGCACACAGCTGACAACCATCCAAAATTATACACAAAAATAAACGAACATTTGGCCCTCTCTTGGTGGCACCCATTTATTATGCTCCGAACGACAGTGTCCAGGTGGTCGGAGATTGCTACTGAATCTTTGTGTGTACGACACAAATGCCTTTCCTTTGACAGGGTCTGCCATTGGAGATTGTTTAATTAGTAGTAGGGAGGCCATGTAGCTCATCAAGAACCTCTTAGAGCCTTGGATGGGTGGCATAGGTTTTTCATGTGTTATCTCATTGTGGACATGCCACACTCTCCATAGCACCATCAGAGTCATCGCCCTCTGTAGCTCTTGCATTTTAGGCAGGAGGTTCAGGAGCCACTCCGTTCCTGTATCTGTAATTTCAGTATGAACAGGTAAATTCCAAACCGAGGTAAATTCCAAACCGAGCGCATGGCTTCCCATAGAGCTTTTGCCGGTGGGCAGGAGATAAAGGCATGGTATGTATTCTCCACATCAGTTCCACATATCATACAAGTTGCAGTAGCCCCAATACCGCGGGGATGAATATTTGCCTGGGTCGCCAGGGAGTTTGTAGCTATTCTCCATGCAAGGGTTCTGACCTTGGGTGGAACCGGACATTGCCATATCATCCTCCAACATGAGCGATCGCCATTCGGTCTTGTGCTCGTTGCTCCCAAGTTCTGGTCCACCAAGTGCTCATCATGGCCTAATCTATAGGCGCTTGCAACAGAGAACATACCTCGCTTATCAGGTTGCCAGGCCACAAAATCCTCCGCATTCCTTCTAGACGGTTTGATCTTCAGTATCGCCTCCACATCAACTGGTAGGAACCATCTCCGAACAAGCTGTTCATTCCACGTTCCATCAGTCTGCAAGAAGTCCGAGACCCACCGGTGCCTGCATCGTCCTTGCTTCGATATGGGTTTATATATCATGGTCCTTGGAATCCACGGTTCCCGCCAGACACGGATATGGGCTCCATTTCCGACGCGCCAGATTATACCTTTTTTCAGCAGCTCCAGTCCATGTTCAATTGCATGCCATGTTGCCGAGCCACATTACCTGAGAATACAGTATCAAGTAATGAGCCATTGGGAAAATATTTAGATTTGAGCAGCCGGGCGCATAGGGAATTAGGGAATTTGATTATACGCCATGCTTGGCGGGCAAGTAGGGCTTGATTGATGAGGCGTAGGTCTCTGAATCCGACACCTCCCTGGTCTTTACTTCTCATCATATGCTCCCATGCCATCCAGTGGGTTTTGCGTTGCCCATTCTCCTCCCCCCACCAGTAATTCCGAATCATTTTTGTCAACTCATCACAAAGCCCGAACGGCAATTTGAACACTCCCATTATGTACACAGGGAGGGCTTGGGCAATAGATTTGGTGAACACTTCCCGGCCAGCCTGTGTGAGGTGGTTGTCGCCCCATTCCATCAGACTTTTTACCGAGCTAGATTTCAAGCTCTCAAATTTACCTTTGTCCATGCGCCCATGGGGTGTTGGGAGACCCAAGTACTTGGAATCGCATGCCTCCTGTGTTGCGTTCAGTACAAGTTTGACCTCCTCACGTGTAGTGCTGGGGCATGATTCACCAAAAAATATTGAGCATTTGCCTCGGTTGATCAACTGTCCAGTACTATGTTCGTAGCTCTCTATAACCCGCTTGACTTTGAGTGCTTGGTCGCCACACGCTTTGAAAAATAGAAAGCTATCGTCTGCAAACAATAGATGTGAAATGCCTGGGTCTCAGCGGCATATATGGATGGGAGTAATCATATCTTTCTGCATTTCTTTTTTGCAACAAAGCAGAGTCCATCAGCCACAAATAAAAACAAAAACGGGAAAAGGGGGTCACCTTGCCGTAGGCCACGCGAAGGCGAAAATGAATCTAGAAGGCCGCCATTAAGCTTAATTCTATACTTCACCGTGGTGACATATGACATTATCCAGTCGATCCAATGGTGGGCGAAGCCTAATCTTTGCATCACTTTCTTTAGAAAATCCCAATCCACTCTGTCATACGACTTGGATAGATCCAATTTATATGCACATAAGTTTTTGTCCTGGCTTGTGTTGTTGTCCATGAAGTGTAGGCACTCAAATGCTATAAGCGTGTTATCTGTGATTAACCGTCCGGGTACAAATGCACTCTGGTTCTCTGAGATTAGATCCCCCAGAATTGGTCTCAACCTGTTCACTAAACACTTGCAATGATTTTGTATAGGACGGTGCACAGGCTAATAGGACGAAAATCTTTAATTGTTTCCGGGAAATCTACTTTTGGAATCAAGACAATAGCAGTGTCATTGACCCCATCTGGCATACGTCCCGTCAAAAAGAAAAGCCTTACCCCATCAATTACCTCCTCTTTGAATGTATCCCATTTACGTTGGTAGAATCTTGCCAGGAAGCCATCAATTCCAGGGACTTTTAGAGGGCCAATCTGAAAGAGGGCATCGCTAATCTCCTCGTCTGTGAAATCTCAGAGCTCGTCGTTCATGTGTCCTGTAACTTTTTCATTGAAAAGAGAAGTTAAACGGTCAGCATTAAGACTAGGGTCTCTGGTGAAAAGTTCTTTGAAATAAGACATGGCCATTCTTTCCATGTCCAAGGGGGTATCCTTCCACGCGCCGTCATTGTCCTTGAGTCTTTTGATATTATTTTTGTGAGCCCGCCACACAGCCCGTTGATGAAAATATTTTGTGTTACGATCCCCCTCCTTCAGCCATGTAACATGTGATCTTTGTAACCAGATAATCTCTTCTTTGTAAAGTAATTCATTCATATAGTCTGATACTCCTCTGTTTCAAATTACTCCGCGCGCACGCTTACCTAGGTGGTCTAGTATTCTTTTATTTTTCATCAAAAAATTCTTAAAATTTTTGGTATACGTAGTACATATTTCATACTATCTATTTTAAAAATCCCAGGATTTTTTTGAATAAGAAATGAGAGAGTACTAGCCCACCTACATAAACGCGTCGGCGGAGTAATTTGAAACAGAGGGAGTACCTTACGCATTTCACCTGGATCCGCATTTTGAAGTTGTAGCACTTCTAGCTGTTTTCTTGCTTTTTGTGAACTTACAAAGAAAGGGAAGCAGGCTTCTATATGCCGCTGCTCCGATGTCCCCCAGAGTCATAGCTCCCACCGCTAAGTGTGGCACGATGCATGTACTGAACCAAGTTCGGATGGATCGCAAGGAATGGGACGGTCTGCTGCGTAGGTGCATGTTGCTCCTGGTCTGCCGGCAGCTGGCCTTGTGTAGGTCCGGCGCTGCTACTAGTGTCTCTCCATGTCAACGCCTTGGGTAAGTCAGCTATCGGTGCTTCCAGCTGGGCTACCGTGTCTAAGCCTTCGTCCTCAGGCTCCTGGACGATTGGCTCGACGTTCCTGCCATGCACAACCGGGTCCGCTCCATCTATCGGCACATCGATATCCACATGCATGGCTCCAACCTGTGCTGACAACTCCTCTTCAATATCCTCTAGAGGAGGCATGTCGTCTTCTCCTTGGTCATCATGTGAGCTAACATGTTCTTCAGATTCCCGGCCGTGTATTTCCTGCGATTGCGAGCTGCTCCGTTTATTCAAGGACTTGTGGGATTCCGCCGTACCAAAGGTTTCAAAGCTCAGCCCTTGCCGCGCTGATGGCTTCCCGGCCGGTGGTATGAAGTGTGCTCGATGTTCAAATTTCTTATACGGCTTCATCTGAGCTCATAAGCATCATAGTCAAGCGAGGGTCTTCCGCTTCTTTTCTTCTCACACACCGACAACCTATGCCCCATAAAGCCACAGTGGGAGCAGTAACGGGGGAGGCGCTCATATTTCAGTTTATACGTCCTAGACGTCCATGGTTTCTCAAGAAAATTGTGAACTCACGCCTGGAAGGGATAACACACAATTGTAGACATCTATTTCCTCAAATAACTAGTAAACTATATTTTGCAGTAGAGAATTAATCTTTCCTCGTGGCATATTGAAACCCACAAGTGTAGGGTATATGTTATAACAATAATCCTACACCTACGGAAACCATCCTACGGAATGTCCTTACAGACTGACGTGGAGGATGGTGTTTGGGCTTATTTCTTTTTTCTGCTACAAGTTGGTTGTCAATAGGTTTTTGTAGAACGATCCGTAGATGTAGCATTACTGATGTTATAACACTCATTGGTACGTATTGAGTGTGGAACATAGGAAGAGTTGAATGTATTGATTAATAAGGTTGACGATGGATTAACAATAAAAGATGCATTTTTTTTGTATTTTTGTATGTGTATATTTTTGGAAGTAAATTGCAGATAAACGTAAATAGCTTTTTTCAGAGAAGCCCATAAGCCTAAGATTTCTTATTATTCGTTCGTGAGGATAGCATAGATTTAATTAGCATATAGAGTTTCACATAAAACATAATAAATATCTTGTCAATGCTTATTTTACTGGATGGAGCTAAGCTAGGTCCAACTATGCTACATGCGCAATTATACCTCTAATTCTTAATCCCAAAGTCACATACATGAGCAAGCAAGAGAGTTATTAAGAGGGACAAATTTCCAACCATCCTAGAAAGTTCTAGGATACCCGATCAAGAACCCCATAATGCAATTCTAAGGATCAGGACTTTGTCATCTCCATTGATCCCTCCTCTCTTTTTTACTCTAGGGTGCAACCCTATGAGCTTATGTAGGTGAAATAACATACAGTCAATAGTCATATATTACCACATAGAACCACAATAAAGTATAAAACTTGACCAAATACTAAGATCATGCTACGTGGATATCAGTGCTAAAAATTCATCATATGCCCCTAGAAATATGGGTAACTACTCGCAATATAGGTTTCCCATCTACACAAGTTGTGAAGGGATGATGTTGATCTCCGAGATGGAGAAGGCGTTGTTGATGGATATGGTGAAGATGGTAATGCAGATGATCCTCCCCACGCCGGGAATAATAATTAAAAAAACTACAGTGAACGATGACTATATTGAAATGCATCTGAAACTGCAGTTGAAGTGATCTATCAAAAGCTGTATTTGCAGGAGCACATCACGTTCAGAAAATATTTGTTTTTAAAATGCCAACATGCATGCAAAAGAAAACTCCAAATTGCCTTTACTTTTCCGTCCATTTGGTCATTTTGTCTACGGACAGAAATTTCAAGCTAAATTTAGAAAGGCTACAAAAATCATAAGGAATAATTGTTTTTCACCATCGCTACAGCCAAAAAAGACCAAGCAATATCGAGCTACGCTGCGTTACGCCACCGCCACCTCTGTCGCTGCGGGTCGCTGGCCAAGATAACCTCAAGGCCGCATCCTTCAAAATCCAGCCCTTCTAGGGCAGCGAGAGCATCTTCTTCATGGGCATGCATAGTCGCCATTTTGACAATACCCTCAGAGGTGTTGGCATCCTTGCTATAGATAATCTCGGTGCTGGACACTTTGCCGTGCTCGCCGAAGAAGAGTTGCAGCCGAGGGTTCTTCACTTTGGGAGGTATGTTATGTACCAACACACTGAAACTATGCTCGTAATGTCTCTCCATGTGGAAGATGCCTGATGGACTGGCAGCAATTGGAGCTGCCTTTTGGTGTTTCTTTAGCTTTTGAGCCTGCAGCTTCCTCCTAATTATCTGCTGACCAAGCACAATCAATGTAATATTGTTAGGACTTGGTCAGTTGAGATGCTTATGATGAATCAAGGTGAGTTATATCGGTTCTGCTAAACAATTGTTATGTTGTTCTGTTAGCTTAGACTAAATTCATTAGCGAAAAGAAAATTAAAGAATTTGAGATGTTTTCAGGAGAGTGCAAATTACCTGAAGTGGAGCAACGGTGGGCTGGGGGATAAACCACATGCACTTCTTGTCCTTCCATTCTTCAGGCAGCCGCTGGATGCACTCGGTCTTGCTGTCAAGGAAATTGTACTTGAACACGCCGAAACTCCTAGGTGTCCCGGCCATCCTGGTAGAGGAAGTAGGCGCATCCGCCTTGGCCGCCTATTTGGCGACCCCAGGAACAGCACCCGATCAGCCAGATAATGGCTTTCTTTGCCCACCCATCGCACCCTTTCAGGCACTGTTGTTTCCTCTAGCGCGTGCACCGACACCAAGAAGGTCTTACTGCAGGGGGCGGCGGGGTCATCGGAGTAATACAACTGGACCGACGCCCACAGCAGCTCGCCGTGGGACTCCAGGATGTAGTTGGACCGCTCCTGGCGGCTGCCGTACTGGTTCAGTCCTATACGTGGCCTTGGGACCAGCACGTCGTCGTCGTCGTCGTCCCGCGGCATGACGATGCGCCAGCGGCTAGACTCCACGCTGATCAGGAACCTGCCGGCTAGACTCCATGCGCAGAACTCAATCTGCTTGCCGTTGCTTTCGTAGGTCCTGTCCACGAGCGTCCACTCTGTGTCGCCCGGACGCAGGAGTGCCGCTCGGAACCTGGTCGTGCCGCCCTTGCTGTCATGGGAGGTGCCGTAGATGAAGGTGGTGCCGTCGCCGGAGACGATGGCGCAGGGATTCTCCTCCCAGGGATAGTCAAAGTAGGACGGGAAGCGAGGCAGGTCGGTGACAACCCCAGTGATAGGGTCATGCAGTGAAGGAATGAGTCGTTTGACGGTCAGGTACCCGACGATGGCGCCGTCGGCGCTGTACACCAAGTGCCTCTCGCGCGGGTACGGATGCGGTAGCATGAAGTATATGGACTTGGAGAAGATGCACCTGGCCTTGAGCGGGGAGGCCGTCGGGGCAAGGAACCAGGGGAGGAGCTGGGTCGTCGTCGCCGTCGTCCCGGACAGCTGGTCGCGCGGAAAACAAACTCCACCCGCGTATAGACGTCTCTGTCTTATCCTAGAGCGTCCAACCTGGTTTTGAGATCTGTGGACTGACTTATTAACATTGTAGAAATCACCCTCAAATATACTGATTTCTAATCTATCAGTCCCAACTATTTTACACAAACTAACCTATGCTTCTAATTTATCACATCCTGCACTACCGATTCATACATGGATTTGCACTGGAAGGTGGAAGTCCAAGAATTTGATCTGGAAGAGGAGTTCATACATGTACAGCCTGGAATTCATACTACTAGTAAGGATCTGTAACATGGATTACTACAAGAACCTGATTGAGGAACGGATCTGAAAATGGGCTAATCTGAGCTAAGAACTACACCCTGGCCATGAGTTCGTGAAGGACCTGTTGCTATGTAAATTAGCCGTACATCAAAACAAAATCAAGGAAGGCACCCAAATTCCAAAAGAAATCAACACTAGACGTCCAGATCTGAAAGAAAGTTAAATCAATTTTGTGGGGAAAGGGAAGGGAGGAGGCATCGCATCCATGGCCACCCAAATCCACCGGCTCTCCGGAAGATTGCCAACCAGATCCACGCCGACGCCACGGAGATGCACTCCACCACGCCCGCTGGCTGCCCGACCGTCTGCAAGTTGGGATCGGGAGAGTTGCTATCAAAGTGTATGTAACACATTCCAAATTTTTTACAATTACGGATGTTACTAGAAGCATGCATTATATCTTTGCATCATGGCATCGCATAATAAAAACTGCATAGATATTTCTTTCTAAATCCCATAGTCATATATAGACTAAAAGGGGAAAAACCTTTTTGAACCACCAACACCCTTGCAAAAGTGTTATTTTATAATCCTACCCTAACCCTCTTCTTTTTATAAAATTTTAGAGACCGATTTCGTTTAAATCGGAGTCCGTTTGCAAAAGTTATGCGACTTTTAGTAAAACAGAAAAAATAAAAAGTAAAAAAAAACCTAGCCTAACCGGGCCGGCCGAGCCAGCCCGGGACTTACCTACCGCCCGCCTGGCCGGGTGGGCGTCGCGCAGCGCGTGGGCCGGCCCAGCAAGCCGCGCCATCCGCCAGCCCGCCTCCAGCCGCAGCCACCAACAGGCCGGACCCACCTGTCATCCGCCTCCTCCGTTCGAGTCCGGCTCGAGCACGTCGTCGTCGCCGCGTCGGCACAACCGACTCCGGCCGAATCGGAGCGGATTCCGTAGTCCCCGCGCCAAGAAAACCCGCCTTTTTAAAGCCCCGGCACGCCTCCCGCAAAACCCTAGATTTTTTCTACCCTACCGCCACCGAGCCGCCGCCAATCGCTCGCCGGAGCTCCGCCGGACTCCGTCGCCTCCAGCCGCCGCCCGCCGCCACCTCGGGAGGGAGGAGCCGACGCCACCCCCGGGAACGGAACCGCGACGAGGAGCCGGTCGTCGTCGTCTACTTCACCGGGCCGGGGGAGCACCGCCTCGCCGCCGTCGACCGTCGCCGACCGCCGCCACCCACCATCGCCACCGCCTGTAAGCCACCACCCCCCCTCTCCGACCGTTAGATCGAGATCCAACGGCACAAAATGGTCAAACCGCCCCTGGCCAATCGCGTTGCGCCGCGTGGCACTCGCCGCGTCATCGCCCCGTCATCACCGCGTCGGCATCACGCGCGCCCCGCTGGCCAATCCCGAGCCGCCACTTGTCGCCGCGTAGCTGGCCACCTTTTTATTTTCTTTTAAATAGGCAGAAAATACTTTAATCTTGTAAAATCCATAGTAATTCGAGTATTAGTCCAAAAATTGCGTATAATATACCTTTGGATTCATATTTTTGAGTATAACACAGATCAACAATAATATTGCTGTTTTACCACAGCAATCTTGCAGTAGGATTTAAAGTTTAGATTAGAGTATTTTAGTTCTAGAAATATATCTGTAGCTCCGTTTTAGTTGATTCTTGTTGCGTTGGCTTTGTATCGACGAGACCTTCTGTAGAAAATTACCATATCACGCTTAGGGTGTTCAGATCTGTCTCGAGGTAGATTGGAGTTGTAGATCTAGTTTTGAGCTTGGTTATTTAGGGTTTAACCCAAAATACTTAAAATCTGTGGGGAATCGATTCTAATGACATCCCCAACTCAACAACACCCCTGAATAAAACCCTTGGTCGAAATCGAATCCATCCTTGCATATTACCGTGTTGCATGCATGCATATTCGACTTCGTGACTTTGTTTTGTGCAAATTGTGATTGGATCCATGTTTGTTTCATTAGATTGCTCGGAGTGCGCTGAGGAGTATTGTTGTGTAGAGTGCTGCTCGGATCTAGGCAAGTTACACCACTTGTTCATGTTTATGTCCCAATTTTGACTATGCATGTTTTACTCTTCAAATTCTGTAGTATGCATGTGTAGGATTTTGGTAGATTTTCTTAGTACTATTTTTCGCAAGTGCGGTTTTGTAGTATGCCATGAGTAGCTCTATGCTTAGGATTTTCCATCCCAATAGGTTATCCTGTTTTTCTAAGTTATGCTTGCTATGCTATATACTTGTATATATCAAGTGCCGTTGGGAGGGTTCGAAAGACTCAAACATTTTCTAAATACGAGAGCTCTCTCGAGCGAACTTTTCCTCTCTAAACCTCCTTCAAAATAAAACTAAGTTTTCTTCTGGGCGGAATGGTTGTCGGGTCAACGAGTGGATATTTGGTGGAGGACGGCCGCCCAGGAATCAAAGAAGTCTGCCATGTCTCAGAATTCAGAAGCTTCCCGTGCAACCACAATACATATGGGCTCTATCTTGGCTTAGTACTTAGTGGGAAACCTCACCGGGGTACCAACATTTGGAGGTTCTTGGCACGGTTGGATCCAGCTGGTAGAGGGGCTACTAAGGGAAGGCTTCGCCATGGTCTTGTCTGTAAAAGGACTTGATCGTGGATTGTGGGGAAAGTGCACAACCTCTCGAGAGTATTGCAATCTGATCGATCAGCCGTGTTCACGGAAACAGAACAACTTTGAGCATATGAAGGATGGAGCCTCTGAAAGATCTTCCTCCCTCTTTTCCAAACCTAACGTTTTATAAACCCCAAGGCGTGAGTAATATCGCCGTTGGGCGGGATTTTGGGAACTTGGTATGTAATATCCAAGTGCTAGGTTGATTGGGCACTTGGTGAGTAATTATCCACGTGTTCCATTCAACCCTATACTATTTATCAAAGTTTACAAAGTAGGGAAAAGTTTCTTCCTCTTTTCTTATTACATTGATAAAATTGGCTTTACGCAAATGACCCCACAGCCTACTCTTAGCCTTGCATGTAGAGATAGTCTTACTCTAAGTTATTTGTACTCTTCTAGTATTTCTCTTCCTTATCACCTTGTGCCTAATTTTCTTTCTCCTAACCTAAAGATGACGGCCTTCTACTACGACACCGTCGAAGACATCAAGTGCCTGCACTTTGGAGAATGCCTTCTGGACATCATCAAGACGTTGCAGTTACCCATGTCGTCAATCAAGGGAAGCGAGTTGAGGAAGATGCACAAGGAAGGATGATGGGCGATTGAAGTCATCCAACCGGGTCGCAGCAAGTCAGAACCGAAGACAGAGGCCATTGTACTCAACGTCACCAGCGACTCCAAGGAGAAAGGACTTAGCATCAGCTTGCAGGAGCTCATTGGATGCCTTTGCGGATGCCACCATGAAGAGATTGAAGGTCACTACATCAAACTCTTTGGAAGACATGATGAGAAGGGAGTTCCAATCGAGTTAACCTCGGAGGAAAGGAAGACATGCAAGCGTCGAAGGATCCAATATCAAGACTTGGAGTACCACATCAATGACCTTCAGAAGGGGTGCTACCTTGAGATCGTGAGGAATGACGAGCTTTGTGCCCTAGTTAAGGAGAAGGACGAGAAGATCGAGAAGCTGGAAGAGAAGATCAAGTCCCTAGGAGGGGAGCTCACTGCCCAAGACAAGATGTTCGCTAATCAAGAGAAGAGGGTGCAAGATAAGAACACGATGATTAGGGAGCAAAGTCTTGTGCTCGCAAAGAACGAGATGGAGTTCAAAAACTTTGCCACCATGTTGAAGGACCTGCGAGCAGCTAAGAGGAGCTTGGAGGAGAAGATCACGCCCGTGACTATGGGGTCAAGTTTGATCAAGAAGCTACAGAAGGAGAAGAAGGAACTCCAAAAAAGGCTGGAATCTGCTACCTAGGAGCTGCAGGAGGTGAAGGAACTTCAAGAGAGGCTCGAAGCTGCTACACCGGAGCCACAGGAGGTGAAGGAACTTCAAGAGAAGCTTGAAGCCACGACGAAGGACATGGAGTTATACAAGTCCCTACTAGAGAAGGAAGGCTTCATCATTGAGGAAGAGGAAGTGGATGATGAGTAGAGTAGTTGGACCACCTTTAGTTCTATAGTCAAACGTTGTTCGCGATTGTAATGAGTACCAAAAATTATATTGGTTTAGTTAAACTTGGTTGAGTGTGTTGAACTATGTGCCTTGTGTGCCTTGCTTTTCTCGTGTGTTTTTTCTCTTGTTTACATAAGGGTAGGAGTTTATTCCTTAGGCTTTCTATCTATTTCTTAACTTGTCTCCCGAACCCCACAGATGGGCAAACGGAAAGAGTTAATCAGATCTTGGAGGACATGTTAAGAGCCTGTGCGCTAGACTATGGGTCTAGTTGGGATGATAACTTGCCATATGCGGAATTCTCATACAATAACAGCTACCAAACTAGTATCAAGATGGCTCCATTTGAAGTTCTATATGGCAGAAAGTGTAGAACCCCGCTGCTATGGAATGGAGTTGGAGAACGGAGTTTGTTTGGACCTAAACTGATCAAGGATGCCGAAGAAAAAGTGAGACAGATCCAAGACAGGTTAAAAATAGCCCCAT